>CAVLJG010000003.1:70383079-71072292 GCA_963669975.1 Acanthoscelides obtectus | reverse complement strand
TTTCTTATGGTCAGGACCGACTTAATTTGCATTGTATTAAGTCTCTCTTGGACGAACATTCCCTTAAACGGACGCGACATGAGAAAACGTTCTTCTAACAGGACAAAAAACAAAATAAGAAATTGTTTTGTTGATAGTATCGCTATTGCATTTCTTGTTCTTTGGATACACGCTTTCGATTAAATTTCCATTCAGTATTAGTCTGACGTCTATACGGAAACGCCACAGTAGTGGACGACACATTCATTGTTGAGATGGCTCCAAATTATGATAGAGTAATTGCAAGACCTAGATTGGAAAATGGATAACGACAAGAGAAACATTTTGTTATTTTTAGACAATGCGGGACCTCGTCCAAAAGACATTCGCTTAAATAATACAAAAATCTTATTTTTGCCCACTAATTGTACATCAGCTTGTCAACCACCTGACTAAAGGATTATAAGAACATATTACCGAAGTCTAATACTCAAACACCTGCTAGTAAACAGTGGAACTGCTGGTACAGCTTTTCAGTTAATAAAGAAAATTACGTCACTGGATGCTGTTTATTTGGCAAAAATCGATTTCAAGATGCATTTTAAAGAAAAAGAAGAGATAAACGACAGTATATTAATTTTTGCGTCCTTAAAGTGACTTTTTATTTCATTGTTTTGTGTTACTACATATGTGTATGTACGAGTACATATACAGGGTGGCGCATCTAAAACGAAACAGACGCATTTACTGGCAGCTCAGTTTTTTTTTAAAAAACACTCAGATCTGTCGATTTTGTTTTCGAGGGGGACACCCCCAAAATCTTAAATGGAAAGGGGGGTCGATTGATACCTTACTTTAAAGGTCTTTCATTACCCTTTATAATGATATAAAATTAATGTACTTCAGTTCAGTAATTTTGAAGATTTATTGATTTAAAGCTTAAATAAAACTAATACATCATCATTAGTGGAGATCAAAACATTTGGCAGCAAAGTAATTTAAAATGAAGAATGAACTGACCCGTTAAGCAAGTAAATGTTGAAAATAACCACCATGACTCTCCATGCAATAATAAAGATTTTGCTCAAAACGTTGCCGCACACTTTGCAATATTTGAGGAGTACACAATTTGAAGGCACTCATTCACAATTTTTTGTCGCAGGTCTTTTAATGATGTTGGCTGAGTAGCATAGATTTTGTTTTTTAAATGACCCCACATAAAGAAATCCAAAGGTGATAAATCTGGCGATCTGGGGGGCCATTTAATTCAATCTAAATATTGCCGAACACGAAATGCGTAATGTGGTGGGGCACCGTGCTGTTGGAACATCAATCTATTCGCAATGTACCGCCGATCATTCTGATTTTCAATTATGGCTGTTAGTGCAGGATCTATGGCGTCTTCCAGTAATTCCAAATACATTTCACCGGTCAAATTTCCAGGTAAGAAAAAAGGACCAACTAAATGATCGCCAAAAATACTAGCCCAAACATTTAATTTTTGTGGCTGTTGTGTATGAACCTCATGATAAATTCTGGGATTAGAATAGGACCAATATCGGTAGTTATGACGATTTACTACGCCATTTCAGAAAAAGGAGCATTCGTCGGAAAAGCAAGTGTTGAATAGAAAATGTTCATCGTTTATAATTCGTTCACTCATATCTTCACGAAATTGTAATCGCCGATCAAAATCGTCTTCATTAAGTTCTTGTACCAGGTGAGTTTTATACGGATGAAAACTATGGGCCTTTATAATCCGTTGGACAATACGTCGACTAATACCACACACAGTCTCCAATTTGCGGGTACTTAACGTAGGATCTACATAAACTTGCCCTAAACCCCCACTTCTATTTGTTCCTTATGGGATTTTCAATGTTGCGTTTTTTAATGGCGACTGACCCAGTTTCCAAAAATTTAGCTACAAGTTCTAGAACATATTTTCGATGCACGTTACTGTTCTCATGTCGCTCATTAAATATTTCTGCTGTTCTATTAGCGCACTGATTATTTCCGAAAAGTATTTCGATAATTTCAACTCTTTCTGCTGTGGAATATACCATGGTTAATTTATGTAATAGAGCGTTACAAGTTATGTTAGCAACAAAGTTTGGTCAAATCAATCGCAAACTATGTACTAAATTCCTATTTAAAATAAGTACGAGATATTTCCTTATCTTTCTTCAAGACATAACTTTTTTGTCACAAAAAACGCTCCAATAGCTATTTTCAACAACAAAATGATAAACAAACCATGGGCGTAGTGAAGAAAAGCATTTACTTATTAAGTAAATTCTTTTAGTCAAATTTCTTCTCAAAGTAGTACAAACTAATCTGATGTACCTATTAAAGTCTATTTTAAGCTTTTAAGCTTAATAAATCTTCAAAACTACTGAACTGAAGTACATTAATTTTATATCATTATAAAAGGAATTGAAAGACCTTTAAAATAAGGTATTACTCGACCCCCCTTTCCATTTAAGATTTTGGGGGTGGTGTCACCCCCGCTTAGGGGGCTGCACTTGCTAACGTGCTTTTTTGCCAAACTTGTGTCCCCCTCGAAAACAAAATCGACTGGTCTGAGCGTATTTCAAAAAAAACTGAGCTGCCAGTAAATGCGTCTGTTTCGTTTTCGATGCGCCACCCTGTATACGTACAAACATATTATATTATACATATGTATGTGTATACTTTGTATATATCTAAAGATAACAAACCTTTTTTCTCAAGTTTAAATTTTTTTTGTTTATTTTAAAAACATTTGTATACATGCACGATTTAAATGTCCCAGTTTCTTTTTAAATATTCAGTTTTCATTGAAAACACGTTTTGTTGTTTTTCTTTTATGTCTGCAATTCACTATAGGTGATGATCGTTGATCGTTTTATCGTTCATAGTAGCAGTGGCGCTCCCAGGATTTCAGTCTGTTGGCCATCAGAAGGGAGATGGATTTGAGAGACAACCTTAGGCAAAGTTCAGGTGTTATCGTATTACAAAATCAACGCGCCTATTCTTTTTGCTGGCGAACCGATCTCTGATTGTATTCACGTCTATTTTAATATCCCTATGCATATACAAACGAGTTAAACCCACTAATCGCTCTTGTAACATAGTGGAGCGCAACCAAGTTTTTATCCTCTTTAGATGGGAGAAACTTCATTCAGATGTCTCAACACTTACTGGCAATGAAATCAATAATTGTAGGCATCTATTAATTGAAGGAAAAATGTTTTCATCACATGATAAATACAGTGACATTCCACTGTCTATAATATCATGTGTACGTGACTTGCAAAGGTGAAATTCTGCTTTTAATCTGGTACTTATTAAATTTTTGGTTTCGTTACTATTTAGTCCTTGCAAATATTTAGAGATTGTTTCTAATATGTCATTACTTCAGCTTCAGTTTTTGAACTAAATACTGACGCAAAGAAAATATTAAAATTGTATATATTCAAAGATTCTTCACTGAACCGGTATACCAAATCCTGTAATATATTATCTAGCAAAGGGGCCTATAGGTTCAGTCTGTAATGATTTTCCTTGTCAGACGTAACTATGTTCGGTCTGTTCATTTGCCTGCTTATTATTCTTGGCACAGTCAGTTCAATACCCAGGGTTTCATGTGATTTCATTATATATGCGAATAGTATTCTAAAGTGTTTTTCAGAATTTGCGCGTCTTTCTTGTACAACCGAAATGATATTTCCTATGAGTTTGACAGCGTATTGTTTGTCAATTGTTTTTTATTGTAAAATCTTACTCAGGTTGACGGTTAAAGCTAATATACTAAGTGACATATAAATCCGAACACCCAGTTTAAATGGTTTTATTTTAATAAAATTTTGTATAAGTACTTAATGAAGCATAATAAGTAAATGATAAAAATTTCAAAATGATTGCGCTGCTTTAAAGCCCTTTGACCTTTAATAATGTGTGGATGCACCCTGATGTGCTACGCATTCTCCAACGCGCCTAGGCATGCTTCTGATCAGGTGGTCAATGTCCTCCTGTGGTATCTCATTCCAGGCAACCACCAACTCCTCTCGAAGTGCTTCTAGAGTCTGAGGAGGACGTTGCAAATTGAGCAATCTCCTACCCATCATATCCCACACGTGATCAATTGGGGATAAGCCGGGAGATCTTGGTGGCCATGGTAACAATGTGACATCATTATGTTGAAAGAAGTCTAATGTGACTCTTGCAACGTGTGGTCGGGCATTATCTTGTTGGAAAGTTGGATCTGCCAGGGTGTCAAAATAGGGTAAAAGATGGGGTTCTAGAACTTCGTGGATATAACGCTGCGCGTTCATGTTACCTCTGATGAAGATTAAAGGTGACCTGGAACCATAAGCTATAGCACCCCAAACCATAACTCCAACAGTGTGATGAACATGTCTTTCAACAAAAAACTGTGGATTCCTCCTTTCACCACGTCGCCTTCTAACCCTGGCACGACCATTGTGCATGCCTAAACAAAATCGAGACTCGTCACTAAAGACAATACTGTTCCATTCCTGATCCCAGATTGACCGTTGTCTGCACCACTCAAGGCGATTACGTCGGTGTTCTCGAGTTAAAGGGAGGACCCAGTGTGGCCGGTATGAAAACAAGCCAAAACTTCTCATTCGTCGGTAAACACTTCGCATGCCAATAGGTCTTCCGTGTTCTGCAAACCATTCATTTGCAATGGACCTGGTAGTGGAGAAACGGTCCCTTAAGGCCAATAATCTTAGGCGGCGATCTTCACGGTCTGTTGTTCTACGGCGGCGTCCAGTGCCCCTTGCTCTTTGCGTACGGCCTTCTCGAAGCCATGCCTGACAACACCTAACCACAGTGTCTACACTTCTTTGCACTCTAACTGCAATTGCCCGAAAAGAAAGTCCAGCTCCCGAAGTCCCACTATACGGCCCCTATCAAACACACTAAGTTGACGAAATCGTACAGGTCTCCGTACTCTAGGCATCGTAACCGATCGTAAAGGATGTCAAGAACCAAAATCCGCCAACGTTGATTCTTTACTGCGGCTGAAATATTCATTTTTAGAGCGTTAGTGAATTAAAAAAAAAGCAGTATAAAAGCCGGAATGTCCAACTGATAAGGCTGAAAATTTTGTCACTTGTTATTTACAGTAAGATAAATACATTCACCAACTTTTATTAAAATAAAACCATTTAAACTGAGTGTTGGGATTTATATGTCACTTAGTATATATCACACAAACACTTCAGTGATACGATAAATTGGGTGGAAGAATGGCAGTCTTCAACGACTCCGCTTTTGAAGAAGCTTCGCGGTCTTTCCAATTTGATATAATATTTAGTACCTCTATAATTTTTTCGAATGTGCTTTCAAATTGGAGCACATAATCATGTCTCTCGGTCAATCGTGTTTCGCACATACTATCAATTTGATATCCGTCTAGTTTTCTTTTTAATACTGTATTTCTTTTAGCGGATGCTTTGAAGAACGCAATTACTTCCTTTATTATACCTACAGTATTTCTTACTGCTTGGACATTGTAGCTTTTTGAAATCGAAAGATTCAAGGCATGATTTGCGCATGGGCTTTTTAGAGCATTTGGCAAACATTTTTGCAATTCCATTACAGCGCCCTTTCGTTCACCTAACACGTATCAGTACCAATGCCCACACATAGTTTTGAGTCTAGGTTATTGGTTTTAATGAAATGCTTGACTGTTTGAGCAAGGATTTGACCTGTCAGTTTGGGCTCCATTGTATCTTCATCAAAATTTGAGTAGCAATCCACAAATCCCATGAAGTCCTCGTAAATATGTTTTTGATAACAATACCGCAATACGATTGACATTTGTGATTTACGGCTAATGTCTGTAGTTTCGTCCAATATGATACTGTAATACTGACTTTGCCTGACGCGACTTGAAACTATATCCAAGATTTTTTCGCCACAAAATTCTATAATTTAATTTTGTATGCGGCTGCTTATGTATGTACGTAGCATGCGCTTCTTAGTTCTCTAAGTTTTTTTTCATTAAATTGTCGCTGCTCTCGACTCTAAACCGTATTAGTTCTCTAAAATTCCCTTCATTATTAAGGACATCCTCGTCATTCGTGCTGTCATTAGGAACAAGTCGTCCCCTATCTCTATGCCCTCTAAGTGGTATATGTTGGTGACCTAAAAAAATTATAGATTCTGTTATAGGAGTCAATCTTTGCCGATTTTCTGATACTTGCTTAATTCGCTCTGAACCTATTATATTTCTTACATCATTCTCTGGATTTTCGTAAATCTTTAAAAAGTTTGTAGCATTTGAAACTGTTTCTGTATGATATATTGAGTTCTCATGTGTCTCACAACCATCGGTTTTGCCATACAATTTCGAAAATTTTTTTAGTGGTACGGTAACAAGTTTTCCCAATTTAGTTGATTTATGTACTCCTCCTAATTTTGCAAAAACCACGCAATATTTACGGAAATTCCTTGTAGTTCCTCTGAATATGACAGCCAAGGAAATTTCTCAAAGTGTTTTTTTGATAAGTAACATTTCACTTCTTTATTATTTTCAAGTGGAATATTTGAAAGAGTCATTTGGGATCATTGCACACCTCAATAATGGATATTTTTCATGGGAAGACAAGTTGCCGCTGAAATTTACATATGGCGCAACATCAAGAAAGTTGGATCCTTTAGGTTTCGCACCCGATTGTTCAACACTTGGTTCAGCATACGGTGCAACATCAATAAATTTTGAAGTGGAAGGCTCAGGTTGAATTGTAGGATTATCATCAGTTTTTTGCGGTATTTCTTGTGCCGGTGGTTCAGACAGTTTGTTTTGTTTAGAAAGGAACCAATCGATGGTATTCTGTTTCCTTTTACTCATCCTGACAACAGTAGCCGTCAACTAGCACTAAAGGTTATTCAAATATTGTCAAATAATCGGCATTATTGGTTTCCACGCATTCACGTATCTCATAACAAAGAACCTTTTCTGGTTGGAAAACAAGATTTCTTAAGTTCACGCAATTTCTAAAAACTAAATATATAATTTGCCATCTCGGACGAACGAAATGCACTGAAGTGCTTATATACAGGGACTTCCGAGACAAAATAGACATAGATGATAATGATAGCTGACCAAACACTTCGTAATTGAAATTATATTAAATTTCAATTCTTCCGTCTGTCATTTTTTTAGACACGATTCTTTTATAGTATAAAAATTAAAAAAAAAACAAAAATTAATTTTCTGGCTTGTGTGGAAAATAAAAATCAATAGATCATAGAAAATAGCGTTAATACCAACCAGAACAACAAAAATCCGCTTGTTCATTTCTCAGCCTAATTTTGTAGCGGACTGGTACAGAATTTAGACACGAGACTAGACCATAAAAGACTAGATTATCCCAACTAACAATTATCACTCCTATTAGAGTTGCAAGAATGATTATACAGTATTCCTTACACAGAATTGTATACTGTAAGAACATTGGCAAAACCCTCTTAGAACAGCTATACAAGCGGAATGGGCACACCTAATAGGACACTTCAGCCATTTACGAGGTTGTATAAGGGCTGCAGGTAACAGTTATACAACAAAAGTGTAAGCCTCTTGCAGCCGCTATAGGACATTTGCGTCAGTGCAAGATTCAGTTTTTGTCAACTATACAACTATTCTGTTACGTGATTCTACTTTATTGCAACCAAACTATTTCTTATGTATTGTATAGACGAAGTGAAGAATATATATAACTAACACAATACAGTTATCTTGTTTACTTACATATCGGCCATTGTGATTTTCATACACAGGTATATGATAAACTTCTACACTGTGATATAGGGCTATTGAATTACTTGCGCAGCAAATTTTATTGTGATTATCATGCAAAGTAGTTACGCAATTTCTACGGGCTTCTTATTTGATTCATATTTTGATAATGATCAAAAGTATGTCTAGATTTTTAAGATGGAAAACTGAACTTATCTGCGTTAAATCTTCCACAAATCCTATATTTAGACACAATTACACTAATGTTTATCACTTTATATCTGTAATTTCGAACTGAAATATAATTATTTAATATCAAATAGAGGAATAAATGTGTGCCCAATATGGCGGGTGGTTGTGTATAATCATGGCATCGTCCATGTTGTCTTTCGTTTATTAGAATATTTTGGTGTTGCCTGCAGGTGTTATAAAACAATTTGACAAATGTCAGAAATGAAATACCCACACAGTCTAATGATTTACCTAGAATTTGTACCAGATCTATATCTTCTGTTTGAACAGTTGATAAAATCTTTTTAACCAATATGCATGCGTTGTTTGTCTTAAAACATTGGTTATGGTATTTTAACAAAAATATGACAGCAGAAAGTTAGGTTATGGTGAAGTTGTATACCAACATATTTAGCATATGTACAGCCTTTAACAGTTACTAAACAACAGTTGTATAAGTGCTTCCCTTGGGAGCAATTTGTTGGCTAAAGTAGTAAATGTCCACAGCAAAACAACAAGGCTCGGGTTTGTTTTATAAACGTTACCATGGATGCCACAACACAAACACAACCATTTTGACTAACCTGCAAATATGCCGTATAAAATAGTTTTATACACGTTTATGCAACAGTTGAAAATTTGTCCTATAAGGTGTTGTGTAACTATGCTATAAGAATATTTTAAATAGCTCATTTTAGAGCAAATATGTTGCAGAAAGCAGGTTTGCATTCCACACAACATTAAGCCTGCATTTTGGTGTTCAGGCAACAACAATAGAGAGCTTTTATGGCTGAACGGTTCTTTTACCAAAAGTTTATAGCACTACTTTGCTAGTTGGGATACCTGTTCCAACAGGAAGAAGCGCACACCGTTGCTGTTAGTGGGAGAGTAGTCGCTAGTGGTATGCGCACTGAGCGGGTTGGCAGTGTTGCCGCTATCCTTTCTTAAAGTTACAGATTTTTTTATAAGACGTTTACTTTATACCACCTTTTCAAAGAGTGCTCGAGTCGTCTGGGGGGGGGCAATTACCCTCGTTAACCCCCGTGGGAGCGCCAGTGCATAGTAGGCACGATCATCGTGCAAGCATCCACACAAGCGTCTGTAGAAGTTTGTCAAACGGCAAGCATCAATATGACACGGCGATTCCCTTTGATGCGTGTCTGAAAAACAGACAATTCACGGGTCGAAAGCGATCATTGACAATGCTCGGCGAGTACAGCCTCTATAGAGGGCAGGGTAGATACGATCGTGCTCGCGCGTAATCGTTTGTAAGCGCCGATTGTGAAGAGGAGCCATTATACGGACATCCCTCTTGAACGGACACTTTCAGTCGGTCCCGTTCACTAACCAAAGGAGGTTTCACTGGATATCTGGGAATGAGAAATGAAATAGGAGAAAAAATGTTGATTTTCCTAAAAAATAGAACTATAGAACTGTCTAATAGATTTGGGTGAAAACGTGTCTCCGGAGGAAATTAGATATGCAAATTCTGAATCCGACGTCAATTTGATACTAGGATAGATAGTCTCAAGCGAGCAATTTTATACCCCAATACGGTCAACATTTTGTTTAAGATCATTTTCGAATTCAGCCCCCAAATAACCTAGGTGGACCAAGTTTCATTCATTGTGACAATGCGAAAACCTGTCATAGATTGAAAAAACAAGTATTGAAAATGAACGAAAATTATTACCTATTTTAAAGTTTATACCTTGAACAATAAAGTTGGCCATTTAATCAGAACTTTACTTACGTTACACTGTCATGGTACATTAAATTTTTGGTGTATAATTCGACACTATTATTTAACTGAAAAGCTTTTCCGTATCATTCGTTGTGTTGTGTGTTGAAAATATCCGACCATCTCAATATGGATAATAATAAAGAGAAGACGAACCTTCATTTGGTGTAACAGAAATTCGTCATTACTGTTGTTATCGGATTGCTATTTTTGCTTCACATTTTTATCAGAGAGGATCTTAATAAGATTTATTTCACTCTTTGGCCCAATAACTAAGGTGTATGATCCTTGAAGTACTGACAGATAAAATCTAGTGCTAACTTCTGCAAACTATTGAGACATTTTACCGTATAATGGCAGGTGGTCGCAAAACGATTGTTCAACTCTTTCAAATCTGTCCTTCGAGAGGTCACAAAATACCTTTCAAATGCCTTACTAGAGACAAACTGATTGTGATTTGGACTGAATGACCGCGAAAACCTATATGCCACGGGTCTCAGCTCGAATGCTAGACTTATTTTGTATCTGTCCTTGAAATGACCTTCAGATATTCTTATAGTGATTCAGACTTAATAACTAGAAAAATCTAAATTACACGTGGTTGGGATCAACTGCTCGGGTTCTTTTAAAAATGTTCTTGATATGTATTTGAAGTGCCTTCATAGCAAAAGCTAGCCTCAGAATTTCAAATATAGGGCTAGCGTCGCTGATTTCAATCAGCGACATAAAAACTCTTTTTTTGGGTAAATCCGATGAGTAAATTCCGAATATGATGTCAATTTGGTGCTCTTACCCGTGGTTTCCAAAAGACCCATTCCCTACCCCTTATTGGACGCCACGATATTACGATTTTATGATTATTCATTTGCAACGAAAACATTTTTATTTTTGCCCTACAAAACGAATATGTATAATATTTTGAGGTTTCCTTTATGAAGCTTTATATCTTGGTGTCACCCCCCGCTCTTCAATTGTCTCAAGAGCATTTGCTCTCAGAAACGATGATGCATGCAACTGCAGCCGCCACCCCCTACTCTTCCATTTTTAATCGCTGATAACACTTCTTCCCGAGGGACTCGAAACATCGTCCTCAACATGAATGCTGTGTTCCTTACTAAACCCGAAATCCTCCTTTGGCGTAAGAAGATTTGAGTGGGAAGTTATAGGATAGGATAAGCCTGTTGGGAATTTTCCTAGAAGTATCTATACTTAAGTCGAACTCCTCTAGCATTATATCTTATCTTACCTGGACAGTTCTTGCAAGAATAATGGCACCGCTGGCAACCGTATACCGTTTTGTAGTATCCTTCCGGGCAATCTGGCCTGCATTCGCCTGCTAAAAGTTGCCATCCGGTGGGACAGGAGACGCACTGATCTCGACCTGGACCGCTGCAAGTGCGACAGCTCATGTAGCACCGCTGACAGGCTCCTTTGTCGCTGTAGTAGCCGTTTGCACATGCTGACAGGCATTCACCGCTCTGGAGCTGAAAACAAAGTAGTGGCGTATGAAAGGTGTCCCACGTGAAACTGCAGTGATCGGTTACTCGAAAATTTGACGTTAGACAATCATGAAAACTTGAGTTATGGTATACCTGAATATTTCGGCTAAGATATTATCAAAATGATGGTGACACCTCGGGGTTGTACCGGAAATTAACACTAACTTGTTTATTTTAAATGAAACATCCTGTGTATATTGTTAAATTTCTGAAATCTCGCAGGATTTTAAATGAATTTCATCCTATATCTAACCGTTTTTGACAAATTGTAAAAAAAAATTCATATCCAGGTTCATAAAGGCCTATCAATTTTTCGTATATTTCTGCCTTTGTCAAATGATTTTTAACTGCTTTCTTATAGAATGGGGTCTAGTTTGAGTAGCCTTCATCAGATATTTTGATAATATTGCAGGGTGGGGAACCTGAATGGTTCATGTGAAGAAATGCATACAAAATTCATCATATGAAACGTTACTACAAAAGTGGAAATTACACTATTATCTTTTGTAAATATCGCCTAAAAACTCATAATTCTCCAGTTTTTATCGTATTGGCATGCTCGGTATGGATGAAAAGTGTGTACTGCCGATCGATTCCGTTGTATAGTCTTTTTCACAAGTATCCATTACGATAGAATTAAACCTGATTCTCTAGTAATATTTCAAAATTCCCCATATCGGCAAAGGACACATAATTCTGACGGATCCGCCAGTGCCAGGTAGACAGAGCCATATTTTGTTTGGTTTTTTTGTACGCTAAAATCTCTTTTATTCAGAAAAGTTCATTTGCATTCAAAAAACAAAACGATACAAACAAAACTGTTACTAGATTTACACCCGTTTCATTATTGCCAACGTTGCAGACTAACACAAAAACGTCACTTGCTGATCAGCTGTTCACCTCGGTAGACGTCAGACATCAATGGATACTCGTGAAATAGGGTATATCAGCGTGATATAAAATATTTTTATCTTCGACTCTCGAGCTAGTTGTACCTTGAAAAGCATGGTATAGTTGTAGTCACCGTTCTTGGTGGTTACGTCATCAACGCTATATGAAATAAGTAAATAGATCGAGCCTCGGTACCATGGGCGGAACACTGCGCAGACTAATCTTGAGCGCATCTGCTACTCTTACGTAACGACGTTTTCGAGACGGAGACACACAACTAAAAAACGTATGTCTTTGAGCTTACCGAACAAACGTGCACACACAGGGGTAGGTTGCATGTGTATATATGAGGAAGATAGAGATATATATAAAGGGATACTGGTAGTCTTACTTTGACCCGTCAAGAACGGTGACTACAAATATAGCTGCATTCATATCTTGAGGGACCATAAACATATTATGAGGGACTTTTACCTGTAGCCCAGTCCTACACTCGGTACAATTCGTCTTTGATAGACACCTAGAGCACGTGTGCAAGCATGGTTCGCACAGTTGACTCTCCCTGCCGCTGTAGTATCCTTTATCACACTTCCCCACGCATTTGGTGCCCTGCAGGATCAAAGGGCTGGCGCACGAGAGGCAGGCCTTTTCTGTTGGTCCATCGCAACTGTCGCAAGTAGAATGGCAGGGCTTGCACAGTCCACTGTCGTAATACTGGTCTGGAAAGTATTAGGAGAGTTTTGTAGATTAAGAGTCCATGGATGTATTCGTACTTTTAAGGTCTCTCTGAACGAGCAATATTTATGTTGCAATAACTGGTAACTACGTAGCCCAACCATAATGACTATATTCTCCGATTCACATATTCTATCTGACATAATACTACATTTCAATGTAAAAAAATTGTACGAAATGAAATGAGAGACCATGGCGTCATTTCTGACAATACGTCACATCTTTCTCCTCTCCACAATAATTAGAAATATACTTTAAAAAGGTTAGGCTCTCATACATGACGCCATGCTCATATATGTTCATATAACCCGTATCCCTACTGAGCGGGGACGTGACAAAAGCTTGTTCCGGAAGTTGTTGTATCCAGTATACTACGTACTTCACGTTCAAGTGATTGTACACGCGTTAAGGAATACCTCAGTACCGATTGCCGGGTGGCGGTACAAGTCCGCCAACGGGCCAGGTTAGGTCTATCTTATGTCATTAACACGAAAAAAGAAGGTGATAGACAAGGACCAGTCGCCCGAGGCGATACCACCCGCTAGCATTTTCTTATAAATGTCCGCATGTTTCCACACCTAAGCTATGCAGTCGGTTATCTTCCAAAACAAAGAAATTAATGATGATGGATCCCTCGAGGACTACGAATTCCGGACGTAAACTCACTCCACTCTCGGAATGTCCGGATGGAGGGTGGGCTCGAGGAACAACATCGAATATAAAATTTGTTTTACGAAAATCTGCGATTAACAGCAACATTGATGCTGTTCATCACTACCTGCAATCCAATAGTCCCGCCATGCTTTTCTTGGCGGAGACATAAATCTCAGAGTCTGCACCGATTAACCATCTGAACTTTAAAAATTACGAGGTGCACTCCAATCTGAGAAAGAACAGGGGAGTTGTGGCTTTTGTCCGCAGCAGTCTTTCCTGTTCCAGAGATGTTTCTTTGGAATCAGACCGGATGGCCATTCTGTGGCTTCGCCTCAACTCCAAAACATCACCCAAATTTATTTGCTGCCTTCATCGCTCTCCCTCGGACCTCGGACCATAACTGGGATGACCTACTTGAACCCCTTGCCGTTAAGATCGATCTTCTGAACATCAATCACCCCGCTTCAGAGGTAGTTCTTCTCGGTGATTTCAATGCCCATAATCAGCTTTGATTGGACTCAAACAAGACTGATGCAGCAGGTCGTGCAGTCGAAGCGTTCGCGCTTACTCAAGGGCTGACCCAGCTGGCATGAGCACTACTTTTTCCCCCGCGTCTCGTAACATGCCAGTAGCCTGCTGGATCTCTTTCTGACCAGGCATCCTGTTCCTTACAGCACTGCTGTCCTGTCCCCCCTAGGTAACTCAGACCACGGTGTTGTGAAGGTTAGGCTTCGGTCAAAACACGCTGTGGCATCAGAAACTCGCACAGGCCGCGAAACTTGGCATTACGGACATGCCGACTGGGAGCGGCTCAGAGAATCCTTCTCTAATTTTCCTGTTTCACTAACGCGGATGCGACGGGTGTCTGTTCTTCGATAACAGAAATTATCCACGTCGGAATGGAAGAATACATCCCTCACACAGTGAAAGTGCCAGCAGAAGATCAAGGCATACAAAACCTTCTTACAAAACCCCACTGTAGAGAACAGATAAGCCGACGTCGAGTCCAGAAACAAATGTAACGAAGCGGTTCGCAATGCCAAAAACCAGCACGATATAAAAGTTAAGCTCAGGGTAATGTCACAGCGCTATGGCGGTCGGTCTTTCTGGACGCTGGCCAAGCAGATTGAAAAGGACTTCTCACACAGTAGCCTTCCACCATGGAACGATTGTATGGCCAAGGTGGAAATGCTTGCCAAGATCTTTGATGCCAACTCCACCATGGACGCCCAAGTGAAGTCAATTCAAAGGGGGAGGTAACATTCAGGGATAAGACCGTAAGACGTGTACTCTTGTCGCTCGACATGAACAAATCTTCTGGTTCGGACTTGATTCCTGCCATTGTACTGAAGAGGTGTGCAGCGGAGCTTGCTCCAGTTCTTTCGCGTATCTTCCAGATATCTTTTGAATCCGGCACCTTCCCAGAAAACTGGAAAATTGCTCATGTCTAACCCATCCCAAAAAAGGGATCTAAGACCGACCCTTACAACTACAGGGCTATAGCTCCGCTTTCTGTTATAAGTAAGGTTTTAGAGAGGTGCATAAATCGCAAGCTTCTGGACTACCTCGAACGTCACAGCTTGATTAGCGACAATCAGTATGGTTTCAGGTACCAACGATCCACATTGGACCTCCTAGCCTACGTCACGCAATTGTGGAGTAAACTCATCCAGTCTTATGGTGAGGCTCATGTCGTTGCTCTTGACATCACGAAAGCGTTCGATCAGCTGTGGCACGCTGCCCTCTTAAGCAAACTTCCATCGTATGGCCTCCCAGAAAATCTTTGCAGATAAGTGCCTGACTTTATCTCTGGCCGCAAGATATCCGTTGTAATTGACGGGTTCTTCTCTTCATCCCACAACGTCGACGCGGGTGTTCCCCAGGGATCGGTCTTGGCTCCGACACTGTTCCTCTTACATATCAACGACCTCCTCTCCTGTACGATCAACCCAATCCACAGCTTCGCTGATGACAGCACTCTACATGCAGGAATTAAGAGTGACAAGCCGATCTTTGCCGCTGAGCTGGAAAAAAGAAGAGTAGTGGCGACTTCCTCTCTGACAAGAGACCTGGAGGCTATCACTGCTTGGGGACGCAACAAGCTTGTACAGTTTAATGCTTCCAAAACACAGTACTGTACGAACAAAAAGCGTCCTAGCGCTCATCCGGTTTCGTGGATGGCCGAGTTCTGCCAAAGAGCCATTCGTTTCGTGCTAGTTGGAGTCCAGATCACCAAGGACCTGATCTGGCACGAACACATCTCGTCAATATACGGCAGCTGGTGGGAAAAAGCTAGGCTATTGGTTTAGGGCTAAGAAGTACTTTTCTCGGCATGACCTGCTCACTCTATAGAAGGCCCAGATAAGGCCTAACCTCGAGTATTGCTCACACGTTTGGGGTACTGTCGCCCTGACTACATTATTTATGCTCGATGCAGCCCAAAGGAGGGTGGTCGGACTGATCGATGACTCTTCCCCAAGAGACAGTCTCGGGACTCTTTCGCACTGGCGGGCCGTCGGCGAACTAGCTCTTTTTTACCGCTACACCAACGGGCTTTGCTCCTAAGAGCTCTCTTCCATGATGCCGCCGCGCGATGTGCCTGCCAGACAGACCCGCCTGACTTTGGCGTCCCATTCTGACCGTATCGAACTTCGTACATCCAGAACTGGGCGATACGACCTCTCCTTTGTCCCGAGGGTGTCGAGGTTGTGGAACAATTTACAAGAGGAAGCTTTTCCCACTTCTACTAACCTTAGGCAGTTCAAAAATCGTATTAACACAATTTGTTTGGGATCATAGCAGCCGCGGTGTTCCGGCATTCAGGCTTCTGCCTGCGCGGCTGCTTCGATATATATATATATATATATATATATATATATATATATGTATATGAGAAGTAGTCATTGCCAAAGCCAACGACTAGTTGGGTACAAAATACAATTACTTGTTAATTGGGAAATTGGAAAAACTTTTAGGCTAAAGTTGACTCTTTTGACGATAAAATCAAGCTTTCGGCATTCTCTATGGAGCCATCATCAGGATTCTGAAAACACAATTGTGATGCAAATAAAGAAGACAGATTTAAAATGTCAGACAACTTACTCGTCGGTGAGGTTGCAGCCACAAGGTGTTTCAGAAAGAACGTAGAGAAGATCGAACTTGTGTTCAGTATAAAAACAAAAGAACGGGGCTTTAACAAGCCCAATGTATATATATATATAAATGGCTCTTAAGCCAATTTATGAGACACTAAGCTTTTTAAAGCAGATTTATGACTATTGCTGTGACAAATTCTCAAAGATTACGCCAAGGTATCTCATTTCACTCGGATAATGTTTTGAAGAACATGTGAATCAATGCTACGAGGACTGTTCGTAAAATAAGTTTTCCACATTTTTTTCAGGCACAAGTAACTTTTTATTTGAAAAAACGAATTTACCATTGGAAACGTTGAGCTATTTTTCTACATAGTTGCCATTCTTTCTACGCATTTTTTTTTTGATGTGGACCTGCTCCTTGCAACTCCTCGAACCGTTGACCGCGTAGGTGCTCCTTCAATTTTGGAAACGCTGTCATGGCTGTAAGGGGGATGGGCAATGACTTTCCAGGCAAATCGCTCGATTCAGTCCTTCGTTTATTGTGAGACATGAGGATGCGCATTGTCGTGGTATAGTATTTGGAGGGTTTTCCCCTACGATGATTTTGGATTGCCCGTATCAGCTTCTTCGAAGTCTCAGGAATTTCAACCGCTTATTTCCGGATCGTTATTCGCCGATCTTCGAGCAAGATTTGCTCAATCTTCGCCTTAACCTCCTCGGATATCGACGGCCTCCCGTTTCGTTGTTCATCGTGAATGTCCTTGCGGCCGCCAAGAAAACTCTCTTCACCACAAACACGACGATGTTGTCAGATTTCGCCTAGCATCACGCGCACCAAAGTTACGGCGTTGGCAACCCTATTTTTGAGACAACCCTCGCATATTGCAGCAGCTGGCGCTGCTATATGTATATTGCTCAGCAATATTGTTCGCAAGACATATGTAGATAATATACTCTTGTGAGAGTGTCTCGTCAGAAGAGCCACAAAATCGGACAATTTTGACTGATGAATTGAAGTAGGGTTCTACTAGTTCAGCACTCTGAGTGTAATATTGCAAATGTAAAACATGTGAGACTATGTATCCGGGCCACACTAAACATATTACCTCATGCTATTGGCTACTGTGTTGCAGCTGGGTAATGCAGTATAAATATTGTTGGTTTGGAAACGCCTTTATTGATGAATGAGCCATGAATAGAGTATTACGTATACAGCGTGTTTGTCAGGTTGATTGTGTGGACAGGATTATCTGAAAGCAGGAGCTTCTTTTAGAGTATGTCGAGTACGTCAATATCCTTGCATCGCGGTAATCATGCAACAAACGTGTGTTTTAGAATGGAGCTGTTCAACCAAAAGTTGCTTCACTTTATACTCTGGATGTTTAGTTTGATAGTTCGATGACGGTTAACGATATGCTGCTTATGTTTACCGAATTTAATTTTGGTTGGCAGAATAAAGCAAATTAAAAGAAGCTATAGCTTATGGTAGCGACCGTTCTGACCAGTGGCCAGTAGCTTGCTCATGAGCGGTGGCATATCAAAAGTTGTCACAGTTCACTCAGTTCACAAATAGTGGGTAAAAATCGGGGTAAATATTTCTCACAAAAGAAACAAAAATGAGATAGTTGCGTAGCCACTATTAAAATATATGCAGTTTAAAAACTGATAAATCACTTACGTCCCAATGCATGAGGGAGGAAAACACTGTGATCGCAGAAAAATAGGACCGTAAATAACAGGTTCTTATATCCATATTACTCATTTCCGTTGCCCGTCTGTGTGTTGGGGATATATTACTATCGTAATCTCGGAAATAGCTGCACCGATTTTAATAGAATACGATGCGGTGTCATATGGCATTAGTTCTCAAACTTTGTTTTTATATGTTTCGTAACTTTCTGGACATTTTTGGACGTAAATGAAAATTTTTTGGAGAGATTGCAATTTTGAAAAGTTTCTAAACTTGCTTTTGCTGTTTCTGTTCACCTTAGGTTGAACGATAGTAAAAAATGTAATTATGGAGGTCAAAAATCTCAACCTATACCAAAGCTTATTTTTGACTTACATATAAGAAACATTGTTATCAAACAGTATTTGTTTATCAAGGATTGTCTATTTGTAGGATGGAAATTTTGAAAATCGGCATTTGTGGATAATATGCAGGAAATACCGACTCAATATATTTAACACTATTTTTTCATAAAATTTATGTAATAAGTTATTCAAAATTTGAGGCGATTTTAGTGTTTCGTGATTTTACTAAGTCATACAGTTGGTCCATAAAGGTCCTAAGGCATTTAGTAACTTTTAATTTGGAAGTGTTTTTCCAGCTGGTGCTGTTTAAGCGCTTCAGAATTTATAGTGTGGCGTACGGCTTAAAAACTTGCGTGACATTGTGGATAGCACTTTATAAATTTTTCATTGCACAGTCGGTGCCTCGTATCATGGATACGGCCGATAGGGCGGTTACTACGCCTATCGTTCTGACTAAAAGCAACAGCGACCTTAACCTGACCGCAACGACTCGGCATGTGTATACAAATCGTCCCTTTAGAATAGAACTAGCCTAAGTCCAAAAAGCAAAGTTTTCAGGAAACGGTTTTTTTTTAATAGATTCTTTATTTATACAGATATTTTAATGAAAATTTGTACACATGTTCTAAAAATGTCTGTTTTTAATATACCTTAGTAAAAACGAAAAACATTAACGTTAAAGCAAAAAGTTGGACATAGATTACTTTTAATGTTAGCAAGTATACCAAGTCCACTTCTTGGACTTAGGCTTATTGTATGTTTATGGACATAATATAGTCATTGGTTAATTTTATGACTTTTTATTCAAAACCTGCTACGATAATAACGTAAAATATTATCTATTACTGCTTCAAAATTTTTGTGAAAACTGATTTATTGACTTTTTTCTATAAAAACACAAATGTTCATCTAATAAAATTTATTAGAATAATTTTTATTAATACACAGTTAGTAAGTAATAGAAATAAAATACTTAAAACTTAAGTAGCTGAGCCCAAATTCCTTAACAAATGGAACTGAGCTTGAGTTTCTAAAAAATAAAAAATATTAATTTTTTAAATAATTAAAATAACATGTTTTAAAACAAATGAAAAATATTTCTTAAGTAACTGACCCTAAATTTCTACACAAATAAAAAACATCTTAGACTATTCATCACTATCGGAATCTTGAAAGTTCGTTTTGTTGGAAAATGGTAAATTTTTAAAGTAACTATGGTAAGGCGCTAAAATTGCTCCTTTACGGCAAAGAAACTGAAGATGATCATACTTCAGTTTTTTCAAAGAAATTTCCTTTTCGTAGCATGGTTTTAGTTTTAGTGAGGCTATCTCGACATCTATTTTTTTTCTTCCTTTTTCTGTGAGCTTTAATTTCTTGTAGGTAGAGTCGTAATTAACTTTAAAAAGTAAAGTGTTAGGGAAACGTGGATCAGCTTCAACTATTTTTATTTTATTTAAAAACACTCTTTCGTTTTCTTCATCTCTTTCCCAGTTAATACACGTCTTTTTTTCAAGATCTTTTAAATCATATATATTTTCCTGTGCAAGCTCAACTACTTTGTAAGGATCCTTTCTTTTAGCTGTCCTTACAACCGTATACCACTGATCTGGTGTGTATATAGGTATATTTCGAGCAGCTCTTTCTATTACGCTATGTACGCAATCGCCTTCACTTTGAGTGTGGCCTTTTTCTAAGTAGGTATGTTTTATTTTTATTTGATATTTTTGCGATAAATAGCTGTACAAAGAGTACAAAAATCTGTTGCGGTTTTGACCGCTACAGTTGTCAGAAAAGAAGCTAAATTCTCTTATTCCTTGTTCTACTTGGCTGATAATGTACAAAAGTAAACAACTTCCAATCTCAGAGGCACCTCTGTTTCCGACTACCTCATTCCACATGTAACAATTGCACTCTTTTGTTGCTAGGTTGTACACAGTAAAGTTGTAAGTTGATAATTTTAATTTGTAATAGGACAGGCCAACATTAGATTTGGGAACTGGCAACACTTGTTGCAAGTCAAAGACAGCGCAACAAACCTCACTGCTATTCTCAGCTGCTCTTTGTTTCTCAAACTGTTTGATTTCTCTTGCCCTATTTTATTTAGGATATGGATGCGATAATCTTCTTCCAACTCTAATTTTTCTTCAAGAGAACTATTATCGTAGTTGTGGCAAATATCGCAGAGATCCTTTTTGGGCTGAAAGAAGGATAGATTAAAATCTCTATTGAAGATTGTTCTATACATTGCTTCAGTTACTGTTTTCCTAATATTCTTTTCCTGACAATACTCCAGGTACATGGTATACATCTTGCTTACGTTAAGTGTTGGGGGTAAATATTTACGACTGGTCTTTTGTCTGCAGTAATGACTTTCAATTGTTTCAAATAAGTTTATGTGATCCCTAACATTTTGTTTAGTAGACTCGTCAATAAGAGTGTTTTTGCAAGCTTTTCCTCGTCTATCTTCGGAAACAATACCTGAAGTTCCAGTTTTGTTCATAACGGTTTTGACTACCTGTGCACTGATTGACAGTGTATTTAGAAAAAAAGTTTTACATATTTGCACCTTATTGTTTTCATTTTTGGGAAGAGAGTATGTAAAAGTACTGTTTCTTCTACTGTTTTTATCATTAGACAGTTCTAAGAATGTATTGTCATTCTTTTCTGGTAATTCAGCGGGATGATGCTTATTCTTTTTACGAATTCTAGTTCTAGCTTTAGAAACTACTGTAACATATTTGGATATAAAATCACGTTGGCGGTTGACATCTCCTAATCCCCAATATTCAGTAAATATTTTATGTCTTTCTTCTTCACTCATTTTATTTAGACACTTCATTCTACATTTCTCTTCACATGATGTTTTCATTTTTCTTGCTAATTGTTTTTTTCCTTTCCAGTTGGTGTATTTCTTTCCTTGATTCTCGATGACTTAATTATGTTTCTTTTCCAAGTATGTTCTCTTCTTAGCTTTTTTTTAGATATTTTTCTAGCATTTTTATTCTTTTCATCTGTGTTAGAACTTGTATCAGTTTCTTGATAATTGTTTTCAAAATTAAAGTTTTTTCTCTTCTTTTTGCTTTCTTGTGGATTAAAATTAGGGTCGTTTTCTTCATCATCAGTTTGGAAAGGATCCGTGTCCGATGATAAATACAGATCCTCTTCGACAATATTTTTCCGTTTGCCACATTTTTCAGGGTCCAATTGGTCAGTTTCTATTACATCTAGAACAAAAAGTCTCAGTAAGAAATTTATAACAAAATACCTACTTTTAAAATTGACAACGAAAATAAAAACCAAATCATTTATGAGACCAAAATTACTTACACAAACATTAAAAATAAATAAATGATTATTTTTTTAAACAGACCGGAGGTACTCACTTTCTAGACCCCAAGGATAACTAAATATTGTTGTTGAAAAGCCTCAAAAGCCTATTGTTTTTTTAGCCTTAAAACTGTTATCAACAAAACCGGAGATTTAGATATTATTTTTGAGGATACAAGTATACACACCTTATAAAACACTCTTATTATTCTATCTTCTATTAAAAAATGGGCCACATACATTTATTTGACTGAAACTCAGTATGCTTGGCCAATAATCCTATCCTAAGCAAGATGTATACCATGTACCTTGAGTATAATTGCTTGTTTACTGGTAAAGTGTTTGATTTTTAATATTACTAATTCTTTTTACTCGTTAGTTTGCTTACCTATGATTTTTTCGAGAACACTTCTTACTTCTTCACTAGCATTTGCGTCTCCTTTATCGGCCACAATCGGTGTAACTTTATTCTATTCAATACTCAAAACTGATTTTATATTTTCGAGGTTCATACTGCAAAATGCATTATCGCTCTTGTTAAAAGCAGCCGTTTCCTTAGAGAGTAAATAACCAGGCGGCATAAGATTTGCTGTATTCATCAAATATTGGGCGTCTATTTTTTCTGGTTAGTTTGTCATGATTGGTATCTATAAAAAAATAAAGTAAACATTATTCAGTACAGAGTTTTATGAGTGTAGATCGTATTATTTGTTTTTTTATTTATACAATTAAAAAAATAAATAGAATTTATCCTGAACCAGTAGCTAAAAACGTATTTCCAATGTTAACGTGTTACTTAAGAATATTTGTATAGCTAGAAAAGCACTACTTACCATCACAGTGCCTGGCCAGAAGATCAAAAATTTTTTTCCTTCTAGAACTCATATTTAATTTGTTTACGTTGCGCAAACTCGATCACTATACACTAAGAACTGCTTTAAACTGAGGTAATCTGCGTTATTCGTGTACGGTGGCGCCTTGAAATGCCTAGATTTCTAACAAGTCGAAACCAGTACAGTGCAGAACTAGTTTATGTCCACTAAAAGATGTGAGGGTTTATTAAAATTATAGATCAGAATAAGCCTAAGTCCACATTTTCTTGGACATAAAATTTTGTTTCAAAGTAGAACTAGCTTAAGTCCACACAATTCACTAGTATAGGTAATCTGTCCCAACAAAGGATACTTCTGCATTAAAAATTATTTACCCAAATATGGACATAGAATTTCTGTTCTAAAAAAGGATAGTTCTGCACTAACAATTATTTTGCTTCAGGACATAGGCTTATTCTTAATTTAATGAGTACGTGAAAAATATAAACGTTAGGACTTAGATTAGTACTGCACTTGATAGGCGACACCTTACTGCAATCATATAGTCTAAAATCTCAATTTTGACAAAAATGGACATAGGCTAGTTCTGATCTAAAGGGACGAAATATAAAACCCGCCACTCACGATCCAACGCCGCAGTACGATTTTAAGTCGGTATGATTTGACCGCAGACAAACAAGTCAGTCTGCAGCAGTACAACACTGTTGGTTGGATCGTTCATTTGATCGTGTATTGCGACGTGCGATTCCATTGTATGATTTCGGTTCGGCAAACAGCAAAACATACGTAAAAAAACCTAAATTTGGTACATTTTAATAATATGGTCTTTCTCTGTCTACGCTTATTTATAGAAATGCCTTACAATGAGAATTTTTTGAATTATATAAAAAGCAAGAATGACTTTGGAACGCCGTATGCCGTTTAAGAAACCAATTTTTACACCACCATCTACGTTTCTTATTTTTCCTTTTACTTTCAGTAATACCAAATGCAAGAGCCGACAAAACTAGATTTTCATCGGCCATGTTTCAAATCAAAACTCATACTGCAAGATCGTTACACGTGTGCCCTTGTCCAATTTTCGACAAAGTCGTACAGCAATCGCATTCGACAAAATCGTACTGCGACGTTGGATCGTAAGTGGTGGGCTCAAATGTTTTCGTCACAGCACTGGCCAGCCGACAAGTTGCTGACACTCCCGTCGCTAGTCGATTTGGAGTAAATGAAAGATGTAATGTGTGAATGGCCTAGTCCATAGTGATAATTCCGCTAACGTCCCGATCGTATCCTGAAAAAATCGTTGCTAATTCGATGAAAATACTTCTCTATTGCATTTTTTTTAAGCGATTCAGTTGGAGTAGCAGTGCTGGAAGCTAAATTAATCGGATCGCACATTACAGGTACTTTGCTTTCCATCAAAAGCTGCATTAGTTCAAACGATTCTTCTCCTTGAGCTGTATCTTGATAATTACAATTTACAGGAGTAGAGTCGCCTCCAGGTTGGCATGTTGATGCCTGTTTGTTTTTCTGTGATCTTGTTTCAAGTCTAACCTTTTTGTTATTAAGGTTTCTGTAGCAGTAACTATTACGAATATAATTCAGATGAGGAGCCATTTGTACTAACGTCGGTGATCTGGTGATTGTGGTGTGGCAATTTCTGTTTCCGGAAGATGTCAGAAATTAGAAATCAGTATTTTAGACGCGTACGGTCGAATCCAATAAAATTTAGTGGAAGATCTAGCTTCTAGGTCATTTTTTTACATTTCAGTCCAGTTGTCTAGGTCAGTGGTCGCCATCCTTTTCAGTGTGTGCTACTTTGATAATTTTGGAATAAACAGTGAGCTACCTAGTCGTAAGCAATGTAAGCCAACTTAAATGAAATTATACATAGTTGTATGCGACATACATGTGTTTATTTTACTAAAACTAATACATACTAATAAACAAACTAATAAAATTAATACATACTACATAACTACATCCATTCCTACCAATCGTAGGTGTTTGCAAAATAAACAAAATATTTCGTCAGCTAAAACGGCATGTCACATACGATTTAATAAAGGTAATTAAACACTCAGACTCACTGACAATTTTTTTAATGTTTGGAGTATAATTTGATACCGTCATTCGAATACAATTATCCAAATGTTCATCTGTAAGTCGATTACGGTATTTGTTTTTAATAAACTTCATATTTGAAAAAGAATATTAACACAAATAGGTTGAACTAGATAACCCTTTCACTTTCAAAGCAACATGACATAAAACTGAATATTTATCTTTACTTACGGAAGGCCAGATACATTTTATGCTTGAGACTAATGATTTTAAAGCTAAATCATTTTGAAACGCAATCAGTTCTATTTCTGTCGCAGCGATGTCTTCGCTAAAATTCTGCGAAACAGAAGTTGCAAACTGTTGGATATCCATTTCCATGAAGGGTGAAACAACAAATTGCGCCACTATAGCAATTTCGTTGAAATCCTTGAAACGATTTTTGAAGTTATCCTTCAAGTTAGAGACAATTTCTACATGATATTTACTGTCATATGGTTCTAATGGACTTTGAGATATCTTTCCTGAAAGAACAGGAAAATGCCTGGTATCACCATCGATTAAGTTTTGCTCCCAAAACTCAAGCTTTTTGATAAACGCTTTGATATCATAAAATCATTTCTGCTAGTTCTTTGTGCCTCCTCTGAAGCTGCAAATTAAGTTCATTTATTTTTTCTGTAATATCCACAAGAAAACCAAAATCTCCAAGCCAGTTTGAATTTTTCAGTTCCGGAATCGGTTCATCACGTTTAGTTGTTTGAAAAATTGAACTATGGCAGATATGATATCATTAAAACGTTTTTGACAGTCAGTTTCATCGGCCAGGGTTTTGAATAATCTTTGTAATGCTTGAGCTCTAATATTGTTCACAATTTTTACTACCAATTTCATAACGTTGTTTAGTTTTAGAAAATGTCCACATAATGCTTGCTGATGGATACTGCAGAGACCCATATCACGACCCACAATAGCTGGAGCGCCAACGGTTGTCAAGCCTACCACTTTCGATATTTGAATTTTCTCAGAAGAAATGATATTTTTAAAAGAAGAAAAGAAGTCCTCCCCAGTAGTCTGACCTTTTAGTGAAATAAATTCAAAAGATCTTTAATCGTACAATCACTAAAAACCATCCTGCCATCTGAGAGTCAACGACATCTGTAGATTTATCCGACTACAGTGAAAAATAAGCACAGTTATCGAAGTCATTTCTTACTGTAAAACTATATCATTGCTCATTACTTCTACTCGTCTCATCACTATATTAGCATAGATTTTATAAAAGACACTAACTCGTCTTTATTTCTAAAGTGGCCTGGTTTATCATTTCCCCGGCTTTATAAGGTTTCTTCTTTCGTGTAATTATCTGTGACACCTGGTATGATGCTTCACTTGCAGCCTTACTTTTGTCGATTGTTTTTAAAAACATTGCCTGTTGTCCAATTAACTGATGTTTTAATTGTTTTCGTTCTGGTTGCAGATCGCAATGGGAATGATTTTTCAAAATTCGAATGTACAGTTTTATAGTGCCTCTCGATATTCCCTTTTTTTAGCAACGGAAACAGATGTATTACAAAGCAAACATACATTTTTATCTCTAGCTTCTGTAAATAAATATTGTTTTTCCCATTCCGAATGGAAATGGTATGCCTTCATCTTCTTACTACTACTGCTCATAATGTCTTTAATTGCAGGCCAACCGCTGGATTTTGTGCCGTTCAGTTTTAAACTGAGCGCACTGTCGCCGTGCCTTGCGTATTTATTCCGTTCACAGTAAGCGAGATCGTTCTCGAACAGATCGCTCACTGCAGTGTTGCCGCTGCTTCTGTTTATTATGAGAAATTACACAATTTACGGAAGCTTCTATGATTTTTACACCTTTTTAAAATATGTTGTGAGCCACCAGAATTGCTTTTGTGAGCTACCGGTAGCTTCCGATCAAGGGGTGGCGACCACTGGTCTAGGTGAATACGTATAAATATGTATTTTCAACATATTTATTATAACTATCCGTTTCTAAAAACTATTGCTTAATGATAACAGATAAGGTCGGTTCATGCTTTTAAAATGTAGCCTGACAGGCTGATGAATGCTACAAGGTGCCCAATCTCTTTTCATTTATAGTTGTGACCTGTTGTAAAATATAACTGCCTATGGGAAACAGCAGGGAATTCATAGCTCATTAACAATCTGCTATTTGAAAATCGTCGTTTACGTGTTTCACAAATTAGTAGCCTTCTCACTGACAGACACGGTGTATAAGCGCCGACTTCACCGTCTCCAGATACTTCTAGTTGGCATTAAAATGGATACAACCCAAATGGTGTTCACTGGAGGTGGTGAAATCAGCCCTAAGCCAGATGAAATCATCTGAATTCATGTAGCTGGGCAAAATAAGTACTCACCAACGTCGCACTTATCACTAGTCTCTGCGACACACCGCCCTTTCGAATTTACCTTCCAGTCGTCCAAGCATGAGAGGCACGTAGTGCGATTGCACTCGCCGCACCCTGGCGGACACTCGACGCACTCCCCGTGGCGTCGATCTGCAAAATGGTGGGCGGGGCAATCGCGCACGCACCGCCCCTCGTGCCAGAACCGCCCTACTGGGCAGGACACACATTGGCTGCTGTTGCCGCCTCCGGTGCATGTTAGACAGGTCTCGTAGCACGGGGCGCAGCTGCAAACGATAATTAAATTTGTGTTAAATTGAGTTTCGATATGGGTGGCCTAACTTGCTGATTTGTTTCTCCGATAACTTCAGAATCATATGAACTATATTGGGAAAAATCCCTTAGACCCTTCGAGTGTTATTGAAAATGTGTCTTCGGTCCATAGTTTAAGGACGTCATAATTCAAATACATCTGCATGGGTTAGATACGTTTCATGATAAGTGAATGTGTTTGAAATTAATATCGACTTTTTCATTGATTAAATTTTTTGTTATTGCTAAGCACTCGTGGCGGTAATTTATAAACACGTGTCATCATCGTCTCTAGAATATTAAAACGAGATACTTGCAACTCTTTGCAACATATCATTTTTGTTCGACATTTCTCTGGAGGCGATTCAACATTATAATCACAACTCGTCAGTTGTTTATCCAAAAAATACTCCGTCATTTTGTGTCCGTCATTTTGTCTGAAAAATTTCACATCCGATTCGAAATTAGCTACCTCAAACAGTCAAAGATATCTTGTCGAACTTGGGTGCATATCATGTAAAATTGTCCACTATTTGATCCAGCTTTTTTATTTATAGATGAAGTCATAATAATTGTAATCAGCGATTTTGAAAACTCTATTGCACCAAATTTGATTGACATCAAACAACGGCTTGTATTTCTACCGCGGTTTTGGGATATTCTTACAAAAGCAGTTTTATCGAACTCACGACACTTTATGTATATTCTAAATGTTCTGTTAAATGATATGATATGATAAAATAGCGCACAGATCATCCATGTGACCGAGGAAAAAGCAATGACCACGACTACACGATTCAATCATTAGTAGAGATATTGAATTGTCGTAAGGTACTATGAATTTTTCACTTCTCTAGGCAACAACGCTTTGTTAACCTATCCTCCATTTTATATAGCAATTGTATCCACCTTGTATATTTTTTCATATTTTGAATCAGCTTGAGGCAGCAAGAATAAGCATATCTTCCTCGTCATTCATTTTCATTGAGCGCAATTGTATTTTCTACGTAAGTACAAGAAACGCAAGACTTCTTTCATATTGCACCACAATAATAGGGAGAGAGAAATAATCTTTTCCCTAAAGGTGATAAGAGAAAATCAAAATCACCGTAGAGGAAGCGAAAAAGTACATTTTATTTGATGTACCAACCTAAACATTTCAGTCTACGAACTAATTACAGGATGGCTGATCATGAATTCGTGGAAAATTATACTAGAAATGAGAGTATACTTGAAAGTCCTGTTCGTAGAAAGGATACACACAGAAACGTTGAATACTTAAGAAAACAGATCTCAAACGTTAGACAAGTTACACAATTATTTAAACATGCATTCTCTTGTTGCCTAACAACATGTCTTGTAACGTGCAATTTGATAAAACAGCTGAACATGTAATTTGGAGCAGCTTAGCATGTGACCTTATATGAACAAATATACATTTCTCAAACTCACCTGTAATCGTCTGTTTCATACGAATTTTGTGGACAGGATGCCAAGCATTTATTTTGATACAGCAAGAGATGATGATCACAACTCGTACAGTAATCTGGTCTATCTTGACAGCTTGCGCAGTTTGGTTGACATGGTATACATGTTTTATCAGCATAGCCTAAAAAGAAAAAAAAATCATCAGGCAAAGTTTGTTAAAAACATAATTCATCCAGTTTACAATGTATTTAGCAGCCGTGATATATTTCTGCTTTCTTAACAAATTGCTTCTCTACTAAAAATGCACTATCAGGATGATAATTACGTTTCCATCAACCTTGAGCAGCATCCTCTTTTGAATATGTATTGCAAGGTAATTTTACACGAAGATATAGCAACATATACCATTTTCTAGACAAAAAGGCAGATTTGGGCCTCCCGCGCCTCGTTTAAATCCGCACTAGACACTATCGGGTCTAGGGGGACGGGCCTCGGGGGGCAAACTCATGGGGCAAATTCCATTCAAATTAATGATTATTCAATTCTATGTCGTGTTCTAAATGTTGTGGCAAAAGATGGTTTTTTATTTTGAATATTAAAATAAGAACCAAATATGATATGAAAATTTTATATTCAATCATTGCATTCTTTTTGCTGTACTTATTTTTATTCAATGTTATTCTCATAGCTTTATTTTGCAGGACTTGCAATTTGAGAATACAGCGTCATTGACAGTGAACAAGATAGTTGAACAATATAGTAAATATAGTAAGTTTTTATGCAATTTTTGAAATCATGTATTCATAGTGATCCTCAAACTTTATTTAGTATTCCATCAATATATGTATATATACCCGAATATTTAAATGATTGAACATTTGTTATTATTCCACTATTTATCGTGTGATAGTATTCATTTAGGTATTTCCCTATTAACATACACTTTGCTTTAGAAGCATTCAATTTTAGTTTATTTACATTTAACCAATTTATGATTTTTGCCAAGTCAGAATTTAGCATTTTTAAGCAGTGTCTATACTTTCATCTATATGTATATTGACGTATCATCTGAAATATCTGAATTTTACAATAATCTAAAATATTATAAATGTCATTAATGTATAAAATAAATAGTAGTGGACCTAGTTTATTACCTTGTGGTACACAAACAGAAATATTTTTTGAGCTTGATAATGTAGGTTCAATTTTGGTTTTTTGACTTCTGCCAATTAAGTAGTTATGCAGAATTCTGATTACAGATCCTTTAAATCGATAGTGATGCAATTTTGTAAGAAATTTATCCCTGTCAATAGTTTCAAACGCCCTTTTGGACCCCAAAAATACTGTCACTGTATGTTTCCTATTGTATGCAATGCAAGTCCTCTAAAACCATTTGTATTGCCGGTTCAGTTGAGTGAATCCAGCTTGAAGTTTGATTGAAATTCAGTGTACAACTCAGAATTCTTAACTTTCTAAACAGGAGTTATGGTATAAAACTTCAGTTTTGTTGGAAATTCGTCTTATTGTAAACCGTAATAAATAATAATATAGAGTGATAATTGGAAAAGCTAACCACAGTTTCAGGAACTGTATCAATAGTGCTGGTGGGCCTAGGTACTGTTAATTTTTCCTTCGGTTCTACAAGTGTTGAATAGTTACAACTGGAATTTCAGTTCAACAAGTGTAGATTTGATTAACATACAAAAGATGAATTATTATAACTCACTGTGATCAATGAATTTTGGGTAGAATCTCAGGAATTTGCTATTAGTAGAAGCCTTGTAAACAGTTATGCAAATTCCTCATCCTCCGGAAGCTAAGTACGAGCCAGGTTATCCCTTAATCGCTATACATAATTTTAAACTTATTCTGAGTTGTATGATTAGGGCAAATATGTTCCGCAAAATCAATCAAGGGAATATCGAAATTTTATATTTTTATAGAAGGTACAATCCCAGCGCGTTCTGTCGCTTTAATGGATGGTCTGCCTCTTTTTCAAGAAATATGATGGTATTTCATTGAATCATAACGGAAATTAAACAGAGGTTCGATTGTGCTATCATGCTAAATTTTAATTTTGCATTTCTCAATGGTATTGAAATTTAGGAAGTCTGTCAATTAAGTGATGAACACTAATTTTTTTTTATCTAAATATAATTACATAATTAGAATTTTTTTTGTCACCCTCAAACCGACTTCCTTATGAAGCCACACGGTGCTGGAGACGGATCTTCCACTGCTCACAAGTGCTGGAACTAGAATACTCGAATAGCCTTCAGCTGGTTGATTACATCCGTTTGAATGTCCCAAAATGATTTCCCTTGAGGTATTTTTTTAAGTTCGGGAAGAGAAAAAGGACTCAAGTCAGGCGAATAAGGAGGCTGACGAGTCGCAGCGATGTTTTTACTGGCCAGAAACTTGTTTATTGGCATTGCTGCCACTAAAGGCGCGTGTTACATGAACATAACTTTCATGCAAAACATATACCTTACAATTTATATATTTTTTGCTAAATCGATATTACGTAGACTTGAATACATCTACAGGGTGTTTCAAACTTATTCGTCAAATTTTAACCACATATGCATTGTTACGAAAGAAGTTGATTTCTCAAAAAAAAATGTAATTAAGTTAGAAATCTGAGTTTCAATAATAAATTGAAAAATAACTATTTGTTTTTCATATTCATAAGAACGCGTAAATAAGGTTTAATCTCTATCGTGGGTGATCTGAATGAAAAACGGTCGATTTTTGTGAAGTTAAACAAGAAAGTATTTTGCGAGTTTATGTTTTTAGTTACTTATTAATAAAAATGGCACATGTGTACACTAATTTGGAGTTAGTGGACATTGTTTTAGCGTACGGAGAAGAACGACAAAATTCGCGAGCGGCTTCTCGTTTGTATGCACACCGATTTCCGAATAGGCACATACCACATCACGAAACATTTAGTACAATTGTTTTACGTGCACGTGCTAGTGGAGATTTGCGCCCCAGACGTGGAGTGGATGGGGGTCGGATTCGCCCACAACGCGTTTTAAATACCGAAAGCGAAATTTTGGATATTGTGAAAGAAAAGCCGGGAATAAGCACAAGGCAGTTAGCCCAACAGGTCCCAGAAGTGTCACATGCAACAGAGTGGCGCATATTACATGAGGCTCAACTGTACCCTTATCACGTCCAGAGAGGCCAGGCGTTGCCCCCTAAGAGTAAGATTTTGTGTGTGGTTGTTGCAAGAATATGATGATTTGCTCGAAATGACCGTTTTACAGCTGATATTTCGGCCACCGATGAAGCTATTTTTACTCGTAATGGGATAACTAATCTTCATAATACACACGTTTGGTCCTTTGACAATCCTCAGGCAGTGGTCCAGACACACTTCCAGCATCGTGTTTCTTTAAGTGTCGATGAACGTGTAATTGGACCGTTCATAATCCCAGATCGGATGGATGGTTACCAGTATTTGGAATTTCTTCGGAATGATTTGCCGGTTCTTGAAGATGTGCCATTGGCGGTCCGAGCGCGGAAGTGGTCCAATTGCATGGCCTCCACGGTCTCCCGATCTAAATCCTCTGGACTTCTTTTTATGGGGATACTTGAAAAGCGAGGTATACCGTATTCCAGTTCAGAATATCGAAGAATTGCGTGACCGAATCACAGTGGCTGCCGATAATTTGAGCCTTCAGGCACAGCAGGAAGGAGGTGTGTTTGAACTAGTGCGCCGAAATTGGATTAGACGCGCCCAAGCTTGCATTGCAGACAATGGAAACAATTTTGAACAGCTTTTATAAGTAAGTGAACTGTTAAACTGTATTATCTTATTATCTCGATTTTTGTAGGACTTTTATAATATTTTGTTTTTCGAGAAATCAACTTCTTTCGTAACAGTGCATATGTGGTTAAAATTTGTGGGATAAGTTGTGAAACACCCTGTATATCACATTATTTATGTTATCTCTAACTCCATAACTCAGTTGAGATGTAAGGATTATTTACATCTTATAGTTATACAATATGAATGTTTGTTCGTTATACTACATATCATCTCTAGATCAACAAATTCTATCAATATTCGTGGTGGGTACTGATGTTGCCGGATTGACGTAAGCTAATATTGACATTTTATATTAATAGTTTACTATAATATTGTTTGCCCAAGAAATTTTGGGAATTATTACTTATTCCAGTGGCAGTATACTTCTATTATGTTTCTTATGCATCATCAAGATGCATTTTAACCTTTTGGTGTCAGACTTAAATTAGCATCGTTTTTGAATATTGTTGTGAATACTTCACACTTTGATTGTCATGTTTATTTAATATCACTGCTTAAAAAAACGATAGTTCATTGAACACAAGGTAAAATTTGAACATATGGCCAAACAGGTAAGGCATTGGTTTGCTATTGATTTGTGTAGTTCTCAGCTGCTGATGTTTTATGTTCGTGATTTGTTAAAACACCTAAAATTCGTGATGGTCCTTTTCGGCGTGGTGATTTGGCGCAAAAGGTATATTTTTGTGAGTTATACGTAGCTTCAGGTGTAAAAATGTGATAAAGAATATACTTGCATCGTTATACGTCCAGGTAGGAATATTTAAAATACTTTACTTCAATCACAATTAGATATTATAAATAACAGTAGACAATGTGGAAAAGCTATCGGGATTCTGACTGAGTAACTAGAGAATAAAGATGAGTCGGGCAGCTTGATTAAGTTTATAAATAATGATACTACTTTCTATATAGATATATTGAATTATATACTTATGTATTCAGAATTTTCTTGTTTGGCTAGTACCAATATATGAATTGTCTTAATTTCGCATTCCATCTTCTAACATAATTTACTTTAAATTTTTTTCTTTGAGACTGCTGTGCAAAAAATTTCCACTCATCCAAGCGACTGATGCGAATCTTTGTGACTTTACCTTTCATATACACAAATTAACATATGATATGTAGCATATATGCTATCACAAAAGTAATTTTTATTTTTGTAAGTTTATGACACAGTCTGTATACAAGTTTTTAAGTAAATTGCTGTTAATAAAATTCCCGATACTCAACCTGCAATTGTCTTCTGATTCTATTTCATTCAAGTGGTCAAAAAGCAATACCACAGAATTTATGGAGAAAAGTAAACTAACGTTTCGAATACTTTGGTAGTATTTTTTTTAAATCTCCTATACTCCAATTTTTATATTTTGTACTTTGAAGAAGACTACCGAGGTAGCCGAATCGCTCGTAAGGTTTTCTATCAATTCTGTGGTCTTATTTATTAGCCAGTTGAGTGGTCAAAACATACCAGGAGAGTCACAAATTTGGTAGTTTTTCGTTGGGCCACCCTGTATGTCCTACACGTTCATATGAATGTATGTTATTTCTAAATGAATAAGCTTAACACCGAAAGAGAAGGGCGGGGACAGTATTCTTCAGTTTTTCACCGCCTCGGATCTGTGTGTAGATTCAGTTAAAATGTTTTAGATGGGTACATACTTTCATAATAGCCCTCAGGGCATTGCTGCAAACAAATATCCAGGTCAATAACTCTGACATGCCCAGGTGAGCAAGTGAGACAACTTCTTTGGTCTGGCCCCGTGCAGGTTTCACAGGCTTCATGACATGCTTGACAAACGCCTTGGCTGTCAGCATAGCTTCTTGGTGGGCACACCGACACGCATGTTCTGTAAGAAAAAGATAGATAAACTCTAGTGAAATCATGATTATTCCATTATCTAAGTCAATTTAACGAAACTATCATGTTTAGCAAGTTCATCCCAAACAAGGATTAACATTGATACAAGCAACTGTAGCAGTTCTGCTGTCTGTGACCAGCAATGTATTTGGATTTTTAAATTATTATTTTGTGTGTACAGATTCCGATAGATAGGTCCTCCACTCATTTACTTTTCAGACTCGATCGGTCGCTCCGTATATGGAGGACCTGGCGCAACTGGCAGACTCAGCACTGCTTTGTGTATATATGAGTATTCTGCATTTTCTCTTTCTAGATCCTTTAGGCTTGAAGTACCACGGCAAGTGGCTATAAACGGCCGCGTGGTTGTGTTTAGATGTCGCCTTGAAAACTCGAGGTCTTCCAGCCATTTTATACAATAATATGTAGGTTGGCACTTGTTATGGACTTCGTGTATAATTTTTTCCCTCTCCATCTTCGTTTCCTCACGTTACACCCATAACCGGATGTATGGGCATGTGTATTTACTTTTGTAGTTGCATATGTGCATTCATTTCGGGCCTGATGAAGCCTGCAAGCAGAAATACGTATTGCTCGGGTTACTTATCCTATTTTCTGTTCGAATCCACTTTCCTTCTTTTTGCGGATTTTGCCCATTATTTTCCTATTTTTTGTTATATACCATATATATATATATATATATATATATATATATATATATATAGTCTTCTAAACAACCAGTCAGCTGAGAAAAGATTCGGCCTTTAGTTGGGTACTTGGACAAGATTAAATCAATGAGGACTCTTTTTACTTTATTATCTCAAGATTTCGATGAACTATGCCATCATCATTCGTTAAAAATAGAAAAAAACACATAGCTGTAAGTCAGGAACACATCACAACGGATTAACAATTTTAGGGGTGAATGTTAAAATTTTAACAATATTACATCGTTGAACATGTGGTTTTTCATTAGTTCGTAAACTGCATGTTATGTGGTCCTGTATAAATATTGTACTGTCTTTAATGTAAATGTTAACATACATCTTGCGATTTTGTTTGCAACCTTTGATCCAACTTTTCTTGTAATTGTCGTTCACAGTTTGTGATGATGATCCCTGAATGAAGTTTATTATTATTGTTGTTGTTGATATTCTTACAACGGTATTAAAGATTACTCAAAAGCTAGTAATCAGTACGAAGGATTAAAGAAATATGTTAAACAGTGAAAAAAACTCACTTGTCCATCCTTTTATTTTTGCAAGCGATGCACTTAGCGGGGCCTCTCCCGAAACATCCCTGTTCATCACACTGTTCGTCACATCCATCCCTGGACTGCTCGTCGTCCAGATCTAAGTCCACTTGATTATTCTGACTGTTGTTGTCACGCACTTTTTTGCCGTCCAACGAACTCACTATGGGGTCTTGATCGGATCCCGAGAACTCGTACACGTTAGGAAAGTTCTGGAAGTTTTTAAAGTAGTCGGAAGTATCAAAGAAGTTATTTGAAACCTGCAACAAGTATAAGTCGAAGATTAAAAAATGCGTTAATATCACTTGACGTTTCTAGAACCATATTTAAAACCGTAAAAAACTGTTCTTATGCCAGGACTTTCAACGACAACCCTATATAAGTACATAAGTCAGGAGATTGTTATGCTTTAACGACGATCATAATGGCTCCTCAAACAGTCGCTTCACAAAATATTTGGTTTCGCGTTATTGTCATAAAACATCTGAAGGGATATTGTATCATACATAGTTAACATTAATCTTCCTATTTGACTGTTTCAATCACAACACATTTTTAAGTATAATAAATATGACTTTGTTGGCCAGTCCTTCGGATGGGTTAAATTATTTTTAACTATTAGAAAACACTATGTTTCCATCAACCATATCAATACAAGAAACCATATCAGAAACATTACATCGGAATTATCAAATATAGATGTTGGGGTCTCTTAAGGCTCGATCTTGCGCCCAATCTTCTTTATTTTCTACGTAAACAAATTTGGTAGTGTCGCTTCTGGAGAGGTATTTGCAGAATTTGCCAACGATATCTCCATTTTGATGTTTGGTATAGTGGTTTAAGTTCTGGAAGTTAAATGCAACAATCTAATTGAGAAACCTAATAAGTGGTACTCCAACCGCTCTCTGTATTTCAATCCATCTGAAACAAGCCTAATGTGATTTCATCACGCCCATAAAAGTGCTAGGGAAATAGATGTTGGATTGGGTGGGGGAAAAACTTCTCTTTAATGGCAGCGTCAAATTCCTCGGACTCGACATTGACCCAAACCTTAGCTGGAAAACTGACAGTGAATCCTTAATTAGTAAATTGAATTCTCAAAACTATGTTCTAACAATTAAAAACTGTACCTCCAAGACAACAACTAATTCATATTATACAAACGTCGACTCTAGGCTGATGCGGTGTATGCTTTCGGGATAGATCAATTTATGTATTTATTGTATGTATGTATAGAGTCTACTAAAAATACTAGTTAAAGAACTCACCTTTATCACGAGAAGTTTCAAAAAACTAGATCATTTTAATTAATATCGCTGGGCGGCAAACGTTTATAAGACAGTGACACATCCCTGGAAATATTGGTGAGACGAACAGCACAATCTGCACCATTTTCAGCCATTTTAAATTTACTACCAAAGGAAACTGTCAAGCTGTGTCAACTTCAGGACCAATAAAAGTAATATTTCAACTGTGGCTTCACGCTATACTGAGAGTTGCTGCTGCTGAATTGATATATATGCATGATGCCGAAGAAAAAAGTTAAAAACCAGATCTCAACGGAAAAATCAGATACAATGGAAGTTTGCATTGATGGAAACTTGGACACTCAGAAGATTCTAGAAGAAAATAAACACTTAAAACAGATATTAGAAGAAAAGGATAAACTAATACTACAGTTGAGCAATGAAAATGGAAGACTACAAGAACAGTACAATTTAGCGACATCAGCCATACACGAAAAAGGTACCGTTGAAACAGTGATAAATAAAATAAATCAAAGATTGACTGAAATTGAGAAAATTAAAGAGAAATCATATGCCCAAGTACTAAAGCGAGATACTCCAACAATCAAGAAAGACCCAATGAAGAACATAATTGTCACACCAAATGGTATCCAAACATCTGAACAAACGAGAAAAGACCTTAACAAAAAAATTAGCCTTACGGATTTGAAAATACAAATAGAAAATATACGAAATTCTAAAAATGGAGGAATTATAATTAAACTGGCTGAGGAACACCACAACACACTCAAAACTGCATTCGAAAAGAAATTAGGAGATGAATACAAAATCACAGAACCTACAATGTTTAGACCGAAGATCAAAATTGTCAATTATAGATGCACAGAGAAACCACATGAAGAAGACATAGAATTAGATCTTATCCAACAAAATCATTTTATTGAAAAAGATGACATCAAAATCAAATATGTAAAGTATCTCCCATCGAAAAAATGTTACACATTATTTGCAGACATTTCTGGCAAATTATTCAGGACAATATTTGAAGATAACAATGGAAAAATTCTTCTTGGATTTCAATGTTTACCAGTGTATGATAATAACGAAATAACGCAATGCAAGAAGTGTCTTCGCTTCAACCACACCGAGAAAAAATGCCGCAATAACAAGACCTGTACCAACTGCAGCAAAGAGGATGTACACGATACTGACTGTTGTAAGCATGAACCGGTTGTATGTTGTAATTGCAAATTTTCAAACTATAGATATAACAAAAATTATAGTACCAACCACTCACCATTAGATAAAAAATGTCCAACTTTTCTATATTATCAGCAGCAGTACAACTTGAAAATCCTTTTTTAAGAAAGAAGAAATTTTAGCCAAAATTTTAGAATATTGCATCATTTATGACACACGACTATGTAAATAACTTCCAAATTCAACGTATTAGTACTAATACTGCTCATGATACTAGCGAGCTAGATTCTTTTTTACAAAATCCTGAAATATCTGTTAGAATTTATCATATGAACATCAGAAGTATAAAACATAACTTTGACTACTTTAAATTAATTTTGAAAAGAATACAAAGTGATATAGATATAATCATTCTATCCGAAACATGGCAAGTGGGCGATGTGACTCTGTTTCATTTAGAAGGGTACGATACATTGTATAATTTTGGTAACCATAATCAAAACGATGGAGTGATGGTGTATGTACGAAACAATTTGCCTTATAACCATACCATATTTACAATCAACAATGAACTAAAAGGTATCAATCTAACAATGCAAATTGAAAATCGTAGAGTCAAAATTACTTGTGTTTACCGACCACCATCTTCAGATCCTAATACATTTATAAGAGACATAGATGAACTATTAAAAAACAAGGAAAACAATCACCTTCATAATCAAATATTTATAGGCGACATCAATATAAATATTTTAGAGGAAAATTCTATGGTAAAAGAATATTTAAACACTTTATCAAGTAATGGTTTTTTATCATACATAAATAAAGTAACACGACCCACCAGTAAAACCTGCATTGATCACTGCTTTATAAAAGATATTTCCAATATTTTTTCTTACATGCCTATTATCTATGAAACCGATATTACAGATCATTATTCCACTGTATTATTGATATCTTCACAAAATAAAAACCAGAACTGCCCAAGGGCAAAAAATGAAAGAAACCTTGAATACAAATATTTCACTGACAACTCAAAATTAATATTTAACGCAGAAACGGAATCGTGGGACGAAATTTTTTTAACAAATTCTTTAGACGAAGCTACAAATTTATTAATACACAAAATTCAAAAAGTAATTGAAGTTAGTACTAATAAGGTTAAAATAAGTCACAAGGAAAAAAGCAGAAATGATTGGATGACCAAAGGACTAATAAAATCTGCAAACGAAAAAGAAAGACTGTATAAAATCATGAAATATTTACCCACGAAAGAAAATATAGATCATTATAATCAGTATAAAAACAAATTTATAGAACTTTTGAGAAAAGCAAAAAAAAATTACTATATAAAACAATTGAATAATAATTCACATGACTCTAGACACCTATGGTCCACTGTCAATGATATATTCAATAAGTCATCCTATTTAAAAAACAATATTAATGAAATAAAAACAAAAACAGGACAGAAAACAGACAATATTCAGCAAATATGTGATGAGTTCATAGAATTTTTCACGAATATAGGAGGAAACTTAGCAAATAATATCAAACAAAATGCTGATATTCATCTGCATGAAACAAGACTGAATAATTCATTTGTATTAACTGAAGTAGACTATCAGGATGTTTTCAATGCCATTATGACTCTAAAAAATAAAAAAAGCCCTGGCGTTGACGAAATTAGAGCTGAACATCTAAAGATACTGGCCAAACAAATAACAGAACCACTTGCTTATATCATTAACAAATCCTTCCAATCTGGAGTATTTCCATCAGCTTTCAAGACAGCAATCATCATACCTATCTATAAATCTAATGATAATACGGACGTCACTAACTATCGACCTATTTCACTTATATCAAATTTAGCTAAAGTTTTTGAGAAATTACTCCTTAATAAAATGATTAATTTTCTTAATAAATTCAAAATTCTAAATTCAAATCAATATGGTTTTATAGCGGGCAAATCTACAACAGATGGGGTATTAAGTATAGTAGATGAAATAACCCAAAATATAGATGGAAAAGTACCATCGATATGCGTATTTGTGGACTTACAAAAAGCGTTTGACACAGTTAACCACAATATACTTTTGGAAATCTTAGAAAGAATAGGTTTTCGTGGAAAGATGTATACTTTAATGGAAAATTATTTATCAAATAGACCGCAATCAGTAAAATTATTAAGCTCGTACAGTAAAGAAATGTTTGTTAAATGTGGTGTTCCACAAGGTACAATTTTGGGTCCTCTGTTATTCAATATTTATTTAAACGATATATTCAAAATTAACAGTACTGGTAAAATAGTCAGTTTTGCAGACGATACTGCTATACTCTATAAAGGTAAGGATTGGAACGACTTAAAAGATATTATCCAAAATGACTTTTGCAAAATTATTCAGTGGTTTAATAACCGAAAATTAACAATTAACTTTACTAAAACTCATTTTTTACCATTTTCATCACTATCTAATCATCTACCAAAATATAACCACCTTCGGTTTAAGGTAAATGATAAAAATATAAAAATCAATAGAGTTAATGATACAAAATATTTAGGAATTTATCTAGATCCCCACTTGAGATGGGATGTACATATTTCTCACATACTAAAGAAAATTAGATTCATAGCATATAAAATAAAATTTCTAACCGGTATATTAACTGAATATTATCTACGAATAATATATCAAGCTTTAGTCGAGCCACACATAACATATGGTATAGTAGTGTGGGGTGCTGCATGCCCGACATACTTTAACGATTTAGATGTACTTCAAAGAAGAATTTTAAAATCAATGTTAGGCAAATCAAAATTATACCCAACTAATGACTTATATAATGATGCACAAGTATATGATACTAAACAACTTTACTTCTTACATACCATCACGCATTATCACAAAACTATTAGTGAACACGACATAATTAAACATAATCATAAAACCAGATATAAATTACGCGCAAAAAATGTTCCTAAACCAAACAAATCCCTAATGAAACGATGTCACCTGTATATAGCTCCAAAATTGTACGAACATTTACCAAATAATTTAAAACAATTACGCAATACACTAGGCTTCAAAAAAAAATTAAAAAAATTTATTAACACGATTGGGAGAAATCAAATTAATAAAATAATCTCAAATATTACACAATAAATGCTCTACCATTCTTACCAATAATTTCTTTTTTCTCTCTATTTTATTATATTTTGCAATTCAACATACATATGATCCATGCACAGGCGTTGTCCTCCTATGGATATATTATATTTATTTACTCGTTTCATGTTCCCTGTATTTTAGAGTAAATAAATATTATTATTATTATTATTATTATTATTATTAGGAAGATGTCTTTTTCGTTAAAAAAAAATGTATCTGCTCTATAAGCAGGAATTCCTCCCAGTTGTACATACTATTTTATTGATTTGAGGATTTTAATGGTCCTTTGTCTAGATTTGAGATGTGTTTATATGTTTCCATATATCGAAACAAATTTAGGCAAAACTGTGATATTCATAGTATAGCGTTTTTTCTGGGATCTTTGAGGCGTGGATTAAAACACTAGATTCCACAAAAAGAAATGCACTAATTTATTTAAAACAAGACAACTAACTTTAACTTAACTAGATAGAACATTTATGTACACCACTATTTCTGTCCGACTACTAATTTACGAATTATTATGTCGCGCCATTCACTCAACTCTCCTCCCGGCTGTCGGCTTATATATTCCGTATCGCAGGTACTCGTTAGTTCGAGAAGGTTCCGGTATGCCACATAGCGGCAGTCCAGAACCTTCGGGGGGGTCTTCGATCTCGAAGGAGAGTGCCTGACGCGGTCCCCAACAGATGTCGCTAGTAGTATCACTCATTCTTGTTACAGTAGTAATAAATGAAACTGTAATATGTATGTTGCACACAGATATTGTCAAATCTGATGTGTCCAAATAACATAGGCTCTCTACTCTTTAACAAATTGCCGGACCCATAAAACGTTGTACAAGTGTGCCTCAGTTCAAATACAGACTGAAACAATTTTCAATTGAAGCGCTCATGACTATTTAAACATTTTGCGTTAGATTCGGCCTAATTAATATGTAAATGTCTGATATATGACTGACTATTTCAATAGAACTATTGTACTTAATAATTGGCAAATTTAAAACGCACGCATGTGTTCTGAGGTAAAAAATACTGGAGTTAGCATTAAAGTTTTAAATAATTGCAAACTTGTTACCTGCGGAAGAGGTTGTGGTTGAGTAGGGAAAGCGATATTATTCAGAGGTGATTTCCAAGGCGTGGATCTCGCTCCATTTGGTGTCCTAAGTCGTACTGGATTAACGGAAGTGCCGTAGAAGATTAACTGCCACTTCTTCAGTATTCCTGGTTGATTGACGTGGCGATTTCCTGCGTTAACGATCTGTAAACAATTGAATATGATCGTAAAATATAAAAATAATAACAGGCAAAAAGAAAGATAGCCCGAAAATCAAAAATAGATTTTTTTACCTGGAGATGCCACCGCCCTTCTGCCTTTTCTCCCCAATAGTGCACGCTGAGGAAGGGCCAATCATCGAAGTTGGAGCTAACCACATCCCTAGGTCTTTCGAATAATAACGTAGATGTGGTACCCATGGGCGACGTAAGTTGGATGCGCAAGTTACCTCTTGGAAAGAACCTCAAAGATATTTTGCACTGCACATGCTCCAAAAAGCGGACTTCGTTAAGGGTGCCACCACAAGCGTCGACGTCCATGTAGAAGTCTAACGTCGTACCTAGAAGGTAAAAACAATTTTTGATCTCTCTAGTGATATAGTTTTCTTAACTTATCAAAGTCGACCAAAACTTGAGTAAACTTCTTTTATATGGAACCCCTTCTATGTATTCTATATCAACATCTTAGAAAATGTACAAAGAAAATTTCTTAAACATTGCACTTATGAAATTGATGGTAGATCAGTTAGAGAAATCTGAAATTGCCTTAGTTTTATTTGTACTCACCATAAGCAGGATTAATTGATTTATCTTCTATGAGTTCCTGACTCTTACAAATGTGTTGAGGTGGTACAGTAGTCCATTTTTCAGCTAATGTCACCAGTGCACCAGCGTCCATCAATCCGTAACCGAATTTGTGGGAAACCTAAGAAGGTATTTAACGATTTTTTATTAAAAAATGCTAAGCAGCTCAAATATATTTCTTTTTATTAATATATATTCCGATATAATATTGAAAAAAGTATTCAAGCATGCTTAATGACCTTTACATGACTGTATTTTTATCTTGTCTATATATTGAGGTATATGGAAATTATTTGCAAAAGGATTTTGCTTAATGTACCTTTCTTCGAACTCCGTTCACCACCCAACCACTTTCTTTCTCGAGCGGTTGTGGTCTCGACGTAAGGACCACAAGGTACTGCATGTCTCTCCATGTTAGTGTTGGGTTTGCTTCCAGTGCTAATGCACAGATGCCAGCAGCTAAAACCAGTTAGAGAACATTAAACAAAAATAATAAAACATATTATAAAATAGTTGCTTCTGGAAAACTATATTTACGTCTTAGAAGAAAAAAAAAATGTTCCGTCTCAATTCAAACCACTTTGACAGATTTAACAATGAATTGTTATTACAAAAACTGAGTTATACAGGTCTTGATACACTATCCGTACATTTGTTCAAAAGTTATCTTCAACGTGTGTCAGTGAACTAAAGAATGACGTTTACGTCATTTATACCATTAGGAGTGCCACCAGGCTGGGGCCGTATCCATTTGACTTACACAAAATTCCCAAAAATTCTCTTATACAGTCTTATGCAGATGACACCCTGTTATTACGTTGATTTAATCCTGTGGAAGCCTCCAATATTAGTGAAATTTTACAACGCCTTGATAAACTCGAATCATAACTTAAAGGTATTAAATACATAATCATTTTGATTTGTAATGAAAAAAAGAAAAGCATTGTTTTTCCTCACTTAAAACTTACTAAACACAATCAAATGTTAGAGTTCATGCATTGTGCTAAAACTTTTCGTATGATTTTTGATACCAAATTGAGGTTTATTGAGCATGTAAAGACTATCTGTTAAAAAACTTATTCTAGGTTACGTACTCTAATAGTTCATCATATTAAATTACAAATTACGTAAAAAACTGTATGAGACTTTAACTATATCTATCTTGAATTACAGTAATATTGTCTATATTCAATCATTAGATCATTTTACTGAAAATATTGTTCAGGTGATTCAAAATAATTGTATGCGGTTTATATTCAGATTGCGTAAATCTGACCACGTTCCAGCTGAACATCAGTACTAAAACGGATGAAAATGAATGATTCGTCGTCTCACAGAGAAAAATTCTTTGATAAGGATATACATGACAGATGTCTAAGAAACAAAAATATTCATATATTATAACATCCCTCAACCTCCGATTTACATATAATGTCGCTTTCCGTGTTCGGCAAAACAGTTAAACTTCTGTTTATTTTATTAATCGTCTGATCATGGATGCAACATGAATAATTTTTAAATACATTCATTGTAGCTCTATTATTATGGTTTGTGAGTTTTCTGTTTTAGAAATGTCTGTATTACTACCACTTAACGCATGTTGCGGACTAATTGGTTAAGTGTAACGGCCTGGCCACAGGACATTCGCCATAGCGTATATTCGCACGGTGCGAACGGCGAAGCATCCAGCGACTAAAATACGCATAGAAATGTACTTGTCAAGCCACACACACCAATAGTGCAGTGATCAAACGAGTTTAGTCTTTTTCGCCGCGAAAAATAAATACCCCGGCTTTTATTACTGAAATACTTGCTAGGCCCGCTATTTGGCAGCTTGGCCACCCAAATGACATAAACAAATAACATAATTATTTATAGGGTGACATTTAATTAGCTAACCATATTTTGGGCAATGATAGTTGCAAAAAAATTTAGTTCCGTTTACGACCATATGTTTTTTGGGGTAAGTTGTTCATATTGATGGGTGCTATCATTCCACAATAATCTAAAAACAATTTTTCAGTGGCACTTAAAATTCTATCTGCATTGACTTTTTTCCAATTCTAGTTACATATTAATTAGAATATAATCGAAGGTTTCGATACTCATTCTGGTATACTCGAAAAATGTTTCTGGATACATTCTGTATTTCTCGTACTTCTTGTGTAATTCTCCATATCTACCCCGATTCCTAATCAAATCATGTAATCTTCCAAATATTATGTCTTGAAACAAAAGCTATTACTTTCTAAGCAATATCGAGATAACGTTGATAAAGACATTTTTATCTCGACCTATACTGGTTGCGGCGGCGAACGTTACTGTCCGTGGCCGGCAAACTGTCCCGTGCGGATGGTCGCCCCTATTCCCGCATCGTCGTTGCGCCGCCCATCCTCGTGACCAACCCGTAAGAGTAGCAAATGCTAAACTCCGCCAATCAGTCCATTGAAATTTTGTAATTCTGTTTATAAAGGCGTCAATTATATTCCTATTTCGAAGGTAAATCAAAAACACTGCATTCTATCCAACAGAGGGGCGCTAGATCAAATTCCAATATTTCCAAGAATTATAACCCCTATACTGAGAGTTAGAGGTAATGCAACACATCGTAGTTGTATTTACTGATGTGTGAATGAATCTTACCAAGTGGTGCTGATGCAGACGTTCCAGTATGTTCAACAGTACATATATGGTCAGGTCGCAATCTAGCATCCATATCTACTGTAGCAACACTTTTGTCATGTCCTGGAGTACCTGAGCTATAAGTCGTTGCTAATGTTGAGGAGCATTCTTCCAAGTACCATGGTTTATAACTGTAAACATAGTGAAATATAGTTGGTCTATTCTAGTAGTAAGCTTCGTAATAAATTTGGCGGGAGAGACATTCGAGCTCCTTCCAAGTTTCATCATTATTTGCTAGAAATGGTGGATGTCCCAATGATAGATCATACGTATTTGCGATTCTCCTCGCAAAATATACAATTTTACAATTTGGTTTTCGTACTCAAAAAGAAAGATATGCGTATTTTAATCAAAATGATTCAAACGGCATTTTAAGGGATGGAATTTTGTTTCCTCTTCTTGTCGATGCAAAGATCGTGAATATTTGATTGTTTTAAAAGTATCCTAAATTCAAAATTTGACACAGAAGTAGTCTATCGAATTGAGACAGCACAAGGTGCCATCTACTACTAGAATCGACTACTACGAAAGTGAAAACAGCAAGCTGTCTGTTGGAACTGTATGCGTTCTTTTTTCAATTCAATAATTTTGAATGTTATTAGTTTTCTAGTTCATATTGGTCTGCCTATTTTGGCATATGGGAAGCCACATTGACATATCGACAATATAGGTTGAGCTGCTATGATATGAATAATAACTATAATTGGTATCGGCCGATGCGAAGCCTCACTTTATCTTTTGCTGTAAAAACCATGCAAAATCGTTAAAGGTTTATCAAAAAGACGAAATATGCTATTTTTATTTTATGTCAAAACAATTTTAACGAGGTACCCAGCTACATTCTTCGAATATTCAGTATCTAATAAATGGTGAGAGAGTCAGTCAATTTACTATCAAGTGTAGCATGGTGAGAGCTCCATTCTTGTTAAGAATGATAATATCGATGAGCCTCAGGAAAAAAATCTCTTTTTTAAATTATCTAGCATTTTTGGAGGTTTTTGCTCATTTTTTATCCAATTCGTGATGTAAATATATCCCAGGTGTAGAGATAATGTTTGAGAAACATTTTGTACATAATTCGTCCTTGCTCAATGGCAACAAATCATATCGATGCATGCTTTTGAAAATGTAGCCAGATTAGGTAGGGTTGATCTATTACCAATGTTTCGGCCACCTTGCCAATTCACAGTGACATTTAATACATTTGCTCACAAAGGTATTTCGATTAAATAGTTGAAGAAACTGACTTTTGGAGTTGTAGGTATGATCTCTATCAATACCAGATTATAAACACGCATATGATAATCTGGTCTTTATTTTACCAAATAAACTATTTATTATTGAAATGGACATGTTTGCTTTCCGTCTCTGTAAGCATGACCAACAGCAGACAGCGCTGTTTCATGCTCATTATCAACTCACCGGTACGGTATGGGTCTAATTATGCTCGAGACCGATGAACGGAAAGCAAACAAGTGGATATGGTCGACTCAAAAACTCAATATACGAGTACTGTGCGGAAGTATATAACTCATGAGTGCGGTATAGGTCTAGTAGTCGTGGAGACAGGGAACGGAAAGCAAACAAGGTATGGTTGTTTGAAACTTGGCAAACCATTAGTAGGTGGAGATCGACAGATTTTTCGCCTAACTGTGCATAACCTATTAATTTCCATTTTTGAAATTTTGCGACCTATTCTCAAAATAAACTGCCTACTACTCACCCTCCCTGCGTAGCACTGGATATACTAAGTGTGAATATACTATTTGTGTAGCCATCGCAGTTGCAGCTGTCCGTATGTCTACCTCCGTTGCCCGAGGCCCAAACAAATATGCTGCCCTTGCCCTTTCGGCCGCTGGTGACTCCATAGATGAACGCACGTCGTGCCAAAGGACCTGGACCGTCGACGGTTTTGCCGTCGTCCTCCGGACCCCATGAGGCGCTGTAAACGTCGATATGCTCAGGGTTCAGGCCGAGAGCACGGGCTTCTACAGCGTCGTTTACCACGCCGTCCAGCATGCGGACACCTAAGGACAAAGTTTATAGAATAAGCGCTAGGTAAAACATCAGTGGCACTCCCAAGATTTCAGTCAACATCAAGATTGCAATTGGAAGGTTGTGGTTGTTGATCTCTCGGTCCAGCATGGATTAGTTTTTTCCAGTATTTTTTCCATCGGACTATGATCTTAGAAAGTATACAGTCAAGGGTATCATGTCTCTTTTTGCTCATTCTGACAACAGACAACAGTCAATCATCGGCAAAGCTGTGGATGGGATTGATCGTTGATATGTAATAAAAACAATATGGATGCCATGCACGATCCCTGGGGAACACCCGCATGCAGCCGAAGAGGAAGGCAACCATCCATCTGCAAAGCTTCTCTCAGATGATATACGATGGAAGCTTGTATAAGAGGGCAGAAAGCCACAGCTGATCGAAAGCATTCGTGAAATTCATCATGTGAGTGGATGAGTTCACTCGATAGTTGTGTGACCTAAGCTAGGAGGTCTCCCGTTGATCGCTGGTACCAGAAACTATACTTTCGCTTTTCAAGCCGTCATGTTCGAGGTACTCCAGAAGCTCCCTATTTATGCATTGCTCCATCACCTTGGTCATAGAAGAAAGCAGAGTTACAGTTACGTACTGGTGATATCAGGCTTTGCTTGATTGAGGATACTGTAAGATTACCTCTGTTGCCACATCCTAAAGGAAATTAATATCAAATTTTTCGGTCCTTCTTTTTGCTGTGTGCCGAACTTCAGCGTATGAAAGCATGATACATGACTGGGCAGTTTTAAATGGCCAGAGTTTTATTGTTGACTTTATTCAAGCATCGAATACGTAAAAAACAGATGACCACTGCTGCACCCGCTGCAGCAGTGCAGTCTCTTGCAAAAAATGTGTGGTGCAGATAAGGCGACCGACAAACGAACTGACAAACCGACCAACCGTTGCGGTTGGCACCACATTGTTAATATTTTGCGGCGTCACGTGCACACACAGATGCAGGACGTCGATGCTGCGTCGCCGCTGCAGTCTGATAATGATGCCGTTTTAATCCGGCCACAGGCGCTTCGATGATAAAAACGCGATTTATGGCGAGAGTACAACGCAAAAATTTTGAAATAGGTAAAAACTAAAATTCCACGACCTAGCTTGGCGGGTGATATCTTTTTTATACACCGAAGCAGCCGCGCAAGCAGGACCCTAAGTACCAGGACATCGCAGCTGCTATGAGGAGCAGAAAGAAACCTTGCTAATAAGATATTTGAACTGCCTAAGTATACTACAACTGGGAAAAGCCTCTTCAGGTAGATTGTCCGACAATCTCGATACTTTAGGGACAAATGAGCGGTCATATCGGCGAGTTCTAGATGTACGAAGTTTGGCAGGTTGGAATGGGAGCCGAAGTCAGGCGGGTCTGTCTGGAAGGCATATCGTCATCGATTAGTCGGACAGCCCTCATCTGAACAGCATCGAGCATGGATAATGTAGTCGGGGCAGCAGCACCCCAAACATGTATGCAGTACTCGAGGCTAGGTCTTCTCTGGGCCTTGTAAAGAGTGAGGAGTGGAGGTCATGTGGAGAAACAAATAGCCGAGCTATTTCTGAGCAGTTACCGCTATTGACCAGATGTGTTCGCACCACACCAAGTCCTCGGTGATCTGGACTCCGACCAGTAGAAATGAACGGCTTTTTGGTAGAATTTGGCCATCCTCGAAACCGGATGCAGTGATAATCTTCAGGTCCCTTGTCAAAGAGAAAGTCGCTTCTAGTCTTTTCTCCTGCTTACCGGCAGAGATCGGCTTATTACTCTGAATTCCTGCACGTAGAGAGCTGTCATCAGCAAAGCTGTGGATCGGAGTGATCGTACAGGAAAAGAGATCGTTGATATGTAAAAGGAACAATGTCGGCACCAAGACCGAACCCTGGGGAACACCCGTGTGTACATTTTGTCATGAAGAGGAGGACCCGTTAATTACACGACGTATATCTTGCAGCCAGGGATGATAGCCACCCATCTGCAAAGCTTCTCTGGGAGGACATAGACCGGACGCTTGCATGAGAGTTCAGCATGCCACACCTGAATGAACGCTTTCGTGACATTAGACTCACCATGAGACCGGATGAGCTTACTCCATAGTTCCGTGACGTAAGCTAGGAGGTTTCGCGCTGGTGCCCGTCAATCTGCTTGGCCAGCGTCCAGAAAGGCTGACTGCCATTGCGCTGCGTCGTTACCCTACGCCTCATTTTTATATTGTGTTGGTCATTGGCATTGTGAATCGTTTCGTTATTTTTGATTTGGGACTCGACGTCGGCTTGTCCGTCCTCTACAGTCAGGTTTTGTAAGAAGCTTATGTGTGCCTTGATCTTCTGCTGACGAGCAGTGCCGCACGGTTTGTTGAACCAGCCGTTGGATCTTGGTTTAGACTCTTTCACTGTATGAGGGATGTATTCCTCCATCGCAACGTGGATAATTTCAGTTATTGACGAACAGGCAACGGACGCATCCCGGCCAGCGAATCAAACATTTCTCCAAGAGAAGGTGGATTAGTCATCTCTGGGCCCTTCCTAGGAGGTCGATCTTGACAGCGAGGTATTCAAGTAGGTAATCCCAGTTATGATGCGAGATAGAATACCATTTCGGCTGATTTCAAAGAAACATCTTTGAAGCAGGTAATATTACTGCGGACAAAAGTCACAGCTTTCCCGTTTTTCCTAAGCTTGGAGTCCACCTCGCAATTTGGAAAGCTAAGATTATTAGTCGGGACAGAATCGAAGATTTTGGTCTCACCAAAGTATGTAATATTTTTCTGGTCGCTCGAGCCACTATAAATTTAATAACATCAAGACATTGAGATATACCTCCCTCCACACCCCTACAAGCCACACCCCTAATTTACTACCTCTACCTTTTCTTAAGAATCATCAGGATCCTCGACAACGACGACGTTTGAAGGATTTCAATTTTTTTTCGTTTTTGGCCTTTAACTTCTCCGCCATTAGATCGATTTTTTGTCGACATTGACGTAGTAGGAATCTTGTGTAAAATTTTTATCCAAATCCGAGCAGTACTTTGCAGTTATAGAGTTGCCAAGGATTACCGGACAGACCGTCAGGCAAAGAGAAATGAGGGGCATGGTTTTTCGTGATATACATGTCATCTAACATCCAAAAACATATTTCATTTTTCGGAGTTTTCCGCCTAGAAAGTAAAATAACTTTGTGGATGTTTGAAAAACTTCGAAAAAAATGTCTCTTGACTGAAGTGAATGAATGCATGAATTATCACGTGGCAATATGGGCAATTTTACTTCGGATAAGTAATACAGGGGATTCACACGTCGTGACCAAAAATGAAACATCATACTCAGAACCGCATAAGGGAAATCTTCTATGTAACATTCTTCCCCATTAAAAAGAAGAAGGGGTTTCGAAGTTTAAAAATATTTTTTTAACATCTTCAAAACCGTCCACTGGACTGAACTGAACTTTGGTATGTGAATTTACCCAAGTATTGTCCACATTCAAAAGTGATTACCTAAAGTTAACGTGCGCCAGTGGCGAAGATACAGCAGATTAATGGCATTATTTTCACAAATAAAAATAGTTTTATTTCGAAACGCGTAATTTTTCGAATTTTACCTTCAATTTTTTTCCGAGAGTGCAATGCTTTCGTAAAAATAAAAATAAAACAAATTAGATTATTAATGGAGCCGAAATATAATTAGTTTCAAAATAAAATAAGAGGCCTTGATACCAACTTGACGTTTCTTGGGAGACAGTTTGCCAAAGTTATGTGTTATACGGTTGTTATCGTTACTAGTACCATTTGTTTTTCTGTAAAAGTCAAGTCAAACGTTTCTTTTTCCATTTTTGAGTGTGGTAAAGTAGAATTTAGCAATAATGAGTACGCCGATATTATTTTTGTGTATTTTCTCGCCCTAACGAGATTTTTCATCCTTATATCAATAACAAGACGCTAGAGCGGAAGGCGCTGCCAGTTCTTCTTTCTCCAATTCAACTGCATTCTCAATGCCATGCTATGTCCAGGTCGGTTAAACATCCTGAATAATACAAATTTCTTGTGACGTTATTTTGTATTTCATTAATAACTACCCTTGGAAGACAATGACAGCTGGGTATTTGAAGGAATCTGGTCGATCAGCACTCATACTAATGGAAACTATATCAAGAAATGATTCAATATGAATAAGCATTTTAGCAGAATACATTTAAATCAAGTTGATTCGTAGGCAAATGTCACACAATTAGTATTTACTGTGATTTGTCAATATTTATCATGACATGTGTTATGGATTGACCATGTAGTCAGCAAGTTAATAATTATTGTATATGGTTACGTATAAATCCACTGACACGGACTGACCGTGTGACACTTCGCCAGCAGAAAAATACATAATCTGGGCCGAAATCTAACAAAAAATTATTGAAGTCAAACAACTCCTATTTGTTTCATGTTCTTGTTACTTAAAATACAATATGTGAGAAAAAGGCGTCAGACCCTGACCGATGATGAAAAGATGCATTTGAGAATTTTCCTATCAGAAACTTTATCCTGCTGCTGGCTGGAAGATGATTGTTCTGGCAAAACAAAAGTATATACTTGAAGCAATTTCCACGGCGGTCCTCAATTTTCTGGTCGTATCCGAGGAGGAGATCGACATTACATTTTTATGTGTGTATGTGGCTGAAAAGTATACCCTCGGCGCGCCGGGTGTATATATCCTGAGCTCGGACCCCATAAATCATACCAGCCGAAGAAAAATATACATCGGGGAGTGAGAATAAAAACGAGCGGTTAAAAGCAGTGGTAGAACTGGTATAGGGTTTTTCAGGGAAATTCATTAGATCTCATTATATCCTATACCCCATTCGTAGTCCATTTACGCCTAGACAAAACACAATATGCCCAAAAGCGAGATTGTACAGTTCCGTATTTTCCTCCATGGTCTTGGAATAATCTAACAAATTTTTTATTCGCTGGAAGTACTTGAATCATCATCCGGATGGTTAATATTAAATACTGCAGGTTCGATTTGAATATGGATCATATTGTCCAGATCCTACATCTTTGTTTTGATTGTCTCTTGAACGTGACGGATGCAATTTTCAATGGTTTGCCGTCACTCTATTGACAGCTTCATAAAACAAATTTTTCGTCTTAGAAAATTTGATTGTTCTATTGTTTGAGTCCACATTGTTTCTTATATTTGCCCAAATCATTTCAATGGGATTTAGTTTGCAGTGAAACAGACTTATTTTGGCTTTTAGGAATTTCGTAAATAACATGAACATTATATTTATATTTATGCTGCCTCACTAGATGGATAACTTCTGCTTTGATCATATTTTCATTGAAATTAATGTATTTTGATAGGAGCCATTGTTGAGTTTCTACATTTCTTTTGGACATTGTGGGATTTTTTCTAGTTTTCAAGTGTGGTATGCAGCATTATCAAGTACAATGACAGCATTGTCGTCAAGCTTCTTCAAGCCATAATTCAAATAAACTACCGTCCATTTATTCATGGTAGTCGGTCGTTTTCTTTGACTCAAATGCCCATAAGGCAGTGGGCACAAAGCCATGTTCATTGCCAATGTGACAGATAACAAAGCGTTTTCGTTTTCCGGTAAATAATTATTTCATATAGTATTCAAGAAAACTAATAATCATATAAGCAGAGTATCCAACAGGTGTTGGTTCCAAATCTACCAGTTATACCTAAGTTTAGTGTGGCCTCATATACTCAGTATACTTGACACCATTTTTACAACACAAATGACGAATTGGTTAGATACACGTACCTGATGGATTCTTTAGGCTAGTGGTTAGTCCATCTAAGAAGTCTTGCTGATTTAATTGTAGAGTCAGCCCATACTTTAGGTTTTGTATGTCCTGCATTTATCGAGGTTTCATCTAAGTAAGAAATCTTCCTGCCCTGGTCGCGGTATTTCTTCATCGATTTTAAATAATTTCTTCTCCATAAAATAATCTCTTGGCTGTGCATCAAAATACTATTTTTGCCCTGTTTTCTATACTCAAAATGAAGTTCTTTGAGTAAATTATTGAATGTGGTCCTTTTGAAAGTAGGTAAGCCTTCATCACTATTAACCTCCTGTAACACTTTGTCTATGGTGGGAAGTTCCTGCCTTTCAAAAAATTGATGGACCTTGCGACTTGTGGCATTCCGATCAAAGTTATCAACTGTATTCAACAGCTTCGTGTAATGTGGCCTCTTGTGTGGGAGAGACAATTTTTTGTTTTTTTTATATTCTTTAACAATGTTGAAAATTGTATTAGGACATAAGCCTGTTTTGTTCGCCAAACGTCTTTCAATATCATGAATTTTCATTTCAGGATGCTCTAAAATTTCGCTCTTATAAACGTTTAGGACAATTTCTTTTGCCTGAATATTCAAATGTCCCTTCTTGTCACGTGTTCGGGAAGGAGATACCACTGAAGAGGAAGCATGGCTGAAGGAAGCATTGGGAGAAATATTCTCTGTTTCATCTGCTGTATCCGTAGACGACACGCTAGCGTAGAAACACACGCTACGTATGCACCGAATATGAACAGCAACTACCGACGTAGGCGTGCTGGCGACACCCCGAGCCTGAGTTCTATCCTGTCAAATCTTGCACATGTTCGTAGTTTTAGGGCCGAATGACCAATAGCTATTGCAATGCTTAGGCGGCTGTCGCTTTGCCGCGCTGTATCTTTGTTGTGCCGGGGGGTAAATAGACTTCGACTACGGTTTAGTCAAATATTGGTCTCCTATTCCTCGATGGCGCATTCTCGTAGCAACTAGGGTGTACATCCGTCTTCCTAGTATGATGATAGAACTGGTTACATACCTTTTTTTTGTAGGGTGTATATGAAAAAAATGCTAACAAGTAGTACACTTTCCACGAAATGCTGTCATCATTTCATAAATGATAAAAGTAAATGAATTAAGCCAGTTAAACAGGTCCAGTTTGTTATGTTGGTGTGACGCGAGTGTTGAAAATATATCTCTGAAGGTTTATGGGAAAATTTAAGGAGAAATATATTACGTGTAAAATATATACAATAGATGCGTACAGTTACCGAGATCGAAAACCCCGCACAACCCTTATTTTTTCTTCATTCTTGGAATTACAAGTATCATAGAGCAATGACGTCAACCTGGCCATGCTAGGGCATATAACGATATTCATCCTACAATCCTCGCTGCCACTGGTAGGGGTGGAGAGCCCTTACTCGCTCTATTATAAACTGCTTCTGGAAGCGTAATATAGTGTCCGCGGTAACCCGGGCCTCGTAAAATATGCACTAGCGACATACGGTACAATTAGGTAAATAGCCGCAAAACCACCATATACAAACTACAAAAAAGCCAGTATGTGCTGGAGATACGGCATGTTGAAAAAATGGGTGCGCAATAGAGGATGTAGAAATATATGGGCAATGGAGATACACTGCCTTAAAATTTCGCATATTTAGAATGCAATATAAGAAAAACACATCTATTTGAAAAACAGGGTAAGCTAGGTTTGAGAAAATATGTATTGGTTTACAGAAACTTTACACAGACTTTAAGGAAATCCGCTGATCCGTATACCCTGTGTGAAATTGTGGATCATTATAAACAAAATGTCAACATGGAGTAAGACCACTTGGAACTTTTAAAATTTCAGGTACTTTTAGTGTAAAGTCCTTGTGTTACGATACGAAATATATAATATAATAAATTTAGTATGCTAAATTTCGTACAAAATTAAGGATAGTCTCCGACAGCAGGCATAATTTTGTATGTACAAGCGATACATTTTGTAGAGCTTGTCATACTAAAAGTGCGCAGACGACTACTGCGTATTTGGAGCAGCTGATATACCCTCAAACATTTTCATTAGTTGATGTTATCAGTTGTGTTCATCAGTTTCGCGAAACTCCCCTCCTTATCCTGTTCTACTTATTGATTGAAAACTTAAAAGATGTCATGATCAAAAGAGCAGTGTGACATACTACTAAACGAGTATGAGAAATATGATTGTTTATCTGCTGTGAAAAGCAAAGCCTATAAAAACACAAAAGCCAAATAAGCTGCGTTGGATAAAATCCGAATGATTTTAGAACCAATTAGGCTTATAAGAATATGGAGCACACCCATGTCCTGGTCCCTCTCCCTGATCTATTTTTGGCACCAAATTCTTTTACGGTTTCGTTCACTTTTTTTCTCATGGGATCGCTGCTGCCGCAGTCGCATATAATATATGCGAATTATGAGATCCCTCCATTTTCAAAAAAATTCTATTAGTTCAAAGTAATGAAGTAGCTAGCCGCAAAGGAAAGTGCGGTTAAAATGAATTTGACATTATAAATGGCAGTTAGCAGTTGACAGTTATACTTTTTTATACCAACTGCGCACGATTCCGTAAGAAATTTAGCACAAAAATTTCTTTACGTGTCAGACAGGATTGTAATTCGTAAACAAATTGGAAACTAAATTCGGTAACGAATTTTTTCGCAAAATTTGGTACTAAATTATTAACAAAATTTTGTATTATGACGGCCTCAATACTAGACGTATCGAAAAAATAAATACTCTAGAATGCATGCTAACTACTCAAAATCTGTGACCACTTTACATTCATTACCAGGTGCCTTTAAGCTCCTTATAACAGACGTGGTTCCTCGGGTTTCTGCTTGCGCGGTGGTATCAGTATAAAAAACGTCCAATAATGTTTGGTACCTATAGAACACATTTTTTTTAAATCGCAAAAACAATAATCAGAACTTAATTTTGTGCTAAGAGCTGCAGCTATAAATTGATTTGGAGGTAGGCTCGCCAGTACACATGGAACAGATGAGTTATGACGAAGACGAAACATCGTTGACGAAGGTTGGTTTTGTACGAGTGATAAAGTTTGTTTTTACATCTGTATAAAACATCATAGTTTTTAAGCATATCAAACAATGTTTGGGATAATTTCAAAAATACCAAAATATGATTTGGACGTTTTTCAAATTTCTGGTCAACTTCGGGCAGAGCCAGTTCTTTGTTTGTGTGTATGTGTGTGTGTGTGTGTGTGTGTGTGAAATTTTGTAATTTTACGTTGCGTAATAATACTCATACAAAAAAGCCATTTCCATACTACAAAATACCCTCAATATCTCCACATTATATTTTACCTCCAATGCTAGCATTGTAAGCGACCCCGATGCCACAAAACTGGTTGTAAGCAACTGCAGCAACTTCCCCTGCACATCTTGTCCCGTGCTTGTTATCGCCGTTGTCTTGTGGCATGGGATCGTCATCATTGCCGTTGATATCTGTACTAGCTTGAGGATCCTGCAACAAGAAATATATCTTTATATTTTAGTTTTTTAGTACATAAGTTGCGTTAAATGTATATATATTTATATATATATATATATATATATATATTTATGTAACTGGAAGTCTCAGTACACTACGCATAGATTTGGGCATAACAGCAGATGTCATGTGGTTAGATACTTATGAATTTGGAGACAAAACAGGTCCCTGAGGAACAACCATGTTGATATTGTGGGATGAAGAAGAAAGCGGAAAACAAATATCTTACGATCAGAAAGGGGGTAAGATTAAAGTTTACTAAGGAGAAAGAGAGCAGCATACCGCATCAGCTGTTTGACAACCGTGGATATATGATGGTCACTTCATTATGATCGGATGAACTTAGTGAACAAAAATGATATGTAGACTGGCAGTAAATGGTCACAACCACTAAAAAGGAATTGCAACATGTGTACATCTAAGCATTATTGACTGTCCGCTTCAAAAGCAGAACTTCTCCAGGCAGACATACTGTTTTCGCGTTTGAAAATCGAAATTTAGAGAATAGCGGTTGTGAAGCACTCGGCGGATAATGAAAACTGACAGTTTACTGTTTATGGATATTACTGACGATTGAAAACAGAGATGTTTGCGTTTATTCCGGCAGATAACTTGTAGACCGTTCACCGTTTCCGCGAAGAGTATTGATTTGATTGTTTACTAAATGTTTGCCAATATGCAATGGCATGTCTGCTGTTTTCCTGTTTCTTTTTTTTTAAGCGAAGTAGCTTATTGAGTGAAAGGTATGATTTCAAAAACATAGAATTACAGGGTCTCCCAGAATAAGATGGAAATCTCTTTGATATAATAAATCATAATGCCAGAAATCCCTATAAACGAATACCGGAAAACATATCTCAAATAATAACAACACTGCATAATTCAATAAAATTTTGTCAGTTAGAACCCAAAGAAAACCATTTAGATAACTGGAGACTGGCTAGCCCCAACGCAGTATTGGCAATGTCCTTCCCATCTTTTCATACTTTTGTTTGACTCGAGATATCTTCGAGTAAAATATTCAAAACTGCTAGGACATGTGAAAAATAAGCGACCAATGCCGTCAAATGCTCTGCATACTTATCAGAAAGTCTTTAAAGAATATAACATATTTTGTGAAAATAAATTCTCAGTTCCATGGTAATATATTTATTAATGTTATATGTATGTGTGAAAGAATATATTAGAAAATGGTTCTCTGCAGTAATCCCTCATCCATATTTCTAAACTAGTTTATTCAAGAAAGAACAAACAAATTATTGGATATCGGTTTTTCTGAAAGAGTGTGTTTCATTTTTTTTAGAAAAATTGCAAACATTCAAAGCGTTTCCCTCCACTAAGTTCTTTTCTTTCATACTTCTAACTTCTTTTTATATCTCAAGAAATAAATGAGTTATGGGTTGGCGTTTCTAAACATTCCATATTTTTTAGCGCACAGGGGTATTATGTGAAAAACCTAAGAAATGTCAAGAAAACGACGAAAAGTCATCTTGCAGACTAAGTAATTTTTAATGTGCAAATAGTTCATTCCACGTCTGCTCGCTATGATCGCTGTCCTCTGACATGTACAGCTCCAAAACGAGTTCACAACAAGTGTACAACAGTTTGTGCTAAGTTAACATTCTGTAGAAAAACCTACAAAAAACCTACAAAATATGAAAAACCGACATCAAGATACATACGTAATACCCGTGTCGGTCATACTTTTTTACATTTCTGGCCTATTCTCATTATTGCTGTGGGATTGCCAAATTATTGAAATCCTAATGCAATATAATGCGTACAATTTCGTCAGTCAATCTTCTTCTGTAATCCTTCTCATGAGAAACTCTGATCAAGTAAGTATCTACACACTGCAGACAACATTACAGTAGAATGGTATAGAAAATAATTTATTTACCTCTAAGCTACTTCATACAATAATAAATATTACAAGAACCTGTCACTAAATTTTTACTGACAAATTTTAACCTACTAATTTTTTGTAGTTTATTATCATATTATCATACATTTCGTTCAATTTTCATTTATTTATTTTATGGTATTTGTTTTCAACCATACAGTACGAGTAAGTTTGACCATTTCACTATTCATCACATCTACAATTTTGTTACTTACTAAACCACTAGCCAAAATTAATGTATCATCCGCAAACAAATGTATAAAATAATTATTAAGAACATTGGACATATCACGGAGATACATAAAAAAGAGTAATGCACCTAGTACGCTGCGTTGAGGTATACCATGATCAACAGAAACATCATTTGATATTTTGCTCTCAATGTTTACCACCTGTAGTCGCACTGTAATCAGGCAGCAGCGGTGGCCGCAGTGGTAGTCGCCGTGCGCTGTGAGGTTCGAATCCCGTCCCAAGAGACATTATTTTCCTGGCTATGGATGTTGTGATTGTCCGAAGGTGGTAGACGGTTAAGACGGTCTCTGACTGTCGTACGCGGTTCGGTACCTTTGTACATACAAACTGACATGTAGTCTCACAAGAATGATTGCTTCTGAACCCTGATTGCCTTTCAAACAGAATACAGTTCACACGAAAAAGCTCACTCAGCTGCTCATGCACCTTTATTACTATATTTTTTGATAACGGGAATTAGATTGATCGGCAGCAAGTCTTCTAGCTTTTTGAATTGATTGTTTTTGGTACTGGGGCTATGATATTCTTTTTCAGTAACTGTTTTACGTAGATAACTTAGTGAAATTTCTTGAAATCGTCAAAGTTTCTCTTCCAAAGGCACTGCTTCCGTTATTGCTTCTTAATTACTTGTATGGTATGGTGCTCACTATACATATCAGTTACACTCTTGATAAAATAATTGTTCAATTTATTCTCTATAGTGTCACAGCCGTTAATTTCTAAAGACATATGATCAATGTGTTCATGTTTGTCACTAACGAGATCTTTCAAAGTTTTCCTCGTTTGTTTGCTGTGTCTCCTTTGCACCTCCCAATATTTTCTCTATAATACTTCTTTTGTCTTGATCTAATGAGAGCAACAACTTTGTTACGTTTTTCTTTATATTTATCAAAGTCATCCCTCAGTCTGGTAAATTTAAAAGTCTGGTAGTGCACGTCTCTTTTGTTGTTCTAAAGGTGCAATTTTATTTATACTTTCATTCATATTGACAAGATATAGTTGATACATCCTAGATATATGGCTGGCACGGGTATTACGTATCTTGAAAAGCGACATTATGTCGATTTTTTTGACATTGTATTGGTTTTTTGTGACATTATGTAGGTTTTTGTACAAGATGTTAGCTTAGAACTGGCTGATGGACACTTGTTGCGAACTCGTTTTGTTTTACGTGTTACCTAAACGTCATGATGCTTTAGTTATCAATGTTTGCCTATGATATGATGTAAAATCTGCTTCAGAGATAGCATTCCCGGAGGTCTAAGCCGTAAGTTGTGTGCTATAGCTAGAAGATAACGACAATGCATAGGTGCATCGTGAGGATTTGTGTGCTAATAATATGTGTTGATGATAATTCCATTGGATTCTTGTCTCAAACACACTTACTTGAGATTCAACGCTAGAAATTAGTTGCGCATCCACTTTTTCCAAGTTTTTGATATAATAATAGATATAGGACATTTGCAGCATATTCAGTAATAATTTCCTAATCTTCTTAAAGATGAAAACTACAGACTATTCGGCTGCATAAAACATATGCAACGAACAATGTGTGTAGTTGAGTCATTCCGCCATAGATGGACGCTCATAACGATCCTAGTGAGCAAACTTGGAATGACTGTTTGCACTTTAAAAACTACCTAGTCTGCAAGATGACATTTTATATTTTTTTGACGTTTTATACATAATACCCGTGCGGGTCAGAAGCATTGCCCATTTAGAGGCACCATTGGAACGTACAATGTGCCCTAGAGTCTTACAAAAGGATCAAAACGAATATTTGGTTTCTCTAAAAGCGATATCGTTATAATCTGCTTGTGTTGATGCTACCAAATCTCTACTTTGCTCTGGGCTTTGTGATGTGTGATATATAATTACAGAGGCCTAAATACACAAAGAACGAGATCATCTTTGACTCCACAAACATAAAAGTTTTCCATGGCATATATGAAACAACCTATATCACGGTACAGTGTATCTAATACAATTCAGTGGCCCAAATTAATGAAAAGTACCATGACGTTGAGAGCTCGGTTCATGCCGTGATACGCTACCTCGGGCGATCGTACTGTGTGGCTGATGCTGCGAGGTCGTCTACGGAATACTCGTTTTAAATAGTCCGGTCTACTTGGCAGCCGAGCGTAATTGAGCTGTAGTTGTGTGTGATATATCGATAACTGTTGAACAAGAGCCCATTTACGCACGTGGCGCGTTTTGAAACAGCGGCCGTATGACATTTCTTGTCTGTCTTCTTTCTACACAAGGGGCTGTTAGTAACATATGAGGGTGAATCAGATTTGAACAGTGTTGCCAGAGCCAACATTGAAAATTCCGCTACTGGTATAGAAAAACTCCGCTACTTTCCGCTACCCCGGGGATTATCGTCGTGGGGGGCGCATTAAGACAGGGGGGCATTTATTATACAGATTGTGTCAAAAACGGAAAACAAAAACCAAGCAGCGTGATAAAATATAACATAAAACTGTAATAAAAAAACATTTGACTATAAAAACCAATACAATATTACCAATAACTGTCAAACAACAGAACATTTATCACGCAGGCATATTAAAAAAATATCACAGGAAACTAAAAAATCAAAAGGATATGACTAAAGGCCATTTCTGTTTCGCATAATAAAATTGAAGTTTTTGAGTTACTTAAACTTAGTCACTGTCTGTATCAGATTCTTCTCGTTGCATTTCTGTTCTCTCTATACTATATAAGTTATTTTTGTATTTTTTTAAATGTTCTTCACCAAACTCGATGTCTGAGCAGCAACATTTTTTTGTATTGTATCTTGTATCCAGTTTGATAATTATCGCGAACAAAAGTTAAAGATAAAATACGATTCCTTTTCTTTGCTTTGATGATCTACATATATCAGAATGTCCACTCGACATCTGCATTACCATGTGGCAAAAGTTAAGATTATTAGACATACTTTGGAAATACACTTCACAGGTTGTGTTCTTACCACCTACTACCATCTATACGTGTCTCCGTTGAATAAGAAGTACCGACCGGTGGTTACCACTGTCGATTGGAAATATATCTGTATTTAGATTTGGTTACTAACTGCACTCAATTTATTTTCTGGTAAAAATATCCATCATGTGTACCTAAATTGCAAAATTCCGCTACTTTTAACAAAAAATCCAATTCCGCCGCTACGCCGCTACCACGTGAAAATTCCCCTACCAGTAGCGGAATTCCGATACTTCTGGCAACACTGGATATGAACCGGAACATTCTGTTTAACGCGCTTTAGGTGACTGGAGTGGGGCGACGTCTTGATATTTGTTGGGTGGGGATGTTAGCAAGAGGGGAGTCAGTCGGCTTGGCGCGCCGAAGTAGATGAGCTGATAGTAGCATCATGACTGAGCAAGAGTATCAGATGTCTGATGCGCGACGCATTATCATAATTTTTTTGCCGCGAGATGGCGTAAAATCTTCCGAAATTTTGCGTCGATTAATAGCACAGTTCGGCGATAAGTTTTAAGGACACAAGTATACGATTGGCAAAACATTATTCCATGGATTGGTGAAAGCCTGTAGAAGCAGCACCGCGAAAAGCCAAGACCCGTCTTTCTGCAGGAAAACTTCTTGCAATGGTATTTTGGGATTCCAGAGGTGTACTACTAGTTGATTTTCTTCACGATCGCCGTACAGTTAATGCTGCTTACTACTGCCAATTGCTTAAAGAAGTGAAACTGAAGTGCCATTCTGCTCCATGACAACGTTCGACCACACACAGCTGCATTGACCCAAGAAAAAATACGCGGAATTCACTGGGAAATACTTGAACACCCGCTTTATAGTGTCAATTTATCGCCGTGTGACTATCACATGTTTGGGCCACTTAAAGAAGGTCTGGGAGGTCACCATTTTCACGACAACGAATGTGTGGCGACGTTCATGCACAATTGACTACTGACAGGAGAGCTTCATTCTTTGATGTTGTAATTAAAGGACGTCCGATCCAATGCGAAAAATGCATCAGTAAGAAAGGAGATTATGTAGAAAAATGAGATGTAAATAAACTTGTATTTGCTATACTAATAAAATTACTAAAACAAAAGTCCGGTTCATATTTGATTCACCCTCGTACATGTCTCCGTACCCTGCTTTGAGCGCCATTTGAAGAAAGCGATCCATACTGACAAATTGGTTAAGGCTTTCGCGGCCAGTTGATGAACTGCTGTCTTGATTCGGGTCTAAAGGCCGTCGTAGGTTGGAATTTCTTCCAAGAAATTCCAACTTTAGACCCCAATCAAGACAGCAGTGCGACCCATACTGTTTTGAAAATGTATAGCAGTATCGCTGTTTGAAATGTCAAAGCTTTACAATTTATAGCAGCGAACTGTCAAAAGAAGATTACCTCCCACTGTAAAGAATTATGGCATATGGTGGCTTTAGAATCGCTTTCTTCAGATAAGGCTGCCACGGATGGCTTTAAAAATACTTTTAATCTGTAATATTCCACGTCGACATTAAAAAAAAATGCACCTGCTGCGTATTAAAACAGATGGGCTTTATACAGTGCGCTTAGTGCTCATATGGTCAGGAGTGGCTCTGCTGTGTTGTACTAGATATGGTTCGGTCACGATTTGTTTGTCCTGCACAGTTGCGCTGCACCGCATTTTGAAATGTTGATTTAATATTTACGGTCTAAACAGTCAACCGCTGGATGAGAATGTAAAGTTTCGTAGAGATAAAAGAAAAGCGACCACCCAAGAGATTTCAAAACTAAGTACTACATTTGTATACGGAACCAGTTTCGCCGCCAATTTCATAAATAGCAAAAAATCAACTAACTTAGTGAATCCTCTCGATTGGTGCTGGCCATACTTAGATTAACATACTGTTAGTAAGGTACGATGAGAACAAGTTTTAGCATATGCAATTATTTATTGCACAGGTATCAAGAACATCTAACGAATTTTTGTGGCAATTTGACAAACTCATATATAAGATGACTTGCTTCATCACCGCAGAGACATATTCCTCTAACGCATGTCATTAAAAAATGGCGTCCAGAAGACTCATTCTGTACTTACTGCGTAGAACATCAACCAAAGTAACTGATTATGCGAAATAGAGTCAACCTACCTGGAACAAATATCTAATAAACTAAATATAATTACCAGTTTTTTTACTTTTGTTTTATGTTTGTGGAGCAATCTGTTGTAGTAGTAGCTGCTGAAACAAAAGTGGGTCAAATTAACCGCTCTTAGAAAAAAAAGTCAACTACCCACATTATTGTGTCCCAGCCTATCATTGCAAACAAATTTTTATTCAAATTGAGATACGCATACCATCTATTTTTTTCCATTTGACTCTAACAACCCAAAAAATAAATATTATTGCGATCGGGGGACGATAACCTATGCCGACTTTTGGTCAAACTTTGAATTTAAAAGTTAATAGGAAAACCATGCATGGATTTCAACACCTAATTCTTATTCAACAATTAAAATACTGCTTATCTTATATTTCTTAAATATTTATCATTAAAAGAACAGTTTCTCCTAAATCTGTTTTATAGTTTTTTTAACAGTCAGGATATACCTGCCTGTGTTCTGGCACGCAACGAAATAAACATATTTTTTGTTCCTCATCAGTAGTGATTAAGCCATGGGAGTCTGGCATTAACTTCACTGCTCTTTCTGCTATATCGTTAACTAGCTCTTGGTGTTTGCACCTTATTGTTAGCGTGTTGAAAAGAATCATTATGTGGCCATGAAGTTGGACACCCGTCGAGAAAAGTGTCATCAAATTTGAGTCAACTGCACAAGGACTTGCTTTTGATTGAAACAAAGTCATCGATATTTTTCTCTGGAATGAAAAAAAACGAAGATTAGCTACCATCTAAACATACTGGTTTTGCCAATCCGACCGCAGACAGTCAACCATTGACAGATGTTTTGTGCTTTTTGGAAACTCATCAGCATCCTCTAGACTTGGTCTCAGGTCAGGACAACAAACGAAAGCATAGCAACTAACCTCTCTCTGAGGTATAAGATCTATCGAAACAAGACAGTATAAGGTGACATCTATAGCCAGAGTCGCAGTTTATGCTTCCTTATTTCAACAGTTAGCATATTATATCGAAGTAGTAAAAGAAGATAAAGGAAAATTGATTCGACAGACTTCCATAAAGTCGTCCAGAAAGTTCTTCTTTCGATGGGATATAGCGTTTACTCTGGACTGATGGACTTTCTTTGGCTAAATTAGCAACAATTCTTACTTTAGTTTCCTAATCTACTTCGTCGTCACACAGAGATAAGACAGAGACCTCATCTGTGAAATACCATAAATGCTTTTGTAAAGCTTTTTTGAAATAGTTTTGTTAATTCTTTCGCCTTCATTGCCTTTAAAAAGCATACATCCGGCTTTTACCGCTGAAGTGCATTGCAATCACGGTTTTACGTACGTTGTCATCATAAACAGGCAGCTATCTAAGGCCCGTATCGTCAGTCGTCCCTAAAATTATTGTAGGGCTCGTTTATGGCCTTCTTGATTTCGATAATATTACGTCTTCTTCGTTGACGTACATGTATGGCCTCCTTTTGATTCCGCCATCTGACAGTTCTGGCTTGAGGTTATGTTGTTGTTTTGACGTTCAATGGAAAGCAGAACCATAATTTATAATTTTCTTGCAAATAATGTTGATCACTCAAAAATGCCTCGCTACATTAAACAAATTCCACAACCTGTGGTATCTTCAAGAAATTGCTGAGTTAGAAAAATTAATGCACATGGATATATCACACTATAGTCAACGCCAAACAAAGTGGCGTGCACGTCATCACGATAAAAATTCCCCGACCTAATGCCTAGGTTTCTATCACAAACAATTGCTCTATTGCAGTTTCATATTAATGTGATATATAAATTGTAAAATGGTCATTACTCTCTTATTATGGTTAATAGTCATATAAACATTGTTATTAAAATATCACATAAGTTGCTTTCTGATAAATTTAGACGCATTATGCGAAATAAAATGTTTTGCAAACGCTCCAATCACTTATCGACATGTAAACGCACTAAACCGATTTCGCAGCGTTGACACATTGTCACCTTGAAACTTATTTAAACTGGAACTGACATTTGTATTAATTTTGACACTGAATCAATTTGTGGCGTTTCAAATCTTTATAAATCCTTTGGCCCCGCATACTGTAAATCAACAACTGTTTGTTTCAAAACAAAATTATTCATTTTACGAGTAGATAAAGGCAATTTTGGTATATAAAGATGCCCAAACAGTTAAATAGTCGGTGTAAGGAACTCGTGGCCTCGTTAATGCACTACTTTGAGCAAGAAAGGGACAACAACGGGCCTTTGTTGCCTTTAAATGCTGTTCAAGAGGTAGGTTACTAATAATTATATGTAATGTATATTAATAATAGTGAAATTTTATTTCATTTTTTGTAGCGTGTTGCTGCTGCTTTAAAAATTAGTTTAAGGACAGTTAGTCGTATTTCCGAGGGTGTGAAAAGTGATGCAAATTTAGAATCGCCCAAGAAAAAGCGGAGTTATATTAAACGTGTAACCAACACAGCGACATTGGATACAAGTGCCATTCGAGAAGTGATCTATAATATGTATCACAAAAGTAAGATCTTACTATAATAACTTATCAGAAATTTGCATTAATTTGTTAACTAAATTATAATGTCATATTACACATGGTTTCAGAAGAACAAGTTACGATACAAACTTTATGGTCTCGATTAAGAGATAGGGCATTATTTGATGGTAGTGCCACGTCTTTAAGGCGGTTGCTTAGAGATCTTGGATTTAAGTGGCTTAAGGACAATCCGCGACGAGGGCTCATGGAACTACCAAGTATAGCTTTGAAAAGGGTGGAATTTCTAAGGCAATACAATCAAGCCAAGGTTGAGGCCTTATACCAGTTTGTCTTCCTCGATGAAACTTGGATATTTCAAAATGGGTCCATAGGTCGCTCTTGGCAAAATGGAAACCAAAAAAGCGTGAAAGCTATTAAAACAGATGGTAAAAGGTATGTACTTTTACACAATTTGCACTATAAAATTTAAAACTAATATATTTTAGATACATTATATTACATGCTGGAAATGAAAATGGGTTTATTGAGGGTAGTGAAGCGATATTTTCTTCGAAAACAAAATTGAGCGATTACCATGGAGAGATGAACCAGGACAATTTTTTGAAATGGTTTCAGCATCAGTTATTAGAAAAATTGGAGAGTCCATCTATGATTATACTGGATAACGCCCCTTATCACAGCATGATATTGAACAAAGTGCCCAACAATGCATGGACAAAAAAAAATATCCATTGACTGGTTGACAAATCAAAACATACCATTTTTAAACACAATGTTTAAAACAGAGCTATTGAGTATTGTTGCTCGGTACATAATGCTTCTTAATTATATATATTTTGGTCGACAGTTTATATTTCTTTTGTTTATTCCTATTCTTAAAATAACTGCTTTTTTAGAAACAAACCACCTACAATATACGTGATTGATGAATTGGCGGAACAACATGGGCACAAAGTTCTTCGTCTGCCTCCTTACCATTGTATATTTAACCCTATTGAGTTAATTTGGGGCATAGCAAAATGTTACTATAACAGACATATTGGTAGAGATGGTAACAGTGAAAAAGACTGTTTGGATATGTGGAACGAGGCTCTACAAACGGTTACCCCAGACATGTGGAAAAATAGTGTTCGACATACTGAGCAAGAAATTTTTAAATGGTATGAAAGAGAACGAATTTTTGATCGACCAGACATCGAACCTTTAATAATCAACTTTGAGAGTGATGAAGATTCAGATTCAGACAGCGCTGAAGAAAGAAACTCCGACTAACTTTATTGTACAGAAAAAGCTTACACCAGTAGCTTACCTAATTTTAGAATGCATTTTTCTGTATGAATTCTGTAAAATAAATACCATGCATAAAATTTGGAGGACCCCATTTGGATTTTTATTCAGTACCTTTAAGCTATCAATTAAATATGGTAGTTTCATAGTGTCATCTGATCAATAATTGTCATACTTAATGATTATGCAAGTACAGATCTATAATTTTATTATACTATTATTTTTGTTCTCATTTGAGGTTAATATTGCTTATAAACCTAGATATGTAAATAATAAATTTTATTATTTTACAAAAAGTTTGGCAACAATGTAAATTTTTCAACACACCCAACTTGATGACGTGCACGCCACTTTGTTTGGCGTTGACTATATAATATATTTGTGTGTCTGAAAGTCCAGAAGCTTACAAGCTATTCTCTTGATGGAGGTTGGTAAGTTACAAATCAAATCATTGCATATCCATATTATATACTTATCGCATTATTTTCAGGTGTGATTCATTATCACAGACTTTATGAGAAGTTGGTTCCTCAGTAAAATGCTATGTTTAATTTGGAAAGATAAGGAGGCATCCAGGCATAATTGAAGGAATCTTACAGACACAAAACGTGAATTTGATTTATGTGACCGATATGTGCTACACTGCAATTTGTTAATTAAAGCCTGGCATAAACCTGTATGATCATAGTCATAATGATAAGAATTAACACTTACGAACTTGAAGACAAGCTGTGCTAAGCAAGTATGTATAATGTGTAAAGGTTCTGAAATTGATGGTAAATTGACAATCATGATTTCAGGAGATTAAAAAGAGCATGGGCATGGAGCACTAATTATGAGACATTAAAAGATGTAAATGGGAAAATTGAGTTGCAGCATGAAGTTAAATTCTTCATTACTTTATACCATCATGGCAGAAAATTCCACAACTAATTACAAGAAAACTGGGAATCAATTCCCTGCTTAAGGAATGTCAAACACTGAATAGGACTGATATTTCAGGTGCTCGCCTTGTTTTACAATATTAGCCTTGTGGGCATATATATATATATATACTCGTATATATAATATATAATAAATATAATAAAATTCTAGCAGCTTGTCAGTCTCTGAAATATTTAGGCATGTATAATTCTGTATTTTCTTTGTATCCACACTTTCTCAGCTCTACGAAACTTTTTAAATATTGGAATATCAGGGCTTGTAGTCACTTGGTCGATCTTTGAATGAGACAAGTCTTTTAACACCAATTCGTAAAGGTGATGGCAAGCAAAAATAAGCATTCCTTTATTAAGTTTCTACTCGAGAAGAAGTACGCAAGCATTATTGTGACCCGTATTTGAAGCAGTAGTATCACAACAGAGAATCTGAAATTTATCTTCAAGATTTCAGTCAATAATAGCATTCCAAACTGCCTGAGCTTGCTCGCTGCCTGAAGAGTTGGCCAATTTGGGCTAAGCGATAACTTGCTCTTTATTTTCATATGTTCTAGCAATCGGTAGACGTTCTTCTTTAGACTTGCGTGCATTTAAATGTGGCAATAATTTACCATCGCAGTGGACAGTTACAGCATCCGGTACCTCGCTTTGGAAATCAAGCTTTATAGGTTCTTCGTGCTCCTTTCGCTTTTCGGTACGAATTCTTTGAATGAAGGACTTGTTTATAGGAACTCCTCAGTGATATGTCCAAGTGCCTCAAACGTTGCTTCAATATTAAAGACAGTTTTCCCATACTTAACTGATACCTATCTAATGTTGCCACTATTTGTTTTAATATGAGGCTGAGTGCTCAGAGTTGGTATGGATAAAGTTTCTTGTGAATCTATCTCGGAATCTAAACATGGATTTTCTTGCACTGGTTCGTAAGTTGATGTTGATTAAGGAAGCAACATATTTAGCTTGCCGGTGTTCCTAAAATGAGCCATTTATTCTTTTACAACTAATTTCTTCCCCCCCCCCCCCAGCTAAATGACGCTCTCTCTGCCGCTGTAAGAACATCCTATCTCCATTTGTTTCAATCAATTGAAGGGCATCGGCATGCGCAATATCAAACAGATTTTCCAAGTTCGTGACAAACTCTTGTCGGTGTTGCTCAAACACTTCTTGTGTTTTGCTTGAATTTTTTTTGCAAATCTCTCCAAACTTGTTATAAGGTAGCTAGTTTCTTAGCACAGTTAGGTAGAGATTTAGTCGGTATACGTGCCTTTTCTCTGTAAATAATGCACTCACGAATAACAAGGTTTACGCTCTTATAGACACTTAATTTTACCTGATATGATAGAACAAAACTGCTAGTACTTGTCCATTAGAGGGAAGTTTTGAATTGGTAATTTGATGCTTTACGTCCCCAATTAAAAATATTTTTTAGAACTGCGTAGTTCCTTCGACATGTTGGCCGAACGAAAACAGTGCGGTCACTAATAGAACAAACGAGCACTGCAATACGTTGACATGTTCCAACGCAACTCGGCACGGTTGCCCTAGTTCTAGGTCTACAAAATATTTATAATATATTTACAATTGTTGACATTGTTCAAGCAACATTAGGGGGTATGTATGCGTTTGAAAATAAACTTTATTTTTTTTGAGACACCCTAACCAACATGTTTAACACAAAAAGCTATCGCAGGCTCCGCTGATACTATTCTATCACGCGAAAGCCAAGTTAAAGTTACTTATGGTACAAAAATGCCAAAGTAATCTTCAAATGTTCTTAACACGTCGTACGCATAATGTTTCGCTAGTTTTCGCCGAAAACGTGGTTTGCGGGGGATATGCCCGTATCCGCATCTTTTCATCGGGCGGCCGCGAGCGATGAATATAATATTCAATAACAGCTGTTTCATTTCAACATATGTATGCTGCCGTGCTTAGCGATAACACCGCATCTACAAAAAATAAAGCATGGAGGAAAACATGTTTTTTCTTTTTTTCAGAGCCGTAAGAGAGTTCAAATACTTTCGCTGCCTTCTATTGTCATAACCCAGTATATTCAATTGAGAAAACATATTTTCACAAAAATGTAGAAAAAAAATGACTGGTTTTATTTTCAAGCCAGATACTCCATTTCTCTTAAGCAAGAAGTATAATGAAAGTCACATGTTGCTTGAGATTATTGCGGTACTGCGTTTTTGCTAAGTGTTTCTGCTAATTACTTTCCAATAATTTGTGACAGATAGAATTATACTCTCGATATATTTAAAAACAGACTTTTTGTTTTGATTCTCTTACAAACTAAAAACAAAAATACAAATATTCATAATGATATGCGCTAAATACCAAAGAACAACACTAATTGGAATCAGCTCTAGCAGGTATATTTCGCCAAAAATCTTTTCTGTTTTCAGGCATTATTGTATTCAACACTTTTAAAATGTTTTCCTTTTTTTCTGAATTAAAACCGCGAGGCTTATGTAACGGCTCCGGCAATTTCATACCATTGGGCTTGGTTGCTTTAAACTGTAGAAAATCTAAACAATTATTCGGCTCCCATTCCGAATGTGAGGTTTTGAAAAGAAGATAATATTGCCCTCTGCGAGCGGTAATCTGAACAATGTCTTTGAGATAAATTCGATTCATTTGTTTCTTTAATTTTTGTTGTGAAACGAAATATTTGAAAGAATAGAAATCTGAAAAAGACATGTTTTTGATTTCTACTGCTCCCTTATTTGTTTGGGATACAGCATTAACAAAATCTGGAAAATCATACGTTTTTCCTTGTTTCTTTAAGGACAGCTCCTCTTGATGATAAAAATGGTCTGCTGACATATATGTATGCCCTGGTTCAAAATAATTAATGACAATTTCTTCAGCACTTATTTCACTTGAATTTATAATGAAAACAAGGAAACTTAATAAGCACCAATTTTTGTTTTAGCTTGAGCAGTTATCAAGCCTAACAGTGTTTTTTTCTAAGTCTCCTTGTAACATCATCTTGGTCTCTTCCGCTTATACCTTCATGCCACAGTACTGCAAAAGGTTTTGCCAGACTCTTTTTCCCCAGTGGAACGAAGCTCTCATTATAAACTGAAAGCCTTTGGATAAATAAGACCCTTTTAAATGTCTCTAATCTTGGCAACATTATCACTTTCTTTAAGTTAGCAGAAAAATAGGAGTTACTTTTTTCATTATCATGCGCTTGTTGTCGGTACTTTTCTCGTGACTCTTTAGCCATATCAATGTGATATTTCCAAATCGTGCAGGTTTCACATCCAGGTTGAAGACTATCTTCATTATGCTCATAAAGCTTCATACTCACACAATTTCACATTCTTCATTGCCAAGTCTAGCAAAAGATATATTTTTCTTTTCAACCTGACATCTATATATATTATACGACACCTTAATATTAGGAAATGTTTCTAAAAAATCAGCATGCATGCTTCTGACAGTTATATCGCTGGGAAGATATCGAACATTTGGTGCATGTGCACGTCTGTAATGTGAACTAACTGGATTATAAGACTCAATATGTGCATCTAACTCATTTTTTGAATAAAGTTTGCTGAACGACTTTTCCCTCGTTGGTCTTCTAACGGTACTATGATTCCTTTTGGCGTTTTTGATAGAACTTCATAAATGAATCGATCATTCGTTGGGTTGTATCCGAGAATGGTCAAATAAAAGTGTTTACACACATGTTTTCTTACCCCAGGCTGTCTTTGAAGGTGTATTTGAAAACATTATGTCTAACATGTGATTCAGCATTATTTTCTGTTGTTCGACGCTTAATTTCCAAACGTTCGCAAGAGCTTAAAACAAATGATCTTCTTTCTTCATGAGATAGTTCCCAAAACTGGTTATGGATTTCACGTCTGTGATCCTCAGAAAAAAGTACTGAACATCTAATTTTACATTTTTCCTTATTACACGAAGGACCGACAGCGCTTTTATTAATTCGGCTTTTTTCTTTTTCCTGCTTAACAAACTCTCGGTGATTTTTTTCTTTTGCGTTTAGTTCCAGCTTTTGTAAGATTAGCATCCTTAGCAATCTAAAAATCATAAAAATTGAGTTTTTATGTCAAATAGAATGGTTTGTGTAGGTAACTCAGAAATACCAGCTGGAGCTTGGTATGTAGCACCCATGGCTAGATCCAAAATTAGTTTCGTTCTTTTGGACATAATAAAACAACCCTCAACAAAACACTTCAATCCGCACGGACCAAAACAAACAACTGACCACGTTTTTAATGCATCATCATAATAATTAATAACAGTCAAGACACGACTTGTACTTGGGAGGAACGCGGCAATTCACATGTACTTAGCAAAAACGCAGAATCTGACCGGAAGATGTTGCATTTATGCTAAATAATGTTAGATACGGCAGTTTTAATGAGCATGCAACCAAATTTTTGTTAGTTACTGCAAAATAGTTATGTTGTTTTATGGTTAAGGTGCTTCAAACGGCATTTTTGCTAAGTTCTATATATAGAAAACATGAATTCCAGCAAGAATATGTAAAAAACTCATTTTTCAATTTTTTTGTATATACGGCGTTTCTGCTAAGCACGGCAGTATGAATAGTTGACTATTATAACTAAGACATGAGTAGTATTACCGAGAGCAGAATCTTCTAAATAGTACAACGTATTTGACTGTTACCAAAGATGCAACATTTACAATTCCTCACCCATTACAAGCACCTCTTCCCTAAGTCTTAAAATGAACAGCAGCCTCTAGAAGTTAAGTCGATTTTTGTTTTTTTTAGACCTTAAATCCACCGTCACTGGATCGATTTTTAAGAAAAGCTAAGTTTTTTCGTTCTTAACATAATAGTAAGCTTGTATCAAAATCTGTGATTTACTCGTATTCTCCAAGCTACAAAGATGTCGTGGACAGACACAGACAGGTCGACACACAGAAGGAGTGACGCGGTTTTTCGTGATGTATATTCACATAACATCAAAAAACATATCTCATTTTTGAAATGTTTCGCGGATTACGTGAATACCTAACTTGTAACATTACCTGCCAAAATTGCATCTGTGACGGCTAAAACAAATGCACGCAAATGCATCTTCACCTCATTTCTTTTAAAGAAAATAGCATAGGCGCGAATACTTTCTACTGTCAACCTTCAGGAACCTCTAAATACCACCTTATATACTTATATATATATATATATATATATATATATATATATATGTGTATATGAGAATAGCATCTGAAATCTCCTCCGAACTTCTAATTCGAAAGTCTTGTATCGAGTGCAGCACGATCTCGCTGTTGGCATTATTTATTTGATTTGCATTGTGTTCAAACATCGCAAGTGCCGTAATGGACTTTTCCAGTTCTCTCATCTCGGATGGCCGATGCCTTGCCGCCAGCGTCAGCGGCAAGCCACTCCGATGCGCATTCTTTTCAAAAAGTTATTTGCTCTTCAATAGCATTGGCGTAACGTAGGCACATCGCATAATGTTATATGGTTAGCTAGCTTATATTGCCCTACAAAAATGTTTAGGGAGTGAAGTGCATAGTGGGGCAACAAAAAAGGAAACATCATCGTTCTTTAGTGGTTGAAGATTTATTTACTAAATTGAAAAAATATATATCTAGTCAAGAATTTAGACGTTCACTAAGCACATCATAACCAATAAACACACAGAGTTTCCCGGTCCAAACTAAGCCAGAAACGTAGAACTTAGGGTACCTGTATCGGGCCAATTTAGGTCTATTTAACATCACTAACACGTAAAAAGAAGGTGGTAGACAAGGACCAGTCGACCGAGGCAGTACCACCCGCTAGCTTTTCCCAGGGTGTCTTATAAATGTCCGCATGTTTCTACACCTAAGCTATGCAGTCGGTTATACTCCAAAACAAAGAAATTAATGATGATTGGATCCCTCGAGCACTAAGAACTCCGGACGTAAACTCACTCCACTCTCGGAATCTCCGGGTGGAGGGTGGGCTCGAGGGAACAACATCGAGGATAAAATTTGTTTTTCGAACATCTGCGGGATTAACAGCAACATTGATGCTGTTCATCACTACTTGCAATCCAATCGTCTCGCCATGATTTTCTTGGCGGAGACAAAAATCTCAGAGTCCGCACCGATTAACCATATTAGATTCAAAAATTACGAGGTGCACTCTGAGAAAGAACGGGGGAGTTGAGGCTTTTGCCCGCAGCAGTCTTTCCTGCTCCAGAGATGTTTCTTTGGAATCAGACCGGAAGGACATTATGTGGCTTTGCCTCAACTCCAAAACATCACCCAAATTTATTTGCTGCCTTTACCGCTCTCCCTCGGACCATAACTGGGATGACCTACTCGAGTGATTTCAATGCCCATAATGAGCTTTGGTTAGGCTCAAACAAGACCAACGCAGCAGGTCGTACAGTCGAAGCGTTCGCTCTTACCCAAGGGCTGACTCAGCTGGTGACGACCTCAACTTTTTTCCCCCGCGTCTCGTCACACGCCAGTAGCCTGCTGGATCTCTTTATGACCACGCATCCTGTCCCTTTGTCCCTTACAGCACTGCTGTCCTGTCTCCCCTGGGTAACTCAGACCACGGTGTTGTGGAGGTTAGGTTTCAGTCAGAACCCGCTGTGGCAGCAGAAACTCGTACAGGCCGCAAAACTTGGCAACACGGACATGCCGACTGGGAGGGGCTCAGAGATTTCTTCTCTAGCTTTCCTTGGAAAGATGTCTGTTTCACTGATGGGGATGCGTCGGCTGCCTGTTCTTCGATAACCGAAATTATCCACGTCGGAATGAAGGAATACATCCCTCACACAGTGAAAGTACCTAGACCAGGGTCCAACGGCTGGTTTAACAAATCGTATGACGCTGCTTGCCAGCAGAAGATCAAGGCACACAGAACCTCCTTACAAAACCCCACTGTAGGGAACAGACAAGCCGATGTTGAGTCCAGAAACAAATATAAAGCAGCGGTTCGCATTGCCAAAAACCAGCACGATGTAAAAGTTAGGCACAGGGTAATGTCGCACCGCGATGGCAGTCGGTCTTTCTGAACGCTGGCCAAGCAGATTGAAAAGAACTTCTCACACAGTAGCCTTCCACCACTTACGTGTCAGGATGGAACTATTGTATTCAACTCAAAGGCCAAGGCGGAAGTGCTAGGCAAGATCTTTGATGCCAACTCCACCATGGACGTCCCCTCCAACGCCCAAGTGCCGTGAATTCAAAGTGCTCTTGTCGCTCGACATCAACAAAGCTTCTGGTCCGGCTTGATTCCTGCCATTGTACTGAAGAGGTGTGCACCGGAGCTTGCTCCAGTTCTTTCGCGTCTCTTCCAGATATCTTATGAATCCGGCACCTTCCCAGAAAACTAGAAATTTGCTCATGTCCAACCCATCCCAAAAAAGGGATCTAAGACCGACCCTTACAACTACAGGCCTATAGCTCTGCTTTCTGTTTTAAGTAAGGTGATGGAGAGGTGCATAAATCGCGAGCTTCTGGACTACCTCGAACGTCACGGCTTGATTAGCGACAGGCAGTATGGTTTCCAACGATCCACAGGACACCTCCTTGCTTACGTCACTCAATTGTGGAGTAAACTCATCCGGTCTTATGGTAAGGCTCAGGTCGTTGCTATTGACATCACGAAAGCATTCGATCAGCTGTGGCACGCTGCCCTCTTAAACAAACTTCCATCCTATGGCCTCCCAGAGAAGCTTTGCAGATGGGTGGCTGACTGTATCTCTGGCCGCAAGATATCCGTCGTAATTGACGGGTTCTCCTCTTCATCCCACAACGTCAACGCGGGTGTTCCCCAAGGATCGGTCTGGGCTCCGACACTGTTTCTCTTACATATGAACGACCTCCTGTCCTGCACGATCAACCCGATCCACAGCTTCGCTGATGACAGCACTCTACATGCAGGAATTTAGAGTGACAAGCCGATATCTGCCGCTGAGTTGGGAAAAAGAAGACTAGCGATGACTTCCTCTCTGACAAGAGACCTGGAGGCTATCACTACTTGGGGACGCAACAATCTTGTACAGTTCAATGCTTCCAAAACGCAGTACTGTACTTTGACGAACAAAAAGCGTCCCTGCGCTCACCCGGTTTCGATGGATGGTCGAGTTCTGCCAAAGAGCCATTCATTTCGGCTGGTCGGAGTCCAGATCACCGAGGACCTGATCTGACACGAACACATCTCGTCAATAGCTGCAGCTGCTGGTAAAAAGCTAGGCTATTTGTTTAGGGCTAAGAAGTACTTTTCTCCGCATGACCTTCTTTCTCTATATAAGGCCCAGATAAGGCCTAGCCTCGAGTACTGCTCACACATTTGGGGTGCTGCTGCCCCGACTACATTATCCATGCTCGATGCTGTCCAGAGGAGGGCGGTCCGACTAATCGACGACTCTTCTCTAACAGACAGTCTCGGGACTCTTTCGCACCGGCGGGCTGTCGGCGATCTGGCTCTATTCTACCGTTACACCTACGGGCTTTGCTCCTCAGAGCTCTTTTCCATGATGCCGTCGCGCGATGTACCTGCCAGACAGACCCGCCTGACTTTGGCGTCCCATCCTAAAGAGGAAGCTTTGCCCAGTTCCATTAACCTTAGGCAGTTCAAAAATCGTATTAATAAAATTTCTTTGGGATCATCATAGCAGCCGCGGTGTTCTGGCATTAAGGCTTCTGCCTGCGCGGCTACTTCGATATGAAAGAAAATCCCTAGTAGGAAATATTATCTACGCCACTGCAATTTTGTACAAAAAGTGCATTTTAATTTTCCATAAATTGTGTGTGTGAATTTTTGTCAGATCACTCGGTTTAAAGGTATTTAGATTTGAATATTTAAGGTAAAATCCTAAAATACTCTTATGAAAAGACCGCGAGGCTTGATATTGGAAACACTATGATGACATGAGAATAAAACAAGGCCTTTGACTGTGTGGATCATGAGAAGCTGCTGTGTAAAATGGAGCATTATTATGGTTTTCGTGGGGTGTCTCTGTGCTTTTTTAGATCATATCTGACTGGAAGATCTCAGCTCGTTAGTAGTAATAATAAACATTCAGAAATTAAAGGTGTAAATTATGGTGTCCCTCAGGGATCCATACTTGGACCAATACTTTTTTCCCTTTACATTAATGATCTTTATTACTACTTATTACCAGATATTTGTGTATTGTACGCAGATGACACCACCCTTATAAAGAGTCACAAAAACCTTCATATATTACAAAGCTTATCTAAACAGCTTGAAGATAAGGCAAACAACTGGTTTAAACAGAATAGCTTATGCCTAAACTCAGACAAAACTAACAGGCTAGTAGTAACTAGTAACTCTTCTCTTGCAGAAAACAAATGTGTAAAATTGCTTGGCATAACAATTGATAGCTCACTAAAATGGACAAAGCACATTGAAACCCTATTATGGCACCTCATTGCAACATTATTTGAATAATATACGTGTCTTATTCCCAATCAGTAGCGTAGAAGCTTACCATTCATGAAACTTTTCCTGTGAAAGCCACTGATTTTTACGGCATATTCATTTATGTTTATAGACAAAGAAATTTCGAAACAAAGATAACGTTTATTTCAAAAACAAATAAATAAAGCTAATGAGAAGACTTTCTGATGCTTTGGTAAATACCTGGCGTAGTACGAACAGTGTTAAAAACCTTGTGCATACTTTGCCCTCATAGTTCGTGTTCGAGATTGCTAACGATTTGTGATATCTTCTTTGTTGAGCACACTTAATCCGACATCCGAATTAAGAGAAAAAAAGCAGATAATTTTACCTCAAATATTCAAATATAAATATCTCCAAAAAGGGTAATCTGACAAAAATTCCTTAACGGACAAAATTTATGGAAAGTTGAATAGTATCTTTTAAAATGCACTTATTTTCTCCCAAAACGCCGTAGAAAAGCCGTAGAAAATATTTTCTATTCGGGGCACTCCAGGGCACTAACGTTTCTTCAGTACTCTGGTTTAGTTTGGACCGGGAAATTCTGTGTGTTTATTGCTGATGGTGTGTTCACTGAACGTCTAAAATACCAACTCAGTATCTTTACCGTTCCGTAGGTATATTGCTTTAATTTCGTAGGTAAAACTTCCTGTACCTCGGTAGGAGAGTATCTTTGGACCCACCCATATTTATAGGCACTTTTTTTGTTATTTCTTTTTATGTACTTTCTACCCTAGAAATATCCTATATATTTTATCTATACATGTACGTTTATAGGTGTATGTAATAGTAACTAATTTAAATGTTCGTGAATAGCCTGCTTGGTTTCTTGCGGATACAACAACGTTAATAAGAAATACGTTTACTTCTCTTATTTTGGAAATCAGTATGTTGAAACGTGTGCCAATAAGGTGGTATTATTTAACAAAATGACACACACAAAATGCTCCATGTGACATCGGATGTGACATGTCGTTTTCAGTAAATAAAGTGCATCACGTCGAGACTTATATCAAGGCAACGACCAACCACTTGTCTACTCTAGACATTCAACATTCACACAGTGGAACAACTGTATGTGTACATTTTCCATTCTTTTCCTTTTGTATTGCCCTTTTTTCAAGGTCCGTTTGCCCTGAGGAGCTCGTCCCGAAAGGAACAGTTGCGATAATTGGGGTCACATGTTTTTATCAGCCAGCCTTGCGTGGATGCTCCTTGCACAACGCTATACGTATACACATCAGACATGCGGAAGAACAGAGGCGTACTCAGAAAATGTTAAAAGAGGAGGTTTAAAAAAAGAACGTCTGTCTGACACAGCTAACTATGTGGAAGATCTTTGTGACGTTTACTTTTATATTATAGCAGACGCGAGGAAAAGAACCTAAATAAAAATTTTCTACACTGCTATAAAGAACTAAATCATATCTTGCTAATCCAGTTTTTGAACTGCCTGAGGTAAGAAGAACTGGAAGAATCTCTTCAAGCAAACTGTTTCAAGATATCCACAACCAGCAACAGGCGGCCGGTGGTATCTGCCAATTGTCGATGTTCAGAGGTGGACCAAATAAGAAACCTTACAGGTCTCTCTGGTTGTTCCAACCCAGGCTGGGCTTTATCTCAGCCTTATACAGAGGTCTATGAAAAACACCACTTCCTGGCTCAACACCATATAGCAGCATTTTACTGGCAGCTACCGCGATTTGTATCAAATCATGCCCTCAGAGATCTGACCTTTGAGAAGCCGAAACGAATGGATTCCTGGCATTTCGTTACTATTATGGTACAGTACTGTCTTAAAAGAAATAATCTGTACTAAGTCTTCTCCGCAATACGACAACAGAAATCGATCCATGGAGAGGAGAACCCATATGATTGTTTCTGAAACCGTTTTACGTATAGTTATAGCTAATAAGGCTGTGAACTCGAGCTACTTTTGACACTCCATGAGGTTGATCATGGAAAGCAAAGCTGTAGTCCTCTAGTTTTAGGGATCGGTCTTTCAAACCTTTTTTTTCAAGAGGTTCTCTTCAATACGATGCCAGAGACCCTGTTAGCATCAGAGGCTTTGATGATGTAGAATGACCCTAATACCTGCTTAACGGCTTTACGTTTAATAACTAACCCCTGAAACTTCATCGGAACAAAACGTCTCTGCCTCTCTCTTTGAATCTCACTGGAAATTCCTGAATCACCTTGGAAAACCTTGTACGTTGTCAGATTTCTTTGGATGTCTCTGTTATAAAAATCAGTATAATAAGTAAACGCGGGCTGTAGTGCCATGGCGCATCAGGACTTTGTTTCCTTGGTCAGCACCCAGAAAGGTTGGATGCCAAAGCGCTGCGAAATTCGACAACAGCTGATAAGCTTATTTCTATATCATTAGCAGCATTTGCTGTATTATTTCACTGATTTTATTGATCAAAAGGTCCTGTGCAACCTTATCATTATCCGCTGTATTGTACCACTGTCGAAGGAAAAACGTGATTCAAACCCCCAGGCACAAGTAACAACCGTAGATCACTTGAATCAGTGCGACGTTACTTGATTTTCTCCCCACTTCCCACAAATTTTCAGATTATTACTATCATGTTCATCACTAAAAATGAAAATAACACGTGACTCAAATATTTCATTGACAACACAAAATTAATCAATGCTGAAAAGAAATCGGGGAATGAGCTTTATTTACCAAATATCACAGATGAAACCACAAGCATACTAATAAGCAAAATAAAAAAAATATTAGAAAATCGTACAAATAAAGAAAAACTAAATCATAAAGAGAAGGGTAGAAGCGAATGGATAACTGAAGGTTGATAAAATCTACAAATGAAGAAAAAGACTCTATAAATTAACGAAAGAATTACCAACGAAAGAAAACACAGAAAATTATAATCAATACAAAAATAAATTTATAGAACTTGTACGAGACACAAAACAAAAACACTATTTTCAGAAACTAAATGATAATTCACACGACTCAAAAATGCTATGGATAAATGATATTTTCAATGCAAAGCAGCGATCCGAAAATCAAATTACTCAATTGAAGACAGAAACGGGTGAAGTAACAAATAAAAATCAACGAATATGCGATAAATTGTAATTTTTTTTTAAATGTCTGGAAAAAATTAGCAACATATATAAAAAGCGATTCTAATAAATTTAAGATACATGGAAAAATATTAGTAAACTCATTTGTTCTGACCGAAGTCGATGCTCAAGAAGTTTTTAACACTATTATGTCCATGAAAAATAGGAAAAGCCCATGATCTGATGAAATAAGAGCTGAACATCTGAAGATGATGGCCAAGCAAATATCAGAACCATTTGCTTATGTTATAAATAAATGTCTACGGTCTGGAATATTTCATTCAGCTTTTAAATCAGCTGTTATCATTCCTATCTATAAAACAGGCGATAATATGGACCTTACAAATTATCGACCAATAACACTCATATTAACTTCGGCTAAGGTATTCGAAAAATTAGTCTCTAGTAGGATGATAAATTTCCTTGATAAATACGAATCAATACGGTTTTGTGACAGGAAGGTCTACCACCGATGGTATACTAAGTCTAGTGAATCAAATCACCCAAAACCTTGATGAAAAAATTCCATCTATTTGTGTATTTGAAAAAGGCATTCGATGCAGTTAATCACAGATTACTGTTAAATGTTTTAGATAAATTAGGTTTTTGTGGGAAAATATATTCTTTGATGCAAAGTTATTTGTCAAAAGTAGTGAATTTATCAAAATCATATAGTAAGGAAATGTTTGTCAAATGTGGATTCAGTGTTAGGTCCTCTTTCAGTTAATATGTATTTCAATAATTGGCGGTATCGGTAAAACAGTTAGTTTTGCTGATGATGGCAAAACTGTATAAAGAGCAAGACTGGTATGATGTAAAGAGAATAATTGAGAATGACTTATAAAATCATTCATTTTTTCAATACTGGAAAATTAACAGTGAACTTTGGAAAACGCATTTTCTACCTTTCACATCACACTCAAGACATCTATCCGATTATTCAAATATTTCCTTCAAAATAAACAATACAAATTTAAAAATAGACAGATTGGATAATATAAAACATTTAGGAATTGTTTTAGACCAACATTTAAGGTGGGACATTCATGCAGCCTACATTTTATAGAAAATAAGATTTGTTACATACAAAATTAAATTCATTACAGGAATACTGACTACTGACAGAAAATTATATGCATTAATTGAGCCGCACCTAAGGTATGGTATATTAGCATGGTGTACTTAAACGACATATAAGTTTTACAGAGAACTGTTTTAAAAATTATGTTCGGAAAACCAAAATTATATTCAACAAATGATTTATATAACGATACAAAATTATTTGATCTGAAGCAACTTTATTTTTTACATACAATCAGCCATTATCACAAAGTTGTCAGTAAGCCCGATAAAATCAAACATTGCCATGATACACGATATAAATCACGAGCAAAAACTGTCCCTAAACCTCATAAAATCATAATGAAGCGATCATTTCTCTATTTGACTCCAAAATTATATGAACATATACCCAAAGACTTAAAACAATTTCGAAATACGCATACTTTTATAAAGAAATTATCAGAATGGATACGCGCAATAGGAATACAACACGTTCTTGAATTCCTATCAAATATTCCTTAAAAATTATCATCGTCTACATATACATCTCTTTGATAGAAGTTTTTCTTCAAGTTACTATTATCTTTTTTGTTTCGATTTCTGAACACATTCCAACATATGACTGATCCATGTACAGGCATTGTTCTTCTATGGATTGAAACATTTATTTACGCATTCTATGTTGTTATTGTTAATATATAATGGAGTAAATAAATGTCTACTACTGCTACTACCCTATTTTTGATCAGTATTACCGTAGCCATATGAAATAATTCGGAAGAATTTAGCAATAGTTGAGATCTTAATTTAATTTGCCAAAATATGAGCCATTGTGAATCCCGTAGGTGAATATTCGAATATGGTACGTCACTGTCGAGTAAAAAGTAATTTAGAAATTCGCTAATTTAATGTGGACTTTTACGTAGCTCGGGCTTGTTCCGTTGGCTGCCTGGGCGCCAACGAACGCCAACGCTGGCTAGATGAACCAATTTTAATTTGCCAGCGCCAACTTTCGGGCAGTCATCTAATTTGTTGACTATCCAGTCGTCTTTTAGATTAAATGGTCTAACCCGTCTCTTGAATTTTTGATGGGACTGCCAGACTATGGGACTGTATCTCTTTGATATCTACTTTGCTTTGAAAGGCATGTTTTTATTTAAGAGCTGTAGAAGAAGACCCTTTCAATATTTAAATATCAATAGATGAGTGCCCTAAACCGGATACCGCGTCTAAGGCGGACTCCAGGACTCATTGGTTTTGTCAAGTATAAACTGTATTTTATGAACAAATATCTATCAAGTCGTAGTACAACTCACGGACATCTCGCATATATGTTACTTATTATATCTTATACTATACACGATTAGGTGTTTCGATAGCGGTAAAAGTTTTTGCACATTGACGCAATTTTTATACCTATATATTTTTTCTACCCATATATTATCTTAAGAGGCAAGATTCTAGGTTCGCGTTAGCTAAAACCGAAAAATCCTGCAGTATGAAAGACATTTCGAAGTCCGTAGAAGAAATTTATGTTTAGATTTAAAATAATATTGAATTTGACAAATGCTACCGGGTAGTTTAAAATTACTTACCAGTACGTACCTAACCATACAGTACTGCCTAGTCTAATAGATAGCGTTTTCAACTTTAAAAGAATTCGACTGCTAAGTAGGATTTTTTATTTTATTAGCCAAACCTGCTTTTATAACTAATACTTTTAAATGTTCGAAATTGATTTTAACTCTACTAAAAATGGGTCATTTTAACTAGTGTTCTTCAAATGCCTTCACAAAATGATAAGAATTAATTACCTTAATGTATTTCAATAATTATTTATTGGATCAATCGAAAAATGTATAAGAGTAAAATATGTTTGCCTTTGAAAAACGCGTAACAATGATTTGCAACGTTATTCCAATTTGTGGTAAAATTAGCGAAAACAACCTTTAGTATTTGTGAATATAATACTTTTAACTGTTCTATATTCATTTTTACTCTGCCACTTCTCTATTTAAAGTAGTATTATTTGAATAACTGCACAAAGGACCTGGCAACAAGCCTATGGGAAAAGTGGTTCCGATTAATTTTGCTGAATGTTATGCGTCAACGGGCCCCAAGATAAAGGCCGTCAAAGCCATTATAATGGGGTATTGGCCCTACTCGAATCTGGTTTTGGTTAATTTCTCGGATTTTTTTATATGTTGTGAGTATCGGTGCGCTGAATAAAGTTGCTTAATGGGTATAGGTTCCAAAACTCAACGGGCACCAAGATGTAGGCTGTCCAAGTTAGTATAATGCATTGGTTATACTCGAATAGATATGCTTTAAGTGAAAGGGTGGTTTCGGTTAATTTGGCTGAAGTTTTTATATGTTATGTGTCTCAAATGCCTGAATGGACACAGGTCCCAAAGCTCAAGGGGCCCAGCATATAGGCCGTACAAGTCAGTACAATGTGGAATTGGCCCTCTTCGAATATCTGCTTTGAGTGGAAGAGTTGTTTCTTTCAATTTCGCTGATATCTAGCTTAATAGACATTATAGGCTCAGAATGTAACATAAACAATCTACTCTTATTTTTACAAGCCACCAACTATGCTCATAAAATTTAGTGTAACACTGTGTACTGCTCCGCCGCTAATGACCATCAGGCCAATGCGGCAATTGTATTTTTTTTATTGAATAAAAAAAAATTTCGCTAATATAATAATATGTTATATGTCTCGGTATCCTGAACAAATGCCTTAATGGGTATACGCTAGAAAACGGGCCGCAAGATATAGGCCGTCCAAGCCGGTATAATGGGTTTTCTGCTCTATCTAGAAGAGTGGTTTCGGTTAATATGACTGAATTCCTGAAACTTCATGTATCTCGGCATCTTGAACAAATGTCTCAAAAGGCACAAATACTTGGAATCACATACCTTTTCCATTGAGGTTCCATGTTAAATCCATTTATGGGTTTCTCGACAAGCTTATTCTGAGGGAAATGTTCTACATTTGAAAGGTTTCTGATTAATCGCGGGTTACTTATTAAATAAATATCGGGTACCTCTGCAAATAGTGGATAAACTGTTGTCCTAGCATAAGAGATTAATACTCGATTGAATGACGTAAATGTGGTACAAGCGTTTGTTGAGGATCAAAGTCTGGCGAGATTTTCAATACTTACGTCAATTGACCCTCAGCCTAGAGCAACTTGAATTAGCCCCTTCGAATGTTCAGGATAAGTTGGAACATGAGAGTACCGATATCTTTGAACTCGATATAAACAGAGACATCCCAGGCCTTTTGAGGATTAGAATTTACTTTCAATTCAGGAACGCGACCCGCTACCAATTATGGGTATGTATTTGAGTAGAACATGGAAGCGAGATAATGGAAAATGAAAATGAAGTTAAAGATATATATATCAGGATACTATACGTACTTCTTGTAAGGCATGGGCTCGGCATCAACAGCACTTAAAGCACAACAATACAATGCTCCTGCTATACATCCAGGATGCCGGTAATAGGAACGTCAATGGCAATGGTACTCAAACAAGAGAATTGATAGTTGTCAGTGAAGATTTAAGTTTTGCAATGAGAAACAACAAAAAAATGCAACCAATGATAAGAGACTACTGGTTTGAATAGAACCATTACCCCCTACACTGACTTGCCTTCTTGGCATTCGTTGAGGTTTGCGAATTGTGTCTACCGATATATTTATTCAGGATGACAAGTCACGCGACATATCACAGATTCAGTCAAATTAACCGAGACCACTAACTTATCCAAGTAGAGCAGATGTCTGAGTAGAACAAATATCTAGTTGGGCAGCTTATATATATATAGTTGAGTTTTTGGGCATGTTCCTTTTTCAGGATACAAAGATACATGGCATTCCACAAATTCAACCAATTTCTTGGGACCAGTTGAGGTTGCAGCCCTGTGTCCATTCAAACATTCATTCAGGATGCCAAGATGCATAACATGAAAAAAAAAATAGCGAAATTAACTGAAACCACTCTTTTGATTAAAGCCGATACCTCATTATACCGACTTGTAGGGCCTATATTTTAGGACCCGTTATGGATGGAGCCATGTGCACATTGGATCAGTTGTCCAGGTTGCCAAGACGCATAGCATAAAGAATTTAGCGGAACTAATCGAATCCACTCTTCCACTTAAAACAGACATTCGAGTAAAACCGATATTCCACTATAACAACTAGACGGCCTATATCCTGGGACACATTGAGTTTTGGGACTTGTGCATATTAAGGCATTTGTTCACGATTTCAAGACGCATAATGAAAACATTTATCGGCATTAACTGAAACCACTTTTCCACTTGAAGCAGATATTCGAGTAAAGCCGATACCCCATTATACTGACTTCGATGGCATATATTTTGGAACCCGTTGAGTTTTGGGGACAGTGCCCATTAAGGAATTTGTTCAGGGTACCTAGACACATAACATGAAAGATTCAGCCAAATTAACCGAAGCCACCCTTCCACATAGGGCACATAACCAAGTGGACCGATATCTTATTATACTGACTTGAACGGCGGACATCGTGGGATCCGTTGAGTTTGGGGCCGGTGCACATTGAAACATTTGTTCACAGTCCCAGGACACAGAGCATATACAAAATTTGTTGAAATTTACCGAAACCACTCTTCCACTTAAAGCAGAGATTTGAGTAGGGCCGATACACCATTATACCGACATGAACGGTCTATATCTTGGGACCCGCATAACATATACAAAATTCAGTGAAACTAAACGAAACCACTTTTCCTATAGGTGCGTTACAGGGTAAAAAATCGGAACCTCGGTATAGCTGACTTACTAATAGATTACTGAAAATGTGTAATCTTAAAACATATTTGTTCTTGAAAAGAGAAGTACAAATTGGTCCATTTGTTACAAAGGTATATCAGGTAATCATTTTTATATATGGCGGCCAAACCACCACGATTTGTATCGCGTGACTTTGTTATATACTATTGCAGTGCCGACCAACACCGGAAATATAAGGGCACACTTGACCTTAGGGGCTGTTTATAGGCAGCTAAGAATATTTATCCTAGTACAAGATCTGAACCTACACTACTCGAAAAAAAAGGCGTCAAGTAGGTAGACACTGCATTTCCTACGCAACGCCGTTCATAAAGGGGCAAGCTCAGTGCATTTTAAATCCTCCGAAGAAAAGTCAGCTACGAACGTGTTCAACAAAGAAGCTAAAAGGATCAAGTCAGTCAACAGATCCCTACGATTAGATCATAGACATTCTTTCCCTGCCATACCGGTAGTTACTGTCTATCTGGAAACGTTGTTCCTTTCCGTTGTTCCTTCCTATCTGGCAGGAGTATGTCGGACCAAAATGTTTCTCTATCAGTTTTAAAGGCAAATGTCGGTGAGATGTGCGATCCGTAAAATATGTTGCATAAAATTACCGGGGCTGAAAGCGTATGAATATACTAATATAAAAAAATTATATACCCTACCCACCACTACAACCCCTATTTCAAACGCCTATAAATTTTTTTCTGAAAAACCTCTGAAATATCGAAAAATGTATGTGCGATTTTATTTTTTTAATGTTTTTGCCCATAGTTCCGCCGTCACTGGGTCGATTTTCAAAATCTACAACGCTTCTTCGTTCTTGGCATAGTAGTGACCTTGTGAGAAAATTTCATCCAAATCCGAGCGGTACTTCCCAAGTTATGGGCAGTCCAAGGATTTGCAGACAGACAGATAGACCGACGGGAATGACTGTGACCTCATTTTCGAAATTTTTGAGATTACAATACTTCCTCGCGTAGTGGCGTAGGAAGTTACACCGCGTCATCGAGTGACCCACTGTCAAATCATGAAGCACCCAGTTGCGTCGACCACAAAAATGCTCATAAGGTTAGTGGTTCTAATTTGATTTGCTTAACTGGGTTGGATGGGATTGGACCTAAATCAACATTTATTTTTCGCGAAACGTCCATTTAAAAACAACGCCACCCTCGTCTACAAATTGCTTTTTCTGTGTAGTTGGTGACTCTCACTTTCGTAAATATTTTTCTAATTAATTCCATGCTACTCTGACTCTTAGATATCAAGTTTTGTTTGTTTTTCTTTTGAATCTCTAAATTTAATTAACTCCGATGAAAAACTGGCAAATGAAAACAAACATTTGAGGTCTAATTAACTTATATCTAAAGTGTAATGTATGTATACCAAAGGGATCCTTAAGTACGGCTGAGTCCATACCGCAGATGATAAGTATAATTTGGGAGAGAGGCAACGTAGATGTTATGATAATATCGCACAAATTACGGCACTGCTATAATGATAATATCATATGTAGAGATGGTTAGGTTTGGACTTTTCAATTCCTTTTTCTAGCCAACTACGGCACTGCTATGATGATGATCTCATATGTACAGATGCTTACGTTTATACTTTTCATTTCACTTGTTCTACCCCTTATAAATAGGAGGTACTTGTAAAACAATGTGACCAGTACTCATCCGTCTTCTGTTAAATAAAGTCGCTGTTGTTTGCATATTCATAATTCACATAAAGGGTCAGTTTTAGGAGCGTGCTGGGTCGATAACTCCGTTATTAAGGATGCTATCTAAAGAAATTAATTACAAAAATTGTAGCCAACAGTATGCTCTTACTTGGAAATATTTTATTTCTACAGGGTGATACATAACTACGTGGTGACCCAATCATACATTTTTTTCAAATCGAAATAACTACATTTTAGCGCAGATTCGGATTTATTTCTAAATTGTTGAGATATTGAACGATCTATAGAAAAACCACAGAACTTTGACAACTCACACCTCCTCAACTGTTACAGCTCAACTACTGAATTTTTCGTCAGATCAATCCTATGATGGCAAACTTTTTTTCTATTCATTTACTGTTTCAACTTTTTGGTGATCAAGAACGCAAAATGGCCGATTTCTCATTTTCCAATCGAACACCCTGTACATTTTAGCACTTTTCGAATCCCCTTTTCACAAGGTTTTTTCCGAAGTGAGGTTTATGGCAGTTTGTTCCAGCGGTTTTTGAGCTACATATAACCTTTTTGTAAATCGAATATCAAGGTAAATGAAAAATATTACAATATATTTCAGAATAAAAATACCATTAAGTTAGCAACGGCAGATGATTGAAGTGTGTGTATTTTCCTTATAAATCTACTTAACCTGTATAGGCGAAATTCCAGCTGAGAACTTTCTCAATGAATACTTCAGCCAACTTAAAGCGGTCCACCACTGCTTCGCTTTAAGCTGAATAGAAGTAACCGTGAAATAGGTTTTACAGTTTGCAACATTACCCAAATTGACAAAGCTGTCCCATGGCTACTGCTATTTAGCATAAAAGCGCTGGACCGGGTTTCGTTGGCTGAACGATCCCATTGACAATTTTCGAGGACAACAGCAAAAGTCGCGTCACTTCTGTGGTAGCTTATCTGACTACTTAGAATACTACGCGGCTCCCTGATAACCTGAAATCCCATCCGAGCACCTGACTTGTCACTAAGCTTACCACCTCCGATGTAGCCTCAGCCTCAGGGCATGTAAATTCTAAAGGTTTGTTCGTACAGTGGTCGATGACTTGTAAGTAACTGTGTCTGGGATCCGGCCATGTGAATTCCTTCTATGCAGTGTAGGAGAATGAACGAACTTTGTGTGGCGGGATCTTGGACACGATCACTGACAGATTGGCGACAACTGAACGAACAGGGGTAAAATGCTCTCCTTTATTGTTGCTGTGATTCGTCTAAGGTCCTATTCATACGGCAGTCGCCAACTTGTCAGTGACCGTACCCAAGATCTCGCTACGCAAATTACATTCACTCTGCTACGCTATATAGACGGAATTCACATGGCCAGGATTCAAGTCATCGACCGCTGTACGAACAAATTTATCAGCATTAAACTTATTTCGCCTACTGGCCACTTGTCAACAAATTCCAAAGAACAATGTGGAATAGTGATACACGCTCCTTGTGTTCAAGAGAAAGGATGTAAATAAACATACTACATACTTTCTTGCAGACTGACTGATCATGAAACAACTGCAATATGAAAGAAAATAACCGGAGCACATTGTAAAATCTTGGAAAAGTACATCATGTAACCTGTTCACGGCGCGCTAAAAGCACTCAGCGAAATTGAATTAGACGAGAAGCTGCCACTATCGAACTACTAAACGACCCTGCGGTTGGTGAACCTAGTTCTGCAAGAAGTAAAAAGACGTGCAGATTGTGTCGCATCTGTAAGCTGGTATTGACCATTTGGAGAAAATAACGTTCATTTCACTGTTATCAAACTGAAAGATGCGAATATTATACAAACATTATATTGAAATAGGTGCACATTTTTAGAACTCAAAAAGCAGGACCAACGGGATGCAAATGCCTTTGGCCAAGCATATTGAGGGAAAACTTCCACCGCTGACATTCTAGGACTCCAATTCTTGGGTACGGTAGAATGGAATGGTCCCTGGGAATGCTCTTTGAAGAGAGAAACTTTATGGATGCATCCATTTTCGGCAAAATAATATGTTCCTAGGTTCTTCATATCATTAAACGTTTCAACATAAAGCTAACTTTGTCTTTAGATATAAAACTGTTGGACGGCGGTTTCTCTTTAGAATGTCTTAAGGAGCGACTTTTCTATCAGTGTTCAGGAATACAGTTCCCCGAAAGCTAAAAGAACCACGCCCACTTTTCCTAAGCTCTTCTCCTTCCTCATTTCAAGAATTAACCCGCGGGACGGAACGATTTTATTAAAACAAACACCTAGATACCCGCCAAGACCTTCGCGAATGCCTCAAGATTCCCAAGAGCCGAGTGCAATCAATATCAATGAAGGTTTGCTTACATGTACTAGAGTCACTGCCATTGAACACATATGTAGACGTGCGTCAGTTCTTTTACGTCTCTCTCTCTCTCTCTCTCAAAAGAAAAAAGATCGAAAGCAAACCTTATTAAATATCGAGCTTTCTGGAACATGCAAAGTGATGTAGAAGCGAATGAACAGGGAGCTTTTAGAAAAGAGTTTTGGCATTCTCAAATAGCTCATACATTGTTCCTCTTACACATCAACGACCTTATTTTCTGTACGATCAATCCGCTCCATAGCTATGCTGATGATATCACTTTACATGCAGGAATTCAGAGTAACAGGCCGGTCTCTGCCGGTGAGCTGGAGAAATGAAGACTAGCAGCGACTTTATTTCCTGAAAATCATGATTCGGTATGAAAAAATTTAAAATTCCTCGTTGGAAATAATTGAATTAGAAATTTTTCCTGCTTCACTCCTTTGCATCCATCTCGATGCATCCATCTCCGCCTGCAGTTATCTTAACCGCCCGGATATGCCATCTTGCATTAGCAATTGCGAACGTCCCATGCACATGCACTACTGGGGGCCAGAACCGGCTTAACGCCTTCAGAATTCAATCATAACTCATCAAGCTCTATGCCTCAGCCGTATTACGCGCACACCATTTAGCTCAAAGACAACCGAATGCAGCCTGCTGCGCTAATCCAATATGGCTGCCGTATGCAGTGAGCATACACGTTCATGCTAGATCAAGGTATACGTATATGTATGTATATGTGCTCATATCTGCTTGAATTATGTACTCATTCAGCGAGGAGATCGAGTTCACGGAGGCTTAGTGGAATAAGGTTGGATGCAGCAGCAGACATTGTTTTATAATTAGATTAACAGATGGATTCGTCTTTGGATCCAGTACACTAGCCCAGGAAATAGGTAATTTTTTCATACAAATTTTGCGACAGTAAATTTTTTGACGGTGCCGTTATATTTTTGCTTCCCAATCATAAGTTTAAATTTGCGTCCTGGTAGAGCTGGAGCATTTGTCGCCATCTGGATAAACGCGTTTGATCGAAAATCTCGACATCCATCGATCTTATGTAAGAAAGTAATAGTAATAATTCTGTAGGGACTTAAATTCTTTACCACCTTGCTTCAATAAAAATTTACCATATGCTCTACAGGTTATGAGAAATTTAAGGGTAAAGGAGTGCTTAATTATATTTTCGCTTATTATGACTAAACTGATAACTTAGGGCCGATTTCACAATTTAACAAACCATTATTCTGCACCAACAGGGTACCAGTACCAAACAGTCCTTCAAATATACCCAATCAGCCTCAAGATCTTTCCGTCAAATTTTTGGCAGCAAATAGCATCAAAGTATTCAAAACAAACCACTGTAAAATATGAAGTGACAGCTTGTCATTGAAATGTTTTCAGTTTATTAAATATTATGAAATTATATAAAACTGAACCAAAATAAAAAAAAATGCTTGATGTATGAGTAAAATCCATTTTTTTCAGTTTAGGTGAAGGTTTCTCCATGTTTATTGCAACTGAACATCACCTACTGTGTGTTAATAGTTTATCCTACATTTGCAAACTTGCACTTTCAAATCTTTACATGAAAAAGCCTTTTCTTTTCAGTCAAATTTTTGTTAGGTGCGTTTCAACATATTCATACACTTCTTTCCAATTCCTCCACGACATTTTGACACCACTGGTCCGAAACTGTTTAAGATTTCAAGATTCATACATACAATTGCAGTTGCAGTTTTTTGTTTTGATTTCATTGTATAATCAGTCGTACCATCGGTGATGGTACATGGTACACTCAACATAACCACGTATTTGGGGCTTAGTGCAGATTTAACGTGTACACGACAGTGTAATATGTAATTCTGCACAAGAAAGATCTTGGAGGGAGCAGTTTTTATACGGAAAATCCATTTTTCATAAATAACACAAGCTTAAAACAACAAAACATAGACTACGGTAACGTTGGAGAAGGAGAATATACTAAAGAAGAATTGACATTTGAAATTAGTGTCTCACAATGTTAGTGATGGGAGAATACATTTGCAATAAGTGGAATGCATTGGAACGGTTAACAATATGAATTGAATCGTTTTACGTTATCTTGACTGACGACAGACTGCTCCGTTTCTGTACGTATACTTTTTGTGGTATGGTTGCTTAAAGTTTTTTTTTCACGAACCAGTTCCTAGAACTGAACGCAACTTAATGAAACGAACTAGAAAGCACATCACTATTTCATGTAATCCAAGGAGGGACAAATTGTCATTTCATCACTCTAGTGATGGGAGAATCGAAAGCCTGAGATTCGCTTTGCTTCTGTGGCTCAGAGATGTAGTGTTTTCTTCTGATAAAACTAGCGCAGTTTTTGTGTTTAAAATACTCTACCTTAGTTACGACCGTTGATCCTAAATTTGTTTCCAAAACAACATTAAAAAACTCTCATGTTATATCGCGTGAAGTAATGTCAATGAATCATATTTTTCGTTTCTTTGTCCTGTTCCGTGTTACTATGATGAATAAATAATGGTAAAGCACGAGCTAACAGCAAAGCTGCATTGAAAGATGGAAATCAAAGCAGAAGACAGTAGGCAACACCAGCCCCAGTTGCTTCAAGTTCTGTATGTTTCTAGAGTGAAAAACTAGTTCAAAATGTGCACCAAAAAAAACATGAATATATAAATTGGTTCTGTTATAAGAATTTGGAATATGCACCAGTCCAACACTGGTTTCACTGAAAGAAAACGCGATTGAATAGCTTGGTAATATTTAACAGTTTAGACCATACAAGGCTGATTTCAGTAGCTTCAAGTTGCCTCACATGTCAGAAATTTTCCACTTTCCTCGCGACCCTGGAGCCTGTGGTTGTCTATATGTACTTGCTTCAGAAAGGTTTTTCACTCGCTTGACTGTTAGTTATGTTTATATATTTTACTGGGCATCTTCAAATTTTTCAAAGATTTTTCAGACCTTTGGATGTTCTAGAAATTCATCGATATCAAAAATTTCCATAAAACACATAAACCTGATTTCGACACATGTTCCTTGCGTGTCAGATGGAATTCTTATTTGACCGTTCCTTTTGGTACCTGAGAAAAATCACTTTCATCACAAGCAGTGCGGTGAGTCATCCAGTTATTTTCGTTCACCGATCTGTATGAATAAAATGTCCCATCACTATCCAAGTAGTGACTCACTTCTTTGGTCAGAACAACACTGTTGCCAGACTTAGCGATTTTAGTATGCTTCGGCGACTTTTTTTCTCGACTGGTCCGCTGGCGATTTCCAGCAACCTTTTGGCTACATTGGTAATTCCATTAAGGTTCGCTTTTTTACAGTAAAAGTCTTTTCAAGTGCCGAGTGCAGCTAGTGATTATGTTGCGCTCTCTCTCCCCAGCCATCATACAATGGAACTAGGAAGCTTCCTCTCTCTCTCTCTATATATATATATAAAGACATTCTATTACGATTTTTGAACTGAGTAACATTAGTAGAACTGGAAAAAGCTTTCTCTTGTAGATTGCTCCACAATCTCGACACTTTCGGAAAAAAGGAGTGGTCGTATCGGCCAGTTCTGGGTGTACGGCACGGTTAGGATGGGAGACCAAAGCCAGGAGGGTCTGTATGGCAGGCACATCGCGCGGCAGCATCATGGAAGAGAGCTCTGAGGAACAAACCCTTTGGTGTAGCGGTAGAAGAGAGCTAGATCACCGACAGCCCGCTGATGTGAAAGGGTCCCGGTCTGTCTGCTAGAGAAGAGTCATCGATCAGTCGAACAGCCCACCTCTGGACAGCATCGAACACAAATAATGTAGTCGGGGCGGCACCTCCCCAATACTCGAGGCTAGGTCTTACCTGGGCCTTGTATAGAGTGAGAAGGTCATGCGGAGAAAAGTACTTCTTAGCCCTAAACAAATAGCCTAGCCCAGCAGCTGCCGTTATTGACGCGATGTGTTCGTGCCAGATCAAGTCCTCGATGATCTGGACTCCGATCAGCCGAAATGAACGGCTCTTAGTCAGAACCCGGCCATCAATCGAAACCGGATGAGCGCTAGGACGCTTTTTATTCGTCAGTACAGTACTGTGTTTTGGAAGCATTAAACTGTATAAGAGTGTTGCGTCCCCAAGCAGTGGTAACCTCCAGGTCTCTCGTCAGAGAGGAAGTCGTCGCTAATCTTCTTTTTCCCAGCTCAGCTGCAGAGTTATGCTTGTCACTCTGAATTCCTGCATGTAGAGTGCTGTCATCAGTGAAGCTGGGGATTGGGTTGATCGTTCAGGGAAGGAGATCGTTGATGTGCAAGAAGAACCGTGTCGGAGCCAAGGCCAATCCCTTGGCAACACCCGCGTTGACCTTGCGGGATGAAGAGGAGATCCCATCAATCACGACGGATACCTTGCGGCCAGAGAAAAAGTCAGTTATCCATCTACAAAGCCTTTCTGGGAGGCGATGGCATGGAAGTTTGAATCAGAGGGCAGAGCAACGATATAAGCCTCACCGTAATACTGAATTAGCTTACTCAACAATTGCGTGACGTAAGCTAGGAGGTCCCCTGTGGATCGCTGGTGTCGGAAACCATACTGCCTGTCGCTAGTCAAGCCGAGAAGTTCGAGGCAGTCCAGACGCTCGCGATTTATGCACCTCTCATCACCTTACTTATAACAGAAAGCAAAGCTATAGGCCTGTAGTTGTACGGGTCGGTTTTAGGTCCATTTTTTGAGAAGGGTTGGACATGAGCAAATTTATAGTTTTCTGGATTCATAAGACATCTGGAAGAGACGCGAAAGAACTGGAACAAGTTCCGCTGCACACCTCTTCAGTACAATCAAGTCCGGACCAGAAGCTTTGTTGGGGGCGTCCATGGTGGAGTTGGCAGCAAAGATCTTGGCAAGCACTTCAGCCTTGGCCTTCGAGTAAGATACAATCGTTCCATCCTGACACGTAAGTGGTGGAAGGCTACTGTGTGAGAAGTTCTTTTCAATCTGCTTGGCCAGCGTCCAGAAAGACCGATTGCCATTTGGCTGCGACATTACCTTGCCCAATCAGACATATCTTTCATCATTTTCAAAGAAATTGTACAAAATCTTCAAATTTGTGAAGTTAGCGAGTTTCACTTCATACGTTGTTACCAGACATGCCCAAATCATTAGTTGCTGCCGTGATATTCATCCCGACCACTGCAGCCTCACGGCTAAGCGACCTGTATGTTAAATTTGTGTTGATAGGGCAGCACGCTATATAAGAGCTTTCTTATATTTGTTCATCAATTTGATGATACAACACGTCTGCCAAAGATGATCATAATCAGGATAGTAAACTATGACGAAGGTCCACTGTATGTAAGAAAATTCAGATACGTCATTTGCAATTTGACAACAGACCATGATGGTGTTCACACTTTTCAAATATTCTGCAAGTCTAGCTCCAACTATCATGAGTAACTATGTTTGTGCTCCTACTTTCAATTCAAAACCCGCAAATGTAAAAGATTCATTTCGCACCCTCCACCACGGGACGTGATCGTCGTTAGACTTGGCAACCCTGCGAGTGACACATAGATATCCCCGCCAGTCAAAAAGGCATCAAACAATAAACATTATCAGTTTTTATGATTTTGGACTTAAAATACATTATTTGTGAGAAATTGTTCATAATTTCTTGTCTATGTCTATAGTAATTGCATTCTGCATCACGGAGATGTAGGGATTGACACGTCTTACATATATTATCTGTGTTTTAGTATGGAGAGGACAATGTTTTTATGGCTTTGAAGAAATTCAATAACCCGTAAATTAATAAATGATTACTATTATGATGTAAAGGAATATGAGGGATTGGTTGGAACGTATTTTACATTCTATTTTCTTGCAAAATACAGACAAATCCACACAATTAGATAACATATAAACACTCAGTATATTGAACTTAACAAATTCGAGATTGCCATGCATTAACAAACGTCCAAACCTGCTGCCAAATTTAACAGCTAGAAAATCGACCTATTATTTGCTGCATTCCTATTGGCTTTGGGGATAACTGATAGTTAAATGTGAATTTATAACAGAAATCAAAATACATGAAAGTTGTCCTGTTTTCTCTGTACAAAAGCATCACGTTGGAATCAAAAAGTGGTCTTGTTTATAATACAGTCGAATTTTCACGATTTTATTGAATATCTCAATATTTTTTATTTTTTATTGGCACTAGGACATTGCGTCCCATTAGCCAGATTCAATCTTTTATATGTAAATCTCTAGTTATGGACAAACACACGACGTCACAACATCCATGGCGAAGGCGAGATTCGAACTCGCGGCCCGGCCGGCCGGAGGATCAGTAGCACGACACTCTGACCCGCGCGGCCCGGCCGAGGTCCAATATCTCAATAGAAATCACTGATATTCAGAGAGTTTGACAGCTTCCGTAAAATTGCATTTCAATAAGGTCTTTTCCTATTGAAGTGTATTAATAAAGTAACATCAGAAAATTGCGATACATCCTTCCTCAATCCTAACAAACTCCCACTCTCAATTTTTGTTACCCCTAAAAATGATCATTATCCAAAAAATAAAGTTGGAGTGATTTTTACTTTTTTCGTTGTTGGCATTTTTATCCAGCACCACTGGCCGGATTTCCAAATAATACCAAGACTTTTCGTCCTTGGCACAGTAGTAACCTTGTGTAAAGTTTCATCCAAATCTGAGCAGAATTTTCAAGGGCCAGGAATTTGCGGACAGACCTGACATATCAACCGAAATGACCAACTTGGCCTTCCGTGATCTACATGTCATATAATATCCAAAAAACATATCGCATTTTCAAAAATTTTCGCAATTACAATCCGCCAGTAGGCATGGAAAGTAAAAGGTAAAACAATGGATTGAAGATTTCGTAACGGTAGAAATGCGATTCCACAATAAGCTTATAAACAGTATCCCAAGAACAGCAATTTTCTGTGTGCTGCTATAATTATAATTATAATTTCTCTATTTTTCTGGCAAATAAAAATTGAAACCAGAGATCTCAACTGAACTAACACGTCCAAATTTGCATGATCCTACTGGCTAGTAGGTGATAAATGTCTGGAAGGCAGCGAAAAGCGAACAGAAGCGACGATCGAGTGATCGTGTTTGTTTTGACGCTTTGACGCAGAGCAAAAGAGATTTGAATAGATTTCTAGTTCATGACATGTTAAAACTTAAGTGCTTATAATTGTAATGAATAAACAATACTTACGTAATTTTGAGCTAAATCAGGATGATTAGTCTGTATGCCATCATCCAAGATTGACACCACTACTCCCTTTCCTGTGTAACCTTTCTTCCATGCTGGTACTAAGTTCATGTCTAGGCCATCCTTTGCTCCTCCATTCTGGAACAAAATAAAGTTAATTAAGATCAAATGACATACAAAATAGCACTACTACTCTTGATTTTAGAAAAATCTCTACCAGGCTTCTAGATTTATATTTGTTTCTTCTTTGACTTTTATCATGCTAGGATAGCAACCCACAGAGTACAAATACTATATTAGTTCAAGTCTAGATACAAATACTGTTTCATAGTGTTTTCAATTCAAGTGGTAGGAATACAACCCCTTGGACTAGAATATCTAGAATATCAGATGTATAGATGATTTTTTTAGATCATTGATACAGATTTTATTAAACATCCAAAAATCCAAAATGGAAAAATCGCTTTGTCGTGTGTATTCACTGAACTATGAAGTATTTGTATGGTCCACAGGCCATATAAATTGAGAATAGGAATACGTTCCATTTGGCACAGCGAAAGCGGTTGATTTGCTATTACAAAGTCAAAAATTGTTGATTTAAAATTTTTCTTCTTACCGAAAAGTGCATAAAGGGAATCTGAAATATTAGGATAAATACTGAAAACGTACGCCGGTTGAAGAGAAAGGAAGCGGATTGGGTCATGTGGAAATTTCAACAATGTTCGACAATGTCCATGTTTACTTCGCAGGTAACTTAAGCGCCTAGATAGCCATAATTCTATGTATAAATGCTGGTATGTGCCCGTTTACATCATGGCTATGCGCCATATAAGTGCTGGCTACCTACAATGTAAAAATAGCCAACGAAGACAGAAAGAGGCAGCTAGCAAAGCATTGTCGGATGACTGTCATACTCCTAAGTTGTTTCTTTTCCCCTCAATGGGCATGCACTTTTACACAGTTCATAAGGGAGATTGTGCTCAGCACAAGTTGAACCATCTGAGAACAAACGGTGGCCGGAGGTTGGCACCGATTATTGTATACCCCTGGTTATTGTCAGAGTTCTGAACTACTTTCGAATAGTTCTACAGTTCTCAGAGGGGTGCGACAATAGCTCTGTAGGTTTTTTGCTTAACTTTTAAAAAAGTTTTGGGGTGCTAACTTCACGCCGCACCCCTATTAAAATAAAAGTGCAAAAAACAGAGTTCAAGCGCAGCACCCCCTCACATATCTTAAGCATAATATTCTGTACAATTTCAAATGCAGAGCTCAGAGATGTCATTAGAAAAAAACTATCCTTGGTTGGGGAAAATGTGGAGAAATACCTCCAAAATACTAAAAATTCCCACAAAACTGTTAAGTCGCAGAGCTCTAGCACAGCACCCTCTTTAGATACCTCTAGCATAATACCCAGTACAATGTCAAAAGCAGAACTCAGGGGTGACATTAGAAAAAACTACCCTTGTTTGGGAAAAACGACGAGAAAGACCTTCGAACAAAAATAAAAAAGCAGCACATCACCCCTTTTAGATATCTCCATCATAATTCTGGTATTTCTCGACATTTTCCCAACCAAGGGTAGTTTTTTCTAATGGCATTCCCGAGTTCTACTTTTGAAATTGTACAGAATGTTATGCTCAAGATATGAAGGTGGGTGCTGCGCTAGAAGTCTGCCTAAATTGTACTGGGTATTATGCTAGATGTATCTAAAGGGGGTGCTGTACTAGGGCTCTGCGATTTAACACTTTTGTGGAAATTTTTGGTATTTCGGAGGTATTTCTCCACATTTTCCCCAATCATTCTCTCAGAATCCCCAATTTCAGTGTTTCAAAATTATAGAACATCATTGCTTGCATGAATGTGTGAGGCTTACTGTGCTGGAGTGGCGTGTACTTGTCGAATTTTCTGGCGATAAATGTGACAACTAGTGAATTGTCTCGTGGATGGTTGTTGCTGATTTTTTTTAATTTCGGAATTTTTGCAGAATTCTTGGTAAAAACTACTGAGAACTGTAGAACTATTCACTACCTTAGCTCAGAACTTTTGTCTTGAGTAAAAGGGGCGCGGCGTGAAGTTAGCACCCCAAAAACTTTTATAAAAATTCCGCAAAAAACTGCAGAACTATTGTCGCACCCCCTGAGAACTGTAGAACTCTGAAAATAATCAAGGGTTATGCAAAAAGGAATGTCAATTTCCGGCGGATAGAACTAAATTAGTTACGAACATGTATAACATAGAAATTAAAGGAATCAATTCAGTAAAAATGTCTACACAATTAGTCCAGAGACATTCCTCCCTTGCCGTACCGGTAGACCATCTGATAAAGTCGCCTTTTTTCGATACCGATACGGTATAACACGTCAGACGCGGCAGCGTGGCAGTAAGGCCAGAACACTTACCAAGACCAGCAAGCGCACTGGTGGTTCTAGACAACAGTGTATCGAAAGCATTTATCTATCATTATATTGAAGGCAAATGTACGGACACATCTGGGATGAGTGAAATATATCTAATACGTGCGTATATCTGACGAGGTTCAATGCGTATAACATAGAAAGATCAAACAAATTGGGATTATGCTCAACCACCCTCAATTTTTACACATCTAAAAATTTTTCAAAAATGATTAGAATCCTCTGAACGAGGTCTGAGAGATTTATTATTTTTGTTATGTCTTTGGATTTTTTCTTTAGTGCCACTGTACCGATTTTCAAAAATTACAAAGCTTTTTCGCCCCTGACAAAGTAGTAATCATGTGAAAATTTCATCAAAATCTGACCGGTACTTTCCGAGTTATAGACGAGCCAGGAATTTGCGAACAGACCGACAAACAGAAAGACAGGCAAGACAGACCGACACTCAGACCGACGGATATAGTATTCGTGATGTAAATGTCATATAATATATACGTATACATCTAAAAGCATAATGTCCTATTATCGAAATTTTCCGCAATTACGCCAGTGGGCGTGGGAAGTAAAAGCATCACGATTTGCGTTTCCTGTTTGTTAATAATTTTCTGATCAAAGCGATTATCTTTGGTGAGCTGTCAAATTGAAGACTTATGTTCATATATATTTTTCACACCTTATTTTTAAACCAAGTCACACAGCGTTTTAAGAATAATCAGCAACATTATTCTAATCTCTAGACTAGATGAAAGATTTTTTCATATATCCATCCTCGAACATAGTATATGAATTTCCATTACAACGTCTATCTAAACGGGTCCATTTTGGATACGAAAGTTTACAGTACATTAAAAAACAATCTGGTGACCAAAAAGCAAAAAGCTCTGGGTCAATGAAGGTACAATTTCATAGAACGATCATTATACTGCAGTATCCCATCAACCAAAGCTCGGATTTCGGCCGATAAAATATTTGCTAGCAAACATGTGTCTTTGCTAGAATTCGTTTTACTGATACAAAGCGCGGACTTTGTTATACCAAACCGTAACCTGTTTATCAACAAATTTGGTTTTCCCCACGTATTGTTGCACCCATTTACGTAGTCGTGCCATAAGTTCTGTCCCATGATAATCTCATGATAAAAATGAAACAAGATAAGATATATTTATATGAAAGATATTATTTATTCGACAACATTTTTAGAATTCATAATCAAACAGTTTTATTCAAAATGTCCCCCCTTGGCCTTCACACACTGCTTCAATCTCGCGGGCCACTCATCTATCACTGCACGCACAGCTTCCAAAGGAATAGCTGCCGCTGATCGGATCAAATCCGCTTTCAGGGACTCGATATTACGGTGGGCTTTGGAGCAGGCCAACTGCTCTAGCTAGTCCCACAACTTGTAGTCTAAAGGATTGAGGTCCGGACTCCCTGAGGGCCAATCTTCCGCAGCAATGAACTCTGGCACATTGCTTTCCAGCCAGCGCTGCGTACTCTTAGCCTTGTGAGCGGGGGCGGAATCCTGCTGGTAGACCCAGTGTTGGTTGGCAAACAATGTACCACTTAAAGGCTTGACGATAGGATCCAGTATGTCGCTCTGATAGTTTGCCGCTTTTGTTTTCACGCCCTGTTTACAGAAATGGAGCTGTGTGACCCCTTCGTAGGACACCCCCCACCAAACCATGACTGACGCAGGGTGGTGGCCTCTCTCAACTCTCGGAATGATCTCCGAAGCTTCCTGTGAACTCCTTGCATACACTTTGTCATTTTGTCGGTTGAATTTTTCTTCTATGGTGAAGATTTTCTCATCCGTGAACAAAATCTTTCGGAATCCCCCAGCTGCGTACCTCTCCAAGAGCTTCTTGGATCTTGTCGCCCTGATGTGTCGCAAGGTGGCCGTAAGTCGCTGGCCCGTACGTCTCCGGTAAGCCCCTAGCCCTAGGTCTTGTTTAATGATGCGCGACATCGTCCGGACAGGAATCTTCATTTCCCTGGATAGGATCTTCTGCTTCCGGAGTGGATTCCTTTGAATCCTGGCTTTTACGGCTTTGATGGCTGCTGGAGTCCTTACTTGACGAGGTCTTCCGCTTCTTGGCCTGTCATCAACAGAGGACGTCTCATTGTACCGCTGAATGGTCCTAGACACAAATTTACGCGATATTTGAAGGCCGCGTAAGAGTTCAAAAATCTGACTAGCACTGTGATTACACTTATGTAAAGCTATCACTGCAATACGGTTCTCTGCCTTGCCCCACTCCATCATTATGCTTCGAGAGATCAATACAAACTGAGGTATATGTAAATACCCGAAAAGCGCTTAATCAACTGATACCACAATGTAAACAATCGGACAAGTATTAACAGGTCTACACTTGTTTGAAAACGAGGGACAGAACTTATGGCATGACTATGTATTTGCCTTACGTGGCCCCATGAATCTAATCATTTTGCCTGAGATGCCAAAACTCTTAATTCATGAAATGAGCAATTTTTATTTTTCAATTTTTAACCCTAGCTTCGCAGCCACTGGACCAATTTTAACAAAAACTACAGAGCTTTTACGTCTTTGGCTTAGTAGTAATCTTGTGTAAAATTTTCATCAAAATCCGAGCGGTATTTTTTCAATTATAGACGGGTAAAGGACAGACGGAAATGAGTGACGTGATTTTTGTTGATGTAGTGATGTAAAAGACTCCATTTTCGGAATTCTTCGCGATCACAATATTTCCTCGTCAGTGGAAAGTAAAAGTGTTCGAAAATGATGACAATTATGGTATTCCAGGGGTATTTGGACTTCTAAAAATGTTTGTAAATTAGTTACTCACGAATGTTGGCTGTGTTTCTCGAAGATTTTACGCTTTTAATACTTAAATAGTAGTAGTGCTATATTGATTTCATTTAGAAGAAACGGAACCTCTGGTGATGAAGTTAAAACTCGATTTAAACTTTTCGACATGAACTTATTTTTCTATTCCTGTTCCCTCAGCTAATAAAATTCTTTGTTATAGTATAGAACCCATTTCAAAAATACTTCACAGCAACTCCCGGTTTCATGGTCCATATTTCAGGAATTTCTTCGGTGTTCGTTTGACAAAAGTTTTCCTGCACGTTCTTTACTGTGAGTCCGCTCCTTCTGCTGGACAAAAAAGTTATTCAAGTTAAATGGAAGGTTCGCTGAACGACGGCGGATGTTTTTAAAGTTGAGTAAATCTGTGTCAGATGTCGAGATATTTCATTATTTGCTGTATATACAGGAAACAAAACATGTAGATTTTTACCGAGCGAAAAATGAGTCAAATGGAATACAAAACATACAGTATGTTTTTATGGAATAACTAAGGTTTGGCAATATCAATATATGACAAATTAAAACTCTATTCGTTTGAGCAAAAATCCAGTATGGCGTCCATAAGAAAAAATAAAGTTGATGCTGGAGGACAAGAGACGAAACATCATATTGAAATTCTAATCATACCATCTTGTAGCAGAGAAAAGGTGGCAACGTCAATGTGCAATTTATTTTAAGATCCCACCACAAATAAAGTTGGAACAGAATTAAGATGATTTTGGGAAAATTTGGTTTCTTTTGGAGACAGAGGGATCCCAGGGAGTTCTTCTTTTTCCGTTTCATAGATCCAAATGGTGAGGATCAAATTTGAAACACCCGGTATATATACCGGGTATGCTATGCATGCTATAGCATACAAAAAAATTATTCTGATAGTAACAGTTCAATGTAGGTCGCATATACTCATATCTATACAGGATTTATGTAAAATGTCAAATTTAAATGTGTGTATAAAAATATACAGCAAATTGAAAAAAAAATAAAAAAGCAACAAAAGATATTAAAATTTAAAGAACTCTTGGTATGAATAAAAAACCTTTTCAGCTAGGGAACTTCTTTTTCTGTTTAAATTTAAGTAACTGATTTGCAGTGGTATTTTATTGTAGTGATTTTTATATTTTTCTGTCTTTTTGATAATTTCACAGAAGGAATACTCCTTGTATCATACTTAGTATGCGAGATACTTAAACTGCATTCAAAAACTGCTTAGCATACAGTAGTAGTTCATAAACATATATTAAAGGCAATGAAAGTAACATCAATTTACGCTTAATTCGTGAATAGTTGCATTTCGAATGGATAAAATGTGGACGACAAAACTTCTCGCAACACAGAGGTACATATATTATATATAATATTGTCTCGCGAAGCTAAACCTTCATAACCGCTTCTTGAAAACCTTGCCCGCGAGCGGATGCCTTCGGACAACCTGTAGCTGAGCGGTTGTATCGCAGCTGGTCAGAGGTGAGCGAATGTACCCAGGCAACACGTAGCAGAGCAAGTTTGAGTGCATTCGGTGGCGCAGATCGTCCGTTACATGGAGGTATCGATTAGTCGGTCAGGAACATAGTTATAAATTGATAATCTAGATAATCTTTGGCAGGGTCGTGGCTGCTTTGGCTGCTGGAAGTTCCAAAACAATCCGTCATTCAGAAAGACCATCTGATTATACGTTTGGTGCGGGCCTCTGACAAATTGAACGTCCGTTAATATGTCTGGAGATGGAGAAACACGAGATAATTACAAGATTTTTCACTTTTAACAATTTCCCGGGGAAACCGATTCCATTTAAGTTGACGTGGTATATTTAGTAAAGGAGGAAGTATTTAAGTTCTGTGTTGGATGTCTTGATGAAATATTTCAACCGATATAACTTACTAATTGAAATAACTATTTCCGTACGTCCAAGCTACAAACGAAAATAGTAACGTCAAGTTGTGAAGAAACTCAGCTGCACTAATTTGTGTTCGTCGACTATCGGGTGCTGTAGAATTATTTGTCGCCTGAGCCTTCAGTTTCATTTTCATAAATTGTAAGAGTGTTTTGTTGATCACGGATACTGCCCTCGTAAAAATCAACGTTTACCTTACTTGACACGAATTACAAATGAATCATTGGATTAAATCATTGATTAACGCATTTTACCTGAAGAATAGCCAACATCATACTGTATTTCGGCACCTCAAAAATTATCCTAGATTAAATGAGGAACTTTTATAACATATAGTTGGCTACATCGCCTTACATGAGAAACTAACCCGTTCAAAGTAGATTTCTAATTATTAGGGAGAAGGGCAACATAGCTGTGACAAATGTTCAAAGATGATGCACCTTAAATAATTGTTGGCCGCCGTATTACACTATATAGTTGGAACAAAAAATAACACCCGGAAACGTCAACGTTCCCCTTTTCGACATCAAGACAATGATTTACTCGTATATGCCAAATGAGGTTAACGATTACGTATACAGTGTTTGTGAATGCCGAAACGCTCTATTGCCTACCTGTTTTTAACCAGAACAGAAGCAGATTTTTCAGTTACTGTTCAAGGCATCCTTTGTATAGTTCACGAACAACTACATATTGATTCGGTACATCCTTTGTAATATTTTTGACATTATAGATGTGGCCAGGGATGTGAAAGTGAAGATGAGGGATAAAGTTTAAGCGGCAAAAATTCCTATTGTCAGTTGTTACCTCCAAAATCGGTCCGAAATTTTAACTCGAAAGAGAGGAAGCAAAATACCCAGTTCGGATTAATAATCATTTATCTCTTATTTCCAATATCTATTCCAAAAATAAAGGTTTTTTATATAGTCGATCCCTTACTCAATCGACGTAAACGTTAGTGGGCGTAACCCTACCTCTGAATGGAACTCTTCCAGTTCAGACTTTCGTCATCCTAGAAATGCACCTATTGATCGACCAGCCAAAGATTGCTAGGGACGAAAGGGGGAAATGCGATGAAAAAACCTTACCATTAGACGATTTTATATGGAGTCATAGGCGGAGATCGGAGAGACTTGAATTATTAATTGAATTTATATTTTATTACAACTGGTAGTATTAATATTTTTTTGCGATTCATAATGACGTGATACCAAACATACATTATAAGAAATAAATATACACAAACACTGAATATTGAGAACAAAATAAATATATTTTTTAGGCAACAAGTAATATTCCTATGTACGCATTATGATTGAACAGCAAAACAAATTATGCATTCTTCTAAAATAGAATACAACAAGTCAAAAATATCTGACTGAATAGAAAAATATAGGAAAACAAAAAGTAATTTCTTGATGAAATAACCCATAAACAACACATAGAATTAGACTTTCTACTGAGATACTAAAAGCCACAAACCAATAGTATAATAAATGAATATCTAAAAATTCTAAAAGGTAGCCAATCTAGTATAGTTTCAATCCTGATTAGAGTCATGATCACTGTCTGAGGAACTGTCATTGCTATCACTTTTACCTCCTATGTTGATTATTATTTCTTCCTGTATTTCTTGAATGAGACTGTCTTTTTCCCAATATTCATCTTCAATTTTTATAACATGTCCAATAACCTTTTGCCAGTCACTGGCACTTACTGAAGCGATGGCCTTATTAGAAATTTCATCTAGTTTTTTTATAGTAAATTCGCCGCTTGTATTATGGCTTCTAATGAAAAATTTTACTTGTGCCCAAATCATCTCTATGGGATTAAACTGACACATATAGGGTGGCGTTCGAAGTGGGGTGTGTCCGAAACTTCTTATTAAATTATCTATCTTATAATTTTTCTCATCAGATGGTGGCCTATGTAGACAAGCTATTTCATAAAGCTCCATTTTTTTAGCATTAGGATCATGCTCTATACCTTTTTTGCTCAACCACGTGATGATGTCTCTTTTTAGAGAAGATCTAGTTGGAGGCTTGTCTTCCAAAGCTGAATGGTAAGGTGCATTATCCATTATTATAATACTATTAGGAGGAATGTTAGGAAATAGTTTTTCAGTAAGCCACTTCGTGAAATTTTCTTGGTTCATTTGACCGTGATAATCACCAGTGGCACAGCCAGCCTTGAAAATGAGACAGGCTCCAGGAACAAAACCATCTTGCGAACCCGCATGAACAATTATAAGTCGTCCTGGAAATGAATAAATAGCCTCATTTTAGTGTTATTTTAAGTTTGCCAACACCTTTTTGAATCACTATGTATAAAAAACATATTTTTGAGAAAAAAATACTTGCAAGGGATTATGTATTCAATTAGACAAATTAAATGAGCACTTATTAAGAATATTCCAAAATTGAGAAAAATGTATAATAAGCAAAATCGAGGTGAAAGAAACTTTATTACCTGTAGAACTTATATTGCTCAGGACACCCATAATTTCTTCGCTTTGCCAGCATTTCTTGAAAGTGAGGTCATTATCAACCCAAGTTTCGTCCAAATAAATAATATGCCTTCCTTCTTCCCGGAACTTTTTAATAGACCTAAGATACTTGTATCGCCAATGTAAAATACTGGGTCTTTCCATTAGTAATTTCCTTTTGTTGTGGCATTTACGCCAGTAAAATCCTTTTGCTTTTAAAAGCAGCCTCAACGATTCTTTACCAAATGGAAATTCCATTTCTTCCTTCAGTTTGATTAGAAGTTTACTACAAGTAGGTACCACTTTAAAATCACAGTAAAATTTTTCTATCATTCTCCGAATAATGGAAAAATCGACTCCATCAATTTTTTGGATCACAGAAGGGCGTGATCTCTTTTTTCCGGGAGAAGCTAAAGGCTGTGTGGAGGTTGCATTTTGCCTGTCTTTATCTTCTTTTCTAATTTTACTTATAGTTCGTTCACTAACACCCGTATAATATGCCGCCCTTGCATTTCTAGCTACCAGTGGATAAACGAAAGTATTGTTAGCCGCTTCTGCATCGCAAGCACGTATCACGTTTGCTATTATTTCCCTTGCCTGGCTGTGAATAACTTTCCCATGCTTGAATTCCATTATCACCACTAAACAGTAAATTATATTTTCAAAGTATTTGCCAACTGCCTACGCCTATGGGAGTAGGTTTATAAATGACCGTGCCATCGGCACGTTATTCTAGTTTCAGATAAGATAAGAGTTTTGGACCAATCAGCGACCGGATGTTTACCTGCGGCCTGGGTTTTCCAGCTACATTGCCAAATTCAGCGGAACAATTCTATATCTTAAATATGTTAATATGTATGGACCGCATTTTATGTAGAACATCTGACAACTTCGCAATTTTTTGTCCGCATTCTTTCGGCTTGCAATCTTTCGCTGGTCCAACTATACACCTCTTAATCTCTATAAAAAATGTTGGCATGATTTTTCATCTTGCAGCAAACTACTATATTAATTAAACAGAACTCTTGTAAACCTAAGATCATTATTAGTATACTGATCAGACCTTTATTTAATTTGAGTTGAGACCACGTTCGTCTTTCTTATTTGCTTATATTCTGTTATCTCTTATGATATGCTACATCGACTGCTTTATATCCGTTAAACAGCCACTCACTTGGTAACCTGGTAAGCCGCAAAGTTTTTGCGGAAAAATGTTTAAGAAGATCAAAAAAGGGAATTAATTGGCGACCTCCAATATGACCCAGATAATGACCTCAAAAGGCATTTGGAGATCAACTCCGTGAACTCAAAAAGTATCTACCGTTTTTGACGATTCGTAATCAACTCAAATAAGGTGATAATAAGTGGTCAAACAGTGGGCCAAACTGCAAAGTCTGAAAAGTAGACGAAAACTTTGAAAGCGTGTCAACCGTGTATTTGTTCGAAAAAAAAATTATATAAAAAGTTTCAGGAGATCAAAAAAGTAATTTGCTGATGGCCTCTAGTGTAACCTAGATAATGACCTCAGAGCTCATTTGGAGATCAACTCCGTGAACTTAAACAATATCTACCGTTTTTGACGTTCGATTCGTAATCAACTCAAATAATTTGATAATAAGTGGTCAAACAGTGGGTCAAACTACAACGTTTGAAAAGTAGTATATTTGTTCGAAAAAAAAAATTATAGAAAAACTTTCAGGAGATCAAAAAAGTTTTTTGCTGATGGCCTCTAGTGTAACCTAGATAATGACCTCAGAGCTCACTTGGAGATCAATTTCGTAAATTCAAAAATCAGCCATCATTTTACATCACATCTGAGGTCATCAATAAATTAATTTTTTGGTTCCCTTGACCTACTAATTTCCACAATTATGACCGTCTGACCGTACGTATGAAAATTGGTTCCTATGTAGAATCTTGAGCTGATTTCAAATCTACTGTCAAAATGGTGGTTACTATTTTAATTTACGAGGTCGATTCCCAATTGACCTCTGAGGTTATTGACTAGGTCGCACGAGACGTAATAAATTGATTTTTGTCTCCTCAAATTTATCTAGATTTTTTTTTCGAAATCATGCTTGTCTGAAAATTTTCCAATACATACGTGTATAGCTAGAAATACTTGTTCGACAACCTTAGTTGTAAGTAATGGTGGCTATTTAAATTTACCTAACTGATCTCCAAATGATATATGAGATCATTATCTCAGTTGTATAAGAGGTTACCGATACATTTCCTTTTTGATCTGCTCATAATTTTGTAGGAAGATTTAAGGGTGTCCCAAAAAAATGAATGTTCTTTTTTTCAAACGTATACCCTCAAATTTTGTTTGAAAAATGTCAAAACAATTATAAATAAAGTTTTATGTACCTAAAACCAGGGCAACCTGTGCCGAGTTGCGTTAGAACATGCCAAACTTGCATATTAGGCGCGCGCTAGCTAACGTATGTGCAGTGCTCGTTTGTTCTGTTCTGTTTTCGTTCAGTCAACATGACGAAGGAATTAAGGAGTTCTAAAAAGGGAATATTTTAATGGGGGACGTGAAGCATTATCTTATCGGTTTAAAACTTCCCTCTAATGGACAAGTACGCACAGTTTTGTTATATAGTATGCGGGAAGTGAAATTGAGTGTCAATGAGAGCGTCAACCTTAGTATTGGTGAGTGCATTATTTACTGGGAATAGGCACGAATACCGACTAAATTTCTACCTAACTATGTTAAGGAAACTACCTTATGCTAAGTTTGGAGAGATTTGCAGAAAAATGCAAGCAAAACACAAGAAGTGTTTGAGCAACGAGAAACAAGAGTTTGTTAGGAAGGTGGACAACCTGTTTGATATTGCGCATGCCGATGCCGTTCAACTGATGAACATAAATGACGATAGGATCTTCTTGCAGTGGCAGAGAGAGCCAGGTCGACCTGGTTATTTAGCTAGCGTAAACAAGAAGCCGTAAAAGACGAAGAGGTGCGTCTTAGGAATACCGAAGAACAAAAGCGTCGAGCTAAGTATGTTGCTTCCTTAACTCCTTCGACATCATCTTACGAAGCAGTGCAAGAAAATTCATCTCCAGATTCCGAGATAGATTTACAAGAAACTTTGCCCATCCCAACTCAGAGCCTGACACTAATCAAACTCAAATGAGGAAAAGTTTCGTAGCTCCAAAATTAATGGCAGCATTAGATAGGTGTCAGTTAAGTATGAAAAAACTGCTTTTATTCCTTTTATTTCCTATAAGCAAGTCCTCTATTCAAAGAGTTCGTACCGAAAAGCGTGATAACGTATGGAAATAAAGAACAACTCACCGCTGTGCCCAAATTGGATAAATCTTCAGGCAGCGCGCAGGCTTAGGCAGTTTGGGATGCTATTATTGACTCGAATCTTGAAGATAAAGTTCAGATTCTCTGTTGTGATACTACTGCTTCAAATACCGCATTTACGGCGCCTCAAAAATAAACTTAATAAAAAAGCTTATTTTTGCTTGAGGCACCACATCTACGAATTGGTGCTAGTAGGCGTGTTTGAATCAAAGATCGACCAAGTGAGAAAAAACCCTGACATTCCAATATGTAAAAAGTTTCGCGGGAGCTGGAAATGTCTGGATCCGGAGAAAACACAGATTTATACTGAAAAGCTATCACGCCTGAATATTTCAGAGACTGACAAGCTGCTAGAATTTAATGGACATGAATTGAGCAAAGATGTTGCTAGAGACGACTATCTAGAATTGATGGAACTTTCAGTAATATTCCTTGGCGGGGATACAGGCAAAAAATTAAGATTCGACCGCCAAGCATTATGCATCAAGATCGATGGATGGCCAGAGCAATCTATTCATTAAAAATAGCGTTACTAAGTTCCCGGCTGAAACTTTCTAATAAGGATGAGGCAACTCTGTTAGATATCTGCCTGTTCATCGTGACAACATACGTGAAACCGTGGTTGTAGGCTTAAGACAGAATTGACAAAACCGTTTCAAAAACAGCGTTACAAAAGTTCTGCTAACATTTATGGCATTTGATAGATGAGGTCTCGGTCTTATCTTTGGTTGACGACGACTTAAATGAGGAAACTGAAGTGAAAATTGTTGCTAATTTTGCCAAGGAAAGCCCATCACTAAACGGTAAACCTTCTGGCCCACTTTATGATAAGTCTGGCGAATACATTTTCCTTTGTCTTCTTTTACTGCTTCGACATAATATGCTAACTGTAAAATAGGCTAGCATAAACTGCGACTCTGGCAGTAGATGGCAGATGTCTTGTTCCGATAGATATTTACCTCAGATCGAGGTTAGTTGCAATACTTTCGTTTGTTGCTCTGACCTGAGACCAAGCCTAGAGGATGTTGATGAGTTGCCAAAAAACACAAAACTTCTGTCCATGGTTGACTGTCTGTGGTCGGACGGACAAAACCAGTATGTTTAAATCGTAGCTATTCTTCGTTTTTTCATTTTAGAGAAAAGTATCGATGACGCTGTTCAAATCAAAAGCAAGTCCTTGTCCAGTGGACTCAAAATTGATGATAGTTTTCCGATTGCCAACTTTATGACCACATAATGATTCTTTTCAACACGCTAAGAATAAGGTGCAGACACTGAGAGCAGTTAACGATACGACAGAAAGAGCAGTCAAGTTAATGCAAGACTTCACTGCTGATGACGAACAACAACATTTTTATTACCTTCCGTAGAAGAATGCAGGTAGCAGGTATATCCTGACTGTAAAAAGTAAATAGTGCTCTTTTAATGATGAATATCTAAGAAATTTAAGATACAAATAAAGCAGTGTTTTATTTGTTGAGTAAGAAGTAGGTTTTGAAAGCCATGCATGGTTCCCCTATTAACATTCAAATTCAAAGTTTAACGGAAACTCGGCACGAGTTATCGTTCCCTGATCGCAATATTTATTTTTTGAGTTGTTCGAGTCAAATGGAAAAAATAGATGATATGCGAATCCCAATTCGAACAAAAATTTGTTTGCTTTCATAGGCTGGGATACCCTACACGTATATTATACCTTGACTATTACGAGCAATAGGGAGTCTGCCGTGGGCGCGGGTTTTCATCACAGACAACAAAGGGCTTTCCAGAACGCCTCGAGGCGTAAAACTGTGCACACCAATTTAATAATTATCTCTCATCTCTTAGGAGCGAGCAGAGCTGAGAGGGAATCACTTTGAACTCCCAATTTGCGGGTCAGCGCATCGCTTGATTTCTTTACAATAGGCCAATTACATATAGCTATACTCGTAGTAAAATGTACTGCTTGGAGCACCACGCAGTTGCGTTATTTGTATGCTTCTAACTTCACACACAGAGGAGGACACGAAAACTATGGACTATATGACTATACGTATATACTGTTATGAGGACGGGGAAGAATAATTTAGGATAAATAACATTTTTTTGTCTGTTGTTGTGCAGACAATACACTTATACTGTGCTTTTCTTTAATGTCCACCTCCCCTTTGATTTTTGGAACGGATCAATTAAAAAAATTACAACTTGAGGTAATGAAATTGATGCGTGGATACCATATTTTAGATTAATTTTGACAGATGAAAATGTCATGATGGCCGCTGGGGCCATCTTGGAAAAAAATTATATGAAAACGGGGGTCTTGTGGCACATCATTTTGAAGCTCCTGACGAGTACTTTATAACCTTATAATATAAAGTCAATACCTATTCTCAGCCGTAAATCCAATATTGAAGCAGGTTCAGTTTCGTACACCTTTTGCTTCAAATAGCCCCATCAAAAAAGTCTTAAGGTGTCAAATCTGGCGAGCGAGCTGGCCATTCCACAGGACCTGTGAATTTGAATTTTGTATGGGTGATACTTATTCTTTTTCAAAAGTCTCCATCCAGTAGAAGGACAAACCTCACATACATTCGCGATGGAGGAAGTAGACTGTTGGGAATTTACTATGATCTCACCAATTATTTGAACTTGCTTTTCTTCCGGGATGGTCGGATGACCTGGGGGCTTTTTGTTGCTTGCACTACCAGTAGCTGTGAATTTAGATACAAGTTTCCTTAAAGATTTTCTGCAGATAGGACGACTCGGGAAGCGATCATTAAAAATCCTTTTGGTCTCGTGAAAGTTATGCGTCGCACCATAAATAAAAATCGCTTCGATCTTATCTTCCGATTTACGAGAATTGACCATTTTAAAAATAGTTCAAACAGTATCTAGCGCTAAAACCGAAAACTAAATAAGAATATTTTAACTGTACAATGATGCTTGTTTTCGTACTGATATTCTTATCACCGTCAACAAAAAATAAAACAAGTTTTTATTGCTGTTGCTGTGGATACGGCAGGGAATCACAATCATTTGTGCATGTTAGTGGGTTTGTGTTTAAGTAATTATTAAATGAACCACAATTTTGTAGTAGGTAAAGGTATTGACTTTATATTCTAGGATTATAAAGTACTCATCAGTAGCTTCAAAATGATGTGCCACAAGACCCCCGTTTTGTGTGGCCAAAAGTCCAAGAACATCGATTCGTCATCGATCGCAGCGACTTGACCTTACCTATTCCGCTACACAGCGGATTCGTAAGCACTCACAATTGCCGTATTTGAGGATTGGAAAATCCAAGACAGATTGTTGAAGTAAAAATGCATCCTCAAAAGGTGACTGTTTGGTGTGCCTTTTGGTCCGGATTCGTAATTGGTCCATTTTTTTTTCGAAGATCACGCGGAGTACGCTGTTACGGTTAATAGTGTTCGCTATCGGAACATGATAACAGAGTTTTTCTGGGAACAGTTGGAAGATATGGACATCGAAGATCTCTGGTTTCAATAAACGGTGCCACCTGTCACACACAGGAGAAACGATACAATTACTATGCGGCAAGTTTCCATGTCGCCTTATTTCACGTAACGGCGATATCAATTGGCCGTCGCGATCCTGTGATTAACTCCCTTAGATTATTTTCCTTGGGTGTATCTCAGGAGCAAAGTCTACAAGAATAACCTGAACACAATTGTGGAGCTGAAACAGCAGATCAAACGCGAAATTACCAACATAAGAGCTGATTTGTGCCACAGAGTAGTCGAAAATTTCTCGAAACGGATTACGCCATGCCATATGAGCCGCGGCGGTCATTTACTTGATATCATCTTTCATGCATAATTCTACTATCCTCAAAGGGCAAATAAATATTTTTTTTATAATTTTCAATTTCTTCTTTTTTTAAATACTTTTGATGTGGAAACTCAATTTGAATCACCGAGTTCGTCCATCAAAGGTACTTTCTTAATTTTCGTCGTTAGTTACTATATGCATTCCATTTGTATTAGAGTAAATATCTCCTAAGAATAAGTAACTGTAGACTCTAATAATAATAATCTAGAGCAGCGCTTTCGCCATTTCCGGGTATTGTCCTAAGATTAAGTCCACTATCATGTCTAGATCCAGCCATTAGGTTCCATCAAGGTCCGTTCTGTCTGAATGTAACTGAGACCTCAACCCGACGGCAATTCGACTTGGCCATGTATTCAGCGTTTTCGCCAAAGCCACGGCAACCCTACCAGTTGCTCCATGGCTGCTGGCACTGCCATCAGTAGTCGAGTTACAGTTGCCCACCAGTTAATGCAAGATATTATCTGTGGATGTCATTGTGACACATCGGCTAACGTTTCGATGCTATCTTCGAAAAATCATTGATAATCCGATAAAAGTGGAGTCTTTAAGTCATTAAGTTGGAGCAGCAGTATTGGAAACCTTCCAGTTGAGCTACAATTGATACAAGCAATATAGGGACAGATACACATGCTCATAAAATAGCATGCTTATGAGCATACCTGAAAATGGCATGCTCTTCTCAAACTGATACGTTTGCTTTTGATTGTTAAGAGCATGCTCTTCTCGATCTTGCTCAAAGCAAAGACTCCGGTCACATAAGGTACACATGCTCAAATCTAGCACAAAATCAGGCTATTAATGAACAATTGCTACTTAGTAGCATATGTGTACATACGTTACTAGAAATAAGCATGCTTCTTCTGAGCATGCTTAAAAATCGACCGCCGTGCGATTTTTGTACATGCTACCTGCAGCGGGGGGCTGGAAGGAGATGTGCTTTTAGCGTGTGTGAACAGGTCTGCTTATTAAGCATGCTATTATTGAGCAGCAGTTGAGGTTATGTCACAAATATGTATTTGCATCAAATTGTTCATACTTTTGATTTATATCATCTGTCATATAGCCTGAAATTTCCTACAATTCAAGAAGAAAACATAGCCTGACAATAGAAGAGCGCTGACGCTGATACGGAACAGTAGAAATCTAGAAATATCCCAGCCCTTCTGAAGGAAAGGAAAGACTATGAAAATAAAGGCGTCCTACACACTTGTAGGAACGACTGACGATACGGCCCTTAGGGACGTTTGAAAGGGTTCGAGTATGACATTCTAGATTACCGCTAAAATGTTGCAGCAGTAAACTGACGATAACAATCATGACAGTTGATTTATTGGATGATCATAGTCTTTCATTGTGTTATGGATTTGGGCCATAACCGCCGAAATAGACCCTCGGATCCAAAGATGATATTTTTTGTTGGCACTGTCGTAGGAAGTTGACTAAAGATGCTAAAAGATTATGAACATACAGTGAATAATATGCACTTTTCGTGAGCTGGGTTGCAATATGAGTATAAAGTTATATTTTTGGCATTTTCATATTGACTTTTTCCTGAAAATCATGGTGCCATAAGAGTACAAGGTGAGCGCTTCCATCAAGGTCCTAAAGTTATAGAGAGCAGATAACAAGGACGTTGGAGCACAAATATGACACCAGACTACTGCTTGACGTTGAAGAGAGGTGAACCGGATAGAAAGATAGATACAATTTTGTTTTATATTCAGTAATTCTGGTTTCATCAAAATTGTTAAACAGCTCCTAAGTATGTAAGTCTCCAATAAAATAACTTTCGTCCTGCTAGAAAAGAAACAAAGATGTATTTTGATTCCACATATATATATATATATATGGTGTTTCAAAAAATAGTACTACATTCCATGAATGCCCAGATTCCTGTCTCTCCCGATTTTCAAATACCATTCTGTAAGTAAAAGAATAAAGATATTGGCCATATGCTAAATGCAGAGCCATATTTTCTAGAATAAATAAAGCAAAATTATCAATTGTGTTTTCAGGTGGACTAGCTATTTCCACTGGGCAGGCAAAACAACAGATATTCGCCGGTACACGGAAAGAAAGTTGTAAAATATATAAATTCAAGCGGTAGCAGATGCACTTACTCCAATATATATCTATATAAAGAGTAAAAATATGCTGATACTGTAGTGACAAACGAGACATCGAATTTTTACGATGACGCGATGGCGTCGCTGGTACCAAACGGCATGGGTCGCCCATGCCTGCACGGCAGAATGGTGGACAGCAAGAAGGTTACTGATACGTTTAAAATTCATAGCAGCAGTCAGTCGCACGATATATAGGCCAGTAAATTTGTAATTTTTCCTTATAATTCTTGAGACAGTACATTTTTTTGGTTGTATCGTTAGATGATTCATTCCTAATGGGAAGTAAATGTTGGCTTCATGATAGGACTGGACAATTTGTTGCCATTTTGATAAACGCGTTTGTTACTTCTCTTCTATAAAAAATTTGACATGTACTTGTAGTTAACAGGTTACGAGAACTGTAAGGGTAAAGGTACATGTAATGATATTTTCATTTATAATGGCTAAACTAAAATCCTACGCGAGGTGGCCGCAGTAGTAGACTCTTCGGTCTCCTGATCAGTCGCCGTGCGCTGTGCAGGTTCGAGTCCCGTCCCAGGAGAAATTTTTGTCTTGGCTATGGATGTTGTGATTGTCCGATTTCCCCTGTATCCCCTATAGCCCCACGGTACCCAATGGGTGTTTAGGTCTTAGGCCTTCGTGGTAGTTGGAGTATAAAAAAAAACTAAAATCTTACGCGAGTTAATACGCTATCCCTTTTTTGTAGAGAATAAGCTTTTCCAGAAAGAACGTCTTCTACGTTTTTCCGACACCTTGATGGTTCTTGAAGTATGTATAAGGAGCGAAAGTTAAAAATTCGTATCAAATATGGGTCTCCTCTTTTTTAGTACTTCATACAGACACGAACTCAGAAAAGCTAATCAATTCGTATTGTGTTTGATTACGCCCAGAAACTGGATAATAGCTATTTATGTAACTAGAACAAATGACAATTCTGATGACAATATATTTTAGTATATCAGTCTTCCAGGTGCGTTTCCTTTTTTCTTAGGATACAGTGTGTTAGTACAACAATCTGAACAGTTCTGTACCATGCTGATTGCACAACTTTCAATCAGGTCGGCTTCATGGAATAAATTTAATCGTGACCGTTTGAAGACTCACGACACCAAAATCTTCGTAATTGTTTTCTTGCCCCGTGAGAACAAAGAGCGTAAACATTCTTGATTCAACAATTGTGGAAATAACCAACCAACAAATTCCTTCTGCTTCTGGATACAAGTATTTATTTTAGATCTTCTATGTTTAAACATCTCCGATCAGATTGCACATACTATAGCACGTTCCACTAATTGTTGTCAACTATTCCAAGAACGATAGCAGTAATTTCGAGCAGCCTATCGATATACCAGCTATAGGTCGATCGACGGGAAGTAAATGGGCATAACTTGTTGATTGAAGCTGGAGCAGCTGAAGACCGCACCGTTTACGTACCAGATGGTCAATTAGGGGCGAGTGGCAGTGTGCAGGCAATCGCACGCCGTGTATCGGCGGTCGTTCGTAGCTGATTGGGAAAATTGAACCGCCAAGACCAGACGTGCTGTGTGCAATTCAGTTAAGTTGCATGGGGCGGTGGTGGTTCAAGATGTTCAGGCTGTTGAATTATCTTCGTATGCAGGACGGGTCATATACAGGGTCTGTTGAAAAGTAGATTCGATGATCCGAAGCTAATTTGGAATATTGCTATTGTTTGCGACGCAACTGGAATATGGATAGGGTGTTCTCGTTCAAGATGTTGACGCTTCTGAAACTCTCACCGTATGTAGGGCAGTGCGTATGCCGGATATTTAGAAAATTAGGTTTGGTGCTGCGAAGCTAATTAGAAAAATTGAAGCATCAAGACAAAACATGCGACTATGTTATGCAGATGAAACGTAGAGGAGGAGTTGTAGCTTAAATGTTAAGGCTGTCAAATGATCTCCATATGCGAGGGTATGCATAGCTTTGAGAAGCTGATTGGGAAATATAAAACGCTAAGGCTAGACGTGCTGTGTAGCGCAGTGCAGCTGGAATGTGGAGCAGGAGTTGAAGAGCGGTGAAGCTGTTAAATTATGTTCGTATACAGAGCTCTGCACATACTGAGTATTTTTGAAGCCAATCGACAAAATTGACACGCCAATGCCAAATGTGTTGTGAGCAGTGCTGTTCATATGATGTTGACGTAACATTTGATCTGAAATCAGTCAACTGCTACTGAGAAATCGGTGATGCCTTATGGTTTGATCGTACAGCCTGTTTGCTGACAATCAGCAAACTGATAGTCGGTGACAAGTTATGATCTAGTTTACGCGGTTGGCAGTCACTGACTTGTCGCTGACTGTATTAATTGCGTACATGGGGACGTTACGAGTTGACTGAGGAAGGTCAGACCGATTACCGACAACTAATCCGCTGTTCGTACAGAAACTTCTGACTGTTTGATGACTGTCAAATCAGTCAGAAAATAATTTTCCAGTAAATTGTCAGAGCTCGAAATCAAGTACAATAATTATTCGAATCTAAAATTTTTCAGAATGAAGTAGAAAATTTTGAAAAAGTTGGGGGTTCAATTGCTGTAAACCAGAATGATCTAGGATTTTTTCTCCAATTGTCCAAATATGCCCGAATTTTCCTTGAGAGAGGAAAACATGGACACTTTCTAGAAAAAATAACAGCACTCAAAAATGTCAAGTAGGTTTACTCAGTAATTACCATCAAATTCTCATATATAAAGTATAAACATCAATTCGAAGAAATATGAATCCACACATCGAATGACAAGTTGAAGAAGTAAATACGTAGTAAGAACTCTGAATAAACGTCTGCAGTGATTATGGATGAGAAATGTACAAAGTATTGTGAATGACTTCTAATAAAACTCGGATAGTAGGGTTTTTGTTCCTGTTAGCCTTGTCACCCAGCCTCGAAGTATATGCACAAACAGTATTTATATATTCTAGCTATGAGAGTCCAACCCAAACCTGATGAAAAAATAAACAAAATAACGAATTCTGGAGATTTTGTGATACAGCTTTTTCTCACGGGTGCCCACGGAGAGGAAGTGACTGTGCTGGGGTGAAAATAATATTTTCCCTATACAGGGTATTTTAAATTCGACCCTCACCATTGGGATCTCGGAAACTTCAAGGATACGAAGTCATTTAAATAGCTGATAATCAGCAAAATGTCGCTTAGAAAGTTTTGAAATTGAAAGTACTTCCGGAAAGAGACGTAAATAACGAAATTTCCCAAAATGGTTTTAATTTTCTCCTAACTTTATTTGTGGTGGAACAAAATATATTGCACATAAGCTCTGCCACATTTTCTCCTCTATAAGACGGCACAATTAGAAATTCAATGTGACGTTTCGTCTCTTGACCTCAAGCATCAACTTAATTTTTTCTTTTAGACGCCATATTGGATTCTTTCACACATGAATAGAATTTTTATTCTAATTTAAAAAATGTATGTCATACGTTGACATTGCAAAACCTTAGTTATTCCAGAAGTTCCTAGGTAGGCCTTGAAATTATTATATTTCATTTGTTTGCATAGCAACCTATTTTGGAAGACTGTGAATATCTCTGCTTATCTATGGTTATTATTGTTATTACCATCAATAGAATTTTGATTTCGTATTCAGGTTTCATAATATCTTTTTAATTCCTTTTAATTTTCATCCAACAACAAATTTATGGTCAACTAACAATCACTGAATTTAGGGCTTAAAAAGTCTATTTTAATGTACAAAATTACAATATAGTGTCCGTATGAAAAAATAAATTTGATGATGGAAGTCGAAAGAAGAAATCTCGAATTGAAAATATGACTACGCCATATTACAGACGAAATAAGTAACAATGACAATATGCAATTTATTTTGAAATCCCATCTCGAATAGAGTCGGGAAAAAATAGAGCGGTTTTGGGATAAATCTGGCGAGCGAAACAAACATCTGATAATTTCAAGGCCTACCTAAGAAATTCTGTTTTTCTTAAAGTAATCAAGGTTTGTCAACGTCAACATGTTATGCATTTTTTGAATCAAAATTAAAAACTCTATTCATCTGTGCAAAAATGCAGTATAGCGTCCTTAAGAAATAATAAAGTTGATGCTCAAGGACAAGAAACGAACCGTCATGTAGAAATTCTGGTTATGTCTTCTTGTAGAGGAGAAAACGTGGCACTGTTAATGTGTAATTTATCTTAAAATCCCAATATAAATAAATTCAGGAAAAAATCAGAACAATTTTGGGAAAATTCAGTTTTTCCGTTACTCTACGGAAATACTTTGAATTTCGAAGCGTCACTCTGTTGGCTACCCCATTTAAGCGACTTCGTATCGCTTACAGTTTCCAAGATCCCAATGGTGAGTGCCAAATTAGAAACACCCTGTATATGCACACTCTTACTAGAAGAAAGAAGTGAAGATACTACAAGGATTTAATAACGTCTTTGAATAATAAAGGGTGTTATGCACTAAAAAGCTAAAACGGCTGAACATAACTACAATTATCAAGATCTGCTGACATAGGTATAAGTTTCACAGAGTTCTCAACATGGACAAAAAGAACTGAGACTACGAAAATACATAGAAGTAAGACTTAAATCGCGTAATTACGCATTTTGTAACTGTAACAAATATTTTCAAAAGATTAGTGATCACAAAAATCGTATTAATTATGGTTCTAGAAAGTTATGTCCTCTATTGTTCGGATTTTTCATACTGTATTCATAATCTTCATTTTGCCATTACCGGGTCAAGAAACAAAATATTGAGCACAAAGCACTTTGGCGCTGACTGATATTTAAAATGGAATTTCATTAAAATTTCTTCTGCCACTTGCTCACCTGAAAATGTTACAAAAACTTGCACTGTTTTCTCTACAAAATTAAGGTTTTTGGGTTTCATTTTTTAATACCGAAGCAGCAGCGCACGTGAACCCTACATGCCAAGGCTGCTTTCAGGGGCTTGAAGAAACTTTGTTATTCCCATTTTTGAACGGCCTAAAGTTAGTAGAACTCTGAAAATCTCCTCATGTAGATTATTACACAATCTCGACACCCTCGGGACAAAGGAGCGGTCTTATCGGCCAGTTCTGGATGTACGAAGTTCGACACGCTTACGATGGGGGGCCGAAGTCAGGTAGGCACATCGCGGGGCGATACCATGGAAGAGAGCTCTGAGGAGCAAAGCCCGTTGGCGTAGCTAGATCGCCAACGACCCGTTGGTACGAAGGTGTCCTCAGACCGTTCCGTACAGAAAAGTTCATTAGATGCCTCTTGCGAAGTAATTTTAGGCCTCTGCCAGAAGGTTCTGTACGAACAGCGGATTAGCTGTTGGCAAACAGTCAGAAATTGTACGAACAGGTAACATCTCTCTGATTCTGATTTTGACAGTCACCGACAAGTTTTACTACTACTGTACGAACAAACCATTAGCTGATATTATTGCAACTTCTCCTCTATTTGTTTCTCACAAAATTGAGAATGAGGTTTTGTGCAGATCTTACCTCATCACCTTAGTCTTATAACTACAAAATATTTAAAACAGAATATTTTTAAATATATTTCAATAATTTTTTGATGCGGTAACAATTCGATATTTTATTTGAAGTCAAAGACATATAATACACGCACAATGTGCAATCCGCATATTTACGAGTATTCACCATCAAAGAATATCTGAAATGTCCATACATCATATCACATGTGAACAACTTTTGCCAGTCACTGTACATCAACAATGTTTACATGAGGTACGCATCGCTAACAGCTAACTATATGCTTCTGCTTTAATCCATCGGTCCGCCGGTTACCTGTTAGCAAGTCGGCGTTGATTTCGATCGGCACGGTTTATAAATTGTTTAATTTTTGATAACTAGTCAATCGGTGACTTTTTGAACTGCAATTTTCATCTGGTTGAAGTCCATATTGCAAACGCTTAGTAAGAGTGGCAGAGAGGTTCTTGGATAGCTATACATATAAGATTTTTCTAAGCACGATTTTGATAAGATTTTGCTCGATAACAAAGTTACCTAGGAGGAACGTAAAACTAGATGGAAGGTTGGTAGCTTTTTACGTTAGCCTATAAGGATCGACATTTTTTACCAGAGAAATTGAGGAAATAGTGAAAATTGGCAGTTTTACGGAAAATAAAACGATAAAAAAGTCAATATTTTTACGAAGAAAAAGATTCAAAACTAGCCGTGTATCAAGCTAAAATCACAGTTTGAAATACACACCGTAAATAATAGATTTTGTTATAAATTATGTATGTCTTGTCCCTTGAAACTTGTTTACTATATTTCTGGGTATTTTCAGGAATGTTTGAGTTATTGCGTATAAAAGCAAAGGAAAACAAAAACAATTCCCAATTGGTATTCTACAACGTTCATTTGCACGATTTCGTAAAAAAGTACATAATTTGGATAAGTTCAATTAGAGGTTATTTACAAATCAATTTTTTCACGTTTGTTAAGTATTGGCTTAGACAGGTTTCCCAACATTCACTGAAAATGAGATAAAATCCTGAAGAGTATGGGACCAAACACGCGAGCCGCGACTTAAAATGGGGAGAAATCTATGAGGCCAATGACTTTTTTTAAGCAAGGAAGAGAGGTAGGCAAAAAATATCGTGGAGGAAAGGGATAGAAGAAGCCAAGAGGAACAGGGAAACGAATGAACTAGATTGGGAGAACAGAAGAGAATGGCGACCCTCGCTATATACAGGGTGACTTCGAAGTTGAGACATTTATTTTAACAGTGAGTAGATCAGATCAAAAGAAATGTTTTTTTCCTTTACCATTTTTCTGGTAAAATTAAAGTAACAAAGTTATAGCCCTTTGGAAGTTTGAGTACCGCCCTGTCTCAATATCATCATGTGCTCGTGTTTGGCAACAACGGATATAATCCACCTTATCGGTTCATCGCATCGGAAACAAAAAAGCGAAAGAATTTGGAACGATGTTTACTTTATTCAGTTCAGTTATACATACAATCAGTGTCAGTCGCGTGTGCTCAAACGAAATAAAAAATGGCACATGTTTATGCGGATCGGTTTCCCAATCGAGTGCAACCAACCCCTCGTGCCTTTGTTAATAGTAGTACAACGGGCTCGTGAATCAGGTGACTTCAGACCTCACAGGGGACCTCACGATCAAATACAGGTCCGCACTGAAATACTTGTCGGGAGGATACTTTATAAAACAAGGTAAACATTTTTTTTTATTTTTTTTTATTTTTACACACATATTTTGGTTTATCTTCCTTCTACAATCATTATCTGAAAATTAATGACTCAACTTCAAAGTCACCCTGTATATATATAAAGAGAAAATTATCATGCGGAGAAAGGTATATAACAAAAATAGGAAAATAATGGACAAAATCCGCAAAAAGGGGATTCGAGTAGAAAATAGGATAGGTAACCCGAACGATACGTATTTCTGCCGGTTGGCTTCATCAGGCCCGAAATGAATGCACATATGCAACTAAAAAAGTAGAGACACATGCCCATACATCCGGATACGGGTGTAACCTGAGGAAACAAAGTTGGAGAGGAAAAAAAGACACACGAAGTCCACAACAAGAGCCAACCTACACATTGTAGTATAAAATGGCTAGAAGACCTCGAATTTTCAAGGCGACAAATAACCACAACCACGCGGCCGGTTATAGCCACTTGCTGTGGTACTTCAAGCCCAAAGGATCTACAAAGAGAAAATTATCATGCGGAGAAAGGTATATAACAAAAATAGGAAACTAATGGACAAAATCCGCAAAAAGTGGATTCGAGCAGAAAGTAGGATAGGTAACCCGAGCGATACGTATTTCTGCTGGTTGGCTTCATCAGGCCCGAAATGAATGCACATATGCAACTACAAAAGTAGAGACACATGCCCATACATCCGGATACGGGTGTAATCTGAGGAAACAAAGTTGGAGAGGAAAAAAAGACACACGAAGTCCACAACAAGAGCCAACCAACATATTGTAGTATGAAAATTCGAGGTCTTCTAGCCATTGGCATGTGTCTCTACCTTTGTAGTTGCATATGTGCATTCATTTCGGGCCTGATGAAGCCAACCAGCAGAAATACGTATCGCTCGGGTTACCTATCCTATTTTCTGCTCGAATAAACTTTTTGCGGATTTTGTCCATTATTTTCCTATTTTTGTTATATACCTTTCTCCGCATGATAATTTTCTCTTTGTAGATCCTTTGGGCTTGAAGTACCACAGCAAGTGGCTATAACCGGCCGCGTGGTTGTGGTTATTTGTCGCCTTGAAAATTCGAGGTCTTCTAGCCATTTTATACTACAATGTGTAGGTTGGCTCTTGTTGTCGACTTCGTGTGTCTTTTTTTCCTCTCCAAGTTTGTTTCCTCAGGTTACACCCGTATCCGGATGTATGGGCATGTGTCTCTACTTTTGTAGTTGCGGCGGCTCGTGGTCTATGATACAGGGGGTTCACAAGTGGTATAAAATAATTTTTTTTTGCCACCACCAAAATTTTTATGTAATGCGTGAGAAGGCAATAAGAGTACTAAAACAAGCATTAAGGACACATTTTTTGTTATTTTTTTTTATTATACACAAGAAAATACATTTATAAAAAATACAATTTTTTTAATGAGTACAGTGTTTAAACGTAAAGTCCATTCTCCTGATTTTATTTGCAGAAAATTTATCAATAATTAACTCGTTAAAGTTTGGAATACCCGCTATACATTTTTTCTCGATAGATAGCATTGCTAGCGCTGACAGTCTTTCCGCATTCACTTCGCAAAAATGTTTTTATTCTATTCAATGTCGAAAAGCATATTTCACTTTCGGCCGTAGTCATTGGTATGGTAACAATTATTTGTAAAAGTGTAAAGGTGGCAGAAAATATGCTCTGAATATTATTTTCTATAAAAAACTGTAACAAACTAATGGCACCAGTCATATTCCTGAAATCAGGTCGCCGGTAAATTAATTCCAATTCAGTCTGGAGACGAACTTTATCTAAAAACGAATATGCTTCAAATATTGTAATGGAAAATGCTTTTCAAATTGTGGAAATTTATCAGAAGAAAGAAGAATAACTGCATTTAAACGTTTTGTAAAAGAAAATCTATCTGTTACATGTGTAATTATGATACCACAAACTTCCTTGGCCGCAACAGCTCTGCAAATATGCTGGTCTTCATTTGCACGATGCTTTTTAGTTTGAGTAGTAGTGGTATCTTCAGAAATTTCAGTTTCAATTGTTTCCAAGCAGTCTCTCTCTTTTTAGATGCAGTTTTCGAAACACTTTATGGCAGTCTGAATTTGCACTGGGTCAGTCACTGTTTTTTTGTAACTGATTATATAAAATATCAGCATGTGGCAATATTCGATGAAATACAGTTAGCCAGAACACAAACTTAGAATCTTGTAGCATACGGCCAATACCAGTGGCTTGATTGATGGTAACAGTTTGTTTTGAAGTAGCTTCTATTTTTTCCATTTATTCTATTAACAATTCGCGATATTCATATACTGTATTTATAGATCTGCTTTTAAAATTCCATCTTGTAACAGAAGACCTAGGAACTCTTGCACCAACAATGTCATCCAAAACTGCAACTCGTTGTGGAGAATGAGAAAAAAAAGTTGAAATATCGCTTAAATTTGAAAAAAAATACCCGTACTTCTTGATTTTGGCTTGTAGCTTGCAATAAAATCCAATTTAGCTGGTGGGCATAACAATGAACGAAATAAGCATAAATATAATCACGTTGAATAAGAGCTTGAACACCTCCACGACGTCCACTCATTACACTAGCGCCGTCATAACTTTGAGCTATCAGTTTCTCTGGTTTATCTAGCACTTGTATTAAATTAGTTTTCACACATTCTGAGAGACTAACTACATCGTGGTCAGGGGGGGTAACAAACTTCCAAAAACGTTCAACTGGCCTTCCATCTGGTAGAATGTTCCTAAATACTGTAGTCATTTGATAACAATTAGCTACATCCGTTGTTTCGTCAGCCATAACAGCAACAAATTCAGCTTCCAAAATTTCTTTTCTTATATTTTCCTGAGCCACTTGTAACATGCAATCTAACAATTCGTTTTGAATGATTTTTGATACCCCTTTGAATACTGTCGATTTTTCAAAATGATCTTTAAGTGCTATATCTAATTCGGCAGTGAAATTTATTATACCTCTAAAAATACCAGGATTTGATGAACCATCTTTTTCGTCGTGACCGCGGAGGGCTAATTCAAAAGCTCCGCAAAATTTTATGCAATCAATAATTTTTGAAAGCACATACCTATTCTTTCTAACTTGTTCATTTTTGTCCAACTGCTGCCGTATATCTACTTTTCCCAAAAGCTGCATTTCCAGTTGCGCATTGATATGGACTTGAGTGTTTTCATGTTTCTTAATTTTTGTGCTAAATGTCCCAAGTTGGCTTTCCATTTTTTGTCCAGGCAGGCTCTGCAACCCCGTGACCAAACAACAAACAGGAAAAACAAAACAAACGGTTTGTTGTGCTGCATCCACAAATCCAGTTATTCTTTTCATATATTTCCATTTTAAACTTTCTAATAAAGTCTTTAGATTTACCCTATGTGGTCTGAGTTAAGTTAATTTCTGGTGTAGGTCTTCCCGCATTTTTTATTTCAATTTTTTGCTCCAAACTCAATGAACTGAAGTTATGTTTCAAATATTCCACAGTGAAACCATTCATTTTAACTCAATATTTTATTAACACTGCTACGGACATTAAAATTCGAACACACCTCCGATTACTGCATAAAATGCACGCGCAACGGACAATGGCGCACTCCAGAAGTGTGCGCCTTCTCCAACTAAAATTGCCATAACCCCGCTATACCCCCCAACCAGAACAGTAGGGTGAGAAACACACTAATCCCGCGCACATGATCGCATATGCGACTATTCGTCGTCATCCGCCGTCACCCGTCGGCGGCAGTCGGACCGGGCCAGACCGAATCACAAGTCGGAATCGCCCGAATCAGGCAGCGCAGCGGTAAGAGTGGTGACTCACCAGTGGAGAGCTACTAGATCTTTGATTTTATACGATTAAATATCAGGGAGGCTCAGACTTTATTTGAGAAATTATTAAATGGATGTTATACATATTTATTATTATTATTATTTATTTTGGGGGTGCACGTGCTCATGTGCTCCTACAGTGGAACCGCCACTGGATGTGCATTCATTGCGGGCCTGATGAAGCCAACCAGCAGAAATACGTATCGCTCGCGTCACCTATCCTATTTTCTGCTCGAATCCACTTTTTGCAGATTTTGTCCATTATTTTCCTATTTTTGTTATAGATATATATATATATATATACAGGGTGGCGCATCGAAAACGAAACAGACGCATTTACTGGTTGGTTGTTTTTTTTTTGAAAAACGCTCAGAACCGTCGATTTTGTTTTCGAGGGGGACACAAGTCTGGCAAAAAATCACTTTAGCACGTGCAGCCCCCTAAGCGGGGGTGACACCACCCCCAAAACATTAAATGGAAAGGAGGTTCGAGAGATACCTTATTTTAAAGGTATTTCAATTCCCTTTATAATGATATAAAATGAATGTACTTCAGTTCAGTAGTTTTGAAGATTTATTGATTTAAAGCTTAAATAAAACTACATCATCATTAGTGGAGATCAATACATTTGGCAGCAAAGTAATTTAAAAATGAAGAATGAACTGACCCGTTAGGCAAGTAAATGTTGAAAATGGCCACCATGACTCTCCATGCAATAATAAACATTTTGGTCAAAACCTTGCCGCACGTTTTGCAATATTTGAGGAGTAATTTGAAGGCACTCATTCACAAATCTTTGTCGCAGGTCTTCTAATGATATTGGCTGAGTAGCATAGATTTTGCTTTTAAAATGACCCCACATAAAGAAATCCAAAGGTGATAAGTCTGGCGACCTTGGGGGCCATTCAATGGCACCTCTTCTACCAATCCAGCGATCTGGAAATATAATTCGTTCACTCATATCTTCACAAAATTGTAATCGCTGATCAAAATCGTCTTAATTAAGTTCTTGTACCAGGTGAATGTTATACGGATGAAAACTATGGGCCTTTAGAATCCGTTGAACAATACGTAGACTAACACCACACACAGTCTCCAATTTGCGGGTACTTAACGTAGGATCTACATAAACTCGCCCTAAAACCCCACTTCTATTGCTTCGTTCAACTCTTTCTGCTGTTCAATATACCATGGTTAATTTATGTAATAAGGCGTTGCAAGTTATTTTAGCAACAAAGTTTGATCAAAACAATCGCAAACTATGTACTAAATTCCTATTTAAAATAAGTACGAGATATTTCCTTATCTTTCTTCAAGAAATAACTTTTTCGCCACAAAAAAACGCTCCAATAGCTATTTTCAACAACAAAATGATAAACAAACCATGGGCGTAGTGAAGAAAAGCATTTACTTATTAAGTAAGTTATTTTAGTCAAATTTCTTCTGAAAGTAGTACAAACTAATCTGATGTACCTATTAAAGTCTACTTTAAGCGTTAAATTAATAAATCTTCAAAACTACTGAACTGAAGTACATTAATTTTATATCATTATAAAGGGAATTGAAAGACCTTTAAAATAAGGTACCATTCGACCCCCCTTTTCATTTAAGATTTTAGGGTTGGTGTCACCCTCGCCCAGGGGGTTGCACGCGTTAACGTGTTTTTTGCCAAACTTGTGTCCCCCTCGAAAACAAAATCGACGGGTCTGAGCGTTTTTCCAAAAAAAAAACTGAGCTGCCAGTAAATGCGTCTGTTTCGTTTTCGATGCGCCACCCTGTATACATATATAGCGGATCAACAACTCCCAAAACGTCTATTCTTAGAAATGTCCCACATTTTCATGACAGATCATTGCACGAATAAAAAGTCTGATGTTAAGTGTCATTTATTCTTACTTGTTGAATTATGAAAAGTTAGAACGTCTTTATATTTCAGCTGATCTGACATCCTCCCAAAATTGAAACACAAATCCAATTATTTATTCTGTTAATTGAAACATTGCCCTCACGGTGATAATAAATTTTTATATATTTTCATACAACCCATCTTTTCAAGCGTGTATCATCTTACACTTGTACACTCATATGAATTACACTTTTTCCAGAACAAATTTAATTCAGCATTTTGGGAAATATGATGAGTTTTTACCGTATACACTATACCTGGAATTTAGCAATTATGTTTACTTTTCCACATTCTTTCGCAACAATCGCCTGTCATCTGTCGATGCATCACTCTTCCGGTTTGTTCATTTTCTCCACGTGAAACAGATGTAGGAGGTTGGAAGGGACTCTGCCGGTTTTTTTCCTCAAAAATGAAGTTCAATAATTTTTAATGTGTTCGGGTGTACTGATATGAAGTGTTTACACCTAACGCGGGTTTTCGTCGTTATCAATAAACCCAATGTGTCCGTACTTTTGGTTTTATATTTGTAACAAGTGCTCTCATCTACGCTTTCGTTTTGAAACACCATTTGGCTGTAAGTTGTCTGATGATTAATTTAAACCCTGACCATATTGGTTGCTAGCTTCAGATTTGTGTTTTCAGCTCCTGAAGATGGCTCCAAAGAGAAGCCGAAAGCTCGAGATTACCGTTAAAAGCCTAACAAATTTTTTTTTCAATTTCCCAATTAACAATTGATTGTATTTCTTGCCCAACTGGTCGTTGGCAATGGCAATGACTACTGCTCGCATATATATATATATATATATAGGTGAAAAATTAAAGCTTCCGCCTTTTGTTGGGTACTTCGACAAAAATTTTAAGCAAGGAGGACTCTTTATAGTTTTTTTATTATCTCTAGCTTTCATCATCAGGAGCTGAAATTGATGTTATCATACCAGCGGCTAGGTAATATGAAGGAACTTCCAAAGTTGAGTAAAAGCTATGTATATTGAGCGATTATTGAGAGAGGTCGATGTTAGGAGAGATATGTTGCTGTTACAATTTTTGGCAGTTCAGCAAATATGCATAAACGACGCTAAGTTGATTGACATCAGCTTTTTTGTTCATGCAATTATCTGTCATGAAGATATGTGACATTTCCAGGAACAGACGTTTTGAAAGATGATTTTCTCTGTCTAACACCTTGATATCATTGTATCCCATTTGATGCCCTGTAGTGTTGACATGTGAAGGCGGAGCACATCTTTCTGAATGCAGTTGGACATCACTTTTATGTGAGGCTATTCTACCTTTTAGGGATCTTGAAGTTTGACCTATATACGTGAGATTACAGTTATTGCAATTGATGGAGTAGACAATGTTGGGTAAGCTAAGCAGAGGAACTCTATCTTTCATTTTGGAGGCAAACATTGTTAATTGTGAGGGAGGATTTGTAAGCTATGCGACAATTTAAAGTTTTGGTGTTAGGTCTTTAATATACGGCAGGATTGCAAAATTAATTCTGGAAATAGAGGAAATATCTGTATGACAATCATTCTAATAATACAGCTATTATTATAAGTAGAGGCACCCTTAAAATTTTTTGGATGCTTTCGTCCATGTTACATCCGAATCTTTCATTTTATAATAAGAAACGAAGTATTTTCCGAACTCGATCCTTTGTCAAAATCAACATTTTTCAAGCTAAATATTGATATGTTTGAACATGTACAAAAAAAAAATCAATAAATGGAGCTAAGTAGTTAGCAAAATAGGTTGATTGTGCATCCTTTGGTTTTTTAGTTATAAGTCTATTTATTCAAATATCTTATATTTAGCAGTTTAAATGACACAATTTCAAGGGTTATCAACTTGGTTGCATCAAAAATAATAATGCTTAAAAATGAACTAAAGAGGTTTTGGGAACACCAGGATCAGTTTCAGTTTTCCTGTATTCCATTAAGTGCACACTCTAAATTCATCATTATTTCGCAGAAAAAACAGCAATACACGATATTTTTTTTTGGCACTAGGACATTGCCCCATTAGCCAGAATCAAGTATTTATCTATTATATCATACACACATATATAATTTAAGACGTGTAAAATGGCAATGACGTAGCAAGCAGATCCCCTCAGCTATCAGGGTATTGCAGGAAAGACATTTTGGTGACACAGTCGTATTTGGGCGAAGGAGCAAGTACTTAACAAACAGTAGGGAGAAATTGATTATTAAATTTCTTCTAATGCACACTCTCCACTCTGGATGAAAAACAAAAAAGTTAATATAGAAGAACTAAGAAAGTGTTATCAGGAGGGGGCGGGGGTTAAGCATTACACACAAATTTTCAGATGACATTCGTGTCTAAAGGACACCATAACTACATATTAAACCTATGCAACTCTAAGGGGTAGGAGAGAGGATGGGTCAGACAGGGACACACGTTCTTCTCGCCCAGGGACCCGTCAGGGCATTTTTCATTTTTCACATACAACAATTAGGCCACGGATATGAAGGATATATTTATACATACAGGTACAAAAAACAGAGGATAACTAAAATACGATTGTTATATTTTGATGCCAGAATTTCTGATAAATTTAACAACGAGAATGATCACATCAGATCTACCTAGCGAAAATACATGAGATGTATTTAGGGGGGCAGATATGCCAGATTTCACCAAATCGGAGTAGAGTGCATTGCAGTGATCCAGGAATTTAGCGCAACCAAAGAAACAGCGATCCAAATCACCATAAACTTCACAAACATCGCACAGTGCAGATGGGATCAAATTTAATCTTGCAAGGTGTGATGGAAAAACACCATGTCCTATTTTCGCACGGGTGATGCAAGAAATATATTTTCTGGGTATTTTGAAATTTTCGTGCCAGTATCCTCGTGGCAGGCTAGGGTGTACGAGGTTGTATCTTATAGGATTAGTAAAACAGTATTCTATCCATTCACTGCGCCATCGCTTGAGCAAATTACCTTTAAGTATCACTCGATTGTCTTGCATTCTTAAGGGTATGTCCAGCTCAGTTCCAGATGTTATACTCATCTTTGCTAGATCGTCAGCTTGTTCGTTGTGTATTATCCCAGAGTGGGCCTTCACCCAAACTAGTGTAATCCTGAGGCCTCGTTGTTTTAGCTGACTTATTTTCCATCTTCTGTTGAATAAGTATATATTTTGCATATCGAAAGGACTGCCGTTTTTTAAACTACTGACAACAGAGAGGGAGTCCGAGAATATAGACGTGTTACCAAGATTGTGGTCCTCTACAAACTGTAGGGCTTGGAATATAGCAATAGCTTCTGCAGAAAAAATCGTGAATTCATTTGGTAGTTTAAACATGGAAAAAATATCTATTGAAGGAATATAATGAGCGCATCCCGTTCCTGACGCCGACTTCGATGCATCGGTGTAAATGAATGCATCACCTGCTAATTTACTCTGCACTTCTCGAAGTAGGTTCTGAATGTGGTGTGGTTGTTGCTTGTAAGCTGGTACTCTAACATCAAATCCTGATAGTAAATGAAAGTAACTTATATCTTGGATCAATCGTTGGCTATGAGAGGTTAGTTGTATTCTGTTGGCATATTGTATGGCACTGCATAGAGGCGGGGAGTTTCTTTTGGTCCAATATTTGCATGTCAAGTCCATGGTGTTTAGACGATGAATTTTGCTCAGTAAGTGGCTGTCCGCGTGTTGTACCTTAAGTAGAAATCTGCTAGATAACATTTGCCTTCGAAGATGTAAAGGAGGTTCCTGTGCTTCTGCTCGCAAAGGTCCGACTGGTGACGATTGCATTGCTCCAAGACATTTCCTGAGAAATTTATTCTGAGTTATATCTAGCATATGAAGGAGATTTTTACTGGCAGAGCCATAGAATATGCTGCCATAATCAAGGATAGATCTAACATATGATCTGAAGAATAATATTGCGATCTTTTGATCGGAGCCCCACCATACCTTGCAGATCATCTGGAAAAAATTGAAGGCTTTCTCACATCTACTGACTACTTGTTCGATATACGGCTTCCATGTGAGCTTTTTGTCAAGGATTACGCCGAGACATTTGACAGAAGTTTCAACTTTGAAGGATAACCCTCCCAGTAGTATGTTCCTCTGTAATGATACATTGTGTCGTGAGAAAACGCAAAAGGATGATTTTTTCAACGATATGTCGAAACCATGTTCCATTACCCACTGTTTGTAGTGTTCCATTGAAGAATTTAGCGTAGATATACATTGATTAAGTTGACGGTTCTCTATATATACACAAATATCGTCAGCATACTGGACCAGCTGACATGGGGTTTGCACATCATGTAAGTCTGCCGAAAAGATATTGAATAAAATTGGGCTTAAAACTGCGCCCTGTGGGATACCTTCCTGCACTAGTCGTGGTCCAATCTTTCCGCCACTGTCGTTGCGTAGAAAAATATTCCTATCACGGTATAGGTTTGTTACAGTAAAACTAAAGTGAGGTGGGATGTTGTCATATGCACCTGTAATGTCTATGAAGATGCCTGCTAAGTAGTTGTTTCGCGTGAGACACATCTGAATGTCGGTGACAATATTCGTAATAGCGTCTGCTGTTCCAACTCCTTTCTTGAAGGCATATTGGTTGTTAGGAAGTGGATGAGATCTAAACCACCATTCCAGGCGATTTTTGATCAATCTTTCAAAAGTCTTCATGACGCAGGATAGAAGAGATATCGGGCGATATGAGTCAGCGCAATTGGGATCCATGTTTGGCTTCAAAATTGGAACTATAACGATGTTTTTCCATTGGCTAATTATGTGTCTGCATTCAGCCAAATGTTGTTAAATATATCCAGAAGGAATAGTTTTGTATTAGATGGGAGGTTCACGAGCATTGGATATGTGATATCATCGCAGCCAGGTGATGTGTTTCTGGTATTTTTAACTGCAAGATTTAGTTCCGTCATGTTGAAAGGTCTGCTGAAAAAGTTGTCTAGATGTAAACGTGGGGGAGGTTCGACTTCTGCAGCCACGAAGGACGGAGAGCATTTTCTATGGAAGTCGTCTGCCCAATCAGAATTAGTTGATGCTTTCTTTCCCATGGGTATCCTTCTGATGATTTTAGCCTGTTTCCAGAGATCGGTTGATGACGTATTTTTATTCAAATATAGTAGTCCGGTCCGGTCAATACACGATATAAATAACAGAGAAAATTAATGTCATGTACCCTATTTACCTTTTTCGGTAATTCAGTCAGGCTGACATTTTAGGTAAAAAAATGTATACGTATGACTAAGGAAAAACACCTAATATGTAATGTCTACCTCGACCAGCCATCCAACACGACGTAAACATCATGACATTGTTGTAGATTCTTCCTTAGAACTTTATAGTACCCGAAACTGCTCTTGGTTTGGAAGTTTTCCGGAAGTTTAACGGGTAATTTAATGATACTTTGATGTTGCCAGCGTAACGGCTCTCGATTTGGCCTCTGCTACAATCAAAGTATACAGGCTATGGATAGTAGGGTCACTTGCATTCAAACTAGGTAAATTCGTGACGTCTTCGACTGGCGCGACCACTTTATCGCGACTGTCGATGATTTAGGCTCTATTTTACTATTTACCGGTGGGAATAAAAATCTGCGCCTATTATACAAATTGGATTAATGAGATGGTGCCCTAACAGTAGCGAAGTGAGGGATCTAATGAATTTGGTCGATTTCTTTTAAGATCTCTGAAACTAGCGGAAAATTATTCGATTTGTATATGGCGGGCCCCAAATCCTCATAATAAAACAAAAATGCTTCATAAATTACTTGGTTTAGCTACAAAACCCTATTTTTTCATTTGCGTTCGAACACACAAGTTGATGCAAATTCCATCAATCATACAGGATTCGTGGTCTAATCAAACCTAACATAATATACATGAAGCCATTACTCAGCATTTTGTTGAAAATAACAGTGTCGCACTGTTGCTCTACAAAATTCTGCTTGGTAAATTCTTTGAGGACATGAATCAAATTACAGAATGCTTATTCTTTATCAAGCATCAAGTACATAATCAATTTACTTACTTACTATTAAAAGGAAGATGCCACGCTCTTTACTGGATGGTAGTATGACTACACAACTAAATTACCACGCTGACATCCTAGCATACGGATAGATACATACTACTATTATACACTTGGAAATAACGGAATATCAGAGAATGCAGAGCTAATACATGTAGGACCAGGGATCCGCTTTAGGAGACAGGGGTTCTGTTTGGGGTTTTTTATAGTACTTTGAGAAAAATATCTAAGTATCTGCATAAGGTTTTTTGAGACTACTAGAAATTAGATATTTTTTACAGTAAATCTAAAAAAGATCGACAAGTAGTCATATACATTAATATTATCGTAATCTACATTTATTAGGGTGGTACTACATAATGTTTTCCACAAGGCAATTTTTGTATCAGTTACGTACTTACTTTTAAGATGTCCAATTTCTTGTTTATACCTCAAAAAATAAATGAAATGGTGGGACATAAGAACATATGTGGATAGTGAGTCTTTAACAAATCCAAATAATTTTTTCCAGTTTCTATATGTACTCGTAGTTTGCTTTACTATGTTCTCAATGTTTCTCTATTTCACAGACTTAACCCATTGCGCAGTAAGATTGATTTTCGGAAAGGTTTTATATTCTTAACGACAAATGTTTTTAGTCCGTTTCATATTATCAGTTTCATGACCCATGAGAGTTCTATGCGCTAGTGATTCTAATTGTGTAATCTGCATACTCTGGTACAAAATCGGCGCTCAGCGTTGGCAGCAGCGTCGGCGTGGGCGCATTACCGCGCTGTGATTTATCAAATTTCTAAGCACTTGTGACAAGAAGCTTATGTAGTACAACGTCCTACTACCGGGCCCAATTGTTATTTATGGCTTGTCGTTTTCGTTATAGATCGACTAAATACAGTGATAATTAAAGCTATATACGTTGCTCACCCGCTCCTTTTCTAGTTTCTTTTTTATATTGGTCATCTAATCAGCTGCCTTATACCTTCGGACCAAATGCATAGTTTAGTGCAGGCCAATTAACGCTATACTGAGGAAAATCGATGCAGAGAGAACCGATGCGATATTTGTTAATTAGGGCCCGTATCGTCAGTCGTCCCTACAATTGTAGGGCGCGTTTATGGCCTCCTTGATTTCGATGATATTACGTCTTCTTCGTTAATGTACATGTATGTCCTGCTTCAGATTTCCGACATACTGACAGTTTTGGCTTGAGGTTATGTTGTTGTTTTGACGTTCAAAACACATGAATGGAAAGCAGAACCATGATTTATAATTTTCTTACAAATAATCTCGATCCCTCAAAAATACCTCGCTACATTGAACCTGTGGTATCTGAAAGAAATTGTTGAGTTAGGAAAATTAATGCACATGGATATATTATATTATAATATTATATTTGTGTGTATGAAAGTCCAGAAGCTTACAACCAAGCTATTCTCTTGATGAAGGTTGGTAAGTTACAAAACAAATCATTGCATATCCATATTATATACCTATCGCATTATTTTCAGGTGTGATTCATTCTCACAGACTTTATGAGATGCTTCCTCCATGGATAAGAAACACTGTATGGCAATTGCAATTATTGCATTGTCGATGTCATAGATGCTTTTTCACAAATCATTGTGGGACTCTAGATTGTGTAGAGTGTCAGGCACAAGTATGTATAATGTGTTTATGAGAAGATCATAATTACTATTATTGACCATCGCTATTTCAATCGCTATTTCAGGGTGTTCAAAATCTCATGGTCATGTAGGATTACCAAAAAAGAAGTGTTACAGAGAGTAAACAGAAGAATAGAGTTGCAGCATGAAGCAAAATCAGAAAAACTTTATGACAATTCCATAATTAATTACGAATGGGAAAATAAAAGAAAATTGTGACTCATCAAGAGAATTACTTTCCTGTTAAACAAACTCCAAAGAATTCAAACAACTAGATAAGCGGAAAATACCTATTATGTTGAAAATTGTAGTTACCTCAAATTCAGACTGGGTTAAGCCCTAATAGGTAGTTTTAAGATATTTTCATTGCATTCATAATTCACTCATCATTAAAGGTATATAGATGTGCAAGTATCAAATGAAAACTCCCAACTTTATCATGAACTTAACATGTAAGACTCATTTTAGGCAAAAATGAACTTGACCTAACCTGGCTCTGAGGTACACAAATTCATTTGTATTTAAACTGCTGGGTATAAATTTTGGATCTAAATCATTATCAATAATGGAGCCTTCAGCTACTTCAGTGGTATCATCAAGGACAAGGAGTTCAATGCACTGAGCCTCAAAGAACAATATGTTGTATTTATCAAATGTGTTGCACCATATATTAATGTTGTAGAAGGTGGTATATGAAGAAAAAGTGAGGACAGCTAAATACAGTTTCTTTTCCAATTTGTTCATTGACTTGTAATCTTAACATAAAACGGAAAATTTATTGAAACTGTGGCATAGGAAAGAAAAACATTTACTGTTTGAGAAAGAAATATCAAAAACTGAACAGGTTTGATATTTGAAGCACTCATATGAATAGCAGATTTTGCTAATTATGATAGTGACAGTAAAAAAAGTGAAATCTTTGGCTCGAAAGTCTTCACTTATTTCTTGAAGTATTGGTAACTGCAATTTAGTTTGTTTCCTAATTGAATGCCCTAGGGGGTGGTTTCAGGTCCATTTTAAGATGAAAACTTCAAATGGTCATCAAGTAATCGTTGGTTGTCAAAGCGGTCCGTGGGACCTTAGCTCTTGAGTCACAATGTCAGTTCGTAAGTCTGTCAGGTCTGGTAACCCAGAAACCAGACAATTTTAAGGAGCAAAGAGGAAGAAGATAATCTTTTAGGATAGGTAGCGTTTAGGCATTGTTAAAATCACTTCATAGATTTTGATATGGTCTAAAAATATTTAATTTTTTCTAAAGATTGTGTCAAAATGCTCCAATTTTGGTTGTTCTAAGTTCACGAGTTAATTTTGATTACAGTGCGAGCCGCGGCCTTTTGTGCTTGCGAACTTGCTCGACTGTGTAGTCCACTGACTCACGCAACAGAGGGTTGCTGTGCGATTCCGCTAGGCTATAGCGCCGCCGCGCCTGTTGCTTAATGTAGTCCTTTAGGTAAGGGACATCGAGGTCTCTATGTAGAGTTTCGTTAGAGACATACCATGGGGCATCAGCAATAGTGCGCAACGTCCTGCTTTGCAGAACCTGCAGATTTCGCATGTGTGTTTTAGCAATAAAACAGCAAGCCGCACATGCGTAAGTCATTGCTGGTCTTATGACCACCTTATAGAGTCGAATCTTGTTAATCAAACTTAATTTTGAACGTTTACATAATAATGGGTAAAGCTGCCGAAACGTAATTTGGAATTTAGTTTTAAGCACTTCCATATGGTTCCGCCAAGTCATCCCTTTGTCCAGAATGACACCGAAATACTTAGCGGAGGTTTCCTATGGTATACAAAGTCCATTCATTGAAACTTCAGACGGTCGTATATTCTACATGTTTTAACTTTTGAAACGAAATAAATCCTTGACTATGAATATCCGTATTACCACTTAATGAAATTTGGCATACATGTAAACGTATCAAGAGGTATTCTTTTAATTTTACCTGCCTGTTTTGATAGACAGTGATGGTATGCTGCTTATTTCTCTTTTACTAAAATTTTCAATCACTTCGAAGCAAAAATCGATACGAAATGATTTTTTTTCAATCTTACGCACGGTTTTTATAAAAGCGATCATAACAATATTGTTAACAGGACAATATCACCATGCAGAGAATTTTTTGGGTTTTGGGTGGAAATAGTGGGTCGGACACGAAAAATTGAATTCTTTTACTCTGACGCACGGTTTTCACCTGAAAAATACAATCTATTTCTCGACATAGTGACATTGTCATACTAACGATATTAGGATCATGCAAAGAAACGTTATTTTATTTTTGTAAGCGAATACTGTGCATCGGAGTGAACAAAAATTAAGCAATCAAATTTGCCTAGAAATTACGAGATTTCAATTAAAAGTTTTTATTTTAAGAGAAATCAGTTGCGTACTTTCATTGTCTGCCAAAACAAGCAAGTGAAGTCGGTACGAACGTCGCTGGTGGAAATCAAACGAAAATTCGTACATTAAAAATACCTCTTGATAGTATATATATGCAGAATTTTAATAAAGTATTTAAAGTGATATTACAGATAACAAAGTGATTGATTTTTAAAAATCTTACCACCCCGTTTCTCAAAAGTTAAGACGTTTAGGACATACAATTACATGAAGTTTTCTCCTTAAAATAGAACCAAAGGTCGTCCTCTTAAATATTGACATTCAGTTGGAAAACACCTTATATATTTTATGTAGGTAAATTTGAATTTATTAAAAAGGATATTGTAATACACTATTGTAGTTTGTCATTTTGGATATGTTTTTTGACTATATATTTGTTCAGATTTCCTGTTATTATTTGTACCTTTTAGATTACTACTATGAATTCCTTAACAATTTCATGAATCATATTGTTGGTACTTGCAGAATATAAATAAAAGAATACTTGGTAAAATGAATATTTTTTATTCTACAGTGTATACCAACAGAAATACAATAGGTTCATTCAAAAATATCTAGAAATATAGATTTCATCAATTTTTAATCCTTGACGTTAACTAGATCATATGGTATTTTCTAAATTACAAGCTATGTAAAGAGGGCTAAAAGGATATCTGATCAACTGCAATGAAATCTGTCTAGTTTGGGGGTACATTAGATGATTTTGAAAAGTTAATTAACTGTAGGTATCAAACTTCTTGAAATATCCAATTTAAATAAATTGACTCTTCTTTTTTCCCTCTAATAACGTTCGTTACACTGGAGTTATTGTCTTCGAACAATATCTTTTACCCTGGGCTTATCAGGACTGGATGTTCTTTGAGCAATGCAAGTAGATCTGAAAAAATAGTATTATAAGTAATGGTGATTTCTTATGCTCTACTCCTAAGTACCGATATACCCATAAGTGTTAAAATATGTACTTCATATAGCATTTTTGGTAGAGCACTGGATTCTTATTTAACCTATGGCATCAGCTTTGTGAGATTTTGTACAAATAGAAATGTTGATTACAATATTCAAAAAGCCACTTTATCGAGTATCGTGTGACATTTCATCTCTCACATGCAACATTAACTATTACACATTTGAGAACCCCCTTCAAAGCTCCTCTTGAACTCAATAGCTTATGCCTACCTTACATTTACAAATTGCAGTGTAACACATCTCAGTCACAAAAAGCAAATTCACTTATTTCAGTTGGCTCCTTCAAACATGCTTTCAAGTGCCTGGATGCATGAATCCATTCTTACGAAGATCATTCGCCTCTTTATCCTTCCAAAACAGATATGGAGTTTTGTATGCAATATCACGATGGTTTATATCTGAAAACTGCAAAAAAGATGCATAGATTCAAGACACATTACACATTTTACACCTTGGTGTGGGCTACAATTTTATAATGATATTTTTTAGAATTACAGTACATAAAAAAATACCAGATAGGGCAGGGCACGTTTAAACTCAATTTCAGAGCACTTACACATTATACATACTTGTAGCCTGACACTAGGCAATCCAAAGTCTGACAATAATTTGTGAACAGCCATTTCCGACATCAACAATGCAGTTGCACTTTGGATATATTGTTTACTTATCCAACATCTAATAAAGTCTGTGAGAACGAACCACATCTGACAAAAATGCGATAAATATATAAATATGAATATGCAATGCTTAAAAATTTTGTAACTTATCAGCTTCATCAAGGAACAGCTTAGTTGTAAGCTGTTAGGCAAATATATATAAATACACATCCATTACCATTAAATTGTTGATTTTAGATCATTAATACGAGCTGTGGGACTTGGAGATACCACAGCCTGACGAATTTGTTACATGTAGGAAATTATTATTGAATGATGATCAACATTATTTGCAAGAAAATAGCCTTCGACATTTGATTCATGTCTAAAATTTCTTAAACGTCAAAAAAGAAACATAACCTAATATAACAATTGACTTCTGATTGACAGCAGACTAGAAATCAAAAGAAGGATATACATGTACGTTAATGAAGAAGACGTAATATTATCGAAATCAAGGAGACCATAAACGCGCCCTACAATTGTAGGGACGAGTGACGATACGGGCCTTACACGCGTCAAATGTCATGCCGCTTGTCTGTGCCAGAGTGCAGACAGTCATTTGTTTATATTATGAGTAGTGGGACCCGACGGTGCACCTTTATTGTGATGCCGCCTTATTTATCTCACCAGTTTTCACATTAAAAGATTGACAGGAGAGTTTTCAAATATTTTTAGAGCCTCAAACTAATTATTGCCAATCAGACTCAATAAAGAGGCATCAAACAGAAGAGGCCACCTTATTGACTCATTTTTATCTACAGCGAAAAAAATGTCTCAGGTGGGCAGAATCCGAATTTGTAATTTACTTCTGAAGTATCATATTAGACGAAAATACCCCTGGTTTGCGAAATAATTTTTTGTCTGGTTTTATTGCTGCAAGTTGTATAAGGGATTATTCAAAACATGGACGCATAAAATGGGTACACCAATTTTTGTGGGAAAGCTTTTTATTCGACAACAAAGAATGAGAAAATGTGTTTTTGAGACTCAATCGAACGTGTTGGCAGGAACAAAAAAACTCTCCATATGAGATTTTCATGTATTTATGAGACCTACGAAATGAGACCACACGTAGAAAGATCCGACTAACAGCAAAAAAGTTATGGCCGAAAACCGAGGCAAACTACCGGTTTTGGCACTTGTTGGTAATGCGACGATGGTTTCTCCCAGATATTTGAAATTCGTAGGATTCGAACTTTTAAGTAACCACAACAAAATTGGAGTAGATTGGTCAAGTAGTTTTTCTAATTGTTTATCACAAAGTACCCGTTTTCCGGCCATCACTGCTACTTTATTGAGCAATGTACAGGGTTAGTTCAAAGGGCATTTTGTAGCAAAATGCAATAGTTTACCTTGTCGATATGAATCGCAAATCATTCCGGAAGATAAATGTTATTTTTATGCAAAAACATAAATTCAAACATCTCGTATTTGTGAGTAATTTGCAACAAAAGATGATAGACACATCTGCTTTGTTTTAGAATGTGTATAGTAACGTATGTTTTTCGAATATCGTAGCGCATTTGTTCAATTACTTACAAATACGAACTGTTTGAATTCGTTTAGGACAAAAAAAACTAACTTTCGTTTTTCGCATAAAAATAACATTTATCTTTCGGAATAGTTTATGATTCATATCAGCAAGGTAAACACGTGTATTTTGCTATTAAATGCTCATTGAACGAAGCCTGTATATTGTTCAATCAACTAGTAGAGATGGCCGGAAAAAGGGTGTTTTGGGATAAACAAATAGAAATTCTCAAAGAACTACTTTACCAATATACTCCAATTTTGTTGTTATTATTGAAAAGTATCGATCCTATGGATTTGAAGAATTTCAAGTAGTCTGAAATTATCGTCGCATTACCAAGTACCAGAACCTGCATTTTGCTTCGTTTTTCGGTCATAACATTTTTGCTATTAGTCGGATCGTTTCACGTGTGGTCTCATTTTGTAGGTCTCATGAATACCTAAAAATCTTATATGAAAAGTTTTATCGTTCCTGTCAAAACTTTCGATTGAGCGTTTTCTCATTCTTTGTTGTCAAATAAAAAGCTTTCACACAAAAATTGGTGTACCCATTTTATGCGTCCATGTTTTAAATACCAACAACATGCAAAAATAAAACCAGACTTTACAATTATTTCCGGGAAATTTGCTAATATGATTAGACTAAAAGTAGTTATGGTAATGTAAAAAATATTACTATTCTTTAAAAAAAAAGCATAAATATTTATAATTACCATTAACTTACTAATCTAAAGAAAGGTCATGTGCCGTGGCCTGCCTCATTGTGTAGAAACTTATTTTCGATGCTAAAAGAAACACATTTACAGGTATGTCTTCGCTGTTTATTAATTTCCCTTTCAATTAAGACTTCCTTATCGTATTGTGCAATACTACCTTCATTAATACGTGTTGTAAAAGTTGCGATCACTATTTCTGTCATGACCGTGTCTCTTTTTTCGTTTGACCATAAAATCAGTAGACTTTAGCAACACTAGCTCTTGTCTGAGGTCTAGTAACTATCTTATGTCAAACAGTGACTACGTCAAAACCGTGGATACAATATTTGTAGTAACTATATTTAATTTTACTTGCGGCATGTATTAGTTGGATAAGGTTTGTCACTAATCGTGTACATTAACTTACAATCGAGACTAAGTAGATCTGAAATTAGAAGAGCCTTGGTTCAGACAGGCTCCTGATCATAGGGTGTGTGTGTAACATTTACGTTTGTGACTCTAGCAACACCAGCTACCCCGAAAACGTGATATCCTCTACCTGTGGTGGGTTGCATCCGAATTCAGCAACGCCGACGCTGTCCCAGGCCGCAGTGTTATTAAGGTCGACGACATCCGACGATGTAATGATACGAAAGTTGTCCAGATATATTAACCAGTACAGTCGGAGCCGATTATTTAAAAATAATTAATCAACATTCCAATTATATTCATTCCAAAACATAACCAGTTGTTGTTGACCTGGGAATAGTAAAGATACCAGAAAGTACAAAAACTTGACTCAAGTTCACATTCAAAGTCCATAATCTTAAATCAACAAAAGTGTTTTGCGCCGACTGTCGAATCATAAGGGTACATGTTGTATGTCAAAAGTCTGTTTGTCCTGTTTAGGTTTAATTACCTTTTAGTCATCTTAACATCTGGATATGGTATTAATACGTTTGGTCGGCTAGCATTGCAAATGACGATAAAATCAATCCATGCTTCCGTTGGAATGAAAAAGAATTCTTCAGTTGTAATTATTCACTAGAGCCCCGAAATTGTTTCCAAAAGTTTATGCAGGCCTCAGCGGAAGTCGGCGGAAACGCAATATCCATTATGACTTTCAAGCCAAAAACAATTTTGTCCGTAATCCATATGCTAGAGTAGCCGTCTAGTAATGCGCAAAGGCGCAGCTGGCGGATGCTTTGAAAAAAGAAATGAATTAGACTATTAAGGCGTCTTCACCAAGGAAAAAAACCACCGAGAGCTCTCATCGAGCAGTTGAAATATTCAAACACTCATGTCTTTATTCGGGATTTAAGCATACTCTGTTTAGAATTTTTTCCAGGCCGTTCCCTTTGATCCAAAGTTCCCATCGGGAAGTGCTACTGGGAGATAAGAGGAAAATTTGCTCCTTCAGTTTAGGCAGTGTTGCAACAGTTCCAAATTGGGTGTATGCAATGTTTGGCTATTTTATCTGATAGCAATCTATTTGTACGCCATTTTTTTTAGTTTCTCTATTTATTGCCTGTGCAACGTTTTTGAAAGTCCGCACATTGGTGCCGAAGTTATTAGCAAACAAATGGAATCAAGCAGAAGAAGCTAAGAGTTTATTATATGAGTTACCTGATCCCCCAATGCTTGAATACCCTAAAAGATTTTAACTACGCCGGCAGTTGAATACCAACGAAAAACAAAATTCAGTATTTCCTTAGAATCTATATAACATAGTATTTTAATTACGCCTAAGCATTATTAGAAACTTAAAAGATATTGGATAAAGAACTTTTTGAACGTTCCTAGGTTTTTCGTCTTTCGCTCACACTATATGAATTCTTCTATTCTGTCAAAACCTCCTTGTTACGGCAGAAATTATGTCAACATGTCATTATGACTCGAGCAGTGATTTCAGGATTGTAGAGAGGCCAAAGATTAGCGGATCGTCGTCCAGGAGCCCCTAGAATCTCGAATGCGTCACCATCTGGCTGCGAAGTTTTATTTTTGTGATCTTTGTCATCGTTTGCCACTGTGCTATCACTTTTGTTAAATTATCTTATTTTGAGATGAGAGTTGGAAAAAAGTAGTCATAACGATAAAAAAGTAAGTATTTTCAAGCAACTCGTACTCCTTTGTCATCTACCGATTTGTCGAACAGTGAAAAAATCACGAACGTCATTCATTGTCGTGAGGTATCAAGATGAGACTTTTATGAGTTTCTGGTGACATTTTAGCTATATCGCAAGCGACATTGACCACTCGACATTCGGGAACACACCCCCAGATAGTCAGACATTGACAGAAATGTGTCGTATGTACTGTACATGTGCCGGCACATCTGCTAGAAATTTGTACAGTCTGCAACATGCTGCGAAACGCCGGGAACAAAATTGTGTCATATGCGTGGGACACAACATGTGCTACAACTTGCTTCGCGGTCATTTCAGTTTGCAACATGCGCCCGGCACTTCTACATGTGGAAACATATATTCATCGTTTACGAGATTTCAACTTCATCATCATATTCAATGGCATTACAATTTTTGATGAACCTATGCTACGTTCACTAGTGCCCATTTGGGAGTATTTCTCACTGTCTCATCTTCATTTTTTTATAGATCTTCCCTCACTGCATCTTTACATTTGTCATCCCACAGATCTTTTCTCAATCTAGTCTTTCCAAAAACAGGTTGCTTATGGGTCGGTTGTCATCACCCCCTACATGTCTTGCTCTTCTTAATGTGTTACACTTCATGTGTCATAACTACGGTTTCTTACTCAAGTACAGACTCTAATTTATATATCTGCGCATCCACTTCTTTGTGAGGCTATATCTGCAAGCGCCATATACAACCCGAAGGATTTTGTGTTCTCATACCTGCAACTTATTTATTTCTTTTTCTGTCTAAATCAATGTTTCACTACCATTACTGACAGCTGCATTACGATTTTATAGATTTTGATTTTGGTACCTCTTGAGAGCAGTTCTACCTCAAATACAAAGAAGGACCTATTTGCATATCAATATCTCGCTCTAGCTTGTTGTCACTGGTGATTAAGGTTCCTGGGTATTTGAACCCTTTAACCACCTCGAAGCTATGATAATTTATTGTCACATTCTTTCTCACCCCATGTTGCTCTTGTTTTGAAGCGTCTACGTTTTTTTTATATTAAAATATCCCATCAACCACGCAGAGCTATTAGCGGTGGATCGATTCTGCGTTATAGTGTGATATAGTACAATCTTAAAGTAAGTGGTAATATTTGATTGCTTTAAGGAAGGGACCACCGCTTCCGACCATTTTTCTGCGAACTGCCCAGCACGGAGTATTTGGATGTAGATGCGAACCAAACTGGCTTTTCCTAAATGAGAAAGATTCTTGTTGAACTGATAGGGTATATCATTTGGTCCAGGCGCAGAATTTCTGGCTGAAATTAAGGCTTCTCCAAGCTCCTCCATGATAATGACGCAGTTTATGTTGTATGTTTATGTTTTGTAAATGCGATACTTTTGGTGTGTGTTTCTTGGAGTCAGATTGCGAAAGAATTGTGTTCAGACATTCGGAGGCTCAGCATTTCTCTATGAAGGTGGTACCCATTACAATTCCACTGGATCAAGAACATCGTGAAACCAATAAATGTATTGCCGTAGTATGAGTTATTTTTGTGTACGGGGAGTGGACTAAAGATGGAGAGGAATCGCTCTCGTCAGAAGTATCGAGTTATGGTCTTCTTTCTGATTTTTGTGATCTTTATTTTAATACCTCTAGCATCCAATTTAAGGAACAGCTTCTTGAGAAATATGAGAATTTGAGGTATGCCAGTTGTGTAGTTGTTGCAATAATGTCGTTAGAGGCGTCAGCGTTGTCTATTAAGTCAGCAGCTTCGGTTACATTTAGATTGATTTTTGAGTACTGTTGATCTATAAGTCCCTTAGCATTTTCTAGGAGAGCCTATGTGCGGGTCGTAGCTTTCTTTTTGGGAGGTTGAATTGTAGGGGGTGGGAAGCTGCAATGTGCCGCATCTTGTGATACTGACAGTTGCCTTTTACTTGACAGGTGGTACACTGATGTTGGTTTCTACTGTTTGTTCTGTTTGTATGGGGTCGGTAGGTTCGGTTTCAGTAATGTTGACTGTATTTTTGTAATCTGCTGCGGGAGAGGTAGGAGGTTTGATGTCATGAATAGTTGAAGAACTAACCTCTGCTCTAGGGTTTTCTGGGCATTGTTGCTGCATATGACCTACTTTGTTTCATCGGGTGAATATTAATGAACTCGTTGACATGAAGATTCTGTATATATTGCCATCGTGCGAAACAGTTAGCGAACTGTGGTGGGCGCAGCGATGTAAACTAATCACCGGAAGCTGAGGATATGGTCAGTAGGTTTTCTATTTTGCTATTTGGGATGGATGGACAAACATTGAAGATTACGAGCCTTTGAGCTCGTGTAACAAGTCTTCTAATTTCGATTGGTTTTCCCCTATTTTAATTGATTTATGGTCTACGATGAGATGGTCGACTAAGTCAGTTGTACTTAACATTAAATACGGTTGTTTGATATCCTAGAGGCATATAATACATTTTTTGTTTGAACTAAACAGCCAATATCTGCAATGTTATTGCGCAATTTGATGCCATCTATAGAGTTGAGGAGAATTGCTTGAACTTTGGATCGAATATTTATAGTTGGTGATTATGTGAGTGCATTAGAATATGATGGTTGGTTCGGAGGGTTGGAATTTCTGTATAGGCCAATGAAGACAAGGCCGGCCCTGCCTGCGCTATTGGATCCACAAATTCCTCCGTGCGACTGACCGACGTTTATTATTATACTTGGACGCAGCAGTACTTACAGTTGACCTTCTTCCAAACTGAACGAACTATTCACTAACACAATTTTGGGACCAAGATTGGCGAAATTTTATCTCGATGAACTGGTTATATTATCAAAAATTCTTTAGGGCGATATTTACGATGCTATACCGGTTTGAGGTCAGGACCGTAATCCTCTACGTATGTAGTGCAGCATTTCCAAAGTTTGTAAAATAGCCATAAGCTAGGTCTCAACTGTGAGAGGTCAAAACACCTAGTATACAAGAAAATCTTCTACAACATTATTTGTGCTTTCGATTGCTGGTGCTGAAAAACTATCGTGTGGCAAACAGTAGTTTTGATAGTGGACATTACGAACCTATTTCTTGAAAACCCATTTCCTGCCGAACTTTTTGAGAACGAGATTGGCAACAGTGTGTCCGAGGATATTGTATTAACTAAAGCCGGTTGGAGCGAACTGAGAGAGCGGAAATCGACTTCCCGCACACTCACTATATCAATTTAATCTGGGTTATTTCAAAATACTCCGCCGGCAACTTCATTGCCTTGTGCCACAGGCGACGTCTAGCGTCTTTCATGGTATTAAGATAGAATTTCCATTACTTTTTATAACTGCTTGGCGAGTGGAAAGAGTATATTATTTTGAGTAACATTCCTCTTGGAAATCTCTTTGGTTTCTACTATTCACAGCAAACTTAGTACTAATATATTGGAACTAAAAAATACTTACATACACATTATAGTGCCCCAGCCTATGAGGGCAAACACACGAATTGAGATACGCATACCATCTATTTTTTTCCATTTGACTCTAACAACTCAAAAAGTAAATATTAATAAGGACATGCTTCTGATTGAAACAAGGTTATCGATATTTCTCTCTGAAATGAAAAAACGAAGAATAGCTACCAGGACAACGAACGAAACCATAGCAATTAACCTCTATCTAAGGTATAAGATCTATCGAAACAAGACAGTATAAGGTGCCATATATTGCCAGAATCACAGTTTATGCTGCCTTTTTTGACAGTTAGCATATTATATCGAAGCACTAAAAGAAGACAAAGGAGAATTTATTCGTCAGACTTACCACAATGTGGGCCAGAAAGTTCTTCTTTCGATGGGATGTAGCGTTCACCGTTTTCTGATGGACTTTCTTTGGATAAATTGGAAACTCACTTCAGTTTCCTCATAAAATAAAGTGCTATATTTCAAATGGATTGAAAACACATATTGTCTATGGTGATAATTTTTTTTTGTGGACAATCATACAGTGACGATTTTAAGATTAAAGGGTACTATCTGTGTGTTAGCCTATATAAGGTGGTGTATTATACAGACTGTAAAGTTAATAGTAGATCATCGGAAGTCAGGTGATAGAGGGCCTCAAAACCTATCGAATGCACCCCTATATGTGTGGTCCGAAATTTTATAGTTCAGGAGATATTTGCAATTTTTTGAAATATCGAAAAAAGGGGATAATGAAATTTCAATCGCAATTAAAATTAAACCATTAGATTTAGGGCTTGATTTTTTTCTGAGATGAGCTAAATGGTCGGTTTTAGCAATGGTTATGTCAGTTTATAACAGAGCTTATTAGAAATCAACTCAAAAATCTTTAATTCATTCTTTTGTGAAAAATCTCTACCATCCCTTAACTTTGGAGGGCGGTAAAAAAATTGAGGTTGTATTTCATTATTCATTTTATTGTATAAACTATATCAATCCAGGTAGAATAAACCCGGAAAATTTCAGCTTGATACGATGAGTGTATCATGTCACATTGTGTTGGTGATGCGATAAACGTATTGTGTTTAGCCGATCTTTATGGTGATTTACCAACAAATGTGGAAGATAATTTAGTTTAACTAACTTTCAAAGAAAGCGTTCGAAATGGTCTCCATTATTTTCTATACACAAGCGACACCTTCTAATAAATTTGTTTTAGTCTTTGAAATGAATTTGCGTTTTCCATAATTTTTATTTTTGCTTCATCAATTTTCTTGCGCAGTTGGTTGACATTTGTATATTCAGATCTATAGATTATATCTTTACAAAACGCCCATATAAAAAAATATAGAGGATTTAAATCGGGTGACCTTGGAGACCATCGTATGTGTCGACCTCTTCCTATCCAACGCCCAGGAAAGGCCATACATCCCGTGCAAAGTGGCATGGGGCACTATCGCATTGAAAATACATGCGGCTTCGAACGTCCAAAGGTACATCCTCTAGCAGCTCATGCAAACTGCTTTGTAGAAAAGCAAGATATGACTGACCATTCAACCTGGCGAGCAATTCATTTGGTCCAATTAATTTTTTGTTGAGTACTCCAGCCAATAAATTAACGCCGAACTGACGTTGAAAGCTGTGTCGGCGAATAGCGTGTGGATTTTCCACGCTCCATGAATGGAAATTATGCATGTTGAATATTCTATTTCGGTTAAAGTTGGAGTCATCTGTCCATAAGATCCTGTCGAAAAAAGTGTCATCCTCTTTGCAACTTCTCAACATATTCTCACAAAATTCAACCCGTTGTGCATAGTCGCTTGGAAGCATATCTTGTATTTCTTGTATATGGTAAGGATGCATGTTCATCGAGCGTAGTATTGTGTGCCCTGTATGGGATATGTTTCTGCTTCGGGCAATGGCTCTGGTGCTTATAGAGGTATCTCTCTCGGCTGACAACGCCTACTGGGCGTATCCTCGGCACTCCTAACTTATGATGAGTGCCTAGTGTGCGGCCCTCCATATACGCATTATGGACGCGTAAAAAAACGTGGTAGTCGGGATATACCGCCGTTTGTAGTCCTCCTCTTCTAACCGCATACTCCCGGTACATGCGGGCAGCTGCTCGAGCATTTCCTAGGGCAGTACCATAATAGTAATGGATTTCTTCATAATCTCGCGGAGAATATGGCATGATTCTACTCAGATGCCAAGCGAGTTTGGTAATTTCGGTCGGACCGAAGATTGAACGCTCCCGCACCTGGGATGCCGAGTTGAATGCCCAAGCTCATTAAGCTGATTAGGCTATTTGCGTAAAAAATCCGCCATTTTGATTTTACAAAATGTTAATATACACAGTATTAATCGCACTACTAGGACGAATCTAACAGTAAGCCATATGTCAAAATCCATCAAGTCGCTTGGACTGTAGCTCGTAAAATAGAATTTCTTGTTTACATGTATACATTTTCAGGGTTTATTCTTCATGGAATGAAATAGTTTTTACAATAAAATTAATAATGAAATACTGCCCTCCAAAGTTGAGGGATGGAAGAGATTTTTCACAAAAAAATGAATTTAAGATTTTTGCGTTGATTTCCAATAAGCTCTGTTAAAAAGTGACATAACATACCTATAGATTTTCATTATTATAGAATAGGTGCGGATATTGTGTGGAATATTTTATTACAGTAAATCTAAATAGTAATAATATTATTAATAATAATAATAATAATAATAATGGTAAAAATAATAATAGTAATAATAGATAATAAATGGCCTTTATTCATCACCGCATTACAAAATAATACATATAATAAGAAAACGAAAAAAGTGACAAAAATGTGAAGTGTCTGCTTACGCTGTTCATTTCATTCCCTTTTGAATATACTTTGAATAGTCAATACAGGGTGCTTAATATACTGTTACTCAAAAATTAAGTAGTAGAACATCCTGTATATTTTAACTTTTTGAATAAAATATAAACATATTATATATAATATAAGATTTTCCCAGATATAAAGGATAAAGGGGGTCATGTATGATGTTTCCGAAATATTTCAAATTTTCGTAAAGAAGACTAAGAGGAATCACATGATCAACGACGCATGGTCCATGAAAACAGAAGAGCAATAGTGGATTTATACTTAAAACTAAACATTTTTGATTCATTAAAACTAAAAATATTACATGGAATTGAAGTAAGTTCATGTTAATGTGACATACTTTTCTCGAGGTAAGCTCTCTAACAATGTGTCTCTAGCCTAATTATAGCAGTCGCGGTGCCCCGGTGTTTAAGCTTCTGCTCACGCGGCTGCTTCTGTATAAAAAAATTCTTACACGCAGGCTCGACTTTAATTGGGTTTGGTATCTTCTGATCTAATATGTTGAAACTAGGGCTTAGGTGGCCGGTAAAGCTACGCAAGCAACCTCGACCTGTCTGTTCGTCCGGTCCTGATGTTAATCCATCCAAGAAGATGGAGGAGGGCAATTAAGACTCCACTGTTTCCAACTTAAGGGCCCAGTAATTTAAAACTTTCCATAGGGATTGTTTATATCTGTCGCCCTTTAAGGACAGCGCCATCGGATGTTCTGTGTTGACTTAGAAACTTCGGCAGAGCGAATACCACTTAAGGCTTCATGGTGGAAAATTTAATTACAACGGAAAGGTAATTAAGATTGCTGCGATCCCTTGTGACACTGCGTCGTTGTGCGGAACTAGTTCTGATGATACTTTTTAACATGTCAATGGTTTAATAGACGCAGAGAATGGAGCTGTTTCCAAAATACATTCTTCAAATAACAGACAGAACGCATTGGTGGCAAGTGCTATATTACTCAAACATCTAGACCTGCCATGGACGGGTAAAAGAGTATATGTATATTGTCAGTGATACCACAATACCGTCTATCTCACGTAGCACAAACTATGCAACTACAAGCAAATCATAATTGTAATTTCGTAAGTTCAGCTGAGTGCGTCAATCAATCAAAACCCGGGGATGTAGATAGTATGTTATACATGACATTGTGCCTTGCTTTGACCGGCATTCAAAGAAAGAGACTCCGACCCACTGCACTAAAAACGGTATCACTGTTTGAAATGTCATCAGCATTATTTTTTAATTGCAAAGCATCAGCAGTGTGAAAAAAACACTAGGACAACAACTGTGAAGACCACTGTTGCTTTCAAAACAGAAATGTCGCGATTCAGCAGCTGTCTAGTATATGTAAGAGTGGTGAAACAGTATCAGGCAAGATTTGTGTAAGAAATTAAGAGAATATAGTGTTCTTCCGATCATAGTTTTACAAGACTAATGTCGGGTTTGTACAGTCTTTTAATAGTCATAGTCATAAACATAGACATATACTAAGTGACATATAAATCCGAACACCCAGTTTAAATGGTTTTATTTTAATAAAAGTTGGTGAATGTATTTATCTTACTGTAAATAACAAGTGAAAAAATTTCCAGCCTTATCAGTTGGACATTCCGGTTTTTATACTGCTTTTTTTTTTATTCACTAACGCTCTAAAAATGAATATTTCAGCCGTAGTAAAGAATCAACGTTGGCGGATTTTGGTTCTTGACATCCTTTAAGATCGGTTACGATGCCTAGAGTACGGAGACGTGTACTATTTCGTCAACTTAGTGAGTTTGATAATGGCCGTATAGTGGGACTTCGGGAAGCTGGACTTTCTTTTCGGGCAATTGCAGTTAGAGTGCAAAGAAGTGTAGACACTGTGATTAGGTGTTGTCAGGCATGGCTTCGAGAAGGCCGTACGCAAAGAGCAAGGGGCACTGGACGCCGCCGTAGAACAACAGACCGTGAAGATCGCCGCCTAAGATTATTGGCCTTAAGGGACCGTTTCTCCACTACCAGGTCCATTGCAAATGAATGGTTTGCAGAACACGGAAGGCCTATTGGCATGCGAAGTGTTTACCGACGAATGAGAAGTTTTGGCTTGTTTTCATACCGGCCACACTGGGTCCTCCCTTTAACTCGAGAACACCGACGTAATCGCCTTGAGTGGTGCAGACAACGGTCACTCTGGGATCAGGAATGGAACAGTATTGTCTTAAGTGACGAGTTTCGATTTTGTTTAGGCATGCACGATAACAGGGTTAAAAGGCGACGTGGTGAAAGGAGGAAGACACAGTTTTTTGTTGAAAGACATGTTCATCACACTGTTGGAGTTATGGTTTGGGGTGCTATAGCTTATGGTTCCAGGTCACCTTTAATCTTCATCAGAGGTAACATGAATGCGCAGCGTTATATCCACGAAGTTCTAGAACCCCATCTTTTACCCTATCTTGACACCCTGGCAGATCCAACTTTCCAACAAGATAATGCCCGACCACATGTTGCGCGAGTCACAATAGACTTCTTTCAACATAATGATGTCACATTGTTACCATGGCCACCAAGATCTCCCGACTTATCCCCAATTGAGCACGTGTGCGATATGATGGGTAGGAGATTGCTCAATTTGCAACGTCCTCCTCAGACTGTAGAAGCACTTCGAGAGGAGTTGGTGGTTGCCTGGAATGAGATACCACAGGAGGACATTGACCACCTGATCAGAAGCATGCCTAGGCGCGTTGGAGAATGCGAGGCACATCAGGGTGCATCCACACATTATTAAAGGTCAAAGGGCTTTAAAGCAGTGCAATCATTTTGAAATTTCTATCATTTACTTATTATGCTTCATTAAGTACTTATACAAAATTTTATTAAAATAAAACCATTTAAACTGGGTGTTCGGATTTATATGTCACTTAGTATATGCATAAGCACAATGACAATAACACGCGATTTTGACAGATCGCAGCTTCTTGGCCCTTCCTTGTTGGTCAGTTGCAACAATAGAAACAAAAAATGCCAAAATCGAACAGGCAAATGACGGACACGGCGAAAATCAAAAACAAAATGGGATAGCGACAACGGCAAATCATAAAACATCTATAACCCTCAAACCATTGACTCTGAGAGGACTACATAAACACAAGCATAAGTTACGAGCTTCAAGGCGTCCCCAACGTGCTCATGTCAAGTTGGATAAAGACGTTCCTAAGGGTTACGTATTTCAACTCTCATGTTTATGTCTATAATTTTGACCATGACTATTAAAAGGTTGCATAAACCCGCCAACAGTGATATTTTTCGATTGTGCATTGCAGTGTGTCAATAGCATAAAAAGAGTTCGCTATGTGAGCGCTAATTCAACAGCAGAACGGGCAGAAAGAGCTTGGAAAGTGGCCGTCACGAACGCCTCCGGTTGGAAGCAATCTTGTCTGATACTAAAAGAGACAGTCCAACGTGAACACTTCAAATAGCAATGATTAACAACTGATGGTACCGAGAAATCAAAATTGCAAGCACATGCATCATAAAATCAATTGCATATGTGTATTATTTAGAAATAATATATCTTTGAATTTACCGCTCGAGTTTTTTGTCACTTTCCAGATTATCTAAAATCAAGGGTTAACTATACATTTCCCTTGTTATAGAGATTTCAGGAAAACGACAAATAACTTTTTGTGTGTACGTCATACCGAACTGATAATAATTGAGGCAAATGCGTATGTGAGTATGGTCTATGGTATGTCCTACATACTAAGTCAAGCGACTTGACGCTATTTTTTGATCATGTCACTCTTTGTTGAGAACACGGTGAAGATGTCATCCCTACTGTTAATGAACCTAGTTGAGTCAGGTGGTGATTTATGATTATAAACATCGCGACGATGTGAACTACTCCACTATGTTTCTGCCATTAGCCACTTAGTCAGGGCAATAAAACTCACCCTGTAGTGATGCCTTTGGGTAGGGCGACTATTTCGTTTCTGCGTCGACAGCGATAAATGCGAGCGTCAAGAGCGGCTTCGGTAATTGGATTATAGCCGGTGAACTGATAGAAACCCAGGTGGTCCAAAGATCGAGATTTCCACGTCCGTTCTAAACCGTTTTGTGTTAGCCTCTAAATCGGCTAACGAGATTACACCACTTCACACTCACAACAGGAGATATTATTTTTGTATAGAAAAAGTGCTATTTGCTTGTGATCGCTTACTTTAGATAACATGTAATACACAGTTTTCAGTAGTTGACACTATCATAAACATTGCCCACATCTAACGAAAAGTGAATTACATGTCCAGCAGTGGGACTCTGTGTCACATGGAATTCCCTCAATTGATTGAATTCCATACGACTGGCACTCCGTGTGCAAAAATAGTCGCATAAAAGTGACAAATACTGTCGCTTGAAAACCACTTGTCTTGACGTGTGGTATTCTACTAAAAAAAGCTTTCTAACCTCACTTTGCAAATGCTTTGCTGTATGTATATAACCTGACTGCGTCTTCTTCCGAATATTGGCTTTAAATTGTGCTTTAAATTTGGATCAATCATGAGAGTCAGACAAGAACATTGGAACTTGCTACTCGATATTTGCGAAAAAAACCCTGAGGTGATCAGTAATAAATTTAATGGACCTGATGGCAAAGCAAAGGGGCATGAACTGTGGCAAAACATTACCCATCAACTGAATAGTTTGGGATTTGGCGAAAAAAAGAAAGAAGATTGGAGAAGGGTAAAAGCTTTAATCAACAATATTTAATTTTGCAGTTAATGTATGTATTTAATAGGCTTTGATTGGCTGGAAATGTAAAACTAAAGCTAAGGCATCAAAAATCAAACAAGAAATTGTGAAAAGTGGTGGAGGACCAGCAAATTATGTACCTCTCTCTGATGCAGAAAAGCGGCTCCTCAGCCTTATGGGAACAAAGTCTATTCAAGGAGATGATGTATGTGAAATGGGCTTTGGACAGGTGAGTACTTCATAATGCTACATTAACAAAGATTTATACGAAGATAAGTTTTGAGACATAGCATATACTATAGAGATAAAGCTGTGAAAATACTGTATTTCATTATAGGTAACCGCAACATCTAATACAACAGATGTCTTTAACTCAACAATGGAAGCATCAAGCTGCAATGTGATAAATCAAGAAAATAGGCAAAATGATAACATCAAAACATTACCTGATCACAATTATACTCCAACTAATACAAAAACTCCCTCAAGAAAACATCAAAGAACACCATATCAGAGAACTTACCAAAGAAATTCAAACAGATTAACAGCAATTACTGAAGAATCACTCCAGGTCCCCAAAAAAGTAGAAAGTAATACCCAATGTATTGCAGAGTCATTGAAAATACTTTCTGCTGTTGCACAAACAGCATTTTCAAAAGACAGTTGAGTATATTTTTATTGGTTGACTTGCTTTCACTACATTTTTGTAATATCAAACTAGGCCATATAATCCTCATGAAAATTTATAATAAAAAGTCTAAAACATATTTTGTGTATTCATTTATTATCAGTTAAATCAAGACAATTCTCTACAAGAAAGTTGAAAAATCGAAGATTGAAGGAAAATCTTGTCTTATGCCACTCAAACCAGTAAAAATATTACGTCTATCTTTTCTTCACATAACCTCCTCACTCTATACAAGGCCTCGATAAGACTTAGCCTCGAGTATTGCGCCCACATTTGGGGAACTGCACCTCCGACCACATTATCCATGCTCGATGCTGTTCAGAGAAGGGCTGTCAGGCTGATCGATGACCCTTCCTGATGGACGGTCTCGAGACCCTGTCGCATCGACGGGATGTCGATGAGCTCTCTCCCACCACTGCCTGTCAGACTTTGGCCCCCATCCCAACTGAGTCCGTCCAGATTTGGCCGGTACGACAGCTCCTTTGCGCCCAAGGTTTTGAGACGGTGGAACAATCTGCCTGAGAAGGCTTTTCCCGGTTCAACCAGCCTTAGACTGTTCAAGGGTTTGGATAAACAAGTTGTCTCTAAGTCCCTCATCATTGCAATCGCGGTGCCATGGCATTTTGGGCTTCTGCCTACACGGCTGCTTCAGTATAAAAAAATAAAAAAGTTCATAGAATGAGTGATATGCTCATTTTAGAAACCACTTCAATCACCATTTTCTAAAATATCTACCACAGTATGTATCAAAATATAGACATTTTTTTAAATATTTTTACATGGAACTTAACAATTTGTCTTAGTACTTATTCCTATAACATCTTTTCCAAAACTGGCATGTTTGCCCTAAGCAGATTCAAAAATTACTATGTTTTAGTGACAAACAACTTGTAATATGGAAAAGGATAATACATCTTTACAAGATACCTCGCATGATACTAATTATACTAATTAGTGAAGTATCTGGCAATAATGTTCCTTCTTAGCAAAATCCCATCTCTGTTTGTTCTTTGGTCAAAATTGCCTTGTTCTAGATGATTGTCAGTATCCTGTAGTGGTAGCATCTCCAAATTAAAATCCAATCTAGCAGCTACACATATATTATGTAAAATTGCACAAGCATTTGCAATATTACCCACTTTTTCAGGGATATATCTGAGCAAATTTGATAACCAGAGGAATCTTCCTTTCAATACACCTATGCACCTTTCTACACAGTTTCTTGTCTGAGTATGGGAATCTGTGTATCTTCTTTCTGGCGAACCAGGCAATGCATTTTGGATAGGAGTCATCAACCATGGTTCCTTAGGATAACCTGAGTCACCTAAGAGCCATGAATGTCTATCACCTGCATTAAAAAAAAAGTTATCTAAAAATAATTTTCATCTGTGAATGTTACAAAAAGGAATATCAACCAACAATTGCTTTTGTGCATATTTCATATATATGCAATAAGGTCCTTGATTATGAAATACCAAATAACACTGTGAGCATACCTCCATGATAGCAAGCTTCCAATTCATTTCTCACCAATGAATTTCTCCATATATATGAATCATGAGATGCACCTGCAAACCTGGCATTGATATTAAGAATTTTTAGATCATGATCACAAACCGGAAACAGTTTTTGGAAATTATAGAATTATATTTTAATTTAATCAATCAACCTCACAATTTGTATATTTTTGGAATGGTAACCCTTTCTGTTCAAATAGTTATGCTCTTCCAAAGTTGGCCTTAGTATTTCCACATGTGTGCAATCAATTGCTCCGATTACCCCAGGGAAACCTCTTGCTTCCATGAACCTTTGCTTAATTACATGTTTTTCTAATGCTGTTCTTGGAAAGTGTACCAGTTGTTCAGAAAATGTACTGATAATAGCATTAGTTATTTCATGAATAGCCCTTGAAATACTCTGCTGAGACATTGAAATGTCATAGCTCCTGCCTATCACTCTTTGGTAAGTGCCAGTAGCATAAAAATGAAGCGCAGCAAAAAACTTCAGGATAACAGGTACTGCTACAGGATTCGGCACCTGGTTCAAATGAGGTATGATGTCATTTAAAACATATTGGGACATGTCTTTATTCAGCCTGAACAATTCTTTGAATCTCACATCCTCAAGTGAAAAGGGATCACTTTCATTTCTCATCAATCTCCTCTCCATATTTTCGATGCAGATATCATCTAGCCTTTCCTCTTCTTCAACTGCCAATATCGCAGCTATGTTTATAGGTACTAGAGCCATTAGCTTTCAACAGTAAAATATGCAATCAAAAACTAAGACCAAGGTTTCAAACATATATAGAACACTGCCACAGGTGATAGGTTAATTACAGTCAATGTCAAAAGAGCCAATGCGATACAAGCATAAACATAACAAATTAAAAATTACTAGATATTACTAAAAAAATATGAGATACTTTCATCTTAGATAGTACATTGCCGAAAATACCCGAAGCGTGACACAGAGTGCCACAAAACGCGACAGTTGCTTTCTATAGTCGATATCAACAGTGGAAAGCAAGGTCCAGAATTCCATGAGACACGGAGTCCCACTACTGGACTTTTATGCTGAATAGAAGTACCCATCGAATTCCTTTGATTGTTCGTAATATTGAATCAACAAACTACCAAATCTGACAATCAAGTAAAGCTGTAGTCTAAATGACAAAACTATCCACTCGTTGCTGCTATCCAACTTAGAAGCGCTGCATCACCACACAAGACCGCTTTACATTAGCTGAACACGCTTATTGATATGAAATCTCTATTTTGTTGTGCACAACCTAGACGGATATTTCTGGAAATACATCTTTTTCGTACACTATTTTCATCGTCATTTTGTGTCCTGGCAATGCGCTGAAGTCGATCAGCTGTTGATATCAAGAAACCGTCAAGCATAAAGCTTCGCAGGTTCGTTTATTGTAAATACAAGACGCATAATAGAACTAGGGCTTTCATAATTGCTACAATACCACTGATGCAAGTGTGTCATTCCGAGTTCTTGTCCTTTACGTCATTTTGTCTAGCCGAAAGAGATTTTAATTGCGCCTTGCTAGATAATACTTCGATGATCATAAACAAAATTAATGTATTGGCTAAGGAGGTTAAATAGTCAGGAGTACATATCACCTCTTAGACAACCCAAATTCGCAACAACTAAGACGTATTCGTGCAAACGTGATGTTGACCTAGTTTCTAATTTTCTAAATCTAATTTATATACTGGATTTGGAAAAACCTTATGTCGTAGTACAAACGTTATGATGTTGTTCTATAAATATGAAGGATTAGCTGTTACCCGCGACTTAGTGTGCTTTAAATTTTTACAATTTTATGAGATGAGTATCTTACATCAAGCTAAATTTTAAATCGTAAAAGCTACATCTATGCCAAATTTACGGTTATATGTGTATAATCCATTCTTCGTTTAAGTCTACTTCTAACAGAACCTAACGAAAAACAAACTTGCAAATATGCTAAAAGTCATAAAAATCGGTTCAACCATTTTGAAGTGAAAACGGTACGTACAAATAAACATACGAGTATATACAGTTTCACATTGATAAATATTAATTAGTAGGGATACACTGGAAAGTAGGACTGTCTTGTTGATAGTTCTTCTTAAAGGATTCAATATAATGCCAATTCAGTTTAAAACAATGTTCAGCATAATATAAATACAATCGGCGCTTAATTCTACTCGATCTCAATCCAAATTACACTGCCAACAATTCCACAACGGAAATAAAGAATTTGCCGCTGATTGTTTCCTTTTTGTGACGACAAATCGGCCTTTGATCCGCAGAATAGTATTAACCGTATAGGATATGATGAAGAGATTAATTCCTGTCAATTTCGTGTAGCCTTGGTATCATTTGATGAACTTACAGCGCTTCTAAAGGTCTTTTGTGTTGTGCCGGCTATATTTTCTGACATTTCCGACCTATTTTCATGTCTTGCTGCCAGGTTGCTAAATAATTGGAATCTTGAGAAGGTACTTAGGTTTCTGCCTGCTCGGTTGCATCAGTGTAAAAAGAGCTTGGTCAGCTATTCGGTTAGATAGAAGTCATTGCTCTTGACACAAAATATTTGGAACAGTTCTGGCATGCTACCTTCCTATGCAAACTTGAATTCTACGGTTTTCCAAAGAGACTCTGCAGATAAGTGACTGACCTTTTCACTCGTAGGATTGTAATTAATGGTCCTCACAGTTCCTCCTATAAAATCAAGGTTGTTGTTTCTTAAAGCTCGGTTTTGTTGTTGTCTGTCTTAATAATAATAATAATAATAACAATGCGTTTATTGCCCAACAGTGATCACCATTTACAGAGCAAAAAGCAGTAGTATAGCTTACATGGTAGTTACAGCACAAAATGTAAAACAGAAGAAACAGAAACAAAAGAAACATGAAAAACTTGAACAAAATCCATCACAGATGGTCGCGGGATTTATTCTTTAATTCACAGACACTGCAGTGAAAAATATCACATGCACATGAAATTTTGTTGGCATTTAGACACATAAAATTGATTGGAGCATTTAGTAATAAGTTAGTTTGAGCTCTTTTGCACAGGAAAGTCCTGTATTCTCTAGATGTAATTCTAGGAACCAGAATATCTACTTGAGCTAACAATACAACACAATCTACTTTTCAATGGAAAAGCTTGTGCAAGAAAAGTACAGATTGATATCTACGGCTCTCCAAAGACTGATAATCAAATCTATGTAGCAGCTCAGGATAACTACAGAACCTCTTGGTGAATACACACCATCGATTTTAAAAGCTATGAATTTCAATAATTTCTTTTGTGCTTTTTCAATATCAACGATATATTGGCTATATGTAGGACTCCATATGAGTGAGCCATATTCCAGTTTAGATAAGATATAGGCTTGGACTTGCGACTAAATGTTACTACTTTGCATTTAGAAATGTTCAAATGCAGATGATTTCTTACACACCAGTTCTGTAGGAAAGTAATTTGTTCCTGTAAGATGATACTGTCTTCTTTACTGGATACTGATATATATATATATATATATACATATATATTTAAATCATCCACAAACAATAGCTTATTGCAATTAAGTGAATCATACAAATCATTGATAGAAAGTGAGAATAGAAGAGGTCCCAAATTGGATCCCTGCGGCACACCGCTAGTGGCAGTGAATACTTTCGATCTCACATTATTTACACATAAGTATTGTTGTCTATTAGATAAATATGATCTGAATAGCAAGACATAATTATTTTGTAAACCTAGATAACAAAGTTTCTTGAGTTTCTCATGATTGATCTTGTCAAGAACTTTGGAAATGTCAGCATACATTACATCAACTTGACCCCTGCTGTCAACTGTTTCACATAAAAACTGGCTAAAAACCGTTGTTAATAGTTGACCGAAACTTCGTGAAACCGTGTTGATAAATAGAAATGCAATTTTTTGCAGACTGGTAGATACGATCATATAATATCATGTCAAGAAGCTTAGCAAAATTGTTCAAAATGGATATTCCCCTGTAGTTAGTGATGATATTGGAAGCTTGACTTTTGAATATAGGGTATATTTTAGCAATTTTAAACGTGTCAGGAAAAACGGAAGTATTCAGGATCAAACTAAACAATATTTTAAGTGGCCTTGCTAGTACTGCTATGCAGTCTTTAAGAAAGAAAGATGGAATTTGATCTGGCCCAGAAGTGAACTTTTTTTTAATTTTCGTAAAACTTTTAGAATTTCGCGCTCAGATACCGCTACGCAGGTAATATCCAATAGATCGCATCCTTGAAAGTCAAAACTAAGTTGTTCATCAGTAATATCAGGTACAGAGTAAATACTCTCAAAAAACTTAGCGATAGCATTACTGATATGTTTAGGATCATGTAACATTTCATTTCCATCAGACATTTGTCCAGGTATCCTAGAAGTATTATTTTTTTTGATGCATGAACGCCCAAAATGATTTCGGTTCATGTTTTAACTGATTTTAAATTTTCTTTAGGTACTGATCATAAACTTCTTTTTTTTCTGCTTAACAGTTACTCTTAGCCTACTAAAATTTTCATAAACATCAGCATTGCGCGTGAAAATTTAAACTTCTTATGTAATTAAGCCTTTTCCTTAACTAGAAGAATAATTTCAGCTGTATACCAAACAGGATGTCTATGCCTAAATTTTTTATAGTACATGTATATCAAGTAATTCGTATATCTTACCATAGAATCTGTCAACCGCTTGGTTAATATCACCAATATTTTCCAATAATAACCAATCAATAAACAGCAAATCCTGATACAATGCAACGAAGTCAGCTTTTTTGAAATTTTATTGTTTATGTTCCATAACTGAATTGATAGATTCATGTTTGGGAAAGATCTTATTAAGCGTTACAGATAGGGCTGGATGATGATGGTCTTCATCAACTAAATGAGTGCAGTCTTTCTCAACAGTACAGTCAAAATTACTTATAACTAAATCTAGCATTTTGTTATGACTATTAAGTACATTATTGTATTGATAAAGATTTGAAAAAGATAAAAAATTAATCATGGAGGAAGTCTTATGATCATCCAAACGATTTTCAACAAATCGACTACAGTAAAAGTCCCCTATAATAAAGAATTTTTTTGAATGCAATATATCCCAACTTTCCAGCATGTCTAAAAAATTATCAAAGTCTTCAAGCGCTGTCTTGCGAATGATAGTACTTTACATGCAGTGTCACACCAATCTCAACGGTTGAGCTGCACTATCCGTAGTTGGCGCTGTTTATTGAAAGACTGTCCAACAGATCGATGACTCTTCCTTAAAAGATTGACACACACATTGACAGACAAACAGTTTGTTCTACCGATATGTCCACGGACTGCTCCTATGAGTTCTCTATAATGCCGCAGTGCTCTAGTCCAACCAGACGAACCCCAAATACTGATGCTCTCGTCCTAGCACTGAAAAAATGTCTAAGTAATTATATTGTTAACTCTAAAGTCATTCCGAGATTGAAATCGTGACTGGACTAGATACACCAATAGATTAAGCCATTTTCCATTTCGATGTTGCATGATTATTTGATTGGACTAAATCCTATAGAGATGTATAAGAAAAAGGAGGACAAGTACGTTTCTAAAAAACACAAAAAGCCTGACTGTCGCAGCAGCTATAAAAAATTAAGTTCATGCTATTAGGCTCTTTGGGCTGTAGCGTGTGAAATATAAATTCCAAAGTTAAAGTTTGAATGCACTATCAGGATGAGTCTAGTGACAGCTCATGTGTAAAAAATCCATCAAGCCGTTTAAACTGTAGCCCGTGGAACAGAAATCTAAAACTGACATTATTGATTAAAATCAGACATTTTAATTTTTATAGAATTTAAATAAACAGAGCCTCATACGTCAAAATCCATTTAGTCATTTAGACTGTAGGCCGTGATATAGAATTATTCTTGTCCATATACGTATACATATATGTATGTATACATACACACGCGCGGAAAACATAACCGTCTTTCTTAGTCAGTCCGGTAAAGAAAAACAAATGTTCAGGAAGATAATAGGCCACACTTAAAGTTAACTTCATGGGGGTGTTCATGACGAAGATGAGTGTTAAATGGCGAAGTAGAAGTTGTTGGTGACAGGTTGCTCCTTCTCATCTTGGCGCCCCTTTTGTTTTCACATCAAAAGCCAATTACTGCCATCTTCCTTCTGGCAGCAGCGCAACGGCAACCACTGGACGTGGAGTTTGCAGGGCGTTGGAGAAGTTTCCGACCGATTTCGTCCAATGTCGTTAATTGGCTAGTTTGAGTGGTAAATTACTTCCGACTGCGAGGACGATTCACTGCCTCGACTTCTGATCAAGTGAACCGGCCGAATATCTATCAAGTGAAATGAAGTTTGCGCCGATTATTAAGCGAACATACGTGGTATTACTTGGATTTTACTGGCAATCGACCAGATACGATGTGGATACCAAATATCCAGGCCAATAGAGCAGGTGACACGACACGCTATTTTCGTGTACGCTACAAGAAAATCATACCCAAAGGCCTACACTAACATTCTGACATCTTTTGTGTTAATTTTGTGGTGATGGCAATACCGAATCTGTGGAAATTTATCTATCTATCTATCAGACATTTTTTCACCAAATATCCATTATTATCCAAATATAAACTGATTTGAAATATATGCATTAGGGTGTCGAAAAACATGAAAGTTCTTTTCAAAGTCAAAACAACTGTAAATAAAGTTTTATGTACCTAGAACCAGGGCAGCCCGTGTCGAGTTGCGTTGAAATATGTCAAAACTTGCATTTTAGGCGCGCGCGAGCTAACGTTTTGCAGTGCTCGATTGTTATAATAGTAAAGGAATTGTTCTCGTTCAGTCAACATGTCGAAGGAATGACGCAGTTCTAAAAAAGAAATATTTTTAAAAGAGGACGTAAAGCATCAAATTACCGGGTCAAAACTTCCCTCTAATGGACAAGTACTTATTAGCAGTTTTGTTCTATAATATCCGGGAAGTGAAATTAAGTGTCAATGAGAGCGCTAATCTTACTATTCGTGAGTGCATTATTTACTGGGAAAAGGCAAGTATACCGACTAAATCGCTACATAACTGTGTTGAAAAACTAGTTACCTTATACCAAGTTTGGAGAGTTTTGCAAAACACTGACGAGTTCCCTATAAGCAAGTCCCCCATTCAAAGAATCACTACATAAACTTCGATTCTGGCAATAGATGTGCTGACCTGAGGCCAAGCCTAGATGATGCTGATGAGTTGCAAAAAAGTACAAAACATCTGTTTATGGTTGACTGTCTGTGGTCGGACGGACAAAACCAGTAAGTTTGTAGATGGTAGCAACTCTTCGTTTTCTCATTTTAGAGAAAAATATCGATGACTTTGTCTCAATCAAAAGCAAGTCCTTGTTGAGTCGACTCAAAATTAATGACAGTTTTCTCGAGGAGTGTCAAACTTCATGGCCATATAGCGATTCCTTTCAACACGCTAAGAATAAGGTGCAAATACTGAGAGCAGTTAACGATACGGCAGAAAGAGGAGTCAAGATTTCCATAGTTTAATCACTGCTGATGAGGGACAATTTTTATTACGTTGCTTATATGAACACAGGCAGGTATATCCTGAATGTAAGAAGAAAACTTTAAAAGGATAATTTAGTAAATATTGTTCTTTTAATGATAAATATCTAATTTGTCGATTAAGAATTATGTTTTGAAATCCATACATGGTTTCCCTATTAACTTTCAAATGAAAGTTTGACCGTAAGTGGCACCACGGGTTATCGATCCCCGATCGCAGTATTTTTCATTTTTTGAGTTGTTAGAGTCAAATGAAAAAAAATAGAGAATATGCTTATCTCAATTCGAACAAAAATTTGTTTGCCCTCATAGGCGAGGACACACTATATGAATGATCATTAGCAACTACGTCCATTCATTGTGATTGTAATCACTAATTACTTTATGCAAAAGAATTCATACGAAAGCGTTGGAATCACTAGCAAAGCAGTACGAGGCATGCCTTGTCACATGCCGATATGGATTTTTTTAATGTCACTGTGCGCCTAGTGGATACTAAGGAAGTATCAGGATAGCCTAAGCTATGGTTCATCAAGTTATTTAATAAACTTCCTCCATTACAAATGTATTTAACATAAAAATAAAAAATAGTATGTTACATAGAATAGAAATAGTATGTAATTTTATTAGTATTTCTGCCAAACAATTTTCAATTTTTCTGTCTGAATTTGCGTTTGCTTGTGTTTACTATTCCTCTTAGAACTCCTAATTGTATGAAATTGTTTGACTTCTTTGACGCATGTAAGCATGGTAATGAATAAACAGCGGAAACAGCGGGTCATAAATGTCTCGGTGTGGCAACTGCAAGCAAAAAAACGGCGATTCTGTTGACGGGGCGTGCATGGGACTTACGTTATAGCCACGTACATTTTCTGATGCGCCTCTCTCTGTGAATAGCAAGTATTAATTATGGGTATTTTGAAAGCGAGCCGTAGGCAAACGCGCTTGATCTGTATTTACCCTTATCCCCCAAGGAGAATACGTCAAGTGCACGTGACCCACACCTGCTCAAAGATACGAGCAGTATACTTACATCTTCATTTGTGTATACGATGTGCCAGACGAAAATCAAATTGTGAAGGCAACGAGGGCAGAATTTACTTTGCGGCATCCTAATTACGTTAAGGAGTCACCTTGGACGTTAACTTCAGGGTGCCTTTGGCCGGAAGGACAGCCTCCCACGGCACGCCACTTCCAACTTCCAAGCCCTCAAGAAGAAGGCGAGAGACAAATTAGCGCTTTGCTGCTAGCCTCCCTCCCTCCACGGAGACACTATAACTCGTTTAGCTGCTCTCAGTCAACCTGAAACTGACGCGGACTCAATTTAATAAAAAAATATTACATTAACGAATTAAAACTCTTTTCCGATATGATGTTAAAGTTTACAGGCCTCAGGATCTTTTTGTCATGCATCGCGAAATGCAATAACAATTAATAGAGTTTTAGCACCCACTCTCTACCTTCTGTATACTGCAGATCTACCAACTGCAAATGATGCATGCATAGCAATATTTGTGAGAAACTTTCTCTAAATTGAGGACTGGTTAAAGAAATAGCGCATAAATGTATAAGTATCTCTGAATCCATTTAGACGGCTTACATGGCAAGTGCACATTTTCTCAAACAGGAAATAAATGGCTATCAAACTTAAAAAGATGTATTGGATTATTTGTATGAAATCTAAGTTGTCATTGACCAATACGCTAATACTATATAATGCTTTGTTGATACTAATTTGACATCCTTCAGCGGTTCCAGAAAAATGACCAGAGAACGATTTACGTTCCCAATGAAGTAATTCAGAGTAACGTGGATCACTATCCTTTATATCAAGGAAGTGATCCACGAGTTCAGTGTCATATACAGTGAAAGAGGGGAAACACACCCAAATGTGCAATGTGCAAACCAATGATAAGTGTCTAATAATAAGACAGTAAACAGGTTAAAATGTCATTTGACCTCTGACTTAGGATAGGACCACGATAACATAAACCTTCAATTTAGTATTAAATAAAACATGGTTATTGCCCATACTGGCAGATTGCTGATTTCTCTTAGGAGTAAAAGTAGCAATGAATGGTCGTGCCAATATTTCAATACCATCGAAAGGAGGAAAAAATTCGTCTTTGATCCCTCCTCAAGAGTAAAAACAGTATGTGTTGGGAAAGTTGGTTGAATTTATTAAAGTATCTAGAGTCGATTTGTGTCCATTCACGAAACGTAGGTGGATGACCGAATCCAAATTAAAAATCAAGATCAATACGTACGTCTACTGTCCTGAGACAGCAAACCAAAAGTTTTTTGCACGCAGGACCTCTGGCGAAGTTCTTGAGGAACTCACCTAGGAACTCATGTTCGCTGCAGTCAACAATCTCCGTAAAATGGTAAAAGAGACTCAGCCTCAATTCTATCACTATTGAGCTCCCCGCTACAAAAATAGAGAGATCACATTAAATTATGTACCTACCATGATACACTAGTCTCATGGGCATGTCTTGGGTGGACCATCCGTTGGTTTCTTTTTTAGATTGGTATTAAGACTACACTCTTCAATAATATGTAACACTCGATACGTTATTCAAAACAATACAAATTACGATTATTTATGAAAAACAATTTCAGTTAAATGGCTACCGCGGATTATCTGGCAGCAGTCGATCCTCTTAAACCAATTTTGAAGCACATTTTCGACAGTTTGTGGGTCCATCTCATCAATAGCTCGACGGATATTTTTCTTAAGAACATCAATTGTTTGAGGATCGTTGGTGTACCAGCGGTGCTTCACAGTACCATATAGGAAGTAATCCATGGGCGTCAAATCAGCGCTGCGGGCTGGTCAATGAACGTCTCCAAAGCAATTGATAACGCTATGACCGAACTTGTAAACGTTCGATTGTTTCACGGCTGGTGTGACATGTTGCGCTATCCTGATGTAACCAGAGATTGTGCAAGTGCATGTCGTCTAATAGTGGCCACAAAAAACTCCTCAACATGTCTCTAAAGCGTTCCCCGTTTACCGTCACCTTGAAAAAAGTAGGGACCAATAATTCCCACCAGTCCAAAAGCCACACCAAACAATTACTCCTTTTGGATGATTTTTTTTTCTATGACATGTGGATTTTCAAAACCCCAACTCCTACAGTTCTGCTTGTTAACGTAACATCCCAGATGGAAATAGGCTTCGTCCGAAAAGATGATTTGGCGACCAAAATTGACGTTCGTTTCCAATTGATACAGAGCTTACACAGAGAAACGATATCGAACCGGATGGTAATTTTGTTTCAACTCTTGTACAAGTTGCTCCTTGTAAGGTAATAATCCCAGGTCATTAAGCAATATTCTCAGCACAGAAGTGCGACTGATGCCTACCTGTGCTCTGTCACGAGTTGACATTCTTGCATTTTCACGCACACTCTGGGCAACAGCAGCATGGTTTTCGGCTGTACGTATGGGTCAAACACGCTCATACCTTCTGTTATTCACAAGCAGGCCACTTTCACGAACCTTCTTATATATATATATATAAATAGTTTTTCAATATTTCCACCCTTGTTCAAGATTAAAACGATCCATTGCTGTCAGCGGAGGTTTGACACAATATATCTGTCAATATGTTGAGCATGGAAGTGCTACCAACTGTAAAAATAATACCAACTTAAAAAAAACAACTGATTCCCCACCCTTCACATACGTTGATATCCACACCATAAACACGGTCCGCTGTTAAAGGGGTATTTTTGATTCATGAAAGTCCTTTCAACCTTTCTTAGAATGATCTCTAAGGACAATTCAGATCATTATTTTAGACAAGAGCTTAGAACAGCTAGATTCGCGTTTCGTATCAGTGTGCGGGGGAGCGTGAGATCTCCCGTAGCAGATCGCTTATGTGTCGGAAGCATAAGATTGGATTGCTTCTGGGTTACCTATTCTATGTTTAAACGTAATATCGGAACGAAACCTTCACGTACCTATATTTTATGATCTCTTTTTCATATTTTAACGTGCAATTATTGCGTATTATGCAGTTTACCCAGTGAGTATCGAATTGCCAATTACAATAATCCCCAGAGGCATAGTATAATCACCTTATAAACATCAGTACTTTCCAACCCAATAAAACCTAAACAGTTATCGGATTTTAATCAATACGGCAAAATTGAGTCGGGCTTAACTCATTTATGTACTTCAAAAATGTTACGAAAGTAATTACACGGCTATTTGAAGTTGGTAGAAATTTTGGTTATGGACCATTTTATTGTAGTTTGCGATTCACATTCAACGCGTTTTCTGTGAACATTAATTGGAAATAAAAATGCTGATTCCAGGGTCAAAGTTTCCATGAAACCGTGATTCTCAACACCTTTCAGTTTGTCACAGTCCAACTCATGTACCGCCAGTTTCTGAATGTTGACTAACGATCATCCACTACTTTTGACAGTAAGACCTCTGCAAGACGTATTTTTGGACACGAGTTATAATATCCAACTCATCTTCAGACTTCCTTCCAAATAACGATCTCTGGGCTTTCAATTCCTCAATGTGTCCAAACATTTCCAGAAACCTTCATAAAGTGCCTCCGGAGCATAGTATGTCAGCAGTAGAAACAAGCTTTAAAATTTGCATTGGCATTGTTACTGTAGACATCTATTAAACTTTCAGATGACTGCCATAAGACGGAGTCTGCGCTTCCTGAAGCCGTTGCTCTTCACTGTTATCGCCAGTATACGATGTTCTATGAAACATTTTCGAAATTTTTTTGCCCAAATTAAGTTTAAAGAATTCAGTGATGCCTAGATACGATGAGCGCGCGAAAAGTATCGGAATATGTACTGATAGATTTAATTTGCCATATCGACAGCTTGGATTAGAACTGAACTAGCCTAGACGATCATTAGAGTTAATTCAGCACATCATATTGTAGCAGATTTATTATACCCTAGGTAACTATACGCTTAAAAAATTTCCAACCTTTTGATGTTGTGTGGTTTCAACCTGTGGTTTAAAAAGTGGAACATAACAACAAGGTACTAAAAATGGAACATAACTTAATGGGCTAAAAATACAATGTACTGAAACGGCAGAATTTGTGAACCAGTTTCGTATCTGTAGTCGTTTCAATTAATTTTAAAACAACGGTCATTGCAGATTTCAGTGGCATAAATAACGAATATATAACAGATTGCATATACAGGGTGACTTTGAAGTTGAGTCATTAATTTTTAGATAATGATTGTAGAAGGAAGATAAACCAAAATATGTGTGTAAAAATAAAAAAAAAAATAAAAAAAAATGTTACCTTGTTTAATAAAGTATCCTCCCGACAAGTATTTCAGTGCGGACCTGTATTTGATCGTGCGGTCTTGGAGCAGCATGCCCTCACCTGTGAGGTCTTAAGTCACCTGATTCACGAGCCCTTTGCACTACATTAACAAAGGCACGAGGGGTTGGTTGCACTCGATTGGGAAACCGATTCGCATAAATCCGTGATGCATCCGGGAGCATTTTGTAAAGACTGCCCCCCCGTAAATAAGAATCATGTCCACAAGTTCAGCATTTTCGTAAACATGTGCCATTTTTGATTTCGTTTGAGCCACGCAACACACTACTATTCACTCAGGATTTATCGACTGACGAAAAACATCGTGATAAACGTTTCAAATTCTTTCGCTTTTTTGTTTCCGATGCGATGAACCGGTCAGGCGGATTATATCCGTTGTCGCCAAACACGAGCATATAATAGGCAGGGCGGTACTCAAACTTCCAAAGGGCTATAACTTTGTTACTTTAATTTTACCAGAAAAATGGTAAAGGAAAAAAACATTTCTTTTGATCAGATCTACTCACTGTTAAAATAAATGACTCAACTTCGAAGTCACCCTGTATATGTAGTGCGTAATATTCAAAGGATGACTATTTCATAACAAAAGGTGGGAAGTTCAAACCTTAATAGATACCTATTACACGATCAACATCGACTATCTACGACCGGACGGTAAATTGTACGTTGTGGATCAGCTTTTAGGACGTTAAATCTCACTTTTCAACCCACGGACTTCACAGGCTTCACATTCTTTGTTAAGGCGTGCTGCATGTCTGCTGACACGACCGTTCAATTGTCCTTCATATTTTTAATTTTCAAGCCTTAACGCCATAAATGGATAAATAACTATTAGTGACCTTTGTTTTAACTTTTAGATTCAATTTTGGCAACTATTGGCATCATATGAAGAATTTAGTACCAGTGTGTCTTTGTATTCCAAAATTAAAAGTCTTAATGGAAATATGGATTTTTTTGTCACCATTCCGCATATGTTTTATTAGAGAAAAAAAAATATAGGCAATTTAACAAATATTGCGTGAAAAGGTATCTTTTTATTTTCATAAAAAACATAGCAATTAGTCCATGGAAAAATTTTGTTTGTGTCCCTGTTGCTGTACCTTCTAGCCACACACCTAAATAATGAGGACCGCGACTATCAAAAGGGAATTAAGTATACATAGTTAATCCGATTTTTTTAACTGACGAAGGTTAGCAGAACTGGGAAAAGCCTCCTCAGGTAGATTTTTCCACAATCTCGACACCCCAGCAACAGAAGAGCGATAGTAAACGCCAGCTCTAGCTCAGCCAGTAGAGATAGCGGTAGAACAGAGTCAGGTCGCCGACCACCCGTCGTCATCGGTTAGTCGGATAGCCCTCCGGTGATCAGCATCGAGTATCGACACTGTAGTCCGGGTCGCCACCACCCCACATGTGAGCAGTACTCAGAGTGAGTAGGTTATGTGGAGAACAACAACTCTTTCCGCTGAAGCTGTCACGATTAACGAGATGTGTTCGTGCTAAATCAACTCCTCTTTGACCAAACTTGATCATGCATTGGGAGCGAATTGACATTAGGACACTTATTGCTGGTTAAGTTGCAGTACTGTGTTTTGGAAGCATTAAACTGAACCAGATTATTGCGGCCCAATACGGTGATCACTTTCAGATCTCATCTAGGCATATTTGAAAGTAGTTTTTTTAAGTCTCCTTGTATGCGATGCTCCCATACAGGAAACTAGTAGAAGTTTTTGGAACCATGCATTGAAAGTTGGGTCTGGTTTTGGGCGTTTCTGAGGAATCGCTTGACAGATTTGCTGATCAAACTATTTTAACGAACATGGTTTTGCTTGGATCTCATTTTATTTGTATCTTTTCCAATAACTGAAGTTCTTTATTTATTATGTTACGCTCTTTGTTTCAACATTGCACACAGCAAGGTGAGTACCGAGTTGATCTATTCGACCCAATTTCATTCAGTGATCGCATCATATACTGCTGACTAACTTTCTATAATAGTAATAATGTATTCATGTTGGTACACAAAAGTGCTTACACACTTCGAGAAAGGTCTCGGCATTTGAACAATAAAAAACAATGCAAAAAAATAAGAACAAACAACATAAACAAATTTGAAAATAAGCACAAAGTAATGAAACAAATAGTCAACAGTTAAGGAACAAGTCGGTAAAATCTTTATTTAAAAACTCGTCTATCCTGTAAAAAGCTTCCATCACGAAATATATTTTCAGTTTGTTCAAAAATGGTTGGGTCTTGTGTTATATTTGTGAATCACACACACACACACGCACACACACACACACACACACACACACACACACACACACACATATATATATATATATATATATACAGGGTGTCCGCAAAGTTGGTGTTTTCCTTTTCAGAAACAACTACCCTTGAAATAACAAAGGTAGTGAAACGAGGGCGACCAAGTAAAAAAAAATAAAGGAAAAAGTACTCACTCTCCAGTTGACGAGAAGGGCTAAGTACGTCTCTGCCTGAAATCGAAAGTTATTCACCCCATTACGCGTGAATGTAGATTCGTCTGTCACCAATATGCACTTCAAAAAGTCCGGATTATTGTCATGTTGATGCAACAACCACTCACAAAACCGCACTCTTGCTGGAAAATCGTCAGGTTGAAGGGCTTTTACACGTTGGACGTGAAACGGATACAGCCCCTCTTCACGCAGCGTTTGCCACACTTTAGTTTTTGATACTTGCACTTCTCTAGCCACGTCTCTAGTGCTTGTTGAGGGATTCTCGTCTACGCGATTACCTCTACAGGCGTGACCGTAACCGTCGGTTGAAGGTTGCATACTGACCTGACACACTGACCCCGACCCAGTTCTGTCGTTCAGCCGGTGACATTGTACCACTCCTTGATGTCGCGGCTACAGGACGGTATTCAGATAGTTTTGATGTTGCAGAGCCCTTTATCTCGGTTCCCTTAAGACATTGGTGTATATTGTACTAAAAAAAATTGCTTATGTTTTCAAGATCTACACGTCGTATAAAGGAAAACCCCAACTTTGCGGACACCCTGTATATATATATAATTTTTCACCTATATATATATGTATATATATATAGGTATGGTATAGTTAAAATGTTTAGATCAATAAATGTCATCTTGTAACACTGTCTGAAATGTAAGTTTGCTATTATGTATGTAATGCATTTTAAAATCCAGTTACGTATATAAAGTTACACAAACTCACTCCATTAAGGAGTTACGATTTTATAATAATTTTCAAAAATAAAACAACGTCGTCTTAACCTGAGTTGCCTGGTGCTTTGTTCTTCTATGCGAGCCACTCCTTTGTAATTGAACATCAGGGCAACTCCCTGCAGTAAGCTGCTGGAAGTCTAGAAGTTCGTTGAACTCCGTCGGTTAGTGTTAAACACTCCGCAACTAAGAACATCCACGTGGTAGCAGGGCAACTTTGCAATTCCCATACTCCTTTTTGGGAGTCTTGGTTAATTGAAAACGAGGCTGTGGTGAACTCCCCACGAATTGGACGAAGTCATGGTGAAATTTTGGTATCTATACTGAGTGGATTTTATCACGCTTGATGTCGCCTTGCATTTTGATAATCTTTTTCTGTGTTGGATTACAGGTCAGGGGAAAGTTGAGAGCTGAGGCGTAGGTTCATCAGGTGAGGTGTTATACTATGCTCAGGCTATCGCACAATAAGCATTGTTACAAAAATATTCCTACTCGTTTCACTTGAGCATTGATTATTTCTTCGAATAAGTTTATGGTAATGTTACCCTAATGTTTGTACAAAATATATGCTTTCTAAAAGCACCTTAGTCACGAAGCAAGCAACCTTTTCGTTTGTAAGTATCCATCACTAGACCTATCCCTACTGATGCGTGCAAAAACCACGAAACAACAACGTAAAGGTATCGTTTCGTTTGATTTGGAAGCAAACATATTCAGTTCCATTTTTGTCTATTTATGCATATAATGTCATTGCTGGTAACTTCAATGCATCCTTAGTATTCCAGCTATTTGAGGGGTCGTCCGTCTTAATTACGATATCAGGTACAAACGTAAGGACTGAGAATATATATCAGCTTTGGCAAACCATATGTATGGTGCCTGTCAGATTTCTTGACCTATTTGCTATAAGTTCTATATTATAGTTCGAACTATTTCTCCATAGGTGGCATTCTCAGTAAGGAGGCGTGGTGTGGGCTAGTGAATAGCTGATACACAAGTGACAAGCATGGCGATTAGATCGCTATAATACCGATTATTTTACATAACATCGGTGCGGACCATACTTAACAATTTAAAAAGTGACGTCTCTGGGTCAGCAACAGTTTGTCCTCCTATTGGGATGAAAAATCTCATTTGAAACATCGGATTTACAGTACTGTCTCTGATCTTCTTCCAAATGGATATTTTAGTAGCGGCAAAAGCAAATTAACTAGCACCTGGAAGACAAATATATCTATAATGTGAATGTATGTTCAGTCTCTCAGCATCACATATGGACAACAATACGGAGAGACGTAAAAATTTGTAAACTTTGTAACTGGCATCCGAGAAAAGTTGTAGGTAAGGTTTTCACCGCGAAAATGTACAGGGACTTAAAAAGTATGGAGAGATCAAAATATCTCGCAAAATACATTTCCTAGAGAAAAATGTAGTAGAACAGAGAATGTTCTTGCATTGGTGGTATTGAACGTAGACTTAACTACGACCTTCATGGTCATTTAAAGGTTAAGACAGTTTTCTACGTATAACCCCTATATTTGAGGGTGTCCAGAACGTCGAAATACCTCAAAAATACGTTTCGCAAAAGAAAATGTTGTGTAATAAAGTAGTACGGTTTGAAAAGATCCACCTTATGGTAACCCTGAACGCGACCTTGACTATGACCTCTAAGCTCATTTGAAGGCAGTTTTTAAATGAAAACCCCCATTTTAGACATCGGAAATCAAAGGAACAAGAGAGAACTATTGCATTGTTATTTAAAATTTGTAGGGAATGTAGATGTTTCGAAAGTTTTATTTCGGATTTTCGTTGATCATAAAATTTTTGAGATCCGAAATAAAACTTCTGAAACTATGGAATTACTTTGAATATTGAATTTCTTTCTCCGCAACCTGTCTCCTTCACACTAATGCGTAACGAATCAACTATCCACTACTTTCACGCGAGCGGAGCTGCAGGTTTAGTTTAGTATAAAATATATTGGTGGCGTTTAGGCAACGTCCAGCGCTTTTATGTTGAATAGCAGCGGTCCAGGATAGCTTCGTCAGCTTGAAAGCAGTCTTCACTTTGCTGTTAGATTTGATAGTCTGCTGCTAAATGTTGCGAACTGTCAAAGCTATTACGCGGCTATTACTACTCAGCGTAAAAACGCTGCACCAGTGGGCCATTTTACGTTGGCTGAATACGCTCATTGTTGTTGTCAATTTTGACTTGTCCTGTCAGTTATACATATGATGTGGTTTCATGGTTTGATTTAATGGTCTGAAAAACCATCCGCTTGTGGAATCGTTTGGTAAAGTATTTTAGCTTTAGCTCCTATCCTATGCAGCGTATTTACTGCTAGCCATAATAATCCCGTTAACATGGTTCTGTCGGAATCGTTGGGAATTTTATCGTAGCGTACTCTGTAAAATCTCCTGAATTCCCCATCAGCTTAATTGAATCTAGCAAGGAAATTGCAGCTCGATGCAGCTTTAAATGGACTAGTATTTTTAATACTCACAAACTACATTCTTTTTGGTTCTTTATAGAATGGTAGCATTTAATAGAGGAAACTCGGCACGGCGACAGAAATACTTGGCTGTCACTGCCAGACAAGGCCACAGTCGAACTAGCGCGCAATGAGGAAGTTATACAGAATATTGCATTCGTTTCATACTCCAGGGAATAAGGACTTTTTAGGTTGAAAAATTTGCGACATTGAACTTTATGTTAATAGCATTGATAATTATAATGATTCTAATTAGTCTGTTCAAAAACGGGCGCTTTTCCCGTCATTTTGGCAAAAAATATAGCTTTCGTTCGTCTGACCACAGACAACCAACGATGGACAGCTGTCTCGTGCTATTTGGAAACTCCTCATCATGGCGTATGCTTGGTCTCGGTGGTCAATTAACAAAAGCTGAGCAAACTCTACTCTATTCAGAGTATAAGGTTTATCGAAGTAAGACAGCACAAGGTGTCATTTATTACCATAACCTACCACTACAAAAGTGAAAACAGCAAGCTGACTGTAAAAATAACGACAATATTGTAAAATTAATATGAAAGCGTATACTGTTTAGAATGGCAGACAAACAGAAAACCCATAGAAGCAAGCTTGTGCGTGTGATTCTACAAATTACAAAAACATTAATCTGGTATGGATATTATAGATATTTTACTAATTTTAGTAAAATAACAGCCACTCAGGTATTTCACTATGAAATATTTGTCCACACACTTAAAAACAATTCGACTAAAATCGGTTCACAATATTTGAAGATATATGAATAAAATAAGCATATAAATTCGTTAAAATCGTCCACAGTCGGTTAATGTAAGCATTTTTGATAAAAACTGGCATATTCATCTAATACATATAATGTTATTAAAAGTCGGTATCGATGAACATGAAGAGAGAGAGACATGAAGAGAAAATGGATAAAGAGACGAAGTAAGTATGCAGACATCTCAACATCATTTTTAATACATTTATGAGACCTATACAATAATCACAGATATTATGTATGTAGGTTTTGCCTAGGAGTATTTGAGATCAACAACTTAAGTTCTTTCTTGAACAGAAATTTTTGACTGATCCTCCTAATATACTCCGGCAAGACATTGGGACATCAGTATCTGTGACCCTTTAGGCCAACTGTTTATGTAACTGCTGAACTATGGGAAAAATAGTCTGATAGCAAATACTCTCACTTTTTTGTAAAGCTCATCATATGGATACCTACATGGTTTTGCCAAGCATAATTCTTAGTATCCACTTCAGCATTACTTCCAATTTATTGAGGTATATACTTGCTAGGCCACCCCATGCAATAATACCAAAGACCAAATCAAAATACAAAGATTTCAGAATGTCAGCCGGGTAACCACTATGGCCGCGGTGCTAACCCAACCTATTTTTTTCTTTATGTGTGAAAAAATACAGAAATAATCTTGAAGCATGCACCATTTATTTTTGAATTCTAGCTTTCCATTGAGTATTGTACTGAGGAGCTGTAGCATTAGATTCCAAAACTAGCTCCCTGAATAAAGTTGCCCCTGATGTTTTCCCGAAGCCATGTTAACTGGATTATAATGGTTGCCTGTAAATACGGTGGAAGCTCGGTTTTTGGCCGTATAAATAAGTTGAATGGCGAGGATTGTGGGCTTTTGGGCGAAACATGCTATTCGGGCTTAGTTGGTAAGCTCATTTTGAATAAAAATTATCATACATATGGAAGCAGCCGCCAGATCGTCAAATCATTTTGATAATTACTTTATTATTCAGTGTGGCGGCATTATTGTGATGAAAATAAAAAATGTTGCTTTATGTCTCGTTCTGATCTGCATTTGTAACACGTTTTTGATCAGATAGATCTTTTGTTTGGTAGGTTTGAACATTAACTTTTCAATCTTAGTAAGTTAATATTCTTATTTCTTGAACAGATGTGTAGATGTGGTAACAATATAGTAAAAATACACAGCAACATGAACATAACAAAATAAATTAAAGATGAATATTCTCACCACGTTTATGTATTCAAGTGCAACATTCTAAGTTCTCAGTTAATTGTTAAAACATTTAAAAATAGTTTTGAAAAATTGCTACTAGTTAGTTGAACTTCAACTAGTAATTTGTTGAAAAATATGACGAAGTTGCATTATGGGGACATTTTGAAATAGGTTGTAGTATGTTTTTCACCTATTTTTGAATTTTGATTTCTAGTGTTGTACTTATGCTAAACGTTGATATTTGGAAATAAGCCATTATACTCCTTAACTCAAGTTAAGCATATCAAAATGTACGAATGAAAGAATCGTGAAATTGGAGGCGCACCGGTCATCATGAGCAGCCGGCGCATAGGTCACTTGAACGGGCTCCTTATGCACCTTTACATTCCCTAGACCTCAAGCCTCGCTATTCTAGCGAAGTTGAGTATGGCTTTGAGTACAAACTCCTTAACGTTCTGGGAGTCCAAATTGATGGACGCCAGTATAGTGTGCCTGTAGTAGTTCAGGGCTTAACAGCGACACAGAACGTGCGCTGAGGTCTCTTCCTCTACCTTGTAGTGCTCACATAAGGGATCCTAGCCACCCCCATCATGCGCAGGTGGCGCCTTAATGTGTTATGGTCAGACAAAAGTCCCACCTGCAACCTATGATTGGCTCCATCTAAAGATAAGCAAAAATGTCCATCCTTAACGCTGAACCATACGATGAGTTATCATGCCTGACGGAGATGTCTGGAAATGCTTCTCCAGATTTCTCCTAACTCTTTGCGCGGGCACCCCTAAGCTGGTCCAGGATCAACGAGGTTGCTGGCTGATGCTGTTTTCGCCAGAGCATTTGCTGTATTTTTGAACTTCATCGTAGCGTGTCCCGGTACCCACACTAACGATACCGGATGCCTCGCTGCTAGACAATCCAGAACCTCCCTGCATTGCAATACAAGGCTCGAAGTAATCTTACAGGCACTTAGTGCCTTCATAGCAGCTTGGCTGGTTTTAAGCGCCCACCTCACGTCTGCGAGCCCACATTGAAGCTCACATCACAGCCTTGTTAACCTTGTATGCATCATGCTCTCTCCAGTTTAGTTTATAGTCTAGGATAATTTCTAGATATTTTACTGATTGGGATAGCACTAGTCTAGTCTCAAAGAAGGTCGGTAAGACAAGCCCGTCAAGCCTTCTTCTCCTAGTGAATAGGATCAGCTCGGTCAGAAATACCGACTTCCCTACACCACGATTCCACACTGCACAGAGCGCTGTGCATAATCTCAGAGGCTGTTCTACAAAAACGACCCCTAAGTACTATGTTCGCACCACTAGGTAAGGAACAACCAAATCTCGTCCGAGCTGCCGGAAATACGCCGTCCAGACCATTATAAAATATAAGTGAAATAAGGCTAGTCAAGTGACTCCATTATAAAGAATAATGAAATGATTCTTTTTTGGGACACAAACACTCTAAATTTAACATGCTTTCCCCTTTACAGATTACAGATGTAAGGGCTTGGCTTGTCAGCCTTAACGTCACTGTGACCCAAGTGGATTTATTGTGACACCCTATATAATTTCTAAGGCCTTTCAGCCTTGACCCTTTGATCATACTCCATAGTCTTAACAAGTGGCCTAGCATGTAGATTTCCACTATTGGACATGTGGTTCCTACTATCTGAAAGCGTAGCCTTACCAGTGATTTAGGTGCACTGGGGTTTCCTCATGCTCTCTGCATAAACGGCATGTGGCCTCTTCTGCCAGAACCAAGAGTCTCATATGTCGATTTAGACGACAGTGTCTTGTCAGGAGACCCACTATGGCCCTTATGGCCTTCCAAATGAGTCCAAGTGGGCCCTCTGTAGAAGCGGGCCTTCGTTCTTTGATTAACTCTTTTGCCTGCCTTTGCCCCAATTGGCTGTTCCACCACTCTAGGGACATTTTCTTGGCCCAATTTCTTATGGACTGTATAGTGCGTGTTCTCGTCACGTCACAGAAGGGCAATGCGCCTATAAGCTACACCCTGTCGGGCTAGCTCATCCGTCTTTACATTTTATCTGTGCCCTTCATGTCCTGATGCCGATAATGTAGGATTTGTGGCTATAAGGCAATGTATGTTATAGTGAATGGTCAGTAGAGATTTTCCATTTAGAAAATCTTTCATCTGCAGTATGGTAAATTATGATTTTCTTAAGTTCCTATAAACGCGAACTATATGTTCGTGGAAATTTAATCTGCTATGAAAATATGTCCCGAGTAATTTACAAAAATCAGATAAAATATGTCTTTTATGCGTTGGATGTTAAAATTTATTACAACAGCCTTCCTAGACTTTAGGATTAGCACCAGCAAAATTATTTATCCAATTAAACTACGGATACAGATCCCTGGCGATGCTGTAGTTCCAAGTATCTCTATAATTTGTCTGTCCATGTATGAGATCAGCCAACTACAAAAAAATTCTTATACCAGCAGTGTATAATTTTTATATAAAATTACATCAAGGAAAACAGTAATTTTCTACATGAGAAATCTGTTACTGAATGAACTTATGAAGTGAAAAAAATGGTGTGTACTTGTAAAACTTCAGGAAACAGATATGAAACGTGTACTTGGTTACGAATGAAGTTGCTTCTAAAGGCATGGGTCTTATTTTCCTACTTGCATTGATTTATCGTCTTACCGATATCACCATAAGAACCCTTCTTATAAAGATAAAAGTGGCAAGGCTGGATCATTCCTGCGATAGGTTGAACCAAGTATAAAATAATGCCGATTGCATCTCAACTGGCAATGTAAAGATCGATTTATAATCTCCGCACCATCGCCGTGCCCTTGCCGTAACGCAGAACTGGAATCATGCGCTTGACGTTAAACTGTTTATAAACGGAAATTCGCAAGGCTGATGATAGATTTGACGAAGACCTAATAAAATCATATCTAAACAATCGTTCTCAAGTAGTTAGTAATACAGCTGAAAATGGTGATTTATGTTATTCGAGAGAAGTAAAAAACATTATGGGGGTTCCACAGGGATCAGTACTTGGACCAATTTTATTTTTAGTGTACATAAATGACCTATCTAAATCTATTAACTTCACTTCGTTATTCATGTGCGCTGATGATATGTATTTGGTATAGTGGCTGACAAAAACATAGAACAGTTGTCTCAAAAGTCAACTAAGCTTGTAAATAATGTAGTCAAATGGTGCAATGACAACTTACTACATTTGAACATCGATGGAACGAATATTGTATACTTCAATAACGACACCACCAAATCACTATATGTGAAATTAAACGGAAAACTATGGTTCAAACGAAAACTGCACAGGTGAGAAAATAGACCGTGCATTGAAGTGGACAGAACAGATAACAGCAGTGTTATCGAAAATGAACTCTGCCTGCTAGTTAATATACAGTATTAGAGATTAAGTTAGTACTGACGTCTTGAAAATCGTTTACTTTCCTTATGTACAATCTGTACTACAATACAGCATAGTATTTTGGTTTCGCTCTTCGAAATCTGCCGAGGTACTTATATGCCAGAAAATAATTTTAAGAGCAACATTAAAATTACCCCAACCTTTTGATGTTGTGTGGTTTCAACCTGTGGTTTAAAAAGTGGAACATAACAACAAGGTACTAAAAATGGAACATAACTTAATGGGCTAAAAATACAATGTACTGAAACGGCAGAATTTGTGAACCAGTTTCGTATCTGTAGTCGTTTCAATTAATTTTAAAACAACGGTCATTGCAGATTTCAGTGGCATAAATAACGAATATATAACAGATTGCATATACAGGGTGACTTTGAAGTTGAGTCATTAATTTTTAGATAATGATTGTAGAAGGAAGATAAACCAAAATATGTGTGTAAAAATAAAAAAAAAATAAAAAAAAATGTTACCTTGTTTAATAAAGTATCCTCCCGACAAGTATTTCAGTGCGGACCTGTATTTGATCGTGCGGTCTTGGAGCAGCATGCCCTCACCTGTGAGGTCTTAAGTCACCTGATTCACGAGCCCTTTGCACTACATTAACAAAGGCACGAGGGGTTGGTTGCACTCGATTGGGAAACCGATTCGCATAAATCCGTGATGCATCCGGGAGCATTTTGTAAAGACTGCCCCCCCGTAAATAAGAATCATGTCCACAAGTTCAGCATTTTCGTAAACATGTGCCATTTTTGATTTCGTTTGAGCCACGCAACACACTACTATTCACTCAGGATTTATCGACTGACGAAAAACATCGTGATAAACGTTTCAAATTCTTTCGCTTTTTTGTTTCCGATGCGATGAACCGGTCAGGCGGATTATATCCGTTGTCGCCAAACACGAGCATATAATAGGCAGGGCGGTACTCAAACTTCCAAAGGGCTATAACTTTGTTACTTTAATTTTACCAGAAAAATGGTAAAGGAAAAAAACATTTCTTTTGATCAGATCTACTCACTGTTAAAATAAATGACTCAACTTCGAAGTCACCCTGTATATGTAGTGCGTAATATTCAAAGGATGACTATTTCATAACAAAAGGTGGGAAGTTCAAACCTTAATAGATACCTATTACACGATCAACATCGACTATCTACGACCGGACGGTAAATTGTACGTTGTGGATCAGCTTTTAGGACGTTAAATCTCACTTTTCAACCCACGGACTTCACAGGCTTCACATTCTTTGTTAAGGCGTGCTGCATGTCTGCTGACACGACCGTTCAATTGTCCTTCATATTTTTAATTTTCAAGCCTTAACGCCATAAATGGATAAATAACTATTAGTGACCTTTGTTTTAACTTTTAGATTCAATTTTGGCAACTATTGGCATCATATGAAGAATTTAGTACCAGTGTGTCTTTGTATTCCAAAATTAAAAGTCTTAATGGAAATATGGATTTTTTTGTCACCATTCCGCATATGTTTTATTAGAGAAAAAAAAATATAGGCAATTTAACAAATATTGCGTGAAAAGGTATCTTTTTATTTTCATAAAAAACATAGCAATTAGTCCATGGAAAAATTTTGTTTGTGTCCCTGTTGCTGTACCTTCTAGCCACACACCTAAATAATGAGGACCGCGACTATCAAAAGGGAATTAAGTATACATAGTTAATCCGATTTTTTTAACTGACGAAGGTTAGCAGAACTGGGAAAAGCCTCCTCAGGTAGATTTTTCCACAATCTCGACACCCCAGCAACAGAAGAGCGATAGTAAACGCCAGCTCTAGCTCAGCCAGTAGAGATAGCGGTAGAACAGAGTCAGGTCGCCGACCACCCGTCGTCATCGGTTAGTCGGATAGCCCTCCGGTGATCAGCATCGAGTATCGACACTGTAGTCCGGGTCGCCACCACCCCACATGTGAGCAGTACTCAGAGTGAGTAGGTTATGTGGAGAACAACAACTCTTTCCGCTGAAGCTGTCACGATTAACGAGATGTGTTCGTGCTAAATCAACTCCTCTTTGACCAAACTTGATCATGCATTGGGAGCGAATTGACATTAGGACACTTATTGCTGGTTAAGTTGCAGTACTGTGTTTTGGAAGCATTAAACTGAACCAGATTATTGCGGCCCAATACGGTGATCACTTTCAGATCTCATCTAGGCATATTTGAAAGTAGTTTTTTTAAGTCTCCTTGTATGCGATGCTCCCATACAGGAAACTAGTAGAAGTTTTTGGAACCATGCATTGAAAGTTGGGTCTGGTTTTGGGCGTTTCTGAGGAATCGCTTGACAGATTTGCTGATCAAACTATTTTAACGAACATGGTTTTGCTTGGATCTCATTTTATTTGTATCTTTTCCAATAACTGAAGTTCTTTATTTATTATGTTATGCTCTTTGTTTCAACATTGCACACAGCAAGGTGAGTACCGAGTTGATCTATTCGACCCAATTTCATTCAGTGATCGCATCATATACTGCTGACTAACTTTCTATAATAGTAATAATGTATTCATGTTGGTACACAAAAGTGCTTACACACTTCGAGAAAGGTCTCGGCATTTGAACAATAAAAAACAATGCAAAAAAATAAGAACAAACAACATAAACAAATTTGAAAATAAGCACAAAGTAATGAAACAAATAGTCAACAGTTAAGGAACAAGTCGGTAAAATCTTTATTTAAAAACTCGTCTATCCTGTAAAAAGCTTCCATCACGAAATATATTTTCAGTTTGTTCAAAAATGGTTGGGTCTTGTGTTATATTTGTGAATCACACACACACACACGCACACACACACACACACACACACACACACACACACACACACACATATATATATATATATATATATACAGGGTGTCCGCAAAGTTGGTGTTTTCCTTTTCAGAAACAACTACCCTTGAAATAACAAAGGTAGTGAAACGAGGGCGACCAAGTAAAAAAAAATAAAGGAAAAAGTACTCACTCTCCAGTTGACGAGAAGGGCTAAGTACGTCTCTGCCTGAAATCGAAAGTTATTCACCCCATTACGCGTGAATGTAGATTCGTCTGTCACCAATATGCACTTCAAAAAGTCCGGATTATTGTCATGTTGATGCAACAACCACTCACAAAACCGCACTCTTGCTGGAAAATCGTCAGGTTGAAGGGCTTTTACACGTTGGACGTGAAACGGATACAGCCCCTCTTCACGCAGCGTTTGCCACACTTTAGTTTTTGATACTTGCACTTCTCTAGCCACGTCTCTAGTGCTTGTTGAGGGATTCTCGTCTACGCGATTACCTCTACAGGCGTGACCGTAACCGTCGGTTGAAGGTTGCATACTGACCTGACACACTGACCCCGACCCAGTTCTGTCGTTCAGCCGGTGACATTGTACCACTCCTTGATGTCGCGGCTACAGGACGGTATTCAGATAGTTTTGATGTTGCAGAGCCCTTTATCTCGGTTCCCTTAAGACATTGGTGTATATTGTACTAAAAAAAATTGCTTATGTTTTCAAGATCTACACGTCGTATAAAGGAAAACCCCAACTTTGCGGACACCCTGTATATATATATAATTTTTCACCTATATATATATATGTATATATATATATAGGTATGGTATAGTTAAAATGTTTAGATCAATAAATGTCATCTTGTAACACTGTCTGAAATGTAAGTTTGCTATTATGTATGTAATGCATTTTAAAATCCAGTTACGTATATAAAGTTACACAAACTCACTCCATTAAGGAGTTACGATTTTATAATAATTTTCAAAAATAAAACAACGTCGTCTTAACCTGAGTTGCCTGGTGCTTTGTTCTTCTATGCGAGCCACTCCTTTGTAATTGAACATCAGGGCAACTCCCTGCAGTAAGCTGCTGGAAGTCTAGAAGTTCGTTGAACTCCGTCGGTTAGTGTTAAACACTCCGCAACTAAGAACATCCACGTGGTAGCAGGGCAACTTTGCAATTCCCATACTCCTTTTTGGGAGTCTTGGTTAATTGAAAACGAGGCTGTGGTGAACTCCCCACGAATTGGACGAAGTCATGGTGAAATTTTGGTATCTATACTGAGTGGATTTTATCACGCTTGATGTCGCCTTGCATTTTGATAATCTTTTTCTGTGTTGGATTACAGGTCAGGGGAAAGTTGAGAGCTGAGGCGTAGGTTCATCAGGTGAGGTGTTATACTATGCTCAGGCTATCGCACAATAAGCATTGTTACAAAAATATTCCTACTCGTTTCACTTGAGCATTGATTATTTCTTCGAATAAGTTTATGGTAATGTTACCCTAATGTTTGTACAAAATATATGCTTTCTAAAAGCACCTTAGTCACGAAGCAAGCAACCTTTTCGTTTGTAAGTATCCATCACTAGACCTATCCCTACTGATGCGTGCAAAAACCACGAAACAACAACGTAAAGGTATCGTTTCGTTTGATTTGGAAGCAAACATATTCAGTTCCATTTTTGTCTATTTATGCATATAATGTCATTGCTGGTAACTTCAATGCATCCTTAGTATTCCAGCTATTTGAGGGGTCGTCCGTCTTAATTACGATATCAGGTACAAACGTAAGGACTGAGAATATATATCAGCTTTGGCAAACCATATGTATGGTGCCTGTCAGATTTCTTGACCTATTTGCTATAAGTTCTATATTATAGTTCGAACTATTTCTCCATAGGTGGCATTCTCAGTAAGGAGGCGTGGTGTGGGCTAGTGAATAGCTGATACACAAGTGACAAGCATGGCGATTAGATCGCTATAATACCGATTATTTTACATAACATCGGTGCGGACCATACTTAACAATTTAAAAAGTGACGTCTCTGGGTCAGCAACAGTTTGTCCTCCTATTGGGATGAAAAATCTCATTTGAAACATCGGATTTACAGTACTGTCTCTGATCTTCTTCCAAATGGATATTTTAGTAGCGGCAAAAGCAAATTAACTAGCACCTGGAAGACAAATATATCTATAATGTGAATGTATGTTCAGTCTCTCAGCATCACATATGGACAACAATACGGAGAGACGTAAAAATTTGTAAACTTTGTAACTGGCATCCGAGAAAAGTTGTAGGTAAGGTTTTCACCGCGAAAATGTACAGGGACTTAAAAAGTATGGAGAGATCAAAATATCTCGCAAAATACATTTCCTAGAGAAAAATGTAGTAGAACAGAGAATGTTCTTGCATTGGTGGTATTGAACGTAGACTTAACTACGACCTTCATGGTCATTTAAAGGTTAAGACAGTTTTCTACGTATAACCCCTATATTTGAGGGTGTCCAGAACGTCGAAATACCTCAAAAATACGTTTCGCAAAAGAAAATGTTGTGTAATAAAGTAGTACGGTTTGAAAAGATCCACCTTATGGTAACCCTGAACGCGACCTTGACTATGACCTCTAAGCTCATTTGAAGGCAGTTTTTAAATGAAAACCCCCATTTTAGACATCGGAAATCAAAGGAACAAGAGAGAACTATTGCATTGTTATTTAAAATTTGTAGGGAATGTAGATGTTTCGAAAGTTTTATTTCGGATTTTCGTTGATCATAAAATTTTTGAGATCCGAAATAAAACTTCTGAAACTATGGAATTACTTTGAATATTGAATTTCTTTCTCCGCAACCTGTCTCCTTCACACTAATGCGTAACGAATCAACTATCCACTACTTTCACGCGAGCGGAGCTGCAGGTTTAGTTTAGTATAAAATATATTGGTGGCGTTTAGGCAACGTCCAGCGCTTTTATGTTGAATAGCAGCGGTCCAGGATAGCTTCGTCAGCTTGAAAGCAGTCTTCACTTTGCTGTTAGATTTGATAGTCTGCTGCTAAATGTTGCGAACTGTCAAAGCTATTACGCGGCTATTACTACTCAGCGTAAAAACGCTGCACCAGTGGGCCATTTTACGTTGGCTGAATACGCTCATTGTTGTTGTCAATTTTGACTTGTCCTGTCAGTTATACATATGATGTGGTTTCATGGTTTGATTTAATGGTCTGAAAAACCATCCGCTTGTGGAATCGTTTGGTAAAGTATTTTAGCTTTAGCTCCTATCCTATGCAGCGTATTTACTGCTAGCCATAATAATCCCGTTAACATGGTTCTGTCGGAATCGTTGGGAATTTTATCGTAGCGTACTCTGTAAAATCTCCTGAATTCCCCATCAGCTTAATTGAATCTAGCAAGGAAATTGCAGCTCGATGCAGCTTTAAACGGAAATTGGACCTAGTATTTTTAATACTCACAAACTACATTCTTTTTGGTTCTTTATAGAATGGTAGCATTTAATAGAGGAAACTCGGCACGGCGACAGAAATACTTGGCTGTCACTGCCAGACAAGGCCACAGTCGAACTAGCGCGCAATGAGGAAGTTATACAGAATATTGCATTCGTTTCATACTCCAGGGAATAAGGACTTTTTAGGTTGAAAAATTTGCGACATTGAACTTTATGTTAATAGCATTGATAATTATAATGATTCTAATTAGTCTGTTCAAAAACGGGCGCTTTTCCCGTCATTTTGGCAAAAAATATAGCTTTCGTTCGTCTGACCACAGACAACCAACGATGGACAGCTGTCTCGTGCTATTTGGAAACTCCTCATCATGGCGTATGCTTGGTCTCGGTGGTCAATTAACAAAAGCTGAGCAAACTCTACTCTATTCAGAGTATAAGGTTTATCGAAGTAAGACAGCACAAGGTGTCATTTATTACCATAACCTACCACTACAAAAGTGAAAACAGCAAGCTGACTGTAAAAATAACGACAATATTGTAAAATTAATATGAAAGCGTATACTGTTTAGAATGGCAGACAAACAGAAAACCCATAGAAGCAAGCTTGTGCGTGTGATTCTACAAATTACAAAAACATTAATCTGGTATGGATATTATAGATATTTTACTAATTTTTGTAAAATAACAGCCACTCAGGTATTTCACTATGAAATATTTGTCCACACACTTAAAAACAATTCGACTAAAATCGGTTCACAATATTTGAAGATATATGAATAAAATAAGCATATAAATTCGTTAAAATCGTCCACAGTCGGTTAATGTAAGCATTTTTGATAAAAACTGGCATATTCATCTAATACATATAATGTTATTAAAAGTCGGTATCGATGAACATGAAGAGAGAGAGACATGAAGAGAAAATGGATAAAGAGACGAAGTAAGTATGCAGACATCTCAACATCATTTTTAATACATTTATGAGACCTATACAATAATCACAGATATTATGTATGTAGGTTTTGCCTAGGAGTATTTGAGATCAACAACTTAAGTTCTTTCTTGAACAGAAATTTTTGACTGATCCTCCTAATATACTCCGGCAAGACATTGGGACATCAGTATCTGTGACCCTTTAGGCCAACTGTTTATGTAACTGCTGAACTATGGGAAAAATAGTCTGATAGCAAATACTCTCACTTTTTTGTAAAGCTCATCATATGGATACCTACATGGTTTTGCCAAGCATAATTCTTAGTATCCACTTCAGCATTACTTCCAATTTATTGAGGTATATACTTGCTAGGCCACCCCATGCAATAATACCAAAGACCAAATCAAAATACAAAGATTTCAGAATGTCAGCCGGGTAACCACTATGGCCGCGGTGCTAACCCAACCTATTTTTTTCTTTATGTGTGAAAAAATACAGAAATAATCTTGAAGCATGCACCATTTATTTTTGAATTCTAGCTTTCCATTGAGTATTGTACTGAGGAGCTGTAGCATTAGATTCCAAAACTAGCTCCCTGAATAAAGTTGCCCCTGATGTTTTCCCGAAGCCATGTTAACTGGATTATAATGGTTGCCTGTAAATACGGTGGAAGCTCGGTTTTTGGCCGTATAAATAAGTTGAATGGCGAGGATTGTGGGCTTTTGGGCGAAACATGCTATTCGGGCTTAGTTGGTAAGCTCATTTTGAATAAAAATTATCATACATATGGAAGCAGCCGCCAGATCGTCAAATCATTTTGATAATTACTTTATTATTCAGTGTGGCGGCATTATTGTGATGAAAATAAAAAATGTTGCTTTATGTCTCGTTCTGATCTGCATTTGTAACACGTTTTTGATCAGATAGATCTTTTGTTTGGTAGGTTTGAACATTAACTTTTCAATCTTAGTAAGTTAATATTCTTATTTCTTGAACAGATGTGTAGATGTGGTAACAATATAGTAAAAATACACAGCAACATGAACATAACAAAATAAATTAAAGATGAATATTCTCACCACGTTTATGTATTCAAGTGCAACATTCTAAGTTCTCAGTTAATTGTTAAAACATTTAAAAATAGTTTTGAAAAATTGCTACTAGTTAGTTGAACTTCAACTAGTAATTTGTTGAAAAATATGACGAAGTTGCATTATGGGGACATTTTGAAATAGGTTGTAGTATGTTTTTCACCTATTTTTGAATTTTGATTTCTAGTGTTGTACTTATGCTAAACGTTGATATTTGGAAATAAGCCATTATACTCCTTAACTCAAGTTAAGCATATCAAAATGTACGAATGAAAGAATCGTGAAATTGGAGGCGCACCGGTCATCATGAGCAGCCGGCGCATAGGTCACTTGAACGGGCTCCTTATGCACCTTTACATTCCCTAGACCTCAAGCCTCGCTATTCTAGCGAAGTTGAGTATGGCTTTGAGTACAAACTCCTTAACGTTCTGGGAGTCCAAATTGATGGACGCCAGTATAGTGTGCCTGTAGTAGTTCAGGGCTTAACAGCGACACAGAACGTGCGCTGAGGTCTCTTCCTCTACCTTGTAGTGCTCACATAAGGGATCCTAGCCACCCCCATCATGCGCAGGTGGCGCCTTAATGTGTTATGGTCAGACAAAAGTCCCACCTGCAACCTATGATTGGCTCCATCTAAAGATAAGCAAAAATGTCCATCCTTAACGCTGAACCATACGATGAGTTATCATGCCTGACGGAGATGTCCGGAAATGCTTCTCCAGATTTCTCCTAACTCTTTGCGCGGGCACCCCTAAGCTGGTCCAGGATCAACGAGGTTGCTGGCTGATGCTGTTTTCGCCAGAGCATTTGCTGTATTTTTGAACTTCATCGTAGCGTGTCCCGGTACCCACACTAACGATACCGGATGCCTCGCTGCTAGACAATCCAGAACCTCCCTGCATTGCAATACAAGGCTCGAAGTAATCTTACAGGCACTTAGTGCCTTCATAGCAGCTTGGCTGGTTTTAAGCGCCCACCTCACGTCTGCGAGCCCACATTGAAGCTCACATCACAGCCTTGTTAACCTTGTATGCATCATGCTCTCTCCAGTTTAGTTTATAGTCTAGGATAATTTCTAGATATTTTACTGATTGGGATAGCACTAGTCTAGTCTCAAAGAAGGTCGGTAAGACAAGCCCGTCAAGCCTTCTTCTCCTAGTGAATAGGATCAGCTCGGTCAGAAATACCGACTTCCCTACACCACGATTCCACACTGCACAGAGCGCTGTGCATAATCTCAGAGGCTGTTCTACAAAAACGACCCCTAAGTACTATGTTCGCACCACTAGGTAAGGAACAACCAAATCTCGTCCGAGCTGCCGGAAATACGCCGTCCAGACCATTATAAAATATAAGTGAAATAAGGCTAGTCAAGTGACTCCATTATAAAGAATAATGAAATGATTCTTTTTTGGGACACAAACACTCTAAATTTAACATGCTTTCCCCTTTACAGATTACAGATGTAAGGGCTTGGCTTGTCAGCCTTAACGTCACTGTGACCCAAGTGGATTTATTGTGACACCCTATATAATTTCTAAGGCCTTTCAGCCTTGACCCTTTGATCATACTCCATAGTCTTAACAAGTGGCCTAGCATGTAGATTTCCACTATTGGACATGTGGTTCCTACTATCTGAAAGCGTAGCCTTACCAGTGATTTAGGTGCACTGGGGTTTCCTCATGCTCTCTGCATAAACGGCATGTGGCCTCTTCTGCCAGAACCAAGAGTCTCATATGTCGATTTAGACGACAGTGTCTTGTCAGGAGACCCACTATGGCCCTTATGGCCTTCCAAATGAGTCCAAGTGGGCCCTCTGTAGAAGCGGGCCTTCGTTCTTTGATTAACTCTTTTGCCTGCCTTTGCCCCAATTGGCTGTTCCACCACTCTAGGGACATTTTCTTGGTCCAATTTCTTATGGACTGTATAGTGCGTGTTCTCGTCACGTCACAGAAGGGCAATGCGCCTATAAGCTACACCCTGTCGGGCTAGCTCATCCGTCTTTACATTTTATCTGTGCCCTTCATGTCCTGATGCCGATAATGTAGGATTTGTGGCTATAAGGCAATGTATAGTGAATGGTCAGTAGAGATTTTCCATTTAGAAAATCTTTCATCTGCAGTATGGTAAATTATGATTTTCTTAAGTTCCTATAAACGCGAACTATATGTTCGTGGAAATTTAATCTGCTATGAAAATATGTCCCGAGTAATTTACAAAAATCAGATAAAATATGTCTTTTATGCGTTGGATGTTAAAATTTATTACAACAGCCTTCCTAGACTTTAGGATTAGCACCAGCAAAATTATTTATCCAATTAAACTACGGATACAGATCCCTGGCGATGCTGTAGTTCCAAGTATCTCTATAATTTGTCTGTCCATGTATGAGATCAGCCAACTACAAAAAAATTCTTATACCAGCAGTGTATAATTTTTATATAAAATTACATCAAGGAAAACAGTAATTTTCTACATGAGAAATCTGTTACTGAATGAACTTATGAAGTGAAAAAAATGGTGTGTACTTGTAAAACTTCAGGAAACAGATATGAAACGTGTACTTGGTTACGAATGAAGTTGCTTCTAAAGGCATGGGTCTTATTTTCCTACTTGCATTGATTTATCGTCTTACCGATATCACCATAAGAACCCTTCTTATAAAGATAAAAGTGGCAAGGCTGGATCATTCCTGCGATAGGTTGAACCAAGTATAAAATAATGCCGATTGCATCTCAACTGGCAATGTAAAGATCGATTTATAATCTCCGCACCATCGCCGTGCCCTTGCCGTAACGCAGAACTGGAATCATGCGCTTGACGTTAAACTGTTTATAAACGGAAATTCGCAAGGCTGATGATAGATTTGACGAAGACCTAATAAAATCATATCTAAACAATCGTTCTCAAGTAGTTAGTAATACAGCTGAAAATGGTGATTTATGTTATTCGAGAGAAGTAAAAAACATTATGGGGGTTCCACAGGGATCAGTACTTGGACCAATTTTATTTTTAGTGTACATAAATGACCTATCTAAATCTATTAACTTCACTTCGTTATTCATGTGCGCTGATGATATGTATTTGGTATAGTGGCTGACAAAAACATAGAACAGTTGTCTCAAAAGTCAACTAAGCTTGTAAATAATGTAGTCAAATGGTGCAATGACAACTTACTACATTTGAACATCGATGGAACGAATATTGTATACTTCAATAACGACACCACCAAATCACTATATGTGAAATTAAACGGAAAACTATGGTTCAAACGAAAACTGCACAGGTGAGAAAATAGACCGTGCATTGAAGTGGACAGAACAGATAACAGCAGTGTTATCGAAAATGAACTCTGCCTGCTAGTTAATATACAGTATTAGAGATTAAGTTAGTACTGACGTCTTGAAAATCGTTTACTTTCCTTATGTACAATCTGTACTACAATACAGCATAGTATTTTGGTTTCGCTCTTCGAAATCTGCCGAGGTACTTATATGCCAGAAAATAATTTTAAGAGCAACATTAAAATTACCCCAGATGACATCTGAGAGAGAGTACTTCAAAAAGCTGAAAATAATAGCAGTATCATGTATATACATACTGAGTATATGTAATGATACAAATTAGAACCTCGATGAATACAAGAAAAACAGTTGTTATTACAATGATATGATGACTAGAAACTGTAACAATCTAAGTGTGCCCCATCATAAAACCGGGTTATATGAGCAAAGCCCATACTATAACGGTGTAAAATTTTTTAATGCCTTGCCAGTACGTATAAAAGACTGTAACATATGGCTTCCAAAAAACATTGATAGCTTCTTTATCAGAAAAAGCGTTTTATTCACTGAATGAATATTTTAATTGTCCATAGTTTTTTTGATGTAATGTTGTTGTGTGTACGTGTGGCAATAAAGCTGTTAAATGTGAGATTGTGTCATCAAAGTGTATATTTCTTCTCATGTTGACGTTGTCTATGTTTCCCACTGTAAGCTTTATGACAATAAATTATTATTTTATTTTATTTTTTCTTTTATGTTTATTATGAAAGATCAGCTGGTTTTTTTCGCATACATTTTGCTCTATTTGACAAGAGATGTTTTGTTTTGCTTTTGCTTCCTTTATGATTGTTTACTATATTTTATCTAGTTTATTTAAATAATACCTAATATAAATTCAGGAAACGCGTATTACAAATGATGAAGACACTGCATAAATATATGTATATGATCAGTGCGGTCTTTAGATATGTGAAGAATGATGCAATTTTGGGTTAAGTTATGTGTCACCCGCCGTAACATTAGCAAGTTTATTAATTGATTTCAGCCGCCAGCGGCAGTGTTACGGTAACAGGGATTCTCATAAGACGGCTAAGCAGCTCACCCGTTTTGCGACGAGCGAATTATAGTTTGAGGTGGGTGTTGGCCTTGCATCCAGTAAAGGATTCCATGAAAATATACGACGCGCGTCAGCATCCAACCCGGTCGCCATATGCCGTGTAGGTTAAAGCGGAGCAGTTTGTTTATAAATTTGAAAGAATCCGAAAATGGCACATTCTCATAGCATTATGAAACTTCTCGATATAATGTTAGTCTACGGTGAGTGACTTAAATATGCTAATAATGTTTCGAGAGCGCAATGAGACGTTTTTGTATAAGTTTCTGTTCTGCGTCGTGTAGTCCTGTTTATTTCCTAGAAAGCTAGGGACGTTTACAGACACCAATCGGTGGCCAACATGATCACTTCTTCGTCCCTAATGTCGCGAGATTGTGGAACGATCTGCTCGAGGATGCCCAGTACGGTTTCTGCATCAATATAAAAAAGAACTCCATAGAGGTGTAGTGTTAAATGGATTAATCGAGTCCATGTACAGTTGCATGGTTTTGGTTGTGTAAGTAATTTTCTATACAAATTGCTGTTTCTACATTAGATATGCTGCAGATTACTATCGGAAGATGAAACAAAGGATATTACGAGTCTCACCTTCTGAAGACCGACAAGTGTGATTGTGGGCTTAAACAAAGGGACGCTTTAGCGCTCGGATTCGATTTTAATTAAACGATATAATGAGCGCGCTTTTCTATGTACATTTCATTAATGGAACACGAAGTGCAAAAGGCATTGTTTACCAATTTGCTGAGCTAACGTGCGCTACGTAGTTGCGCTATATATAAGCGGCAAATTTAATATTTAAATAAGACCCGTATTCGCTTAACACTACGATTAGTGAATGTTGTGGTGCTCTCCACGCTTTGCCCTTTGACCCGCAGCTGCCATTACAAAGGCAATTACACTGTCCAGCTAGAGTACTAATGACTGTATGTGCTCTGGATAGGGATCTACTCCACAATTGCGACATTCATGCAGGAATATCGAAAGTAGAAAAGGCAGTACAAAAACAAACTCAAAGCTCTCTAATTTGTCTGTGGATCTGTTTTCCGAGGTATGATGAGGCCGTAATTCGGCATTTTATCTTTGCTGGAGTAAATTGCTTAGACTCATTCACTAGGTATCTGGATATCTCAGTCATTCTGATGTCCATCTACAAATTTTGACAGATAATCCAGTATTGTCAAGAGGAACTATCTTGAATTGTTTCTATATATACTTTTGAAGTAAGATCCATTTATTAATCGTAAGAGCTATATTTTCTTGAACCATTGGAGTTTCCCCATTTCAAGTACTTGTATTTTATGAGAATTTGTGGTCTTGGATCAAGAGATCCTTTTTTGCGTGTACCAAGAATAAATTATTTTTTAATACCTGATTGTTCACATGCCTTTTTACAGGAACGATTCGCTCGTATCTTGAAAAGAGGTATAAAATTGGGATTGTGACGAAATCTTGGGTATAAGATATCTTGAAGCATTCTACATTTGCAGGATTGACTATCGCGTTCACGAAATTCAATACGCGAACTATTTTATTATTCTTGAACCACTACGAAGGTGTGCCACCGAGCTGCCTGGATACCTTGCACCAAGAAATAATGTTAACAGACGCTAATTCAGTAGGCTCTACATACAATTTTGGACATTGTCCAAAATTCACCTAAATAGATGTATAGATGCAATACCTAGGTCTACGTAAATGAAAAATATATGTCAACGAATCTGCATACATACTCTCGATATCTAAGTCAGAAATTACTGGGGATATGTGGCCGAATCCTTCGTTGTACATTTTTATTTACTTTTTATGCATTCATTTGTCAAAATTTGCACCCAATTAGGTTACTCATTCTCAAAACTTTGAAATCTGGCAGATGATTGTGTACTATAACCCTCTCACGTCGACTTTTTTTTCTTTATAAATTTAACGTTCTTTAATATTTGCTGTACTTATTGACTTATTTAAAACTGGTCTGTACTGTATTCAGATTTTTAGATTTTGTTTTTTTTTGTAAAATGGCGATGGGACATATATGTCCCTCTAGGATTATTATTGGACATATTTGTCCCACTAGGTACAAGGAAAATAAATATATTTTTTATAAATAATAAAGAAATTTTATTCGCAAACACAAAAAAATCCTGTTTTGTTATTTTTATCTATGGAATGATGAGAAACAGTTCATACATAATGCCACGTTGCACTGGGAACACATTATCTTCGTTCTTTTCTCTTTCTTCTTTTTATGACAGTTATGACATCTACGACGTGTCGTTCCTTCAACAGGTAGATGCTCTCCAACATTTTGTAGAGACATTGACGTTTGAGATGGTCTTCCATAGCAGCGGCGTCGTTTGATAGAAGCGTTTTGTCGTCCAAAGCTAATAAGTTGCTCAGCTAAGGACACAATAAACTGTAGAAGTGGAAGTCTTTTATGATGGACATCTTGATATAATACCCAGGCGTTGACAACACTAGTTAACAGTAGTTTATAAAAAACTTTCTTCCACCACTCATTTGATTTCCTGTCAATGTCATATAGGCTTGCAAGTTGATCTGCCAGATCGACACCTCCCATATGTTTGTTGTAGAATAACACAACATCTGGGCATGGAATGCTAGCTTTAGAACCATCCTTTTTTTTTCTATCTACTTGGCTCACTTTAGATGTATGGCAATTACTGAGCAAAATCACTTCTTTGGTATCTTTCCATTTAGTTGCAAGTAAACCAGTATCACCACAATACACTTCCATTGCACCTCGTTCTTTTATTTTTTTTCCAAAATCTGGTAAACTTTTTCTATTACTGTTACATGTACCAAATGCAGGAAACTGTATATTTGTCATTAGATTCACCGAAGCGAAAAATCTATCAAAGCATAAAGCAACATTGGCGTTTTGAATTGTATCACATAACTTTGCCACTACTCTCTCTCCTAGAGTTCCTTCCACTTGCTCAGTTTCTTTCCCAGCATAAATATTAAGATCATAAACATAACCTGTCAAAGCATCACACCTTTGCCATATCTTTATGCCCCTTTTGATCGGCTTCAGGGGCATATATTGCTTCAGAGCCGAACGGCCCTTGAATTTAGCCATGCTTTCATCTATCGATTGATAGCTACTATCGGAACGACTCGCAATGAAAGTCTTTTTCAGACAAGACACAACTTCGTCGATATAGTATGTCTTATTAGCATCTGGCGGCTTAGAAGGGTTATTGAAATATAGTTTTGAAAGAAGTACCAAAAACCGGTCCCTTGAGATTGCTGACTTTAGGGCTTCATTTCCCATTGATTTATTTGTTGACCAATATAACTGCATATTAGGAACTCTGTTATAGCTCATCACAAGCAAACTACCAATAACTATCATCATTTCAGATGGATCGGTATGATCGATTTTGGCGTGCTTTGTTTTATTCAAAATATTCAATCGCTCATTGGTAGACTGGGATATAAACATAAACAGACTCCTTGGAAACAATTTTAGAAACACTTCTAGTTGACTGGAAGACCGATTTACTGCTGCCAAAACAGTAGCTGGGGAATTATTGCTAGGAGGAAGTGCTTTTCGAGGAATATAATTATCGTCTGGAACTCTCCAAGAAAGTTGATTAGGGGTTCCTGGATTTGGAACGTTGTGATTTTGTGTATTATCGGGTATACCATCGTTATTGGTTACGTTACTTTCCTCTCCATTTTCATCGATGTCCGAAAAATAGTTTGTCTCCACCTCAGATTCGGATGATTCCCTTTCCGACGGATTATACTCTGACCCGCTATCCTGGAATGGCTCCTCATCTTCAGACTCATCCCACACGTGATCAGCTTCCCACTGTAACTCTTCTTTCGTCAAAGGTCTCCTTCTGAAACGAACAGAAGTTATTATTCGAGAGGGACGAATATGTCCCATGCAAGCATGCTGGAGGGATAAATATATCCCATAGTCAAAAACTAACGACTAAAATACTTTAGATACAAATTACAACGAGTTCAAATTATTACAATAACTAAAGTAACTTACCTGCTCATATTGTAGACATAGAAACAACTATTATAACATAGAAACCGCAAAAAATAGGGTCTGAATGTAGAACCACGTGCACTGTCGGCTGCTAACGATCGACTGAGAGCCGCGGCATGAAGATTCTTGGCGGGAAAATGTTCGCAGTAACGATGAATTCGAGTGGGACATATTTAAACGTATTTTAAATAGTAAATTTTCCCTCTAGAATTTTTGGACTTTCATATGGGACATATATGACCCATTAGACGCGAAAGGGATAAAAGAACTTTTAGTCAAGGTCATTTCATATTGTCATTTTATGGGAATGACCAAGGTAATAAAACCTTAAGTATGCATCCATCAGCGTCGGTATGATATTTTGTAGTACATCGGTTACCAGAATGACAGTGAATGTCTTTCGAAACATCAATTACGACGGATTCGCACACAGTAATAATACAAGTGACTTGGTGGCAGTAATTACCTAGAGCCATATTTATACATAATAGGGACTTTTGGCAATCACAAGTATCACATGTATAAATGTTAGCATTAGCCTTCTTTGACATTTAAGACATAAGCTAAAGATCAAATGAAGTTAACATTAACGCTAATGTATGCAGCTTTTTTATTTCCAAAACTCTATTCATTCACAAGTTTCTTTCTTTCCGTCCTTGAGTCTTGTAATTCCATGTTAACGATTGACCTACTCGACAAATCCCCTGTTCTGTCTGCCGTTCATTGTGCATTGCTATGGCTGCCCTCCACCGATTGTCCCGCAGATTTTATTGCATTCAGAATGCTGTACTGTGCACTTACTATGAGGAGCTACTCCTGAGACATTTTTATATACCAATAAATCCAACGAAAAATACAGATCAATTCCCTTTGCTTTTTTGAACATTTTCGCATTAATAAATAACTAAACAAGGGATCTGTAATGCTTTAAGAGCTCTTTCAGGCGGGTTCGCTATGAAACAAAGCTTGAATACTTGTACGATTTGGGAAAATATCTTCAAAGCTTATATTGGAGTAATCAGGTATGTAAGATAACCGTTGTTATTGATGGTTTTTACACTTCACGCTTCATTCGAACTATCAAGCCGTTTGTTCCTCATAGATCGGTTTTGGTTCTAACATTTTTCGGTCATATGTTACTGACATCCTTTCCTGCACGATAAATTTGTCCAATATTATGCAGGTAATAACACTTTGCATACAGGCATTCGGAGTGCCAGACCTAGCTATGCGAGAGAAAAGAACTGACAGCGACTTCCTCTCGGTCGAAAAACCTGGAGGATATTAGCACCTGTGGATACCGAGGCAAACACTGTACCTTAGCTAATAAGTGCCATCAGTTTTAGCTTCTCAGATGATGATTTGACACAAACACGTATCGTCAATTGCAACAGCTGTTGAGAAGTTAGGATAGAAGAGCTATTTTCCGCCATAACATTCCCACTATGTACAAGACCGATACAAAGTCCGGCCTGAGGTACTATTACTATAATTACACTGTCGGTAATTGATGCTATTCAGAAAGGTGCTGTCTGACCAGTGATACTTATGCCCGGTTTTGCAATTGCATGTTAACTGCGAATTTAATTCTAACCAGGCGTTCACTCAAAACGCGTCCTTCATGCCAGGTTTGTTCTAGAACGGTAACTAATTTTAATCAGACGACTAGTCCTGGGATAACCAGTTAAACCTTATTGCTTGACAGCGACATGAGTTGTTGAGGATGATACGAGATACGAACGAAGAGCGTCACAAAATACACCAAATAGAATAGTTCAGACATATGGAGGCAGCGTTGCCAGATAACAGTTACTGATTCGTTATCTAGAACTTCAAAAACGAAATCAAGGAGAACTAATTACTGGGTTACAAGTTATAGTCCCGTAGTTGGTAGATGGTCTCAGACCTTCGAGCGTAGATGTAGCACCTGGAAAATTGGGGTCATAATGTGTGCATGTCACTTCGGACTGGGCCTGAGGATTTGTCCGTGGCGGGAAAACCGCCGGTGGTAAAAGTTCACCAGGTGTCCACACTTTATATCATCTAAGCTTTACCATCCGAACAACCTGGCTTAGGGCGAATTTCACCAGCATTAATATTTAACGGTCACTTGGACCAATGGAAAAATACCTCATTGAAATACAATTTGACGGAAGCTGTCAAAGCTCTCTGAATATTAGTGATTTCTATTGAAATATTGAACAAAATCGTAAAAAAAAACGATTTTATTATAAACAAGGGCACTTTTTGATTCCAATTAGCCAATGGGATTGCGGCAAAAAATAGGTCGATTTTCTAACTGTTAAATTTGACAGCACGTTTGAACGTGTGTTAATTCATGGCAATCTCGAATTTGTTAAGTTCAACATACTGAGTGTTTTTATGTCATCATTATAGCTACATACCTATTGAAATATGCGGATTTGTTTGTACTTTGCATGATAAAATGTATCCCGACCAATTCCTCATGTTTCGTTACGTCATAGTAATAATCATTTATTATCAATTTACGGGTTAATGAATTTCTTCGAAGCAATCAAAACAGTATGTGCTCTCCATCCTAAGACACCGGTATCTGTAAAACGTGTCAATACCTACATCTCCGTGGTGCATAATGGAATTATCATAGAGATAGACCTAAAATTATTAGTAATTACTGAAAAATATGAGCTACAAAAATTATAATAGTAATAAAATATTGGTGGTCAAGTTTTTTGACTGGTGAGGACACAAAACATATATACTGAAGAAGTTTACTTCCACGGTCCACACTATTCAAGGGCAACTCGCCTGACTTATGTCAAATCAGCGGCCATTTCTAAGGCTGCGCGCCATGGTTGGCAGATTATGCAATAATACCCCGCAACATATCCAGCTTAACATATAAATCTGAGATTGCTAAGGTTTTATATACGTATATAGAAATTTGGTGGGATATGACAGTTATAATAGCATGTGTCATTAATTTGCGCTATCGTGACGGAATAAGTGAATTTTTGAATGTTTGAAATAGCAATGTCTATAACACAAGCTGTTATAAGATCACTCTTAGGACAGTGATGGGACAATTTACGCATATTGATCGGTGGACCAAAATAACTGAACACTCACCCCACCGCAAGTGGGGAAAGTGATATTTCTCAGACACCAAATGGAAAGGTTAAATAAGAATTCCATCTGACACGCATGGAAGACCTTTAGAAGTCAAATTTACGTATCCACGACCTGAAGCAACTCCTGCTGGTGTTTTCTACTGTCTCGTGCTTTAAATTCTACCTTTGAATGCTGTTTGCTCATGATTTACAATTCTTTCTTTCGATAGTTCACTATAATAACATAGAAAGGGACAAAGAAACGAAAAATCTGTTTCATTGACAGATTACTGCAAGAGACACGACATGCAGGTTGTTTATTGTTGTTTTGTTGATTAGATAAGGAAGAGTATTTTAAACACAGTTATATCAGAAAAAACACTGCATCTCTGAGACTCAGAAGCAAAGCGAATCTCAGGCTTTCGATTCTACTTCTAGGAACTAGTTCGCGAACAAACTATTTTATGCAACACTACCACAAGAAATATAGAAACATTAAAAGAGTGGATAAGCCAGTCTTTCAGTCGAGATTAAGTGAAAACGATTCATCCATATTTTTGATCCGTTCCAATGCATTCCATTAATCACAAATGCATTCTCCCAGCATTAATATCATGAGACAATAAGTTCAAATGTTAATTCCTCAATATTAAAACAAAAGTATTTATAAGGAAATTGGTTGAAAAATCTAGCATGTTGTGAAAATAATTGTTACTGTAAGTCGTAGTTTAGTAATGGTATACTTAACATAACTACGCATTCAGGGATTGCAGGATTAACGTGTACACGACAGTGTAATATGTAGCTCTGCAGTAAACAAATCTTGGATGGGGACTTTTTATATGGAAATTAATTTTTCCGAAATACCCTTTTCCAGCAGTATCTCGACGTCAAATATCAACACAGAACAAGTGTCATTGGAGAATAGATCACAGGAGATTGTTAATCGATCACAGGGCGGAATGGATGCGAATTTCGACACCTCTGGGTTGGCATATTTCGCCATCTGAGAGGTGGATGGTCACATCGTGGTTGACTGTGATTTGAAATATATTAACAAGTGAATTACACACGTTAGAGCCAAAAAGTTGTATGAAATTGAAAATTAAAAAAGTAAAAAGGTATATAAGCTTAAAATGAGGGAATAAATAATAACATAAACAATAAATACCCAAAGCGACAAATGAACAAAATCATTCACTGAAACAGTATTTAATAAAACAACATAATAAATGAAATATGTATATGTATACCTATATATTTATTAATTAATATTTATTTATCTCTAGCTTTCAGTGGACTTTGCCATCTTCATCAGGAGCTGCAATATTGTGCAAAATGATTTTAAATTAACTTACAGTCGTATGTGAGATTGTTGCTAAATGTTATTAACGTTTAGGTTTAGGGAAACAACCAGTAACCTGGTGAATGCTAGATACATGGTACATTCGTCAAAATTAGTATAAACTACGCACAGCTGTTTGTCAGAATATTTAAAACGAAAGTTAAAATTACATCGTGAACCACCTGATGCTGCTCAAAATGGTGGGCACAGGATCAGTGATGAAATCCTTCCTTTTAGAGATCTAGAGGTCTGACCTATGTATATTTGGTTGCAATCAATCATTGCAATTGATAGAGTAAACTGTGTTCGTTAAGCCAAGCAGCGGGACTCTGTCTTTCATCTTTGAAAAAATACAGTAAATAGACAATGACCACGTCTCAAGTTATATATATATATATATATATACAACATATATATATACGTACAACATAATTTTTATATCTTTTTAATTTTTTTCCATTGCTATAAAATTTTTGAGCTCTAACGTGTATCATTCACATGTTAATATACTTCAAAATCAGTCAACCACGGTGTGACTATACTATACACCTCTCAGGTGGCGAAATATGGCAACGCAACGCATCCATTCCATCCTGTGATCGATAATCGATCTTCTGTGGTCAATTATCATTCTCCAACGTCACGGTAGTCTATGTTTCGTGGTCACTTGAGTGTTATTTGAAGTCCAGGTATTAGTGGAAAATGGGATTTTGGAAGAACAAATTTCCATATAAAAAGTGCTCTGTACAAGATTTTGTTTGTGCAGAATTACATATTACAGTGTCGTACAATACGTGTTTATGTTGAGTGTACCATGTACCAACACCGATGGTGCGACTGATTATACTCTGAAATCAAAACAAAAAACTGCAACTGCAAATGTATGCATGAATGTTGAAAATCTTGAACAGCTTCGGACCAGTGGTGTCAAAATGTCGTTGAGGAACTTAAAATAGTGTAAGTATGTGTTGAAATGCAACACCTAACAAAAAATTGAGTGAAAAGGCTTTTTCATGTAAGGGTTTGGAAGTGCAAGTTTGCAAATGTAGGATAAACTATTAACACACGGTAGGTGATGTTAAGTTATTATAATCACACATGGATTATAAAAGTTGAAATAAGCATGGAGAAACCTTCAGCTAAACTGAAAAAATAGATTTTACTCAGACATCGAGCGTTTTTTAAAAATTTTAGCTCAATCTTATACAATTTCATAATATTTAATAAACTGATAACATCTCAATGACAAGATATCACTTCATATTATACAGTGTTTTGTTTTGAATACTTTTATGCTATTTGCTGCCAAAAATCTGATGGAGAGATCTTGAGGCTGATCGGGCATATTTGACGGACTGTTGGTAGTCTTACCCTATTGGTGGAAAATAATGGTTTGTTGGATTGTGAAATCGGCCCTTAGATAAGTAAATTACTACCATGTAGACTCCCAATTTTTGGATTTTTCTCTATAACTGTCCCTATTGTTGAGTAATGATTTAGGTTGTGATGTACTGAATATCATTATCTTTGCCTTTTACTGGAGGGATTAGTTGATTTCTCTTGTCTGACCTTGTCATTTGCTGTTGAAGCATAGGTTAAGGTGTGTGGGTCCTTATTTTTTATGGGATTTTAACCTCTTCAGCGTGGGAGGGGGTAGTCGATTTCGATGAGAAACCACCCCTACAAGACAGCTTAAAAGCTGGAGGAGTGCAGATGGTGTTTTTTCTCGAGGCATTGAGCCTTCCCACGCTACAGAGGTTAAAGTCCCATAAAAATGGAGATAGTAGCACCCAAACAACAACCAAAACCAACAACTCAACGTAAGGTAGGTACAAAAAAGAGTATTGCTACATAAACTGACGATTGGAGCCCAATATCCCAAAATTTGGTAAACAAATAAGGACCCACACACCTTAACCAAAACTTCACAAAAAAAAATATTTAGGCATTCCCTAGGCCTGTGAGATGGCTCAAGTATAACAAATAGTTATCTAAGTTGGAAATGAACCAGCGGTTGAAAGACCGAGAGTAAGTCGGAAACATGTTTTAACGGAGTTTGTTGCTGCTTTAATATAAAAGCGCACGAATTAAAGTAGAAAGTACCTTTCTCTTTTATCTGTTTTGCTATTTTCTATTTACAGTTAATCTCAGATCGGCGCAGTCTGTGTAAACCTTTCACGTTTAAAGGGGCTACTTCATCGGGAGTAATTCAAATAAAAGACACCGATTGTATACATTATCTGAGAAAGGAATCCTTTTTAGAGGCGCAGATACCTCGACAGCGACAAAAAAATTCCAAGCTGACATTTTCGTAACCGCTTTCAACTCCCCTTTCCAGCGGAATAAAAATGAAAAAAATTGTAATAAAAACAAGCCTGTTATGGAAAGTTAATGGATTTGGTCTTATTTCATTCGAAATTGATGCGAAGCCTTGTAGACATGTGCGGAGAGACAGAGGGAGGGAAGAGCTTAGTTGCAATACGTGTTTAATACTGTTTAGATACCATGACTAGGGAAAACCTTGGAATAAGCGGTTCCAGCTTTTATCATCGAGCGAAGAACGTTTGTCGTCATAAGCGAGGCCAAAAAAATGGCAGTTATATTAAGGGGTAAAGAAATCGACATTTGAGCGAGGGAGAATTACAGAAAAAAAACACTCAGATGAAGGTACAGAAATCAGGCGTCATGTAAATGCAAAGCATTGCATTCCTGAGAAGTAAAGAAACTGATGACAATAGCAATGAAGAAAGATTGATTGCCTCACAGGCCTTATCCTAGCCTTGTCTAGGATAAGAAGGTTGGAAGATAAAAAGTACTTCTGAGCTCTGGGAAGGTGATCGGCTGCAACAACATGTTAATGCTAAATGATGTGTTTTGTCTTTAATCTCCATAAAACTGAACGGAGATTTTTAGTAACATTTTACAAGGATTCCAATACTGTCCTTGAATCAGAGCCTCACATCCAAGGTCATAATAGTACATGAGAAGAACGTACTAGAACGCAACTTTTTCCATTAATGGAGGTTCCTAATTTAAAAAGGCTCACATTAATGTTCATGGTTGAATTCAAGATCACCATTCAAATCCTTGGAAGAAGAATTTTTTTCATCAATCGTTCTGCTAAATTTCTATAAATGATCGCTAGCCTCACATATTTGACCATCATTTGATCTTTGGAGGAGATCTAGATCTTATGATTTTGGTACATATTCGGACATAGAATCTTCCGTTCTTTCGATTACCCGAGTCGAAAAAACATTAAAAACAGTTTATCTTGAAATAACTTTGAAAGTGAAGCTCGAGGTCAAATCCAAGGTCACATTTGTACTCATCGTTCAAAGTTAGCATAAATTTGACGTGTCCATAAAAATACACAGGCGTTCCGTAACTTTTGTTACACCGATATGATTGATATAGGCTCTCAATGAGAACCTGGACCAACCATCTATCTTCCTATAAACCTATGAGCCAAGGCGATCAAAAGTGATGCTAACATGCATAACAACCATCTATATTTCTTGCGTCAGCCTCTTTACGAGCCCCCATAAAAATTCGCCTAAAAAGCACGGCAGAACTGCGGCGTTATTTGAAAGGGCTTAGACTGGTGCGTCGTAAACCTTCCCATTTCGGGACACCCTCGGTTGTAAGCTTCAGCAGCAGATCCACAGCAGCCTGTCACATTAATGTCGTCTTATGTAAAATGCCATTTCCGGAAAAAAATCGCCGTTTCAATTATTTCAAGAGCTCCGTGGATGTAACATTTTACGAGTAAAGGTTTTATTTCACGTTTTATTTGGCGCGCCTTTGGGACAACTATATTGAATTTATGAGTATGTACCTCGGCTTCCGTAGTATCTCGGATATTTTTTTGATGTCGCTTAAGAGCTACCATTCCGATTCATTGCATTTATCATGAGCGATAATTCGAACTTTCCTATTGTTTCGGCTGTCTGTTTATTTAGGAAGATTCCTATAGTCTACTAGCTTTAGCTGTTCATGATAGTATAACCTGATGCATTGGACGAATCTAAAAGAGTCGTTATTATATTTTGAAGTTTGAAAAGTTATGGCACTTTCGGTGTAACGTGTTGTGCTCACCGCGCTCGAATATACTTGTATAGTCGTGACATCACATTACATACTCTGTATCGCCACTGACACGGCCAGACGACGCGATAGCAGTGGCCTTCGCATTCGCTTTAGCTGCATAGCCGCCATCTATGAGACACTTACCTTTAAAGTATATGTAGTAAATAGAGGAACAGAATTCTGATAGATGATCTGATCTCATATTATCTCCGATAATTTTTTGGATGCAGGAATATAGTAATAGGCTTCCTATCTTCAGGAAGAATAGGTCAGTCAATGGTTAGGTATACCTATATCTCTCTTTCACATGTACGAGTATATCCCTCGAATAAAGACAACTCCCAGTCAACATAAAAATGGCACAGTCACTTCATTATCAATAAAAGGATGTATTAGCTCATTCTGAACGATATACATATAATTTGAGTAGTTCGAAGATGCCAAATTTGTCACTGACTGAAATAAATCGGCTGGTGCGTCTATTGTAACGTCATCACATAGCCACACACACACAGACCGGCAAGGCGAGTCTGTAAATACTGAACTGCTTGGTACTGTAACTTTTTATCTTTTGCGATATTTAAAAAAATCAGTGCTCTAGCTCAATTTAATTTATAACTTGAGGTATGTTTTTAGAAAATAGAAAACACCCTCCTTCGGTATTCGACTTCAAATTACCTCACTGACATATTTTGTGCATTGGAAAATTGAAAAACCGTTTACCGGTTCGTTCCAAAGCTACAGGGCGGATTGAATTTTAAATCAAATATTCTCAATCGCCGTTCAAAATGACTACCTCTAGCTGAATTGCAAGATTCCAGATTTGTAGAAACGAATAGCTCTGAATGAGAGGAATAATCTAGAGGGCTCAAATCAAGCAGGACATAAGTCATGTTCAACCTATCCAAACTTCTTTCAAAAACCTATGAACATTATCATATATACATTATCAAAAAATGAACTAACAACATGCATACACTTAAAATGCCTCAATGCATTTTCATCTCGAATTTCAGCATCTGAAAGCACCGCGAGTATTTTCACAAGTTGTATTTCGATTCTACCATTATCTCAGCTGAATAGTTAACTATTTCCTGATGAATTTCATAACAGCCCCAGGCAGATGCTACACTTTTCAATTGTTCCCACCGTATTACACCTAGAAGCCTATAAACAATTCAAAATCCATTGTACATGTGTCAGAGCTCACGTAAATTATCAATGTAGCATGGCAGAATAGTTATTACTGTTAAAATGTACACTAAAATAGACCACAAATTCAAATACAAAACTAGCAGCACCATAGTCGGGATGCCATGAACTCCCGACGAAAATAATGGGTACAATTAGAAACTTTCGACATTGACAAAATTTGTTTCAAGGGTCGTGGACTTCTGGTAGTATAACTGCACGTTGGTCCAAATCTCGTGGAAAGCGGCGTAAAACCATACATTTCAAAGTATGTGCAAATTAAACGTTTATGTGTGGGAACTAATAAGAAAAGCCAAAAGTCACTGAAAATGATAAAATGACATGATCAAACGAACTTACCTGTAAGTGATGTTCGATCTTAATTATGTGAAAGCCTCGTCGAAGTGAATAGAACAGGTGTAGCAGCCCGTTTCCCGGCCAAACCCACGAGTTCAAAGCGCGCACGCAGCGTGCCCCCCGCCTTCCTCCTCTCCGGCCTCTGGAGAACAAACTCTCATTTTCTCCAAAGTCAAGTTGCAACAGTTGGTTTACCTCAAATGCCACTTGAGCAAAGTTATTGCTTGACATAAGAAATTTGTGAGGTGCCTAAGAAAATTCGCTTCAGTGTGTCGCGAGTCTGAGCGTACTATATTCTAGCCGGCGCAGAAGTGGACGCATTTCATGTACTGTGAGCTCCCATTTGTAACACAGCTAGGTCAGTCTCTGCTGAAACAGACTTTCTCCATCTACATATAGTGCGATCAGAGATACAATGAAAAAGTTTCTTTGCTGTGACAAATAAATACTTTGGCTGCACAGATATTTGGGCGTAAAATACGGTCAAACAAAAAGTGGTTGCCCCATGAGTGGCCCCGAGGACTTCAAAAACTAATTTCAATATTATTCAACCCGATCCGGATGTCGTCTGTTTCAATTAGGGGCAGAGTTTGTACTCCTGAGGTTAGTGCTAGCTGTGTTGCTGATCCTAATCCGCATATGTACAGAGGTCAACAGCAACCCCTCTAGTTGACTGAGAACAGCCACAGTTTCTTTTATAAGTTTATCGCAAAATATATGAAGCTTATTACTTATATTCAGTAACAGATCAACGGAACATGACTACCGACAAGACGAAGCGAGAACAATAAGTTTCAAATATTGCGAAGGCCACAAATTTTTTGGCCAAAACGTTGCAGTTTACCGAAAATTCCACTAAGTACCGGGCTGATCCTTACAGGTTTAGAAATGGATTCTTGGACACTGATCGATGGGTGAACAACATTTAGGGTTATGGTTAGTTGAAACTTTTTCGAATAATGCGGAGAGTAGATATTCAAGGTGAGTTTTTAGTGTGGGCTCGGTCGATAACTCTGTTGTTGCGCATAGTATCTAGAAAATTAATTACAAAAATTGTAGCCAACAGTACGCTCCTTACTTGGAAAATATTATCCCTACACGGCGATACATAACCATGCGGTGAAACAAACATGCATTTTTAAAAGGAAAGCATTACATTTTATTGAAAATTTGGATACAGCCTTTCAAACGAAGCAATTTGATTATTTCAGGACTATATTTCCGAATTGTTGAGATATTTGATAATCTGTGTTACGCTTGACGCCAGTGATACGCTTGGCGCCAAGGCGTCAAAAAAAAGTGTATAATATGTAATAATCAGTCTTTATCAAACATTGTTAAGATTTAGCTAAAGAAAACTAAATCAGAACTACAGTGGTCTTCTAAGAACAAAACAAATAATGTATTCTTGTTTCCAACATTTTATAAAAAAAAGAGACAACAAAACAAAATTAGCAACTTATGGTCTATTGTGTTACGCTTGGCGCCAGCGATTCGCTTGGCGCCAGTGATACGCTTGGCGCCAAGGCATCAAAATGCTATGTCTTTTACACAACCTGCTGGGCAAGGTGATGCGTTACTACAGAAGGACGGGCCCCCAGATATGCCTATGGTAAGTATGCGCACTAGATGGTGAAACATAAACCAGTGATCTTAACCTAATGGATAATGTTACAACAACAAATCTGGTGCTCTATATTCCAGCTGTCCCAGGAACCTGAAGTTTTACATAAATAAACTTTACAGCCTAATCTGACCTGCAATCCGTGGAATCACCTGTTGGAGGTCACCTGGTGGTGTCAGCAGCCCTCACTTGGTCAAATGTAGGCATGCAGCAGGAAGCGAAAGACGTTGAAGTGAAAAAGAAACAGAATAAAGAAAACGAAAAATGGCCTGTGGACAAGAGTCAAGCTACATGCGCTCCAAAGCAATTAATCAGGCACTACATGAGTGCTTCTAACATCAGCTAAAGGCATCAAAAGAAAAGGTAAGCTACCTATCTAGGGTGTAGGGTGGCCTTTAATGTAGAGGGAAATCTCCCAATGTGAATAATCCCACGATACTAGTGGTGTGCCTATAGCACTTGGAATTGTGAATATTTCCGTCTTGGCGTAACAGATTGGTATTATATTATATATTCGGTACCGAAAATTTGCAATGGCGATCCCTTTTCTTTTTTTTCCTTGTTGCCCGCGTCTCGCGCCTGACATTTCCACGCCAGTTGATATGCTATCATTCTCACCTTTGACAGTGACAGCCGACTTGACACCTGTCCGCAAACTTCATTGCTATTAAGATTGTAAAATTGTAAACAATGGGCAGGTCTACCAGAAAGGAGTGGATCAACAGGTGAAAACAGGAATGAAAATGATATGTACAATGTATATACCCCTATACACAATAAATTTTAGCAAGGGTATGTGATCCATATATTGTTATCTATCTATATCGTATGTTATGAACTAGCAAACGAGTAAGTAGTAGAGAACCTTCTAATTCTTAAAATCTATGCAGCTATAACTACCAACAGAAAAAAGGTCGTAACATCTGTCGAATAAAACACTGAACTCGCACCTCCGCAAATGTTATAGCTAGATTACTAATACTTTCTCAGTTTGTTGAACAGTTCATACAGGCTGGCAATAACGTAAAATGAACGATTTCTCAAAAATTTTAATTGGAACACCCTGTGCATTTCAATGTTTTATAATTTCATACTTTGCCCGCATCTACTTACTTTTTGAGTTTTTTGAATAGTTTATACAAGGTAGTCAATAAGCTAAAGTTAACTATTTCTCAAAATTTCAAATGCAACCGTATATTTCCACACTCTGATTGAGTAGCTAAATTACTAGAGATGATTTTTGACTTTTCTACTTTACCGCCTTAATACGCCAATTCTAAAAATCTACTGTTATCAAGTCAGTGATTTTTTTACGGCCAGACGAGGTGGTCTGAGTTCAGAGCAAAATTTTGGATAATGAATGAATATTGAATACCGCGCCTAAGCTTCAATAATGTTTCACAGAACTGGGATGCGCAATGGGATCCTACTTTGAAAACAGCCGTTTATAAAAGCTCATGTTTTTCTGCATTACTGTTCTAGTGTAAAAATACCAAAACTGAATCTGACCCAATCTATTTCTATTTGTATCAGAAATTGATGAATTAACAGATACGCCAATGCGTACTTCTGTAGCGCACATTATCAACGGAACGCAAGTATGAATTATATTTTGCGTCAATATCCCATAAGCCTGAATTACGACTGATGAAATTTTAATATCGCACCAAACGCTATAAATAAAGCATATCATTATACTAATTAAAACAAACGTGTCGTTCGTTCTATCAATTAATTTAAATTGAAAGCTGTTAAATAAATAAAATGTTTTATATAAATGAGTGCGCAGCTACTATGATTATAAACGAATCGCTGCAAAACTAATTTGTTATTGAACAAGTAGAGATACCTTAAATTTCACAAGAATATTTTTATTACACATGATCCTTGCAAAAATAGGTCTATTCTCCTGTGCCGCACACATATAGCTGGAACTCTGGATATCAGCGAGAGGCACCCTCATGCATCAACTAGAAGATTCGACAGGTGGACAGAAGCGGGATCGACGCTTAGGTGACCACAATTAAGCGACCATGATGGAGCATGGTCACGTTCTGGATAATTCGCAAGGCTATCGCGAATATTCGACATGCCTAAAGATGAATCTGCTGCCATCTATATCACTACCATGAAAGTTAGTGACTCGACCGGAAAACGTTGAAATGTTTCTCGACTCTTCGATAGACGAATAAATATACGACTAGATGGTGGAAGAATCAGTCACTGTTGAGATCAACAACAGCGTCAACTTCAGATGAAATAATAGTCTAGTCGATATAGCTATCAATTTGTTATAAATTAGTTGCAAGTGTTATAAATTAGTCTTAAAGTAATAAATCAGCCTTTGGACAGTGAAAGAAATATATACCACATAACTATAGAACATTAGCTAATATTTGTACTTGGAACATGCGATTGAAAATTACTATTATTTTTTTTTATCATCATACCCTATGGCTTGTTTGCGGACCGCTTTATTCCGGTACTTCACAGTTTTTTTAATACAACCAAAGGATTGTTTTTTAACTTTTACTTTTGATAAAACAAATGCACCGATTTATTGACTCTTTTTAATTATTCCGTTGTAAAATATCTCTATCCAATTTTTCTACATGCTTTAATCTTGGCTAGTTATAATAACCTAACCTACTCTTACTATAAATGTAAATACTGAAGCACAATGAATGAGAGATCCTGACGGAGGCGGATCGATCTAAATCAGAACCTGGTTGAGAACTTACCAGTCCAGGAGATTCTATACGTTAGTTGAACTTACCTGAAAAAGAAGAAATTCATATTGAGTACAGAGTAGAAAAACTTTACTATTTTTAATAAGGTGTTGTATGTCAAGAACTATGAACATGTACCCGTTATTGCATTGATATATTTTCGCTTATTCAATTCAGTGCAATTTAATTTCCATACACATACATCTCTGTATATAAATTGTCAATACAATAAATACTAAGACTAAAGAAATAAAGGTGATTAACAACGTTTCTTGAAAAAACTACAAAACTCTGACGGACTATAAAAACAGTTCTCCAACTGAGGTAGCAGCGGTGGCCGCAGTAGTAAACTCTTCGGTCTCCTGATCAGTCGCCGTGTGCTGTGCGGGTTCGAATCCCGTTCCAAGAGACATTTTTCTCTTGGCTATGATTTTTGTGATTGTCATTAGGTGGTAGACGGTCTCTGACTGGCGAACGCGGAGGTACCACCCGGCAAATCTCGTAGGCGGAGCCAGAATGTATGCATGTTGCACTGCACACGTGTTCCCTCGCCAGTCTGTGTGGCATTCCCCCTTTCCCATGTATCCTCCTATAGTCCCACGGTACCCAGTGGGAGTTTAGGCCTTAGGCCTTCGGGGTAGTTGGAGTATAAAAAAAAACGTAGATTTCTAAACATGGAAAACTTTTTACATTGAACCTACCATGTGAACGTGTCTTCAACGTGCAGACTGAAAAATCTAAATCAACTGCACTCGTTCCAATATGATTTTGAATGTTATGGAATCGCAGACAAACTATTTCCTCTAAATTCGTGTAAAGGTCTACATCATAGAAACAAGATACTGTATTATGTACGACAGTATTACAACGTTGAGACATATTATCTAAGTCGCTTATTGTTAACTATATGTCACCAGCATACACAACATGGTTTTGTCTTATGTCACTTAGTTTATTTATGTTCAATAAAAATCGAATAGGTCCTAAAATTGACTCATGCAGAGCTCCCATGGATTGATGTTACTTGTTCAACCGAATTTGTTCCAACATGTCGGATAGAAGCATATTGCTGTGGTTCACAAAAGAAAAGATTTAATCCATTCTATATTGCTGCTAGGTTTCCGAATGATCGGAGTCGTACTTAATGTACCACGCGAACAATTTAGACAGCCATTCTGCCCGATTTTGTAGCCCACAAATTCTGACAAGTGTATGTGTCTGCACATTATCGACAAGATTGCCAACATATAGTATATATATATATATATACAGGGTGTCCGCAAAGTTGGGGTTTTCCTTTACACGACGTGTCTTAAGGGAACCGAGATAAAGGGCTCTGCAACATCAAAAATATCTGAATACCGTCCTGTAGCCGCGACATCACGGAGTGGTACAATGTCACTGGCTCAACCCGACGACAGAACTGGGTCGGGGTCAGTGTGTCAGGTCAGTATGCAACCTTCAACCGACGGTTACGGTCACGCCTGTAGAGGTAATCGCGTAGACGAGAATCCCTCAACAAGCACTAGGGACGTGGCTAGAGAAGTGCAAGTATCAAAAACTAAAGTGTGGCAAACGCTGCGTGAAGAGGGGCTGTATCCGTTTCACGTCCAACGTGTACAAGCCCTTCAACCTGACGATTTTCCAGCAAGAGTGCGGTTTTGTGAGTGGTTGTTGCATCAACATGACAATAATCCGGACTTTTTGAAGTGCATATTGGTGACAGACGAATCCACATTCACGCGTAATGGGGCGAATAACTTTCGCAACACTCATGTTTGGTCAGTAGAAAATCCGCACGCCGTCTGTCGGGCACATTTTCAACAAACATTTTAGGTGAATGTTTGGGCTTGCATGGTGCGTCTGCTCGGTAGCGCATCAGCTGATTTCATTTTCTGTTGGAGCGGTATGATTTCGGGCAGAGATGTACTTAGCCCTTCTCGTCAACTGGAGAGTGAGTACTTTTTCCTTTATTTTTTTTTTACTTGGTCGCCCTCGTTTCACTACACATTACCTTTGTTATTTCAAGGGTAGTTATTTCTGAAAAGGAAAACTCCAACTATGCGGACACCCTGTATATATATACAGAGTGTTCCGAAAAAAGTGTGCAATATTCTACCAGCGGTTTCTAGAGCTTAAAGTAAGAAGAAAAGTTTATATAAGCATAGGTCGACAAACGTTCCCTAAGGGCGCTACGGTCTTTTAAAGGGGCTCCCCTTAATAAAAAGACATAAAATTTGGTATTCTAGCCTAGTTTTTTATGTTGGATTTAAAAATATTAACAATTTTAGACAGTTTTGTTTGGAAGCGTATGTAACAGGGACGGACTTAGGTTATTTCAGCCCCAAAATGTTTGTGTGATTCTATTTTTAAAATTCACTTTTAGAATTTGACAATTTATGGTTTTCTACAAAAAAAGGTACTCTTACTGAATATCGGTAAATTGTGCCATTTGTGAATAAAATCAAACTAAAAAATTTTGTGACATGATAGGAAATGTACTGAGAATTTGAATGAATTGTTGATCATACATAGTCAGCCATGACTGCAAACAAAAGTTGTTTTGATTTGTTATGACTTATTTTAACGTTAAGCTGACATTGTTAGCAATGTAAAATTACTAGATTAAAATCAAAATTTTATTAAATCGATTTAAAATGCCAAGATTTGCAAACAGAGAACTGACTGACATGCATTTTGTGTGCGGGTTTTGCAATGGCAGTTCATTGGCAGCCGTAAGAGAATATCAAGAAGATTTCCCAATCGCATAGTACCTGGACGTTGAATATTTACTGATATTCACCGGAATTTGTCAAACCATGGAAGTTTTCAGCGCATGCAGGGCTCAGGAAGGCCAGTGGGAAATCATCGTATGGATATTGCTTTAAATATGTTTGAAAATAATCCGCAAATAAGCATACGAAATGTTTCAGAAGTTATGGATATACCTCGATCAATAGTAAGAAAAATTTATTAATACCTATTTGATAGTTATCCTAAAAATAATAATTTTAGATAGGAAGACTGACAAGAATGCAAGGATTACATCCTTATCATTTTAAACGGGTGCAGCATTTAACGGAGGCAGGTTTTTTACCATGAATCGAGTTTTGCCAGTGGATATTAGCAAATGAAAACACTATTCATAGAATGTTATGGTCGGATGAGTCAATATTTACTAGGAATTGGGCTTTTAATTTCCATAACATGCATCATGGTCAGATGAAAATCCAAAAGTTCGCCGTACAAATTTCCAACGTAGATTTTCATTGAACTTATGGGCAGGAGTAATTGGGGATCAAGCCTATTGTACTTCCCAATCGTCTTAATTCAGAGGTGTATCTGAATTTTCTTCAGAATGAGCTCATGGATATAATACCATTGGATGTGCGCCAGCAGTTTCAAGAAAATATGTTTTTTCAACATGATGGCGCCCCTGCACATTTTGGTGGGTAGGCCGAGGAGGTCCTATAGCATGGCCGCCACGTTAACCTGACCTAAATCCATTGCATTTCTATTTTTGGGGGTCATTAAAAGACCTATTTTACTCGACTGAAGTAAATACTCAAGAAGATTTACTTCAAAGAATCCATCAGGCTGCAAATGAAATAAGAAGAAAAAGGTTTTCCACTTTTCGGGCTACACAATCATTAGTTCGTCGAGCGAGACTCTGAATCCAACAAAATGAGAATTTATTTGAACACTTATTGTAAAGCTAGTCTTAAGTATATCCAACTATATAGTATGTCTTCTTTTTTAAACAAGTTTCAATTTCGTTCGTAAAAAAAAATTATATCTTTTGTTTTTGCCTAAATGTTAGCTATGTTGCAATAGAAATATGTATTTATGTAGTATTTACCAATTATTAAATTAGTTTTTTCATTGCCATGGCTAATTATTCAACAATTCATTTAAATTCGCAGTACATTTCCTATCATGTGACAAATTTTTTAGTTTGATTTTATTCAAAAATGGCACAATTTATCGATATTCAATAAGAGTACCTTTTTTATCTAGAAAACCCTATATTTTCAGATTCTACGATTGAATTTCAAAAGTAGAATCACACAAAAATTTTGGGGCTAAAATAACCTGAGTCCGTCACTGTTACATACGCTTCCAAACAAAACTGTCTAAAATTCTTATTATTTTTAAAACCAGCATAAAAAACTAGGCTAGGATACCAAATTTTATGTCTTTATCTCAACATGTTACGGACATATTAGGGAAAAACCATCTTCAGGGGAGCCCCTTTAAAAGACTGTAGCGCCCTTAGGGGACGTTTGTCGACCTATGTTTATATAAACTTTTCTTCCTATTTTAAGCTCTAGAAACCGCTGGTAGAATATTGCACACTTTTTTCGGGACACCCTGTATATGCAGAGCTCCCATAGATGAGGTTTCTATATTTGATGTTACTTATTCAACCGACTTTGTTCCAACATGTTGGATAGAAACATATTGCTGTGGTCCACAAAAGAAAAGATTTAATCTATTCTATATTGCTGCTAGGTTGCCGAATGATCGGAGTCCCACTTAATGTGCCACGCGTACAATTTAGACAGCCATTCTGCCCGATTTTGTAGCCCGTCCGTGACAAATTCTGACAAGTGTATGTGTCTGCACATTATCGACAAGATTGCCAACATATAGTATATATATATATATATATATATAGCCGGTTATAGCCGGTCCATACGGTCATATGGGCTGGGCTATGGTTGTCATAGTTGTAGCTTAATGTTGCAGCAAAAATATTGCTCGTTCAGAGGCTTCATTAGATGTTGAAAAGTACATCTTAGCTTTGAGCAGTTTCTTCTCAAATTTGATGGAAATCATATTATCCGTGACCTGAATATCGACGAGCGCAACGAGTCGTGAGAAATGAGACTACATAGAATCCATTTTTGCATGTTGACCAACGTCATCCACTTCATCAGAAACTGAATTTTTAGATAAATCAAGTGGGACCCATTTTCCATATGATTTGTGTGGGGTCCTTTCTCCCTCGAATGCGAAGTTTCCGCCTTAATATAAGCAACATGAGAATCCACAAGTAGCCTTATATTTGGAGGTTACTTCCTTCATAGTATTAAGAGCCATGTATCGCCTGGAATAGGTCGATGGTAAAGTTCTTCTTAAATGCCAAAAGGCCTATAATTATCAGATCGTCGAATCGTGAATTCAATCCGATTAGTACTCCACCTTTTCCTTCCTTAAGTGACACCAGCACCAGTATTTCAGTATTCAAAATGAAATATATCCATTTCTTGCACTTTCCACACTTTTCTCGGCATTTTTTATTTATATGCCCGACTCGTACCCGTACTCTGGAGTTTTTGGTATAAAATCAGGAATCTGGGTCGACACTTTTCGTCAGACTGTGCAGTTTCTTTGATATTTGAAGACTGTCAGTGCTCTTATATCAGAGACGGAGTTTTCTGATGTAGCAGGTTTTTGCATATATCCAGGTTCCGATCGAACCATCGGCATCGTCTTGGGCTACGTTCTGGCCAAAGATGCGCATTCGGCATTAGGTCAGAAATGCCCAAGAACGCTGGTTTTAAAAAATCTGTACTAACAGGGAAGTTTTGTAAAAGTATCGCGTAGGTACTGAGGGAGGAAAATGGGCATAATCTTGGTCAGCGATTTTATAAACAATTGAAATACTTTTCAAGGGACGTTACCATATATAAAAAATAGCATCAAGTAAGTCTACTCTATACTTTCCATGCAACGCTGACATCAATTCGTAAAGGATTATGTTCGTCACCAGTTAGCCCTTCTGAGAAAAACAGTTGGCTACGAAAATGTATAACAAAAAATTTCTTGATCTTCCTCTTCTCCCTGAGTAAAATTTCTGCAGGCGCACATGATCATTGCTATGACTAATCCCGCGTGGAATACGATATCGACTTTTATAGTATCCAGCCCCCAGCAGTACGAAAGAGACTGCCGACTGCGAAGAACGCCGCACGGCCATCAGCTAGACTACGTCGCACGTATCGACATGCGACTGCTGGAGATATATCTAAGTTTTAAATGTACGAGGTCATATATGATGAGAGAAGACCCCACCCACCCTACCGCAACTTCAAACCCCCACAAACATTTTTCCGAACATATTCAGGAGCTTCCAAAACGTCAAATAAACGAAGTTTGTGCGATTTTAATTTTTTCGTTTTTGATCTTTCTCTCCGACCCCTCTTAATCGATTTTTAAAGACTACAAAGATTTTTGGTGCTTGGCGTAGTAGTAACCTTGTTTAAAAATTTGATTCAAAACCGAGTGGTACTTTCCAAGTTATAGACGATCCAAGGATTCGCGGACAGATAGACACACCGAGAGATAGGCAGACAGACAGATCGACAGACCGAGGAACATGGTTTCTCGTGATGTATACATGTCTTTTCATATCCAAAAAACATATCTTATTTTCGAAATTTTTCGCGACTACAATACTTTCTCGACAGAATGCGTTTTGGTCTGTTGTATTGAAACTGATTAGACAATATCTTCTTTGTCAGATGTTCAAGCCTGCAGGAAAATCATACGAAGATAGAAAATCCAGTTTCCTATATGGTGTTGGTATGCTACAGTTTTTTTTCAGATGACTGTAGTTAAAAATTCGCTTTGTCGATTATAATTGAAGTCGACATTATCTGTTTAACTTATTGCGTTGTAAAAAAATAATATGATTCAAACATTCATCTTATTTGCATGATTGGCTTTATTGAATTGATTACTGTGAGAATAATAGGAATGGTGTGTTTCATAAGTAGCTCTATATGCATGTAGTTATTTTCTAATTTCTATTCCAAATGAACAAATTACTTTTTTTACAATAAATTTGACATAGCTAAAAAGGATTGAATTGTTTACATTACCGGAACTCTACGTACGTCAAAAAATATTTATTATTTAGTTCCGAAACTTGTCAAACTTTTTAAGTGCCCCTTTCCGATGAACTTGTATTTTTTTATGTAGAATGTTGCTCCAATTTGACTAACTTCGTATCTCTCACCTTTTCCGTTAGAGATGAATTATCATCGCTGTTTATCTAGTTTCAACAGATCTAACCAAATGTTGCATTGTAACCGAGGCTAGAACTTATAATAAACAGAGCCAACTGCACACGTTCATTATCAAACCTCTTTATTGTTGTAACACAACCCACATTTCAGAGTAACTAAACATCCGGACTCGGCTTCAACCCAAAGTTGTGCAAAAGCCGAACATCGGCTCCGGCCACATGATTGACCCTATTTGTAAGCCGTGTTCCACCAATTGTTTTTTGAAACCAGCATAAACTGGGTCATGGCATAAACTCTGTACCTATGTACTGGCCCTTCAAGCAATGTTTTCTGCCGATAAATTCTCTTTAGAAACAATCATTATTGGTTTTGAAGCAAGCGTGAACCTGGGTCATCGCCTAAACTCTGGCAAATTTACCTGAGACCAAGCCTAGACCATGCCTAGGAGTTGCCAAATGGCACGAAACAGCTGAAAGCTATATTGGTTCAATAACAAGTAGACCGTATCTACTGCAGCACCAGAATCGGCGACAACTAGAGGCCACATTGGTGACAATGCGAACTGGAACACAGTTCTAACAGATAGCTTGCTGTTTTCTCTATCGTCGTTGCTGATTCTGGTAATAGATAGCACTTTGTGCTGTCGTATTTTAATTAGCATTGTGTACTAAAAATATTTTTTAACGACTAACCCGATCGATCATTTACCACATTACTCTACGGAGAAATTGCATTTCCTCCCTTAGGCAATTAATGGTAATGAAAAAACCCTACGTAAACAATAAATGTGTGCATCCATGAAGAGCTTCTTTGGCTTGTTGCGTATGGAATTGTCATTGCCATTGAACTCTTTTTGAACTCAAATACTAAAAATTCTTGTTTACAGGGACTGAAATTATTGCTGTTGATTGAATTTTTATTTTTCCCAGTGTTTGACAGCTTGATACTCCTATGCTACTTGATAAATTGGACATTCCTGGAAAATGAATGTTTCGACATACGTAGCAGGTTGTCTTCTCCTACCCACCGTTCTGTGATACAGACATTGCGTCAGCTGTAGCTGAACAGTATTATATTAAATTCAGTGTGATAGTTAGTAGCTCATAGTTAGCTGTGAAAAAAAATATACATATGTACTTCGGCGGAGAAGGCTATTATTGTTCTCGCATGTTAGATCCCTGGACGCCATGCGCCTCATATAAAAATGCTACGCTAATAATGGATTTCTTCTCTACCAAGGCAAGTAATGTACTAATGTTATACAGTTCCTTTTCCAATTTCAGTGTTGATTGACCTGAAAAAGGTCTAAAAAGGAATAAACGATAGAAGATATTACTAGTATTATATCAAAATGTCGTCTACAACGTGTAGACGATTTTCATAAAACGCCTATTTTCATGCCTAAAGGTCCCAGACTAAAGCTTTTTACCTACGTTAGATCATAAAAAATCGATCCGATGCTAAACTTATATTGCTTCATAAAAGACTCGACCCTCGAACGATGCTGACAATGTGAGAGGTGCGGAGATACACGAATTTTATTGTTTTCCATTTTTGAGGATTTATTTTTGAATTTGAGAACACACAGGATGTCTTTTACGGCAGGTCTCCATGGAAAACGAACGTTATTTCAAGGACAACTCGCGAATTGGGCCTGGTGTTGTCACCTCCGATCATATCTTGGATATACCTATATCTACAACTATAAAAATATAGAAGGCTTTTCTTGAATGTCTTTCGGTCCACTGATTTTTCGAATGGATCAAGTTAGCAGGATGAAGTTCCATGTGATGAAACTGAAGCATAATTACTATGTTTTAGCGTAAAAGGTGCACTTGAACTTTGTAGCTGGCAGTTGGGCAGCGTTCTGAATACTTTTTTAAATGGAATGGGTTCATATCCTCACTTTCAAAATGGCGAACTAGCAGGATATTAAAGTTAAGCGTTTTTGTACATTGGATCGATTATAACTCGACAGCCAGTCATCATGTAGCGATAGCATGTTACATCAACATTCTTCTCCTGTAGGGATCCCTCCAAATAAATATTAAAATGTGGAACATACCATTTAGAAATACGAGTATCAAATTCTGTCAGTTATTCTTGCTTTTGCCTTTGCCCTGGAAGTCATGACAATTAAAAGTGAGCGAAACTCAAAATATGATCGCTATAAGATCCTATAATTAATAATTTTATGCTTAATGCGAATAAATGAGTAGACCCTTGCATTCATTCAGGAAGTTATAAAAATGAAGTCGTGGGGTTAGACTGTGGAAGATAACATGGTGGTCGAAAAAGGGCGTCCTTCATGATGGAAATAACATTTCCAACAGAAATGACCCTAATACGGTCATATACATACTAGTTTGCCATTAGCCCACTAGGAGGCGCATGCTCAATGCGCAGTTAACACAACTAGCCTCACCCCAGTCGGCCTCAAGATTTTGTGCTAACAAGATTGTCGTTATATGATCGCGTGCTTAAGTTTTAAGAGCAATGTTCAAATTATACAGAGTACTCTGAGTTACTCAATACGTAATGTGTATATAAAAAGTTTTAATGATGTGGGAAAAATAAAATACAATCCAAGGTCCTTCGAGTCTCACAACACTTCATCCTTAAGAAAGATTTTTGGTAACTCTTCTTTGAGCCCAAGAACACGTTAAATGAAGGAATACCTATACATACGCCCCTACATTGTCATGTCAGTGAAATACGGAAACGCAGGTATTGTTGTCTTAGTAGGTACTTACGTACCTTGAATAGCACGCCATGGTATTGTGTGTATAAAGATATTTACAGTGTTACTCATTTTTCGGTTCTCTTTACATGGAAAATGTACGTTTGACCTTTGTACGGTCGCCCACGAAATGATTTTTCTCGACGCGTTCTATCGCCCAATGTTCGCTTTGCAGTTATCAATTTGATGTTTTCAAGGTTAGATCTCCCAGGGACCAGGAAGCATGTTCCTTGCACCATAGCTCTTAAGATCGTGCTTATGTTTGGATGCATCCTATAGAAATATCTAGAATGCTCATAGGTATTGTGCTGGAGCAGATTTTTGAACAAAATCTACCAGTTCCTGATCCATGTAATATTTACACGGGTTTTTTTTAGTAACATGTTATTTTATAGCATTATATCAATCTTCCTCAGAAACAAGTGGGTGTTAGAAGGTTACCTGAAAATGATCTAGTGGGCTATTAAACGTGTACTGAGCTCTCTAACAGTTCCAACTTACAGCAGCTAAGCGTTCTCCGCAGTGGTTGATTCTGGTGTTAAAGATCTTATTACGATAGACCGTACCTCCGGGATAGAGGATGGTTGCGATGGTTTTCTTCATTCTCCAGAGACGAGAGACCAAGCCTATACCATGCTGATGAGTAGTCAAGAAGCAAGAAACAAATGTCCATGGTTTGCTGTCTTTTGATCGGACGAAAGCATCATGTTTAGTTTAAGTTGTTATTTCATAATTAAATGTTTTAGTGAGAAATATCTTATTATTTATGAAACTAAGGAAAAGCACCTATGTATGTGAAGAATGAAGTTGTTATCTCTCTATTTTTCTGGTGAAAAATAATAGGCTAACATATTTTTGTTTCATACTGCGTGAATTCCGCAAATGCGGATGCGTATGCTAATGTCAAGGACTGTGGGAATGTTTGCAAATGCGAATATTGTATCGCGTCTGAAAGATGAGCGCGGTCCGCTTACAATTTTATTGCTACTAGGCGTGATATGTGTGGCTGACCAGCTGGCGGTAGGCAAGAACCTTGACATTCAAGCTGGTAATATCTTAAAACATAAGCTCCCAGTTGCGCTTTGCTTTAATAATGCATCGATGCACGTATTTAGCTGCAGCAGCACATTCCTTTCAAAGCTCGCGAAGCGATTGAAATTATAAATCTCCCTGCGCCTCTGCGAGGTGTTTTGTAATGTTCTTGTGCAAGTTGAAGGGCGGAATTTCGCCACACGCGCTAAGTTCGCGAGCACCTTTCTGTGCCGTTGGGTTGAAAGAGGTTCCGAAGCTGAAGCTCGAAAGCTCACTAATTCACAGTTAGTGGCACATCGATGCCGTTAACATAATCAACGCTTCTACTTGGAAATATGACAAGTACAGAATTCACGGATAGATGAGCCAAAGTGCGATTGGGAGAGACTTCTGATAATACGGTTAAATTAGAAATGATATTGTTTTTGTGGCTGTTGAAGTTTTGGTGGATGGCTTAGCAAAAAATCTATTCGCGTTAGCTTGTCACAATTCATTGAAAATATAACTTTGCACAGTTAAGTTTGATTCATGCCAGTGGCTACTGAAAATAAACTGGGTAGTCTATTCAGAGCTACTTTTATTATTTTGTTTATACAGGGAGGCGCATAATCAACGTTATGACTATAATCTTTAGCGATTTTAGCGATAATTCAATTTATTTCAAAAATATGCTGTACTAAAAAGAAATAAACGATAACGATAACATCTCTTAAATGTCGGCCACATTCTGATTCTTGTAGTTAAGTTCTTTCGTATCATTTTCCATTATTTTTGAGATGACACAGCCGCCTAGTGACCATAACTATTCGGTACTCGAGACCTATCAATTCTTTGCAATTAAATGTTTTGATAATCATTTTCGGCTTGTCTTTCATTGAAATTAAATAAAACCAAATGAAAGCAAGTCAAATCCATAAGACGCGATTTAAACTTCTAACTTCAAATGACCAAAATGGAAGGGATTAGGGTAAGCACAGTAGTAAGAGACGTTGGAGAGCTTAGAACGAACGGAAAAAGCTGCTTAATAAGAGCTCTGATCACAAGACAAACGTCTGTGATCATACTACACACAATTTTCGGGTTGCAGGTTATAGAAATGGTGCTAAAATGTAAATCCGCATGCCATTTACAGGTCTGATTGAATTTTTAGCATATTTTTATAACATATGTACTTGCCGTTCATGCGATGTTTTCTCCAGATAAATTCTTTTTACAGACAATCATATTGATAACTAGCATTACGGTATAACGCATTTGATTATTTCACATCAAAATTCCCCATGCAGTGTATTAAGAATAAAGAAGTTTTATAAAATGACATTAGACCCTGGTGCGATCCAAATTTCTCACGAAAGGTCTTTACTTATCCGTTATAAATACTTATTTTAAATTCTCATTTTATTGCAACGAGATTCAAGTAAAGAAGCGCAGTAGCTCCAAAAAAGTATACGTATCAAATTAATAAAATTTCTTCCAAATATTGGATTAATAGTGACAATGACACAATAGCAGAGACTTTCATATTATTCTCAACTATATATGAATTATCAACACTAACAGCTAATGAAGTGCGCTTCTGTCTGCCAGAAAGTATAACTACTTCCGTCTTCTCAGGAGGCAATTTCAAGCGATTTTCTTCCATCCATATAGCAATTCTCATGATTCCGTGTGCCAAGAGTCATTGAAGTGTTACTCTCTCCTTGCTAGTGACTATCACCGTAAGGTCGTCAGCATACCCTATCAAGCGAACCCCCGGCAGCATCTGTAATTGGAGAACCCCATCGTACAACACGTTCCAGAGCAAGAGCTTTAGAGCAGAGCTCTGCGGCATTCCCATGGTTACATTCGTCGCCTTTTGCCCTACTTATGTGGTTTACTGTAACAGTTTTTGATTTCAGCTGACGTCGTGAAATTATGTAAATACAACGCCTTGATCATATGTAAATTTCAGACACTTCTATAAGTACAACCCCAACTACACTTATCTGTACTAGCGTGACAAGTATATCGTCTCCCTTGCGGCGACTTCGTGTTCTGACATATATGGAATTACACCACTTATGTTTCCTTACAACATATACCTTCCCATTATTCTGCGAGGAGATATTACCAGGGATATAATAGATATTTTGTTCTGCTCTGCGCATTTGCTATCGTTGTCAAGGTATAATATATTTAAGGGAATGTAATTTGTCTACTGTCATCGTTCAGTAATTTTTCCTCCTGGTTACCACGTGGATGCTATGTGAAATAACAATGTTAGACGAATACGGATGAAAGCTTGCGGTAAGTTAAGATTTCATTATTACTTTTGCGACATCCTCCAAATGGGGAACTGCTGGAGCTGGCATTTCCTGTGCATTTCTGTAACATACAGGATGTTGTTAAATGAGCTTAAAACCTTTCGCTCATTAAGGCCCGTATCGTCAGTCGTCCCTACAATTGTAGGGCGCGTTTATGGCCTCCTTGATTGTCATACTCCTTTCTCTCCTTGAAAAATTGCTAGATTACACTTGTCCCGTGTCAGCGTCAGCGCTCTCCTATTGTGAAGATATGTTTTCTTTTTAAATTGAAGGTTATTTCAGGCTGATAAAACATGATATAACTCAAAAGCAAGCACAATTTGATGCAAATAGATGTTTGTGACATAACCTCAAAATAGAGTTCTGACACGGAGAAGTAGAAAACTATGACAATCAAGGAGGCCATAAAGGCGCCCTACAATTGTAGGGACGACTGACGATACGGGCCTAAGAGGCCATGGCGACATCGCCAGCATTCGTAACAACTCTATTCGATTGGAGCATATGGAATACTGGCGATCGTTTTGGCGGCATCGCCAATTTGAAACCGTACTAGTCAAGGTATTAGATGCATGATCACTAAGATCCCGTTAGCGTATGAACTTTTCTCAGGGGGTTTCGTGCTGCCATGAAATACGCACTGACAAGTTGACATTTCAATTCTTCAAGGGCTTCAAATTTTTTAAATTTCTAACTTCTTTCTCCTTGACGATACGCTACAAGTAAGTTCTTTGTGTTAAGTTATTGATCTAATATATATATATATACTTTTTTCCAAACTGGTCTAGAGTCTAAACTTTAATAAAAATGGTAAAAACGAATCCAGATTTTTACGAAGCAATGTGTTTGGTTTTCATTAGGAATCAAGAATTTGACAGTAAAATTTAAGTTTTGCAAAAATCCAGCTTAATTTTTTTCCTAACGTTGCGTCATCTCACCCTATGTATATCGGAGGGATGACGCAGAGCCTAAGGTGAGTTGACACATTGTTTTTCTAAACCACACAAAATTTAATTTGTGAAATGTGTTTAAATGTTTTTAAAAACCCATTACGTCATTATATTGACGCATTTATTGCAAAACAAATCTGTGTTACAGAAAAAATATCTTAAAAAATAGAAAGTCATTCAAACTTGAAAACACAAAACTATAAAACTAACTCTAAATAAATTAGTAACCAAAGTAGGAACTAACAAAGTATCTATTGATTGTAAGTAACAAAAAGATTATGTTTTCTGAGCTGATTTTTCCCCACACAAGTCGCAGAAATTTAGATATTTTGTACAATCTTCGTGCATCGTACACTGAATGCGCTGTATCCAGTCTTGTTTTTTTGCTTTGCTGTATTCCTCTTGACAACCAACGCACATTTCAGATTCATCTTCACCACTTGTCGAATCATAACAATTAATTTCATTATCATTGTCGTCAGATTCAGAATCAGATACGCATTTTTTCAACAACCTTCTTTTTGCCTTTGAAATTGATGAACTTGCTTTTTTGCTTTGTTTTCTGCCTCATTCTTTTTGTCTTTGATGTTTTCAAGAGTCGTTGTTTGCTATGCTTTCTTGTTGTCTCCACACCACGTGCTACTGGTACTGGTGATATTTGATCTAAACTCTGGGCGCTGAAGAAAGACATTAAACGTAAACAGTGATCAGCACGTGAACAGATCCCTCGAAAGCATCCACGGATATACTCCAGTCACTTTAGGTCTAAACATCCTCGGCAGTGTATTTCTAGTGAATCCACAGACCCTTTTTCGTGTCATCTTGAGACTAGAAAAAGGATGACTGTTAAAATAAGTTACCTTGATCTTTCATGAGCTCCCAGTACAAAACATCATCGATATATTTTTGATGTAGGAACAACAAATTGGTTTAGAAAACATCCACTTTGAACCTAAATTGACTGGAGTAACATCGATCTACAGACAAATTCAAGGTCACTAGCAGTCGTCGGCGCTCTACGAATCTGCACAGGTTTGGACTTGTAAACGTGATTGTAGATGACACGACAGGCATCTAACAGTTAATTCACGCACAGGATTGCATTGCATACGCATTACGCATTCAGTAGCGTATACTCGTTTTTCGCGAGTGGAACGTTTTGTTTATATCTTGCCTAAGATACGATGTCTGACACAGATACAGCCGACGAAGTGGTTGACATCAGCGCAACCCCACCCAAAAAAAGGGCTAAGAAGCTACATTTAAGTGCAAATGAAAAACAATATTAAATATATACAAAAACCAAATTCAAGAAAAACCCGATTTGGTCGTGGACGAAGTTATATGTAAGGTAGCACATATTTCTGGAGTATGTCGGTCCAGTGTTTATAGGATCATTAAGGAATATAGGAGCACTCACTCACTTTCTGAGCCAAAACCGTATCCTGCAAGAAAAAGGATAACGGACGGAGTAGATGACTTTGACAGAACTGCCATCAGGAGGAAAGTGCATAATTTTTTCTTCCGAAATGAGATACCTACAGTAGATAAGATATTAAGATTAGTTAATGCTGATGAGGATCTTCCATCATTTAAAAGAACCACATTCCGAAAACTTTTGAAGGAACTTAATTTTCGATTCTTGAAACGGGGAAGAAACAGTATGTTAATAGAGAAAGAAGAAATTGTTGTGTGGAGAAGGGAATACCTTAGGAAGATTCGGAAGTTTCGCGATGAAAAAAGAAAAATTTACTATTTGGACGAAACGTGGGTGAATGCTGGACATACTCAAGCGAAAGTTTAGGTCGACAAATCAGTAACATCATCAAGGCAGGCTTTTCTAGACGGTCTTTCGGCTGGATTGAAAAATCCTGCAGGTAAGCTCCTTCATCTATCCGGCAATTTAATTTTGATAAATTCGGGCAAATAATATGCTGTGATAGCAGATAATGTGTGATATTCTCCAAAAATGGTGCATTCGCAGTGTAGTCATTAGGAAAAAAACTTCGACCCTCTTTTAAGCGTTATTTTGAAATTTATTATCATTTTTGGGTGCAGTCAATTTGCTTTGAATGGGTTTTGAGAAGTTGCAAACTTCAATTTTCTACGTTTTTCAGTTTTTGATCAGCATTCCGTGACTCTTAAATTCAGCTAAATGAACTCAATTGCCTCATTCCTTCAAATTTAATCAATCCATAGTGTAAGGAATAATTTATTTCCAGGAAAAGGCAAACGGCTGATCATTTGTCACGTAGGTAGTGAAGACGGCTTTGTTCCCGAAGCACTGTGGGCCTTTGAATCAAAAAAGACAGGGGACTATCATGAGGAGATGGACGGCAATTCCTTTGAAAATTGGTTCTCCAAAATGTTACTAAAGCTGGAGAATAACGCTGTTATTGTACTGGATAATACCCCGTACCATTCTAGAAAAATAGAAAAAATTCCCACAATGGCAACTAAAAAAGCAAACATACAACAATGGCTGGCCTCAAAACAGATCGATTTTGATGAAACAATGGTCAAGGGTGAATTGATAAGTATAGTCAATAGACATAAATACAAATACGATTTTAAAATGATCGACGAAATGGCCAAAAACCAAAATAAAACTGTATTGAGACTGCCACCCTACCATTGTGAGCTGAACCCTATTGAGCTGATTTGGGCCAACATAAAGCAATACGTGGCGTCGAATAATAATACTTATAAATTTTCTGATGTTAAAAATCTCTTTCACATCGCAGTCAATAGAGTTACGGCAGAGGAATGGAAAAACTGTTTCCGCCACGTTCGGGAGAAGGTTGAGGTCAAAATGTGGGATTTGAACAATGTCATCGATACCCAAATTGAACCTCTAATAATTCATTTAAACGATTCAGAAGATTCAAGTTCCTCTTCTGAATGAGTGCGCGCAGCTTACTTACTAATAACTAAAGAGTGTAGTTAACTCATTTGTGAATCTCTAACTGAAATTTACTGTAAAAGATAATAATTATCTTGTATGAAATTTTTGATGACTACCCATAATATCTTGATGCGGTCCTGTAATGTCTCCTGCGCCTAAACACTCACTCACGAGCAATATGCGTGTATTTGTTTGGGTTTAGTTTCTTTCTTCAGCGCCTAGAGTATAGCATCTTTCAGGGAGTAATGGTATCTGGCTCAGACAAATGAGAACAACCTGGCTGTGGCTTTGGAGAATTATCATTTCTTCTATGAATGTCCCTATTATTATGACGAACTTCTTTTTGAACGTCTTGGGAACTTCTTGTGCAGCGTCTTGTAAAACTTACCCTGTCAGGTAGGTGTAGACAGGAATAATATCTGGGTTAAAAGGTAATAATGCAAGAAGAAACGTACCAGTTAAGTTTGTTAATGGTTATTGGCCAACACATATTTTTTCAAGTAAAAAGAATTTTTAAAGTACGTCGACTCACCGCATCAGTAATTGCGCTAACTGACTTTACTATATAACAAGAGATGAAGCATTAAATTTAAAAAATCTTTTTTGCAATATCGTGATAAATTGAGGTTAGGAATAATTAAACATTACTAAACTGTTATGAAATAATCAAAAACCTAATATAAATGCGGTTTAACTTACCTGTTCCACAATATAAAAACATTTTCGGAGTATCTTAAAGTGAAATTCCGGAAAATCACCCACTAAAAAAACCGGACTGCACTAGCGACTTATTGAAAATATAATGGCGTGACTAAAGAGACGTTGCCCTACTGTTGGTGTAGTAAATGCTAGTTTAACGATACTTCAAAAACCACTCCTGCGTCCTCTCTCCTGATGCGCCAACTCTCCTCGATTTACCCTATATATATATATATATATATATATATATATATATATATATAAACTATAATCACATTATTTCCAGAATGGTTCAAATATTGCTTCGTCAAAGGATGCAGTGGGGGAAGCTTTATAGAAGCAAATCTTTACAATTTGTCAACTAATTTCTACATTAGGCTTGTGAAAGATATTTTTCTGCAGATGAGGTAGAATTATTGAGAAAGAAAGTGAAGACTCATCCTATCTTTGCGCCAGTGGATCTTGTAGTTGAATTTTGTGATTATATATTTTCAATTACCTATGGTACAGCTAAATATATTTAGCAAATAACCAGTGTTGCCAGACAATAAAATTGGATAGAGTGACTAATTGCCGATGCAACAATAACAGAATGAGCAATAATAATAATAAATGAATCGCCAGTACTTTTTCTGTTCAATAAGTAATGAAAACCTAAAACCACTACTAAATGGACTTTACTTTTCGGCTGACTGTAAGTACCCATTTTTTAGGTACTAATAATTTACTATTTTCTTCTTGTTATTTTAAAAACAGCCTCAGATCATGCTAAAACATCAAAAAAGTCTATTTGTTAAAAAAATATAGTTTTCTGGTTAAAATTCAAGGCTAATTTAATAAAGTCAAACTGTTGTACCTTTTGCTTACTTTAAAAAAATCAATCATTAAAGAAAAATACCTTATTAAACATACAAGGATTGTCATATATTCGAGTACCTCTCCAGAGAAAAAAAAGTACGCCGATGTATTTATTGACTTATCACTTTGGTCGGCAATGGTAGACAAATGAGCCAAAACTAAATAATTTTGGTGAAAAACGACAATTTTTTGATTTTAGCAAAGGATTTACTTATTATATGAATAGCGAAGCCAATAGATCATAATATGAACCCTTCACTAAAGCGCCCGTACCAGAACGGGTGAGTTAGAGCAGATTAACTGCGACCTGGATACGTTTTAAACTTTCCAGATTAAATTAAGCGGAGAGCGGAAGTTCGGTGGCATGCCAAACCCATACCGGGATACCGGGAACGAGGAGTCCCGTAAATCAACATATTACCGGTGGTAGATGTAGAGCTAGTATGGGTATGGTGGTAGATGCTTGCGCCCAACGGAATTTATTCGACCTGGAAGGCTTTAAATTGAGTAGCTAAGCTGTGATTTTACGTTATAAAAAACTAGTTGCCTGAGAACCCTATCGTTGATATTCAAATTGATTATATATACGCAGTACCGAGACAGATATTTTTATCAGTAATGTCGGCCTGTTTTGCCGATATACGAATCGGTCGATATGTCCGTCCGATATGCTGATTTAAGCCAATCGATACAAATCACAATCGACAGAAAGCACAACACAAAAATGAATAAATAATTAGCCAGTGGTTTTTCTGTTTAATAAGGAATCAAAACCACATATGTATACTGAATGGACTTTACTTTTGGGCTGACTGTAAGAACGTATCAAAAAAACCTATTTTTTCAAAAAATATAGTTTTCTGGACAAGGCTTCATGGATAATTCAAAGGAAACAGGTTATATGAACGTATGTCCGGAATTGTTCCGTTTTCAAGACACAGGAAGTCAAATTTTTCTGTTTTATTTCTTGCTTTTCCCAAAAAATCGTAATTACTTTTTGATTACTCATGTTACAAAATTCAATTAAAATCATTAAAGAAAAACACCTTATTATACATCCAATAATTGTCATGTAGGTCATCGGCTTTACTTTATTAGCACGCTTTTCTATTCAACTTTATCTAAATTCTCGGCGCTACCTCAGTACCATCTGAATATTAAGAAATTTTAGCAAAATTGGCTAGAAGGTTGAATTATTACGAATAATGTTTGCCAGTATCATGGAAGCGAAGTATTTTCGAACTCGCGTTTATATGAACCTCTTTTCTTAGGCCCTCCGCAGACTGCAGACCACCTTCTATCGCCCGATAGTTTAGGCGGGTTGGGCTGCTAGTGCGCACACCGAGTCAACTAAACATTTGAAGAGCGCGCAGACTAGCCCACAGCCGGCCGTGGCCGACTTGCCGTCTATTCCGAACGATACTAGTTTGTATCTGACTGTTGAAGTAAGCGGTCACATAATAGAAATAAATACAATATGGTCCATAAATATTTTTATTGTTCTCATACAAAGGAGAAGAAAAACAAGAAGAGATTCCGAGAGTATTGGGAGCATCCCATTCTCAGTGAAAAATTAGTTAGTGGAACATCTTACATAATGCATACTTGATTACCCGAAAAAACTAAACTATCAGCCGGATAAACAATCGTCGTGCATGCGTAAGTGGAAGTTAGCCAACACTGATTAATCAGACAGATTAGTTTGAATGGAATCAGGAAGCCTACCAATATTATGCATACCGCTCCATACTGATTAAGAAGCCAACCAAACTATCGGCCGATAGGAAGTCTGCAGTCTGCGGGGGTCCTCAAAGTTATCCAAGAAATCACTCGTCCAACTTCAGCCAGCTGCTACATTAGGACCCCCTGTCAATTCAATCAGTCATGTCAGTGAGACATTTGTAAAATGTGTTATACTCGTAGATGTCATCGTGGCATTTAAAAAGATTCATCTGAATTTTATACATTAAAAAATCCGCTTCATTCTGTCAGATGAAAGCATGCACCCAAAGTTTTTTTTTGATTTCTCCATTCCTTTTCACCGTTATCATCTGTCCAATCTTGAAGTTACTCTACCTGTATAGCTTCCTGAATGTACTTGTTTTGACAACTGAATAGTGCTGTTGTTTTTTCTTGTAGTATGGTTCTTACTCCATAGGTACACACGCTAACATTTTATTTTTTGAATGCGATTCCATTTTGACTCAAACATGGTCAACAAACGACATAGTTCACTTTGCATTATTCTTCTAAGCAACCTTAATGGCTGATGTCTTATATTTGAGTCCAGCTAACTTCGTTAATGAATATTCAGATTTTACCGACTGTCAAATAAAACCATAGATGCGGAATGAAGATTTACTGACGTTTGGCCAACCTCGGTGGTCTTCTTTGAAGTATATCAAAAAATCACATTGTCAGTAGCCGAAACCACTGAACAAGTAAAATACATTGCGATTAACTCGTAGCACAATCCGTACACAGTGTGCTTTCCTCTGTTACTGCAAAACTGTAGGTCAAAGACAGACATATTAGTTTAACTTCAGCTCACTCAGGTTGAAGAGCTAGGTTGTTGTAAGCTACTGCCATTATTTTATAGCTCCCAGTGCATTATCGTGATGTAAATTCTGAACAACTTTATAGAAGATAACATTGTACTTATTTAGGGGTATATCTTTTTACGATTATTGGAATGGAGTTATGTACAGTGAAGTATCTATTAAAAAGGCTTTGTAAAGCGATTTTATATTAACGCCGTGTTTTGGATTTTTTTTAATAAATTTAGGTACAAGAACTCCCGAACTAACCTAAAGTTTTTAAGTGCCCGGCGCTATTACTGGGCTTGGATGAAGACATAAAAACTCTACCTGCTATTATAATAAACCAACCGTGTCCGAATTTACTTTAATAGCATGGGTTTACTTGCTTTTAGATGAAAAATTATTTTCATTTATTTTACAAAATGCTGCAATATAGATCAATATTTTGCCTACACAAAGTATATTCCGAAATTTGACAGTTGTCACATTTTCGTATAAACGAGAAGTGACAAGACTTGTATTTCATTCATGAAGAGCTTCTTTGGCTTGTTGGGCACACACTTGTATAACATATTAAATAGAAGGCTTGGGACAACAAGAGATCTAAGCCACATGGACTTTATTTCGAGACATTTAAAACCCTGAAATTAATTTTTTTGCTTAATCTCGATTAAAATGCTATAATTGGTTTATGTTTAGGGGAACTATGATTTGGTGACGAAAAAAACGAAAAAACTCTTAAATAAATAAACTTATGAAAATTCTGTGTCTAGTGACCCATTGAAGAAAAGTCATTCTCTTACGATAATTTTAAGAGGGGTGTTTATACCATTTGTTTAGGGCGGAGAAGTACTTTCATACTTTTCTCCACATAACCTCCTCACTCTATACAAGGCCGAGATAAGACCTTGCCATACGTATTGGTCTCACATTTGGGGTTCTACCGCCCGACTACATCACCCATGCTCGATGCTGCTCACAGGAGAGCTGTCCGACTGATCGATGACAGTCTCGTGACAGTTGATCCTCAGAGCTCTCCTTAATCAGGCCGCCTGCCAGACAGACCCGCCTGATTTCGGCCACCCATCCTAACCGTGTCGAACTTCGTACATCCAGAACTGGCCGATACGACCGCTCCTTTGTCCCTGGGTGTCTAGATTGTAGAATAAAGTTCTAATAACCTTATTCAGTTCAAAAACCGGATTAATAAAGTTTCTTTGGGATCCTGATCCGGTGTAAAAAACCTATAATTTAGAAGTTGCTTGTCAAACTTGAAACAGCACACTTAATTGAATTTGACGAATTTATTACCCATAGTAAGGTTCTTTTTCGTGTCAAATATGGAGCCAAATGCGTAAAAATCCCTCCATTAGGGGTGCGATATTGTATCAGGTTTGATACATGTTTCGAGCAGGGCACAGATTCTTTTTTTGATATATGAAATATTTCTTGATTTGATATGGGAACTGGGGGCCCATCTTACATAAATGGTACAATTTTTTCTAATTTGAGAGATATTTTTAGGGAAATCGACCATATTCATTAGGTCTACTTCAAAAAAGTCTTCTCAGTGGTCGAATTTGTGCCATAGGTGCAACGTTTGTTTCCCGCAGGTAAAGAGTAAAGTCAGGCCTGAGAGATTAAAGTGACGTCTATTAACAAATTAACATTTGTGCGTTTAGATTACATCTTCATTCAAATGTGGCTTAGGTCCCTTGTAGTTCCAAGCTCTTCAATTGATCGAAAACCAATCGTACAGGTAGCTTCATTTCTGTTAATTTCCAAATATAGCACATGATGACACGTTCACCTTATCAACTTTCAACATACCATCGAAATCGCCCTTTTATATGCGAAATATCCTTCCATCTGATCATCAAAATGTCTTTTCTATAGCATAACAAATAAACGTTCACCTGTAAGGCAGATTCGTCATCATCGAGAACATATGGTATTTCACATCTAAGGCTGCTGCCGTGAAGCCCTTCTATAAATATCGAATACATTAGGTGGAGAAGTACGAATTTCCTGAAATGAATTATACTTCTATATGGCAACGTGTATTCCAGGAATATAACATTTTACGGTTATGTAAGCGTATATACGGTAAGGTATCGCTAAGCTGCTATGGTTAGGGGATATCGGATTTGAATGTGTTTGTTCGTTTTTGCCCCATCATGGGGAACATCATCGGACTCATACTGGAATACACCTATAAGCGTGGTCTCCAATGTAAAATCTGCGTCTTGTGGGATCAACTGAGACCTGGTAAAGGTGTAAATATTTCGCTGTCATCATTTATCAAATCAAAAAGAACTGTCCGTTTGAAATTTAACCTTAAATCGACAAACATTTTATCCGACATTAGTAATTTGTATGCTACTGAATTGGCATTTTTATGAAAATCACTAATTTGTTAGACCCACTTCTCTGCTTTCCTGTATGATTTTTTGTACCATCTTCAACCCTCAAGGTAAATTTACCGAGGAACTGTTTTTTATTTGCGTAGCAAATGACTTGTTAAAATACGTGATACCCAAATTGGTTGTTATTACACTACTAGGTGCAATGGAAGCACTGCTCCCATTGTGGAGTCAGGGCAGCTGGACCCTTATGAATCCAGTTACTGTTAACCTAGCTAAATTTCAACGCGACAATCCCGCCTTTCTTAGCAGGGGTGGTCTGATCACTTCTGAGTATCGTTTTAACCAGAAATTAAACAATGAGAGGGGAATGGGAAGTAGGCAAGTGTTGTCGGTTACTAAAGAGGGCTCTCGCGCAGGGGTCTTTGGCCAAGAACTAGGCTCTCACTACCTTTCGGTAGATACACTACAATTTTCTACGCCGAAATTTATGTGACTCCGTCTTGTGTATCCCGTATTCTGAAGTCGGACGGGCGGGGGGATGGGAATAGGAGAAGATTAACAAATCTGCCCCGACAGCGTTCCTTATGAAATAACACAGAGAAGCTCTAGATAGTTTAGCAACGACGCATGTCGTATCGTTGGTGTGGTACATAAGAGTGATATAGTGGACGCACTCGTCTTGAGTTAGCCCTAGGTGTGCTAGCGCGGAGAATGGAGAAGTTTCGTGATATTGAGAATCGCATAAGTTATGACATACCAGAAAAATATAGACTAAATATAATCAGCCAGTGAAAAAATTTTCGAAATCGGCCAATAAATGACAGATAAATTGATACTTAAATTTGGCGCATTATTGCGCGAAATCATTGCTGCCGTTCGTTCGACTCTGACGTCACACTTCTCTAGTGCCCAGCGTCTCGTCGCGTAGGTGTTCGACAGCGTCCGTGCGTTCAGTCATTAGTCTACAGACAACTCATAAGACACACCTGTGCGCTCGGACACGTGGTTTCCAGTTGATAACTATTGAGTATTGAGTACTGCGTAAGTTCATATCATTATGGACACCGCATGTGAATTTACGTAGAAAAAATGTTTATTAGGGGTTCTAATTGTCGTGCTCGTACATTTTGGAACCATACAGTATTTATTACAACCTTTTTTTCTTATTTCGCTCATAACCGATCGTATATATGCAGTCAACTAATTAAGCAAATTGGGGCGGAAGACGTTTAGCCTACCATGTGTCCCGGTGTATGTGTGCCTATGCATGTGTTTAGGAGATTGAGTCGGCTCGGGCACAGGAATCGGCTGTGGGTACTGCAACTGGATACTGAAGTGTCACGTCACGCGTAACGTACAGACGGAATAAAAATATTCTCGCGGGGCGCAACTTTGATAGGCTGTAACTTTTTGTTTTTAGAGATAAATTAATCATTTTTCCACCATCTTGTTTCATTTTTCCTAAACTTTCATTTGAGCTAATAACAAAAAAATGTTGTACTTGTCCATTAGGAGCGTAATAGAGTAACGGATATTAAGCAAACACCGTCTGAAATAAAGAAGGATCTTTAGACAACTCCGTCAGGATCAAGAGCTCATTGCGACCAGAACGTGCGCCCACATGTAATGAGGTAGCTGAGGATTCCATGTGTGCGAACTGCGCTATAGAGGAGGAGTCCTAGGCGCATCTTCTATGTTGCAACGAGACACGGAGATACGAGCTACAACCGGACTATACTGCTGCCCAATATGACTGGGATGTCAAGGAGCTGGAGCTCATGAGTATACAACAACTTTGTCAGGACGAGGGGGACTTGTGGCGTGAAAAAGTTAGAGGTACAAAAGAGCCCAGTAAATGACCTTTGTACTGGCTCCTCTTGGTTGTTGGAATGCCTGTAATTTTAAGTAATTCATCCCTTCAAGTGGTTGTTGAGTATTGGAAATAACAACAAGGCACAAACAATTTGATAACTTATAGCCCATTCGTGTCATGCGTATGTGAGATGAAGGAGAAAGACTGTTATCATTCATATTTCATGTGATTCTCCCGCTGCGCCGAATAGCTTTGTTTGCATTAGTGATAACACACTATATATGACTACAGAATTAAAATACTTGCGGTATATAGCAGTTAAACCATCATGCCTTTTGGAGAAAGCGCCAGTGATATCAAAGTAACCGTAATCATCTTAGATCTCGATAAAAACAACATTAATCTAATGTCTGACGATAATCTGCAGTCATAGTTATATATTTTATTGTATATATTTATGTAGGTTCTAACCATATAGCGAAATATTTTGAAAAGATTTTCGATGTAGCCACAAACTGATAGGGTATAACAGTCTTTCGAAAAAGTTACTAATTTTCAACATATATTTATAAAATTGTTGTCAATTTTGATCGCTTGTATTGATGTCTGCCATCACTTTTTTAGTGGTACCATCTATGGTTTCCAAGAAAAGAAAGGGAGTGAAAGTAAAACAAAGAAAAAGGAAAATAGCAATAAAGAGTTTTTTGGAGTCTGACAACACTAACAAATTATGTAGTGAAGCTTGACATAGGCATACACATTCGGAAGAATATGAAAAATATCTAAATTCTTCCTTGAGAGCCTTGGATGTGAAAGCAGGGTCGTACTGGAAGTTTTATAGGAGTAATATCGTGGATGCATCGCTAAACCGCTTGGGAGACATTTTGCGCGGAATTACTTGAATGGGGAACATTTGTTTTCTAACATTGCTGCTTATTCAAAGTAACCTTTCACTGGAATTGTTCCGTCTCTTTAATATTACCGGAATTTATGGCGTTCCATAATGAAGGATGATCATAAAACTGATACAATGAATATAACGGCGGACTCTTCAACATGTAACATATAAGGGTTGCAACAGCTCTATCAAATCTATCGATTAGTGAACGTGATCCGTATGTTCCTCAAATCAGGACTTCTGTCGCACAACTTGGATTTGGTAAGAACTTAACTAAGATGAAGTTACGTCTTACGACAGTCTATCTGTAGTATCTCATTAGGGAACTTGATTATATGTTTCTGAGAATCTGTCACATTTTGTTACAGTTTTGCAGTGTCTTTAACAAATTTAACCATAGTAAGGTGGAGCGACCGGGCATGAGCATCAATTATAATAATAGTAATAAAAATAACAGCGTTTATTTGCAAAGCAAAAAAAGGCAAAGAGAAAAAAATTAAAAACAAAGAAACAACATCAATTCCCTGCCTAGGGACAAGCTAAGCAAAGTACTAGCCCAACAAACAAAATAACAACAGACGAGTTCTCAACCAAATTATATAAGTTAATATTAAAAATAATAATTACAACCGTAATCTTCGAAATGTAGAATAATTTTATAAAACAAAACTGCAGAGTGCAGATTTCTTCTGGCTTCCACATCTAGCCATCCTATTACAGGTCATTTATAAGAAATAGGTTAACATTTTTTCACTCCAAAAATAAACCTAAGACAAGACTTTTGGACACGCTGTATACGATCAACATCATACCCATAAGGCCCATAAAGTGAGTCGCAGTAATTGAATAATACGTGTCACAAAGTAAAGCGTTAAGTCCCTAATCAAGCCTAAAATCCTAGTAGCAGATGTATGAGGAATAACATTATTATTAATTGAAATAAAGAATGAATCTGCCACGCTTTTTTGTGTTTCCCGAATAGTAAAACATTTGAATTCGTTTGTTAAATTACTAAGATCTTTATTTAATAATGTAACCGCAGTTGTTGTATCTGTATGAGAGAACTAAAGTTTTATCTGAGTATCAGCAGCATATAAATATGGCTATGACTATCTCAAACACAATTGTCTATTCTCTATTCTATTCTATGTAATGCATTATTACATGCTCATAATTCAAGGCGTTTTGAGGAACTGAGACCAATTTGTACGACCAGCGCCGTTTAAATATATGTATTTTGTCTTCCGTGTGATACTTCTTTGTATTTTTTTCTTTTATTTAGACATTCCTATACAATAGTCTAAAGGTCCTGTAACATGCCGAGACTGCGCGAAGCTATCATTGCAGTTTTAAGATGGCAGCGCACAAAACCAGCCTGGGGTAGGTACTCCATTTCCAAAAGGACTGCCAGACCTCCTAAGCGACAAGCAAGAATGGGCCAATTTGCCGATTTTTTAATGTTTAAGACACGCCACCCTCATACATCGTTTCTAAAATGCTAAAAGTTATCTGAAAACTCGAAAACCAACCCAGAAGTGTTGTTGCAACACACCGGTTAATTGTTATGCAATATTCGAGTACAAATGCTGCATGTGCATTGTTTTTGGGTCTGAAATGTGAGGAGTAGCACTTCAACATTTAAATGGATGCTGTTTGTATTGTGAGGGATATAAGATACAACAGTTTGGTCCCTGGCTTTGGCGTTCTGTCATAAACCACGTACAGACCGGAGATCCAACGCCGAGCAAACAAATGCAAGCACATGTGACGTTGGCGTTTTGTTGTTGGAAGGAATTGGAATGCGCACGTCTACACCTAAATTTAGTTTCGAGTTGGATGCGTTGGGTTAAATTCGGTGCTAATGTCATGCGACGATTCTCCTCTCATAGAATGCAGACAAACGACTAAATAGTAGAAGCGCAACTTATCCTGTCCAGACCAAATCAAACCTCCCTTTGATGTACCGATAAAGGAGCGAACGCCATCGAACGCCAGCGCCGACCTTGGAAACCGTTGGCTTATGTTGTCTCGCGCCGTACACAGCAATTCGAGGTGGGGGGGGCACAGAGTAAATAGTGCGACAAGTAAATGAAGGTGCGTAGTTGCCCAGTTTTCGGTTTAACCAACTATGTGATATACAAGCATATTACATCCATACAGCGTCATAATTTTGTCGAGTAACCCCTTGTTCGCCGTCTAGCGGAGACTACTTGCTATTAGACACTACCACACCATTTGAGATATAATATATATAATGAGAGCCGTGTAATGCTCTGTACGTTTTAACTCCCCTTTCAATAAATCTTAGTCCTATAGCGTCCTCTTAATGCATATCAACAATAAATTGATTTTTTCAAATCCAATGTGTTCCAGCATTATATTTATAAAACATACTGTTCCGAGTATTTTACGCCTCGCCTCGCTGTTTTGTTCAGCTTCTATTCCGGTGGCGGCGGTTGAAATTTATGGCGTGGTGATTAGACATGCCGGCTACTCGACCAGAATTTTAATACCGGCCCCTGATAAATGAATACCACATGTTTTAATTTCGCTGGTAGAACATTTAATCTTAAGAGCATAACTTAATTTCGGGCAATATACTTGGGGCCGAATGCGGACCCATATAAGCAAAATTTGCATTACACTTTGCCACCTAAATAAATTTTTAACACCAAGAGTAGTGACCGAGCTTCTATGTAAGCCAGGAACTATTGGATGGACATCTGTTTTCTTTTTGGAAAATTGTTTTAAGTTCGATCTCAAACTACGTTTCTGTTACACCGTCTCTAATTTGGTGAAAACTTCAACCGTACCAGATGTTTCTGGTATATCTATTGATGATCTAATATTTTTTCAGACGAAGAGGATGTCTTATTGTTTTATTATGTTAGAAGATGAAAGCGACGCGCTTATTGGATCCATCCATACATCGCTACTAATGAGGAAGAACATTGTTTGTTGCTGCATGGGAACTTTCAGAAGACGATAATAAATTCCGAAGTTTTTATCGAATGAGGAAGGAGACTTTTAGGATTCTTCTAAACATTTTATGACCACACCTATTGAAAAAAGATACAAAAATGCGAGAGGCTGTACCTGCAGAAGAAAGAATCACGAAACTTTTGAATGTACGCTTGCTTCTATACGCTTGCCTTACGCCAGATCTCTACGACTATCGTAATGACACCGCACATCTCATACAACACCGCTTCGTGTGCGGACTTGTTAGCCCACATACGTGGTCGTTTTGCTCTCGTCCTAAATAGAGCTTTTATGCTATCAAAATCACGAGAGTTGTATAACACAAAACCCATACCTCTTTTACAGAATTTAGAAGATAATTTATATGCGGATTGAAACTGAAGGTTATGTCAAAGATGAGTCCAAGATCTTTTAATTCTCTTACATTCGGCAGTGTTGTTTGATTAACCTTATAAAGTTATTTTACTGGGCGTTGTTTTCTAGAAAACGTCATGTTGATACACTTAGATGCATTCATGGATAGGTTATTATTATCCGGTCGAGATCATCTTGGAGACATTCGCAATCGGTGATGTTGTTAACCTGAGTATAAATTTTCAGATCATTGGCATATAACAGAAAGTTGCAATCAATAACGTCAGAAATGTCGTTGATAAATATAATGAAAGGAGTGATCCTAACGATGATCGTTGTGGAACACCTGATGTTGGAGTAAACTTTTGAGATTTGTATCCCTTGAATTCCACAAACAGCTTACGGTTGGATAAATACTATCTCAAAAGGCATACTAAGGGCCAATTTCACCAACATTAATATTATGGACCAATGGGAAAATACTTTATCGAAATGCAATTTGACAGAAGCTGTTAACGGTCTCTAAATATTAGTGATTTCTATTGAAATATTGAATAAAATCGTGAAAATTCGACTGTATTATAAACAAGACCACTTTTTGATTCCAACATGATGCTTTTGTACAGAAAAAACAGGAGAACGTTCATGTATTTTGATATATGTTATAGGTTTACATTTAACAATCCGTTATCCCCCTCAGCGAATGGGAATGCGGCAAATAATAGCTGTTAAATTTGGCAGCAGATTTGGACGTTTGTTAATGCATGGCACTATCGAATTTACCAACTTCAATATACTGAAAGTTATCATTACATACCTGTTGAATAGTGTGGATTTGTCTGTATTTTGCAAGAAAATAGAATATAAAATACATTCCATCCAATTCCTCATCTTCCTTTACGTCATAATAGTAATCATTTATTAATTTATGGGTTAATGAATTTCTTCAAAGCAATAAAAACCCTATGTCCTCTCCATCCTAAAACACAGATAATATGTGTAAGACGTGTCAATCCCTACATCTCCATGATGCATAATGCAATTACTATAGACATAGACAAAAAATTATGAAAAATGTTTCACAGATGTCTTTTAAGTCCAAAAATCAAATTGTCTATTTTTCTTTTTTGACTGGGGGATATCTAACTGTCACTCGCAGGGTTGCCAAGTCTAACGACGATCACGTCCCGTGGTGGAGTGTGCGAAATGAATCTTTTACATTTGCTGGTTTTGAATTTTTTTTCGTGAAAATTTACTAGGTATCATGATTATAAGCATCTTTGGTAGATGGTTCGATCCGGAATGGGAAAGATCTCCTATTTATGAAAATATCTTTGGTATCATCTAACCGTTGCAATCAGTGCACAAACACTGTGACATATGATTTATAGCATAACCCGCTGCCCTATCAATACAAATTTAACATACAGGTCGCCTAGCCGTGGGGATGCAGTGGTCGGGATAAATATCACGGCAGCAACTGATGATTTGGGCATGTCTGGTAACAACGTATGAAGTGAAACTCGCTAACTTCACAAATTTGAAGATTTTGTACAATTTCTTTGAAAATGAGATATGTCTGATTTGGCAGGGTAATGTCGCAGCCATATGGCAGTCACTCTTTCTGACACAGTCCGGATCGAAAGATGACGATATTCGTGAAATGTATTGATACTTCTAAATATAGGATCGTATCGAACATCTCTACTGTCAAGATGTATAACCCAAGGTACCGACGGAGCTATTTTGCGGCGTCATGTAAATAATTTTAAATTTTCATTTGCATTTTTTCAAGTGTTGTGCAATGATTTTGGGAAAAATGTCTTATAAAGCATAGTAGAGTATATTTCAACAGTTGGCGGAACTTACGCCACTGGAACCAGGATGGTGAAACGGGATATTAATGCACAATCTGGCGACCCTCTCGCACCCTCACAAAATGGCCGCTGATAACCACACAAATCACAGTGTTGTCATTGAATAGCATGGACTTAAACCTTCAGAGTATATATTTTGTGACTGGTACCAAGAGTTGACAAATCCCACACATGTGTCACTCCTTGAAATGCAATAATCCGCTGTATTCAAATAATGTCTAATATAAATATAACGTAGAATGTGTACTCGTGAAAAAAGAAAAATATGGCAAATTTGTAGTTTTTTTTGCAGGTTTTAGGTTTGCTGGTAGCTTTAAGGCATATTTGGGAATTTCTTAATCGCTGTGAATATAGTGTGGATGTTTGTTCAGTTCCTGAACAACGAAAAATATTCAACTTTATGGATGTATGGATATTAAAAAACCTGAATGGTTTTGTGCGAATATCAATCTAAGGTGCCATAATGGTTCTGATGAACGGCAAGTAAATGAACGAGTGTTTGGAAATAAGCAACATCTTTTGGTAGAGCCTGTCATCAAGTAGGTGCTTAACGGCTATCTGCAAGAGGTTTATAGGAAAAAACACCCAGTATCACATATCAATTGAACAAAATAATATAAACGTGAATAAAAAATCAACAATAGTAATTAAAACATGAATTTAATTCAAAAATCAGACATTTCTTAAAATTTTGACTGAATTATAGGTAATTTCTTAATATTCAATAAGCTGGTGATGTTTCAATGACAAGTGGTCATCTCATACTTTGACAGTATTTTGTTTTCAACATTTCATAGCTATTGGTTGCTAAAATTTGTTGATTGGAACTTGAAGCTCATTCGCTGTATATGACGGTCTGTTACCCTATAGGTGGAGAATAACGGACTGTTGTTGGTGAAATTGGCCCTTAATCATCTGAAAAGCCCAATCTATCAAGTTTTGCTAGTAGCAGATATATAAATGACATCGGTTTGCATTCCGGCATCCAGGGATTCAAAAATAATTTGTGAAAACAAATAATAAGATTAGTCGTTTTGGACCTCCTTTCCATAAAACCGTGCTGAAAAGGTGATATACACTTACTGACACTAACATTTATAAAATTATACAGTAAGTACTCCAAAGCATTGGAAAAGTTACAATACCAAAGTAATTGGTCTATGGTTTTCTATAGCAGTTCTGTCATCTTTTTTAAAAATTGGACATATTCATGCTTCACGCCAAACGTGGGGTAGAGCTTAGTATTCAGAATAATATTGTATATTTTTGTTAATGGGCATGCAAGGACAGACGCCCAAAAAGAGGGGATACAAACTGGACCAATGGTCAATTCATTTTTCATTCTCTCCAACGCCTTATATACTTCAGTTTCATTAATTTAGGGAAACATTATTATAGGATGAAGGTAAATTAATTGACAGAGGCAAATGAGAATTCTTCGATTATACTGATTGAAAAAAGTCGGCAAAAACATTTCCTATCTCATTAGGCGTGCTGTATGTAATGCCATTTCATTAACTGGATGGTTGTGGATTTTTTATTGCGTATATGCGGCCAGAACCTATTAGGAGAATTAGCGATATAATTTTGAATGCCTTGAAGTATTTTTTATATATAGAATCTTAATCTCTTTTGATTTTTGCTCTCAGATTTTTAAACTCCTCAAACGTCTTAGCTATCTTTGTATAGTTTGTGCAGCTTATACTCGTTTTTTATGTTCCTAATTATTTCACTATCATACCAAGGTGGATATTTCCATTATTTGTAACTAGTGCAGGTTTGTAGATAATCGTGATGGTTCAACGATATTCAGCACTCTGTTTCTGTCAACCATTAGAAATTCAACATTTTTCGTAGAAAAAATTCACGTGTAAGTACGGTACTTGAATCTACAAGTCAGTAATTTTGCTGATTCTCATCAAATTTTCAAAAGGAGTAATTGAGAAAATACCATCATAGAATGAAAGGTTGGAGTGGAAAGTCGAAAAAAAACGCTGTTGGACGCTTTTGTGAGCAAAATAGTGTGATAAGCAGGCAGAGATAAGCCGGCAGTGCTGTATCTCTAGAAATATGTAAATTCAACTTTATATACACAGTAAGTACCACGACAAACTTAAGGAGAAGGTAAGCTTTGGACTGACCTCCCAAATAACAAAAACTTACCTATATAAAAGTGTCACCGTCTTTGAGATATTGATTTTTTTCTTAAACTTAAAAAAAACTAACCTTTTCATCTGTGGTCTTTTGCTGCATGTACAAATAAGGTTATACTTTGATCATTTTTTCTATAAAATACTTCAAGATAGTTGCTTTGTCATATACAAATGCAATGTAGCTAAAAGATATTAAGGAACCATGATCAAATAAGGACCATTTTTGGACTTATAACCTTCCGATATTTTTTCAACTATCCACCATCCACCATCTGTGGTGAAACAAAAATGTACTGGCTATAACTGCATTATATTGAATAAAAAGATTGCTCAATTAATACAGATTTCAGAAAGGCACCACACGTACTATTTGGATTAGAAAAAAGTGATAGCTGCTTTTGTAACTGGCTGACACACACTACAATGTAATTATTGGATTGAAATTTAAGTTGCACTGTTACTGATCAGTGACATGCTAAATAGTACAAAGCCACATTATTATTACCTGCTCCTGATATGATTTTATGGAAGTTGAGGATACAATATCAGAAGGTTATAAATCCCAAAACAGTCATTATTTTATCATGGTTCCTTAATATCTTTTAACTACCTACATTGCATTTGTATATGATAAAGCAACTATCTAGAAGTATTTTATAAAAAAAATGAACAAAGTGTAATCTTATTTGTACATGCAGCTAATGACCACAGATGAACAGGTTCGTTTTTTTAAGATTTAAGAATAAATTCAATATCTCAAAAACGGTGACACTTTTATATAGGTAAGTTTTTATTAATTCGGAGGTAGAGTCCAGAGCCTACCTCCTCCTTAAGTTTGTGGTGGCACTTATTGGACAGCCTATATATATATATATATACGAGCAGTAATCATTCCATTCCAACGACCAGTTGGGCAAGAAATACAATTATTTATTAATTGGGAAATTGGAAAAATTTTAGGCTTTGGTAAACTCTTTTTATTCTTACTTGTTGAATTGCGAAAAGTTAGAACGACTAATCTAACATCCTCCCAAAATTAAAACAAAATTCCAATTCGTTCTCCTGTTAATTGAATTTTTTCCAATGTCTGACAGCAATAATAAATATTAATATATCTTCATACAGCTTTTCCAAAACAAAACTAATCCAGCAATTTGGGAGTTTTTTCCGATCGTCCCTCGTATACACTATACCTGAAATTTGGCAATGATTTTTACATTTCCACATTCCTCGCAACAGTCATCTGTCATCTGTCGACGCACCACTCGCTCATTGTCTCCACGTAAAACAGATGTAGGAGGTTAGAAGGGACGCTGCCGTTTTTCCCCCCAAAATGCAGTACTACTTTTTAATATTTCGAAAATTTCCGATAATTTTTAATTTGTTCGGGTGTATTGATATATAGTGGTAACACCTATGATTTCCGTCTTCACCAAAAAAACCCAATGCTCTTATCCACACTTTCGTTTTGAAACACCATGTGGCTGCAACCTCAACGACGAGTACGTTGTCTGAAAATTTAAATCTTTTCCGTATTGGTTGCTAGCTTCATATTTGTGTTTCAGCTCCTGATGATGGCACCATAGCGTGCCGAAAGCTGGAGGTTACCGTTAAAAGAATTTACTAAAGCTGAAAATTTGCCAATTTCCCAATTATATATACAGGGTGGCGCATCTAAAACGAAACACACATTTACTGGCAGCTTTTTTTTTTGAAAAAAGCTCAGACCCGTCGATTTTGTTTTCGAGGGGGACACAAGTTTGGCAAAAAATCACATTAGCACGTGCAGCCCCCTAAGCGGGGAAATGGAAAGGGGGGTCGAGTGATACCTTATTTTAAAGGTCTTTCAATTCCTTTTATAATGATATAAAATTGATGTACTTCAGTTCAGTAGATTTTGCTTTTCTTTAATGTCCTCCTCCCCTTTGACTTTTTGAACCGATTAATTCAAAAAATTAAAACTTATGAAACTGATGCGTGGATACCATATTTTAGAGTAAAATTGACAGATGAAAATGTCAAGATGGCCGCTGGGCACCATCTTAGAAAAAAAATTATATGAAAACGGGGGTCTTGTGGCACATCATTTTGAAGCTTCTGACGAGTACTTTATAGCTCTGGAATATAAGGTCAATATCGTTACCTACTACAAAATGGTGGTACATTTAATAACTACCTGAATACATTGACATTTAACTTGATAATTCGAATAAATACGTTGAGTTCAGTTTAGAAAATGCTGGAAATGCTTTCCTTGAACTTCTTGACACAATAACAGCTGGTCCGTAATTTCGCGTCGAACATTTTCAAAAATAGTAACGTCGATATTTCTACAAATATTTGTTATTCTCAGCCGTATATCCAATATTGAAGCACGTTCAGTTTCGTACACCTTTTGCTTCAAACAGCCCCACAACGAAAGTCTGAAGGTGTCAAATCTAGCGAGCGAGTTGGCCATTCCACAGGACCTCGATGGCCAATCCAAAGACCGGGGAAATTGTTATCTAAATAAATCCTAACTTGTATGTGGTAGTGTGGTGGATCACCATCTTGCTGGAATACAATATCAGTATCGAATTCATTAGGATTCGCTTGGACGATTTGGAAATTGTTATCTAAATAAATCCTAACTTGTATGTAGTAGTGTGGTGAATCACCATCTTACTGGAATACAATATCAGTATCGAATTCATTAGGATTCGCTTGGACGATTTCTGTGATTAGAGGGTCAATAGTCTTTTCCAGCATATGCAAATGCAGTTGCCCGGTTATAGTTTGTTCGATGAATAGAGGCCCCACAATATGATTTCCCAATAACCCAGCCCAAACGTTAATGTTTTGTGGATATTGAGTATGAGTTTCCCGGAAAAGGGGAGGATTGGTGTCACTTCAATAACGACAATTTTGTCTATGCATATTACCGTCGAGAAAAAATGTACATTCATCACTAAAACAAATACATATTTTGGATATAGGTAGGACGCCGTGCAATGGTTTCCGTCATGGTCTCGCAGAATTCTGTTCTTCGATCATGGTCATCTTTAGTTAGCTGATGCACTATTTGAATTTTGTATGGGTGATACCTATTCTTTTTCAAAAGCCTCCATACAGTAAAAGGACAAACCTCACATACATTCGCGATGGAGGAAGTAGACTGTTGGGGATTTACTACGATGTCACCAATTATTTGAACTTGCTTTTCTCCCGGGATGGTCGGATGACCTGGGGGCTTTTTGTTGTTTACAGTACCAGTAGCTGTAAATTTAAATACAAGTTCTCTTAAATATTTTCTACAGAGAGGACGATTCGGGAAACGATCATTAAAAATCCTTTCAGTCTCGTGAAAGTTACGGGTCGCACCATAAATAAAAATCGCTTCGAGTTTTTCTTCCAATGAACGAGAATTGACCATTTTAAAAATAGTTCAAACAGTATCTAGCACTAAAACCGAAAACTAAATAAGAATATTTTAACTTTACAATGATGTTTTTTTTAGTACTGATATTCTTGTCACTGTTAACAAAAAATAACAAAACAAGTTTTTATCGCTGTTGCTGTGAATACGGCAGCGGATTACAATTATTTGTAGAGATATGTATGTTAGTGCGTTTGTGTTCAAGTAATTATTAACTGTACCACCATTTTGCAGTAGGTAAAGGTAATGACTTTACATTATAGGATTATAAGGTACTCGTCAGGAGCTTCAAAATAATGTGCCACAATACCCCCGTTTTCATATAATTTTTCTTCCAAGATGGCGCCCAGCGGCCATCTAGACATTTTCATCTGTCAATTTTACTCTAAGATATGGTATCCACGCATCAATTTTATTACCTCAAGTTTTAATTTTTTTAAAAATCAAAGGGGAGGGGGGCATTAAAGAAAAGCACTGTATATTATATATACAGGGTGACTTCGAAGTTGAGTCATTTATTTTAACAGTGAGTAGATCTGATCAAAAGAAATGTTTTTTCCTTTAACATTTTTCTGGTAAAATTAAAGTAACACAGTTATAGCCCTTTAGAAGTTTGAGTACCGCCCTGTCTCAATAATAATATTATGTGCTCGTGTTTGGCAACAACGGATATAATCCGCCTTATCGGTTCATCGCATGGGAAACAAAAAAGCGAAAGAATTTGAAACGCTTATCACAATGTTTTTAGTTGTATTCAGTCAATGTGTCAGTCGGTAGCGCGTGAGTGAATAGTGGTGTTTGTTGCGTGGCTCAAACGAAATAAAAAATGGCACATGTTTACGAAAATGCTGAATTTGGGGACATGATTCTTATTTACGGGTGGGGGGGTCTTTAAAAAATGCTGCCGCGGCATCACGGATTTATTCGGATCGGTTTCCCAATCGAGTGCAACCAACCCCTCGTGCCTTTGTTAATGTAATACAAAAGGCTCGTGAATCAGGTGACTTAAGACCTCACAGGGGAGGGTATGCCGGTGCTCCAAGACCGCACGATCAAATACAGGTCCGCACTGAAATACTTGTCGGGAGGATACTTTATAAAACAAGGTAACATTTTTTTTTATTTTTTTTATTTTCACACACATATTTTGGTTTATCTTCCCTCTACAATCATCACCCTGTATATATATATATACATATATATAATACAATTAATTGTTAATTGGGAAATTGACAAAACTCTTTTGACGATAAAATCAAGCTTTCGGCATTCTCTATGGAGCCTTCATCAGGATTCTGAAAACACAATTGTGATGCTAGCAAAGAAAACAGGACAAATTTAAATTGTCAGACAACTTACTCGTCAGTGAGGTTGCAGCCACAAGGTGTTTCAGAACGAACGTAGAGAAGACCTAAATTATAATCAGTATATATATATATACTAAGTGACATATAAATCCGAACACCCAGTTTAAATGGTTTTATTTTAATAAGATTTTGTATAAGTACTTAATGAAGCATAATAAGTAAATGATAAAAATTTCAAAATGATTGCACTGCTTTGAAGCCTTTTGACCTTTAATAATGTGTGGATGCACCCTGATGTGCTACGCATTCTCCAACGCGCTTAGGTATGCTTCTGATCAGGTGGTCAATGTCCTCCTGTGGTATCTCATTCCAGGCAACCACCAACTCCTCTCTAAGTGCTTCTAGAGTCTGAGGAGGACGTTGCAAATTGAGCAATCTCCTACCCATCATATCCCACACGTGCTCAATTGGGGATAAGTCGGGAGATCTATGTGGCCATGGTAACAATGTGACATCATTATGTTGAAAGAAGTCTATTGTGACTCTTGCAACATGTGGTCGGGCATTATCTTGTTGGAAAGTTGGATCTGCCAGGGTGTCAAGATAGGGTAAAAGATGGGGTTCTAGAACTTCGTGGATATAACGCTGCGCGTTCATGTGACCTCTGATAAAGATTAAAGGTGATCTGGAACCATAAGCTATAGCACCCCAAACCATAACTCCAACAGTGTGATGAACATGTCTTTCAACAAAAAACTGTTGGTTCCTCCTTTCACCACGTCGCCTTCTAACCCTGGCACGACCATCGTGCATGCCTAAACAAAATCGAGACTCGACACTAAAGACAATACTGTTCCATTCCTGATCCCAGAGTGACCGTTGTCTGCACCACTCAAGGCGATTACGTCGGTGTTCTCGAGTTAAAGGGAGGACCCAGTGTGGCCGGTATGAAAACAAGCCAAAACTTCTCATTCGTCGTTAAACACTTCGCATGCCAATAGGTCTTCCGTGTTTTGCAAACCATTCATTTGCAGTAGACCTGGTGGTGGAGAAACGGTCCCTTAAGGCCAATAGTCTTAGGCGAGTATCTTCACGGTCTGTTGTTCTACGGCGGCGTCCAGTGCCCCTTGCTCTTTGCGTATGGCCTTCTCGAAGCCATGCCTGACAACACCTAACCACAGTGTCTACACTTCTTTGCACTCTAACTGCAATTGCCCGAAAAGAAGGTCCAGCTTCCCGAAGTCCCACTATACGGCCCCTATCAAACTCACTAAGTTGACGAAATCGTACAGGTCTCCGTACTCTAGGCATCGCAACCGATCGTAAAGGATGTCAAGAACCAAAATCCGCCAACGTTGATTCTTTACTGCGGCTGAAATTTTCATTTTTAGCGCGTTAGTGAATTAAAAAAAAGCAGTATAAAAACCGGAATGTCCAACTGATAAGGCTGAAATTTTTTCACTTGTTATTTACAGTAAGATAAATACATTCACAAACTTTTATTAAAATAAAACCATTTAAACTGGGTGTTCGGATTTATATGTCACTTAGTATATATAAAGGATATGGATTGGGTTTGTTGTAAAACGACAGATACCTTCGTTAAATGTTAAAAATATCACGGCACGGAAAGATAAAGCGTCGACAGATGACAAGTGATTGACGCGATATATATATATATATATATATATATATATATATAATACGTGAGCGGTAGTCATGGCCAAAGCCTACGACTAGTTGGGTACAAAATACAATTAATTGTTAATTGGGAAAATTGGCAAAACTCTTAGGCTTAAGTTGACTCTTTTGACGATAAAATTAAGCTTTCGGTATTCTCTACGGAGCCTTCATCAGGATTCTGAATAATGAGTATAAAAACAAGGACGGGGACATTGGGTTTGTTGTAAAACGACAGATACCTTAACATTTAACGGAGGAATCTGTCGTTTTACAACAAACCCAATGTCCCCGTCCTTTTGTTTTTATACTGATTATAATTTCGATCTTCTCTACGTTCGTTCTGAAACACCTTGTGGCTGCAACCTCACCGACGAGTAAATTGTCTGACAATTTAAATCTGTCCTGTTTTCTTTGCTAGCATCACAATTGTGTTTTCAGAATCCTGATGAAGGCTCCATAGAGAGTGCCGAAAGCTTGATTTGATCGTCAAAAGAGTCAACTTAAGCCTAAGAGTTTTGCCAATTTTCCCAATTAACAATTAATTGTATATATATATATATATATATGTATATATATTATAAAGCTTCCGCCTTTAGTTGGGTACTTCTACAAGATTAAAGCAATGAGGACTCTCTATACTTTATTAGTCTCTAGCTTTCGACGGGCTATGCCATCATCATCAGGAGCTACAATAATATTAGGAAGGAATGGCAGCTATTGCGCAAAATGATACTTACAATAGTATGTGAGATTGTTGCTAAATGTAATTAAAGGTTATGTTGAGGGGAACATTTAGTAACCCGGTGAAAGCTGGATCCATGGCATACTCGTTAAAATTGGTAAAAACACACACAAGTGTATGTCAGGAACACATCACAACGGATTAAAAATATTTTAAATGAAAGTTAAAATTATTATCATATTACATGTTATATTGTGAAACAACCACTTGATGCTGCACAAAATGGTGTAGGACAGGATCATACATAGAATGAAACATTTAAAAAATGACCAGAAGGCTGGTAGTGTCAGTGTCGATGGATGGAACGCAAGTTTGTAACATTATGTGTTATGTTGCCAGATCACTTGAGAAGGCGTGATTTATAAAGACTTGTCAAACAGACCAGAGGCAGTTGAACAAACTATATTATTAATGAGATGGACAATCAAATCAACAATTATTTTATGAGGAGAAACATTAATTATTAAAATTTTGAATCGGGTGGAATTTTGGAGTAAAAGGATGGAATCGACACACAACCCGACTCCATTTATGGTTGTGAAGAATCGAAATTTCGTAGTTTAGCAAATATGAGTAAATGACTTTACATCTGCCTTTTTATTCATAGATACAGTTGTTATTCATGAAAATGTGGGTCATTTTCAGAAATAAAAGTTTGGATAGTTGATTTTCTCTATCAACAACTTTGATACTTGTGTGGTTCATCAAGTGTCTTGTTGTATTGACATGTGATGCCAGAGCACATCTCTCGGGATAAAGTCTAGAATCACTTTTGTGTGATGTGATCTTTCCTTTTAGAGATGTGGTTGCAATTATTACAATTGATGGAGTACACTGTGCTGGCTAAGCCAAGCAACGGGACTATGTATTTCATATTTGGCAAAATATAAATGTTCAATAAACCTTAATTTTGTATTAAATACAACACCAAGAATTTTTCCAGAATCAGAAAATTGCAAGATTTGGTTTATTTATCTGAATGCTCAAGAGCTGTGTTACATTGTGTTTTTCTTTTTTGCGCAAAATAATAACATTTTAGATATTTGTGGATTAAAAAGTAGATTGTGATCTGAAGAGTATTTAATTAATTTACTAACCTCGTTTTGTAAGATTTGAGTAGTATTATTGACATTATCTGGCTTAAAATAATGGAGCAACTGCGTATCGTCTGAAAATGACTGGACATGAGAATTATCAATACTTTTGCGAAGTCGAACGTATATATGAGGAATAGCAGCGGCCCCAATACAGATCCCCCAGGTACGCCTGAAGGAATTGTTGTCACTTGAGACATTTCTTGGTTGAGAAAAACACACTGAGTTCTTTGATGAAGGTAACTGTCGAAAAATGAAAGGGATACATTATCAAGACCTATGTAATTTAATTTAGCAAGTAATAATTTATGATTGATGCTGTCAAAGGCTATCGAATAGTCTATAGAGATTAACGCTAGTGCCATTTTCTTATCTAAGGCACTTAAAATATTGTCTTGCAGATTGAGTAGGGCAGATGTACTATAATTTTTTCTAAAAGCGGATTGAGTATCGAGAAGTATAAAGTATTTTTCTAGGTAAGAGGTCAATTGGAACTTTATTATTTTTCTAAAATTTTGGATAAAATTGGTAATAAACTTATAGGTCTGAGATCATTATACTCAATATGTTTCATTTTTTTAGGATTTGGAATAATTAGAGCTTGTTTCCATGTGTTTGGAAAGTAGCCTTTTTCCAAACAGTCGTTGAAGATGTGGACGATGTAATGGAGAATAACTGGCAGGCAAAGCTGGATCATTGACAGGGATATACCATCAATTCCCTTCACATCAGGTTTTAGGCTCCTTATTGCCTGTAGTACGTCATTTGACTAATCTTATTCAATGAAAAAATATATTCAGAGCTTAATTTATTTTTTAAATGGTTCTCGCAAACTAGTGATTCAACATTTTTGTAGCGATAAACAGACATAAACTAATCACTAATTTTGGTAGGGCCATTAAAACTTGGTGGAAGGGTTGGTTTACTACGGAAATTTATATCAAGTTGTTTGAGAGAATTTCACAACTTTTTTGACTCATTTTCATTTGCCAAATTTTCAATATATGTCTTTTTATCCCTCCTGATCATATTAAGAGCACGGTTTCTAAGCGATTTGAAGTTACTATAGGCGTCCACGGTAGCATTAGCTTGTGCAGTATTCTTTTCATCAAGAACAGTGCATTAGTTAACCAAGGTGATGGTGGATTATTGACACTTACAGTTTTAAAAGGTGCATGTTTATTATAGGTTTCCACGATAACGCGTGTAATGTGCATCACCTTCTCATCAATATCTGATTCCTTAAATAATTTGCCTATACCCGACGTACGAGTAGAAAGATCGATAAGAAAATGATCCTCACTGAAATGTTTAAAATTCCTGATGGTGATAAATTTTTGTTTTCTTTTATGACATGGAATATCAAAATGAACAAAGACCAGTTTGTGGTCCGAAATACCATTCGTGTCCATGACGGAAGAATAGCTGCATGCTTGAGGATTATTTAAAAATATTGGATCGATTAATGTTGCAATACTATCTATGACACGGGTGGCTTCCGTTACGATTTGTGTGAACCCCATCATCTCAAAACTCAGTGAGAATATATTGTTATTAAAAAAATGTATATTCAGATCTCCCAATATCACGATGTTATGATGATATAACGAAAGGCTGGGTCGGAAACCATTTAATAAATCTGCACATTGTTGTATGTTTTGAGAGGGTGGTTGGTACACCTACCCGCAACCACTTTAACAAAATGCTTTCGAAATACTCACCAAAATTTGTATGAATATCTACCTTTTCAGCATGCAAATTTGATTTAACATAGATTCCAACTTCACCACCACGAGATTCTCTATCACAACGCAAGAAAAAATAGTTGCTAATATTAACCACATCATCAGTAATATTTTCATTTAGCCATGTCTCTGTAGCAGCGGATATATCAAAATTTTCTAATGTTATTAAATTTACAATAGCATCAAAACTAGACACGAGGGAACGTACATTCAAGTGTCCGATTTGCATTTTACTACCAGCCATTAAGAGTATTTGAATCGTATATAACTTCGAAAAAATTTTGAGTATTTTAAATAATTCTAAAACGATTAAAATAAAATTAGTGAGAGATGTCTTTGTTGAAAGAATTCATATACTGGGCAATTTTTGTCTGTCGGAAGATGATCGGTACTGTAAGATTTTTTATACTGGTGATTTGAATACAAACAGTTGCAACATTTCGAATTTGCCTGCTTACAAAAGGAGGTGTCATGGTTTTCTCCACACTGAGCACAGACTTAAGGATTCTGGAATTTTTTCCAGAATAATTAAATCGGGAAAAATGTGTGCACTGAGACACTTCATTATTTTTGTATACAGATATATTTTGAAATCCCAATAGAATTTTTCCATTATAATCGTCAAAAATCTGTTTAAATATCTTCTTTTTCTATGAAATGGTTGGTCTTGTGATGTCTTCTACTACCTCTTCTTCGATAATTCGTTCAGCGGTATGGTAGCCCACGATTTTGATTTTAGGTCTAAACATTTTCGGTTCAGATACCTGGCAATTTTTTCTCAATTTCTTCCTTTAACTGGGCATGATTACTTTCGTGGACTTTAATTTCACAACCACCGTTTCTAAAATTCTTCACGTCGTCAATTTTGATTTCAAGTTCAGACAAGCTTAAGTTTTTATCTAGATCTTTACGCGTCTTGAGGCTTGTTTGTTGCTGGCTTGGTACGAGTATAATCACTATGCTTTTCAATAGGATTTCCTTGCCTTTTTTAGCACAGATCTTTTTTATTGTTTGCGAAAACGAAGTGCTTGTCATACTTGATTTTTAAATTATGTTAATTATGGTATTCAGTTTCTTGAGCGCGTCAGCCACAGTTTTTTTTACAGTAATACTTGTTGTTACTCAATCAATCTATCTATTTCTATTAATAACTGACTGTATGAATCAACTTGTTCACATAATATTTTTTTTCCTGTTTTAGCTCCTCATTTGTTGTTCTAAGGCACCCACTGTTTTTAGGTGTTTCCGCTGGTGCATCACTTGGTTAGGTTACCCCCACTTTAGGAATCTCAGACTTAGCTGAAGCAACCTCACCAGTTTTCTTTTTTTTTCTTCACAGAGGACCCAGTATGGTCGTATCACTTTCTTCTAGTCTAGATGATTGATGTCAAATAGTTTGTCAAAATTCTTCGCTGTAATGGCCGAAAAAATGTTTGTCCCTGGAAAATCTGTTATCCTCCAAGAATATCAACGAAGCTGCACCCCAGCAATAGTCACAGCAGGGAGTAGTAAAATATTTCAACAGTTTTCTCGAGGTATTCGCGGATTCAGTGCAATAAGGCAAGTCAAAATGAAGTGAACTAAATAATTTAATAGTTGCAATTTCTTCCTAATGTTATTGTAGCTCCTGATGATGATGGCATAGCCCGTCGAAAGCTAGAGGCTAATAAAGTATAAAGAGTCCTCCATCACTTTAATCTTGTCGAAGTACCCAACTAAAGGCGGAAGCTTTATTTTTTCACCTAACTGGTCTAGACGATAATGACCACGTCTCAAGTTATATATATATATTATACGTAACCACAATAGTAGATACACATGCTCATATATCCGAATCCGGGTGTAACCTGAGGAAACGAAGATGGAGAGGGAAAAATTTGACACACGTGCGTTTCCTCAGGTTACACCCGTATCCGGATGTATGGGCATGTGTATCCACCTTTGTGGTTGCGTATGTGCATTCATTTCGGGCCTGATGAAGCCAACAAGCAGAAATACGTATTGCTCGTGTTTCCTATTCTATTTTCTGCTCGAATCCACTTTCCCTTTTTGCGAATTTTGCTCATTATTTTCCTACTTCTTGTTATGTGTATACCTTTCTGAGCATGATAATTTTCTCTTAGTAGATCCTTTGGGCATGGAGTACCAGAGCAAGTGGCTATAATCGGCCGCGTGCTTGTGGTTAGATGTCGCCTTGAAAATTCGAGCTCTTCTAGCCATTTAATACTAGAATGTGTAGGTTGGCTCTTGTTGGGGACTTCGTGTGTCAATTTTTTCCCTCTCCATCTTCGTTTCCTCAGGTTTCCACCATATACGGATGTTTGGACATGTGTATCTACTTTTGTGGTTGCATTTCGGGCCTGATAAAGCCAACAAGCGGAACTACGTATTGCTCGGGTTACCTATCATATTTTCTGCTCGAATCCACTTTCCCTTTTTGCGGATTTTGCCCATTATTTTCCTATTTCTTGTTTTATATCTTTCTCCGCATGCTCATTTTCTCTTTATATATATATACCGGAACAGCCGCGCACGCAGAAGCATAAATGCCAGAAAACTGCGGCTGCTTTAGAATCCCAGAGAAATTTTGTTAGTATGATTCCCTAAGTTCAGTAGAACTGAGTAAAGCTTCCTCTGGTAATCTGTTCTAAAATCTCTACACCCTCTTGACAAAGAAGCGGTTGTATCGGCCAATTCCGGATGTACGAAGTTCGACACGGTTAGGATGGGAGGCCAAAGTCAGGCGGGTCTGCCTGGCAGGCACATCTATCGTCGGCATCATGGTCCAGAGCTTTGAGCGACACCCATGGAGATGGAGGTGATGCTTTCAAACAAGCTTTGTTCTCTTTAAATTAACCCTTGTTATAAAATTTAAGCTCTGAAACTACAGACAAGAGTGAACATATATATGACAGCATTAGCTTGTTAATTTTGAGAAATCAGACTTTTAACCTTACCGCTCCAGCATTACCTTCCGACCAACCGACCAACCAGTAACTACTAGCATTGTAGATAACGTTCTGATTGTCCAGTATGGCAAATCAGAATATTTTTATATTGGCAACACGAATTTTTTATTTGAGAAAATATAAAGTGAAATTGGTGCATAGTTGCTACATTTTTTCACGACGAACATACCTTAAATCTATTCATGAGAATTTGTATTGCCTTAGACTGGAAGTTGGAAGATGATACATCGCGAGGTTCAAGTTATATATAGACACTCTGAGTTTCATGGATCTATCACTGTTTTGGCCTGTGCATCTATTCTGCGTGGTGTGTTTCAATCTCAAGAAGTACAACATGACAGCTTTAGCCTTTACTTGAGGCCAATTTTATACTTTATTCTGATGAGCGTTGTCTCTATGAGCCACAGAAACTGCATTTGAGGGAAAATTATTTCCGATCATAATTGGTATCTATTCTTTGAAAAGTTTAGACCTTCGCAGTCCAAAAATAAATGTGAAGTACCAGTTGCCGTATTTTTTTTAATGTAATTACAGATATTCGAAGTCACCAGAAGCGTTTAGATCCGTAATAGATCATGTACGTGGTGATATACAAAGACAGCTACTCGGTAAGTACCGTAGGTTACATTAAGCTTCAAGTTATTTTTAAATTCTGCTTTTCCTACGACTTAACTGACAAAGTACGAGTATGAGCATAAAAGTGAAGGCGTCCGTTGATTTTTTCTGATTTGCTACTAATCCCCTATACATGTAGTAGATGGCCATAATACAGGAGTGCAATATGAGAGGGTGTCAGTATCAGTGCAAATAAAAAATAAGTTTGTGTACACTGACTTTGATTGAATGTCCCTTAAACAAGAATATCATAGAGATTGTGACAGCAGTTCCAATTACTAGGATCATTGCTCTTTATTCTATATGTCAATGATATGTCCAATGTCCTTAACAATTCTGTTATAAATTTTTTTGGGGATTGATGCATTAATTTCAGTTAGTGGTTTACTAAGTAGCGAGACTGTAGATGTGATGAATAGTGAAATGAGCAAACTCACGTTATGGTTGAAAAAATATAAGATTAAACTATATGTGCAAAAAATGAAATGTATGATTATAGGTTCGAAAAATACTTGCAAGAAATTAATAATAATAATAATAACGTCTTTATTTAAAAACAAAGAACCAAGAGAGACATAAGCAGCGATGTTTATCCAAGGCTACTCTTAGACTTAACTATGTCGATTAGATTAGATGTTCAGTATAAAAAAAATTATAATATAAAGAAAAAGAACATCAACACCTATGTGAGCATAAAAGCACATTCCATCACGGCACAGCACAGTCTTAGCCTATGGCGAGCAGCCTGCTTTTGACTTGTTCGCAGAAACTCGGCAATGACATTGATTTTCAGCTCTTTTCCAAGTGATTATAGAATAACGCTGCATTATATGAAAAACTACTTTGAAATAAAGCAGAATTGTATGAGGCAATTCTGATATTATAGCGATTTCTGACAGCTCGGTCATGTCCTTCACAGTAGAATCGTAATTTACCTCTCAGGTATTCAGGTTTCGATATTATGAGAATTTTATGAACTAAAACTAAGTACTTATATTTAACTAGATTACCTAACCTCAGCCAATTTAATTCTTTATATTTTTCACTAATGTGATCATATCTTCGCAGACCGAAAATAAAGCGAAGGCAGTTATTTTGAATGATTTGAAGCCGGTTTTTCGTTAACTGATCCAGACACGGATAATAAACGACATCTAAGTATTGACATCACCAATGATTCACAGAGTTTTTTTCTCAACTTGAAGTTGAGCAAGCATCGAACAGAATAAAGGGCTCTAGAGCGAAGATATGTCTTTTTCATTAAATTACCTGTATGGCTGCGGAATCTTAATATGCTATCATTTTCAACACCCAGTATATTAGCTGTTTGAGTATGTTGTAGTACTGTGCCATCAAGAGTTAATTGCGAAGAGTCTTCAATGTTTCTTCTTTTATGGTCAGAACAAAACAGTATTATTTGCGTTTTATCTGAATTTATAGCGAGATTATGATCTACGAAAAATTGATGTATTTTATCCAAATCTATTTGCAAACTGGGTGCTGCATATTGTAAATCTGTGGTGTCGAAATTATTATTTATTACCTGCAACTTTATATAAATCAAAGATGTACGAGCCCCTTCCCACTTCAGTTGGCCCACTTCAAGATTTGTACCAAAATATGCCGTTATAAACTAAACATGACGAAAATATTTACTTCTAAAACAATTTATTTTCTCAAAAACATTTTAGATACACTCTAGTCGTAAAAAATACATGTTTGAAATCACTTAGACCTATAACTAATAGAACATTTGAACAAATAAACAATGTGCGAATAAATGCGCGAAGTTAACAAAGCAACAATTGAAAGATTACCATTGGGTAACATCACCTTTATTTTTTATTACGGCTGACATTCTTTAGGGCATAGTGTTAACCAAGTTTTGGCAAACATTTGGTGTGAAACAATCCCATATTTCTTGAAGCTTTTGTCTCAGTTCGGTGATTGTACGAGCAGGATGTTGTCGTAGAACCTTTTTCATCTCGTGCCACAAAGGTTCAATAGGTGACAGATCTGGACCGCTAGAAACCCATTTCAAAAGTGGTACATTATTTTCTTCCATCCATTTTATAGCCCTTTTAAGGTATGGCACTATGCACCATCTTGCTGAAACACAAAATCTTGGCCGGATGTCAAACATTTTTCCATCACTGGTAAAAGCGATTCTTCTAAAATTGCCAAATATTTGTTTGCATCCACATTTCCATCAATAAAAATTAAGTTTCCCTACTCCTTTTGATGACATACTGCCCCAGACCATAATGGATGCTGGAAATTTCACTTTTCTCTTCAGACAGTCAACATGGAATGCTTCATTTTTTTGCGAATAACTCTACTGCGAATGTCACCAACACAAACTTCGAATCGGGCGTCATCACTCCATTGTATTGGACAACACGGAACCGAAAGCAATTTCGGTTGTCCAATTCGTTGCTGTCATAGAACCGACGTACAGTTTCTGAAACACTGTCAAAGCTAAACACGGACATAAAATAATTGTTTACTATTTTATTAGCGTCAGCTAGTTCAATCGGTATTCCTGGCTTTGATCTAGATTTTATATTGAGCGTGCTCTATCCAGACCATAAAGCTTTCGGATTATTTAGGTCAGTTAGTTTTGGAATGTAGTCTTTCTCTTTTATTCGAATTTGACGTAATGCTCGATTTCTCAGTTGCTTGAATTTCTCATAATCATCTGTTGATTTACTCGTTTTATACTTCGTGAAAGCAGAATCCCTTTCTTTTGACATTTTTTTCATTTCCTTGTCCAATCAAGGAGGTTTATTAACGCGTATTGTCTTCACCAGAGCATGTTTGTTATAAATATCCGTAAGAATTGACGTCAGATGTTCAACTTTAGCATCTAAATCATGCATGAAATATATCATCAAGATGAGAGCTATATGTAGATCGGACCTGAAAGCAGTCTCATCAAATCTACGGAAATCTTTCATGGTAATAAACTTTTGTCGAGGCTTTTCGGTACTAAGCTTCAATGTAGACATAACAAGCTTATAGTCTGATATTTCATGAGCATCAAGAACTAGACAATCAGTAAAAAGTTGCGGCTGATTAGTAAAAACAGGGTCAAGCAGTGCTGGAAAAGTAACTAACTGAGAAAATCCAGTTGCTTCAAAACTCAAGGAAATGACATTTATACGATTCAGAAAGTTGTAATTCAAATCACCCAAAATGATAACATTGTCAAAGTTGCTTTCGAGGACGGGTAGTAAGTTATCTTAAGCATTTATAGTCTAAGAGATTTTGCGTGGGTGGGCGATACAAAATACCAATCACGAACTTATACTTATTCACATTCACTTGCACAAAGAGAGTTTCTAAACAGTCAGCAACATGATTATCAACGCTAAAAACTTTTTCATTTAAATGAGATCTTATATATACGCCAACTCCGTCGCCTCTTGAAGCCCGATCACAACGGAAGAAGTTGTACCCCTCAATACCTATATTGCTACTGGGAATATCGCTAGAGGGCCATGTCTCACTAGTTGCTAATATATCAAAATTCTCAGTTTTTAGTATATCCGTCAAAACATCAAAATCCCGACAAAATTGACCGTGCATTTAAATGTCCGATTCTTAAATCCCTAATTTCTATAATTAACCCTATTCCTAAGATTATGATAATGAGAAACATATACTGGACATGACTAATCACTTGCTTTATGGGCTACATCAAATTTTGTATTCAACCTATCATTGTGGTTGATGCAGTTCTTACATTTTTCTGTATTAGCTTTGCAATCCTTAACATTATGGTTTTCTGCACATAGTCTGTATTCTACAGTTTTTTGCACTATGCCCAAACGCACAACAATTAAGGCACTGTAGAACATTTATGTGGTCTGGGACGAAATGTTTCATCCAACACAGATAGAGAAAACCCTTATCAATAAATAATATTCTTTCTTACCGTTGGTGAAATTTCCGTTACCAGATGCACTTGCTCTTCCTCGTTTTCAGCTTTGTGACTATCTTCATTGTTGACATATTTTCTTCTCCTACGTCATTCAACATCACAACCTTGCGGAGTATCTTTGTGTCGTCGCCAAAGACATCATCCAAGGTAATATTGTTGTTAAGCAATCGGGGGTTGTTCTTTTCAGACTTTTTTATCTGATATCCATTGCCCAATTCTGACTTTAGGGCAGTGTTAAGTTTTTCTAGATCAGAAACATCCCTGCAGTATACTGCTGCACCTTGTTTAGTTTTTTTAGTTCCATCAACCCTAAAGTTTAAATTTTCTGGATTTACGTTATTTTTTATTGATTTAATCAGATCCATGTTCGCATTACTGCCATCTGTTTTTACTAGAAGGACAGCTGACTGGTTGTTTACGGGTTTTTTCAACACGCTGCTGTGTGAAGAACTCGGTGTGCTGGAAATTGCTTGATAAACTGTTACAGTTTTTTGAGTAGCTGGCCAAAAATTAGTATCCAATTTTGATTTTAATGAAGTATTTGAATATTGTAGCTCGTTCAACAGTTTTTCAAGCAGCTTTTTTCTCGTTTTAAACATTCTATCTCTTTGATGTAGACATAAATCTGCACTCTGCTCATTTGGAATCTTGACAACATTTTTTGCATTTGTCACTTAACCAACACACATTATCACTTTTTTGCAGGAACTTTTGTAAGTCGTCTTTTACTGAAACACATCGGCTGAGGTAACGTTTTTCACAATTTTTACAACACACGTATTTTCCACTAAACAATGAAATTATCGGAGCAGCGCTCGCACACGTGTAAGTCGCTCGACATCTCAACACGTGAAATCGCGAGCTTAAATTAGTAGATTTAAATACACCAGTGAAAATTGAGGTAGATGTGCTTGATTTTTTAGATAGTTTTGAATATTTAAGTATCATAATAGTGTAGCAACCAACCTTCAACAAACATGTTGACTACGTATCCGAAATTAGGCAAAAAGATCGGCTATTTTCGCATAATTTGTGACAATCTATGTCCCTGGTGCAAAACGGTACTCTAGAATACAATAATTTTTCCTCATTTTACTTACTGTGCAGCACTTTTGATTACATGCACAAATGATCAAAAGCAAAGGTAACAAATTCTATTAAATAAATGAATGGGGATTTTGTTAAAGGGATTTAAATTTAAAGGTTTAGAAAAGGAATTGTTTGTTAAGGTCTAGAAATGTAGAACAATCTGCATATTACTATAAATAAAAACATCTAGTAATGGTGAAATTTTCAAAAAGAGACTACGAAGAGACTATTCTAGTTTTATGTGACGACCACTTGGTAAATTAAACATAGTTCTTGTAATGACGGTTATTATTGTTTGAAATAGCTTAAAGCTAAATAAATCCTTTTATATTCTATTGTATTCCTCTCGTCATGATAATCAGTTTATTTAACATGTTTAGGTACGATATTTGCAGTCGCAAAACAGAACAGACAGATCCTGTCAACTGCTAAAGGCATAAATTCCAATTTGGTAAGCATGATGACAGTGTGTCCCAGAGTCGCGTGCTGTAATTATGTGTACACCATAATTTATTTGATATTTGCCATTGCACCGCTTTTGCATCGAGACTTTTGCCACGCTGTCCAACTTCATCGGTATCAACGGATGATTTATACTTTAGAATTGCATTATAGTGCGTTTGCTCACGATAGTTTCTGTTTGACTGACGTGTGTCGGTGTTGTTAAACCCCGCGGTTAAGCGGAATCGTTGCATTGATGTAGAATCAGCGATAACAGTTTCTAATTCGGTGATATTCACTATGATCCCATACATAACGAAATATCAATTATACAGGGCGTCCGCAAAGTTGGGGTTTTCTTTTTCAGAAACAACTACCCTTAAAATAACAAAGGTAATGTGTAGTGAAACGAGGGCGACCAAGTAAAAAAAAATAAAGGAAAAAGTACTCACTCTCCAGTTGACGAGAAGGGCTAAGTACGTCTCTGCCCAAAATCATACCGCTCCAACAGAAAATGAAATCAGCTGATGCGCTACCGAGCAGACGCAGAAACCACATTGATTGTCTTACACTTAATGGTACATCTTCTAACAAGGAAGGCAAAATGTTGCGTAAAAAGTCTAGGTATTGCATCCCGTCCAATCGATTTAGGAGAATAAACGGTCCAATGAGCATACCGTTCACCATGCCAGCCCAAACATTCACCGAAAATGTTTGTTGAAAATGTGCCCGACGGACAGCGTGCGGATTTTCTAATGACCAAACATGAGTGTTGCGAATATTATTCACCCCATTACGCGTGAACGTAGATTCGTCTGTCACCAATATGCACTTCAAAAAGTCCGGATTATTGTCATGTTGATGCAACAGCCACTCACAAAACCGCACTCTTGCTGGAAAATCTTCAGGTTGAAGGGCTTGTACACGTTGGACGTGAAACGGATACAGCCCCTCTTCACGCAGCGTTTACCACACTTTAGTTTTTGATACTTGCACTTCTCTAGCCACGTCTCTAGTGCTTGTTGAGGGATTCTCGTCTACGCGATTACCTCTACACGCGTGACCGTAACCGTCGGTTGAAGGTTGCATACTGACCTGACACACTGACCTCGACCCAGTTCTGTCGTCGGGTTGAGCCAGTGACCTTGTACCAGTCGGTGATGTCGCGGCTACAGGACGGTATTCAGATATGTTTGATGTTGCAGAGCCCTTTATCTCGGTTCCCTTAAGACATTGGTGTATATCGTACTAAGAAAAATTGCTTATGTTTTCAAGATCTACACGTCGTGTAAAGGAAAACCCCAACTTTGCGGACACCCTGTATATTCTAAAAAATTACTGAAGCCGCATGGAAGGAAATTGTGATAATACCCAATAAACAGCATTTTTTTATACTAATCATAACTTCTATCAAATAAATGTCTGCTAACTTCTACATTAACTTGATACGTCTGTGAATTATTGCAGCTTTACCATTGCAGCCGTATATTCTTGGCAGACATTTCGTGGATTTTTATGGTAACGTCTGTTTATAGAAGAGAAAACGATTCATGTCTCTTTTGGTTTTCTTAAGATATGTACAGACCTGTATTCCTGTACTTGTTTCGTATAAACATACATTGTCAAAATAATTACGATCTACCAGATATAGTTCTTTCGACAACGAAATTCTGAAGAATAACTATAACATCTACACTGCCACGCAAAATGACCCGGACAAACAAAATTTTGTTCAAATTAAATTATAAATAACTTTTCGTCCAGTTGTAGGTGATTTCGTTGTTATCATTATCGACTGTCGATCTTGCCGAAAAAATGAAAATGTTTGTTGTTATGCAGGGTGTAACTGAAGATGCATTTTGCCCTGAATTTCTGAACACCCTGCGGAAACATTGGATTACTGAATAATGTGTCTTCGTATGCGAATCATAGCCATAAACAAGAAATTGTTTCAAGCAGGCTTTGCCGGGTAAGAAATTGTTTCAAGTTTCAAGCAATACTCAACAAAAATGACACCGGAACAAGTAGCGCAAGCTGTAGCTGTAAAAGATCATGGTCGTCCTATTCGATATGTCGCAGAAAGGCACGCAGTACGGTATTCGGTGCAATAAAAAGGTTAGAGAAACTGGCTCTTACTCAAGAAGACGTTTGCAGGGAAGACGGAAAGCAACAAACGCAGTTGAAGATCGGTTTCTGAGACTTCAAGCTTTTCAAAAAAGGAGAGTTCCTGCTACAGCTTTGACTCGACGATTGGATGATGTTCATGGTACCATACTTTCACCTGATACCATGCTCCGAAGGTTGAGAGAAGGAAACCTACCATCTTGTGTACCTGCTACATGTCCTCTATTGGATGTAGGTCATCGAAGGCAGCGCTTAGTATTTTCTCGAACTCATGCAGATTGGGATATGAAAAACGTTCTTTTCACAGACAAATCTCGTTTTACGAAATATTCACCTGATGGTCGCCAAAGAGAGTGGAGAAGGCGCACAGATCTTGTTTCGCTACGAGGAGGACACCTTACAGCCGATAGGTACATTAGACATTGTTTGGAAGAACATGTGGTTCCTCATATGCCCTTTATAGGAAAACATTTTCTCCTAATGCAAGATAATGCTCGGCCGCATATAGCCAGAACGACCAGGCGATACCTCAACGATGTTAGAATTCAAGTACTAGACTGGCCGCCAAGGAGTCCGGATCTCAACTACATTGAGCACATGTGAGATACATTATGAAGAAGGCTTAGGCAGAAACTATGGAGAATTTCAAATTGTAGCTGCGTTGGAACAGGTGCTGGTAAACGAATGAGAGCAAATACCCCAAGTCACAATAGCTGGTTTAATTGCATCTATGCCAGAAAGGATGAGAGCTGTTATTTAAGCCAGGGGAAGAAATACTCGTTTTTGATGACAATTTCTAATTACCAATGATGTCACCGTAACTTTTCGAGCCAGATTGTTTATGGTTATGATTCGCATAGTTTTCTTACCAATGTCGTCACTATAATTTTCTAAATTAAATTGTTTATGGCTATGATTCGCATGATTTTCTTCAAAACAGCATATATTCTTCATTAATTGGGTGTTCAGAATTTTAGGGCAAAATGCACATTTTAGTTACACCCTGTATAACAACAAACATTTCCGATTTTTTGCAAGATCGGCAGACGATAATGATGACAATGAATTAGCTACAACTTGACGAAAAAATTAACGAAATTGATGCAAACGTTAAAAAGGTATTTCAAATTTAATTTGTACAAAATTTTGATTGACCGGTTAATTTTGCGTGGCAGTGTATATTGAATTTCAAAAAATATTTGACTATACTTATTGACATTTTCATCACCTGCTGTTATAATAAAAGTGCTTGATTGTGTCAGTATTTGTACCAATTACTTGTTTTTTTTTTAATGGAGTCTTAATCCTTAAGTTTAGTACACACTAGTAGACCCCGTTGCGTAATTTGCCTATAGGCAGTCTGGAAACGGTCTCAAGTCACGATCTACAGATGGATCTTGACTAGCGTCCATACGATAATGCGAATTTTTCGGTCTCATGCTCGTTTTCGCCATCAATGACTTTATTTTGTGTGGAATGGACTGGGATATGTCTCGGGGTCCCTCAGAATGTTTTTTTTTTCGGTTAACAGAGCAATTAACTTTTTTTTTTGTTTTAATCTTTAACGTTATTACACTAGTTACTTTTAAATACCACGTCCTTATTTTGTTCTCATTTAATGAAATCATGCCTTTCTGAGAATTTCTGTGCGTTCTCCATGTTTTTTTTTCAAGTTGACATTGACCAGATAGAACACAATGGATTTAAGAAGCAGTAGTATAAATTCTAGAAGTTCCACTGAGGATGAGAAATTACCAACCCCAAATACCGCTTGCCCCCCCCTAGACGAAATCCTAAATCCGACCTTGTCTAAGCTACTATCGGAACTTTTCCCTGCAGTTAGTGACTACTCTGTATGCTACTGCTTTTTGAGATTATTTCCGAAGCAACAGACAGAAAACGGATCGAACTGTGATGACTTCCAGATGTTGTCAAGTGCCAAAATCAGGTTACCTTTTTTTTACTATTTTGATCACTTATTAGTAATTTGAATTTCTCTGTATTAATGGTAGAGTGCCCATTCCTAGGCCAAACCCTTTCTAATGATTTTCTTTTGGTTAATTTTATAGTTTATTGATTGTATAATTTCACACGAATTATATCTATCTTTTTCAGTGATTCAGTATTGTGTTAAAATGTTTTGGACACTAATGTTATAGTATTACTAACGACTATATCAGAAATTTCCTCATAAAATATGGTAGGTCCCTCGTAGCTGTTTTTTCTCAGGGCAATCACCAGAAAAATTATGTAATATTTCTACGTTATCGAGCATAACTTCTTCACCACACCACACACTCCTCCAGCTCTGCTTTTAGCTGTTTTGCAGCTGATGCCCAATTCACGAGCAAAACAAGTAGCAGTGCTTTCAATTACATATCGATCGATTTCTTGTTTTACCTTTGCTCTGTTGTTGGACCGCGCACTAGATTATTTCAAACGTAGATTTTTGTAAAAAGGAAAGCCCAACTTTCGGGACTCCCTCTAGATAAGTTGGTTAGCGGATTTCATGTAAAGGAATAAATGACACAGTGATAAGGGCACTCTGGATGTATTGAATTATCACTGAGCATAAAATGGCCCTTCAAGCGTTTTACGTATATAATATATTACCATCAGTATTTTACAACTGGCGACCATAGGTAATATGTTGATCACCCAATGGATAAAACTGACCTGAAAGTAGCAATGATACAAATAAGTGAGTAGTCAAAACGTCCTATAATGTCAAGGAATTCAGCAAAACAACCGTTCCGTGCTTCATACAAAGTCCCACATCGCAAGTTGAACGTTTCCATGAGGATCGTACTTGCCGTTCTTATCAGCCGACCTATTCCATTGGCTAGCATTTCATGTCTAATGAGAAGTCTAAAGAATAGGTAATCAGTAATTATCAGAATACAATCAAAACGCGAGTAAATAGACTGTGAGTCGGTGGTAATCTCAGTCGAGCCACATGGCTTATTATAGTAATACTTAACGAATTAGCCAACAAAATAATTTTACATTCGCATGACATTTGGAGGACTATTAATCGGATGAACGAATTTACCTATTACTCAATCAGGGTCATACACACTGAAACATGCTGTATTATATTATATTCATGCATGGGTTCATTATGCTTCAGCAATCGCTATTTTCAATATACATACACACTGATATTATAATGGGCCCATATTTACTCTTTTGTCGAGGTAAAATAATAAATACGCTTCGCTTGTGCGCTGCAAATTTAGTCATATAGAGTTTGTTGTTTTTATAGTCCGATGGAATTAATTAGTACTGTATAGGATCATTCCTAAAAATAGGGTAGTCATTTCTTCAGCTCCTAATTTTCTCAGCTCGGTCTAAGCACATCTTTCATAGTGGTTAAAACGTAAGAAATGTATGATTTACTCAAATTTCTTCCAAAAAATATTTCATATTGACCTTACGTTACGTCGAACGATTTCCTGATAATTCAAGTTGAGAAAATATATTGAATAATGGGGAAGACAAGCCTGCGAAAATCACAAGTTTGCCACTTTTGGTCTACCAAACAAGTTTAAAAATTAACTGATCTTAAAATACTTTTCAGGGTCTGGTGGGAGAAGCTCTCAACTTTAACTTAGTTTTGGCAGCCTCAAAAACAATTTTTAACTGCGTTTTAAGCGTTGAATAGGTTCATAGGGTTTTTCATTCATTAAATCGCTTGTAACTGGAAAGCTTGATCAAGAAACTCTTACAAAAATTCTGAACTATCAGAATGATGCGAAAACCTGAAATACATTATTCCGGAACGAAAATTATTCCGTAATTTTTTTGAAAACAAATTGTTAAAACAAAATCAAGCCGGGTTACTGACTGCCTACCTCTTGACTGATATTAAGGAGCACGCAATTAATTACTTCCACGACATCCAGCAACCATCTTTGAATAGACGGTGAGACATTAGTCGAGCCGAAAGTCTCGCATTAGCAAGAGAAACTAAGGCAGAAGCGGTGGCCGGAGTAGTAGACTCATCGGTCTCCTGATCAGTCGCCGTGCGCAGTGCGGGTTCGAATGCCGTCCCACGAGAAATTTTTCTCTTAGCTATGGATGTTGTGATTGTCCATAGGTGGTAGACGGTCTCTGACTGTTGAACGCGGTGGTACCACCCGGCAGATCTCGTAGGCGGAGCCAGAATGTGTGCATGTTGCATGCACACGTGTTCCCTCGCCAGAGTCTGTGTGGCGTTCGATATTATGACACAGTAGCTGACATATTAACTATGGAATTGTCGCATTGAACTCTTTTTAATTTTTTGCCCATGCCCTCATCATTAACAGATGTAACTAGGATTCACGAACGTTTCAACTAGTATTTAATATACCGAGTACATCTGCGATAAAGTCATGTCGGTGGACACAAATTATCGTTTCCTTCGCGTGAAAATATAGCGTCGGCAGCCCGGCCATCCGACCCGACGGCAGTGCCGCGGCCGGGTCGTTTTTCAATTAAAACTTCCAAAGCCTTAATTGGAAACGAAGGGACATTAAAATCCTCGTAATAGATTCGCGCGTGTGTAAAAGTTTAGCGGCCAGTGACAACCATCATATTTTATGCAGGCTGAAGATTATGTGCCCTCATTCTGTTAGGCATACATATATGAGAGATATTTCTTTTGGATGGTCAAAATGGCAAGTAGACTTGGCAACATGAAGGCTGCAGAGAAGAATATACTAAAGGAAATATTTTCAACATCAACAATATTGTAAGTGTAAACTAAGCCATATTAGAGATGCACCAAAGCCATCGATACGCTGGTCTACTCACACTTTCTTATGTAATTTTACAGTTAAAACCGGTTTCTGGTGGATAGAATGGTACCGATTATATATTATATATACAGGGTGTTTCAGTTTATTGTTGCATAACTTTAAGATTCGATAGAAGTTTTAGAATTAATGCATAAAGTCTATATAAACATGGGTCGAAAAATGCGTGGCTTCCGAAATACAGGGTGTTTAAATTTACTTTCTAAAATAGTTTTTTTTAAATATTTCGAACAATATTTGATGTATAATAGTGAAAATTGGTATACAAGGGTTTTTTGGTACGACAAAACGAACCATGGGCATAGTTTTACTGTAGCCGCTAGAGGGCACTCTCTACTGTACCTGTAGTGTATTAAAATGAACGAAAATTTTTCCTTAGTGCAATTTTTTGCTATTTGAATAAAAAAACTGATTCTTCGCACTTTTCAACATAAAAAAGCTCTCTTGTGAATTTTCGTTATAGTTAGCCGTTTTTGAGATATTTCGATTTTTAAGGTTCGATGCATTTTTAATCATTTATGATAAAATGACGTTAAAAAGTCATAATAATTTTTAGAAGCAGTGCTGTGCCTGCAAATATTTTTGAGATTGAAAGCAGAATAAGGTTAAACCTCAATTAGTTGACAGTTAGTTTTGTTGTCTGTTGAAACCTGAAAACGTTTTTTTGCAATTGTGAATGCACGAAATTTAGTTTCTTTTACCTGTTTTTTTTGTAAGTTTTATAAAAATGCCATTTTTATTCTCCAATGAAGAGTTAGCGGATATTCATTTTGTGTATGGCTTTGTAAATGGAAACGCAGCATAAGCAGCTAGAGAAAACGCACGAAGATTTCCAAACAGACGACTTCCAACTCGCTCAGTATTTGTAAGAGTGCATCGCCAAATAATTGAAAATGGTTTTGGAAATCTCCAAAGGGATCAAAACATAAATGTTCGTCAGCGCAGATTTACCCGTATGATTCTGCGTGAGTTTGATAGAGATCCGACCACAAGAGTTAGGAGAGTTTCTGGTGCCTTGGGAATTTCAGCAAGCCATGTTCACCGTGTTCTTAGAAATGACCATAGACGTCCTTACCATTTGCAACCGGTGCAAGGACTACAGCCAGGGGACGGAGAACGAAGAATCAGTGGATTCTTGATAGAACTGATAATGTTAGGGAGTTTTTAAGTAACGTTTTATGGACCGATGAGTCATGCTTCGCTAGACGTGGAGTGGTAAATTTTCATAATCAACATATTTGGTCGCATGAAAATCCGCATGCAGTTCGGGAAAGAAATTTTCAGCATGAATTTAGTGTGAACGTGTGGCTTGGTATCTACCGTAATCGACTATTTGGACCCTACCTTTTGCTGCGACCTTTTTGGAATTTTTAAAGGCTGAACATGCAAATATGTGGGATGATGTTATGTTAGATGTAACAAGATTGCCCTGGTTCCAGCTTGATGGTTGTCCAGCTCATTATTCAAGAATAGTTAGAAACTGGCTGGACGAAAATTATCCAGAAGGATGGATCGGCCGTGGAGGACCAGTCGCCTGGCCTCCACGATCCCCCTGACCTAAATCCATTAGATTTCTTTGTGTGGGGATTTCTAAAAGAAAAAGTGTACCAGACTCCCGTAACCACAAGAGATATGCTAATAGACAGAATCAGGAATGCATGTGATGAAATAAGGCCTTATTTGAATAATGCTATACCACGTTCGATCATTCGTAGATGTTAATTGTGTATTGAACAATTGGGTTTACATTTCGAGCAACTACTTTAGATTTTGTATGTTTGTCCTAACTATCCAATAGCATTTTAGTTGTAAATAATTAATTTAATTTGTTAAAAATAATATTGGAAAATTAAACAAATTAATATTCTGTTTTTTTTTGTGTTTATTTGGAGTTAGTAATTATTGCTGTGTTTAAAAACACAATATAAACGATCATCTTAATTACTTGTAATGCCCAAATCGAAAATGTAAAAAAATATTATTTTCCCATAAATAATTAAAAATGCATCGAACCTTAAAAATCGAAATATCTCAAAAACGGCTAAATATAACGAAAACTCACAGGAGAGCTTTTTTATGCAGAAAAGTGCGAAGAATCAGTTTTCTGATTCAAAAAGCAAAAAATTGCACTAAGAAAAATTTTTTGATCATTTTAATACACTACAGGTACAGTAGAGAGCGCCCTCTAGCGGCTACAGTAAAACTATGACCATGGTTCGTTTTGTCGTACCAAAAACCCTTGTATACCAATTTTCACTGTTATACATCAAATATTGTTCGAAATATTAAAAAAAAAACTATTTTAAAAAGTAAATTTAAATACCCTGTATTTCGGAAGCCACGCATTTTTCGAGCCATGTTTATATAGACTTTATGCATTAATTTTAAATGTTCTATCGAATCTTAAAGTTATGCAACAATAAACTGAAACACCCTGTATATCGAATAATCGATCGCTGCGATTCTACGTGTGACACCCTGTATGTAAGCCGTATTTGACCTTCAATGATGATGTCAGTGATCGCCCAGCAGGGGTATCACGTAACTTGAAAAGTGACATTATGCCGATTTTTTTTGACATTATGCTGTTTTTTTTGGACATTATGTAGGTTATTCTACAAGATATCAACTCAGCACTTAGTTGTACGTGTTCCCTAAACGTCATGAGGCACACTATTCGTCATTGTCTGTCAGAACGGTCCGTAGGACCTTTGCTCTTGGTTGAAGTCTTGTAAGTCAGTAGGTCTGCCAGGTCTGGTTGCCCAGATACCAAACAAAGCCAGGGAGAAAGAAAGGAAGAAGAAAGGAAGGAGGGAGAGCAAAGAAAAAAGAAGTGCATCAATTTGAGGGGTGCCTTGGCATTGCTAGTTAGTATTCGGCAATTTTAAATTGATCCTAAAATTAATTTTGGGATTGTTTGTTGAAGAAAAATTATAATTTTGGTTGGACCTAAAGTCGCACGATTTAATGTTGTTCACAGTGCGAGTCGCGGCCTTGTATGCTTGCGAACTTGCTCGACTGTGTAGTCTACTGACTCGCGCAACAAAGGGTTGTTATGCGATTCTGCTTGACTGTAACGTAGCTGCGCTTGTTGTTTGATGTAGTCCCTTAGGTCAGGGATGTCAAGGTCTCTGTGAAGGGTCTCGTTGGAAACATACCATGGGGCGTTAGTGATTGTACGCAAGGTTCAGTTCTGCAAAGCTTCAGGCTACGCAAATGCGTTTTGGCGAGAAAACACCAAGCCGCACTTGCGTAAGTGATAGCTGGTCTAATAACCATCTTGTATAGCCGAACTTTGTTGATCAAACTTAATTTTGATGTTCTGCGTAGCATAGGGTAGAGTTGCCGAAACGAGATATGGAATTTAGTTTTTAACGCTTCAGTGTGCTTCTGCCAGGTTATCCCCTTGTCAAGAGTGACACCGAGATACTTAACAGAGCTTTCCCATGGTACGCGAGCTCCACTCACTAAAACCTCAGACGGGGCGCCGCTACGTTTTTTAGTACAACAGATTGCCTGCGTTTTCGAATGATTAATTTTGATCAGCCACCGATTCGCCCATTCCAATACCTCGTCCACTGCACTTTGCAGCCTGTCGTGAACTAGATCCCCAGAGCACGACTGGGTCACCAGGGCAGTGTCATCAGCATAGAGATAGGTTTCACAGCTGCTGGGGCAAGGGACGTCATGAGTAAAAAGTGAATAAAGGACTGGTCGAAGAACCGAACCCTGAGGAACACCGGCTTTGATGGGCCGTGTTGTCGAGAGAACGTTATTAATTTTGATCTGAAATTTCCTACCCTCAAAAAAGGATTTCAAAAGTTTTAGGAGCCAGAAGGGGAAGCCCTTATGGATCAATTTGTAGAGAAGGCCCTTGTGCCACATATTGTCAAATGCCTTTGAGACATCCAGTAGCAAGATGCCAGTACTTTCGTTACGGGTGAACCCCATGGTTACTCGTTCAACAAGCCTTATGGCCTGTAGCTCCGTACTATGCTCAGACCGAAAGCCAAATTGCACGTTAGGAATCACATTGTAGTCTGCCGAGAAATTTTCAAGGTGACGTAGAATCACCTTTTCAGCGAGCTTAGAAGGAGCTGACAGTAGACTAATGGGGCGGTAATCCTGGGGGAATATCGAACCCAACTTCTTTGGAATCATTATGATATCAGCGGTCTTCCACGCCGTTGGGAAGTGCTGGGTCCTTAGCATGGCATTGATTATTGCCACGAGATAAGTTAAGGACTTCCGCGAAAGTAGCTTCAGCGCCTTATTAGTCATTCGATCCTCTCCAGGTGCTTTACGCACCTTGAGGTCTTTAATATGACCTTGGAGCTCTGCTGGTGTGCAATGCGGAGTCTCAGGAGATTCCGCTGATGTGCCGTACAGCTCTTCAATTGAGGAATCTTCTGAAGATTCCTCTGAGGAGAAATCACTAAGGGAGGCACTACTGCCACTGACGCCGTTGGCCATAAAATATCTCCTGACGGATCTTACAATATGTTGCTCCTCGTCGAGGTCATTATCAAGGTCATAGTTGGGAGAGAACTGACTTCCATTGCATCAGCGAAAACCTCGACCTTTTCCTCTGTCCTACAGACTACGCCCCTAGGACCGTGGATGTGCGGGAGTTGTTCTCGCTTTCCGTTTCTGAGCGACTTTGCAACTTTCCAGAGAGGAATACTCGAGTCAAGCATCCCCGACAGAAAGTCGCTCCATTGCTCATTACAGAATTCATGAAGAGTATTTCTCACTTCATGAACAAGATTCGTTGCTCTGTGATTGTCATCTGGGTAGCAAGACCTGTTCGCTTGCTTAACTGCAGCTCTTTTGTCAGAAATTTTCTGACGAATGTCTGCAGGGAGAAAAGGTCTGCCGTGTCGTCGTACTGGTAGTAAAGCTGCACGCTGCAGAGCTTGCTGAACGGAACTTGTCCACTCCGCTTGAGCAGCATCTATATCGTTCTCATCATCTATGATCGGGATATTGGGGAACTCTCTAAGGAGCGACTTGTATAGCTCCCAATCAACCCTTTTCCTTGGAAGAGTTTCCCCTTCCAAGGTTTGCTCATTACCCACTTCCAGTACGATAGGAAGATGATCGCTCGAAATGTCATACATGATTCGAGAAGTTTCTAGATATCGCGAAGTCAATGACATCTGGTGCCTGAAGGTGATTAAATGGGTGGTGAGTCGGCTCCTCAGTGCTGTGTATGAGGTAGCCGTTTCGTATCACATGGTTGTAAAGTCGAATCCCACTGGTGGAATTTAACCTACAGTGCCATGCTCGATGTTTACAGTTAAAGTCCCCTGCTACAATAAGCGGACCCGAGCAGTCAAACAGGACTTCCAGATCCGTCTCTTGCAGCCTGGCACCACAGCTGACATAAACCGATATGATTTTCAACGAGATACCTCCCGTCATATTCACTACCACGGAAGTTGCCTCGATGCTCTGCATCTCAGCGTTTGTGCTTCTGTAATAGACAATACCACGTTTTACTAGCACTGCCAAACCGTCACCCCGTCGGCAAAGCTAGATGATCTCCCGGATTAAGCAATGTTTCCTGCAGCAGAGCTACATCTACGTTCTCATCGAAAAGAGTTTGATGAAATTCCCGTTTTTTAGTTACATCCCTAAGACCCAAACAATTCCAGAAAAGAATTTTGATGAATTCAGGCTGTCTGCTATTGTACCTAGCCATTTAGCGGAAAGATCGCCTGCAATGTCTTAGTGGCGCTTATCAGGGGACTAATAAGATGCTGTAGGGACCTGAGCGCTGTTGCTAGGTCCACATTTTGAGTAGTCGTAGATGAGCTCGAAACAGCAGGGGCAGTTGAGGTGTCATCTCTTGCTGCGTCCGCGTAGGACTTTGCTCGCCTTTGTGCGATGACTTGTAGATTTCTCCTATGAGTAAATCTACAGGTCGGACTATTTGCCGGATGGTCCCCCCCAGAGTTCGCACATCTGCGAACCTCTTGTCGTGTTTGAGGGCACATATATGTCATGTGGTCTTGGGCACATTTTAGACACTTTGGCGGCGCAGTGCAATACGACTGTGCGTGACCATACTTCTGGCAGCGGTGACACTGCCCAATGAGTCGAGAGTTCTTCTGAACTTCGACTCTGATAGAGAGCCCCAGCAATTCGTGCTCGTTGAACACTTGCTGTGACTTCTCCGTCTTAGGCAGGATCACCATCACCAAGGGCATGGGCACCCCGCCGTTGCGCTCTAGGCGAATGATGTAAAAGGGAGCGTGTTCTAGCTCACCTTTGACCTCCTGTTCGGTGGTTGAAGCTGGGATACCTCTGATAACCGCATGGATGTTGAGTTCAGTGGGCAAAGGGAAAGTGTGATGAGGAATGTTTTCCTCTTTGAAAAGACGGATTATCCTGCGATAATCGTCTTTGGTTTTGGGGATGATACGTATCCCAGCGTCAACGGCGACTGCTCGTTCAATACGAATACCAAGACCTACAAAGAAATAGTTTAAGGTGCGCCATTTGCTCGCATCTCTCAACACGATTGGAGTAATACGCACCTCCCGAGGCAATTGGGGCTGTGTGTTTAGAGATCCGCTGGATGGCAAGGAAGATGAGTTGCAGCCAGCCAATGGATCAGACAGCACTTGGGGTATAACAGGAGGAGCACTCTGTGTGGATGCTGATAAAGGTCTTTCCCTTGGCTGACCTGTAGAAGCGGTAGAGGGTACAGACACAGACGGTTTTAGGTTGCCTGAATGTTTGTTATTTGGAAATTGCGTCGGTAGCGGAGGAAATTCTGTTTTGCGCAGTCTCACTTTGCGACGTCGCACAGGTGTGAAAAGATCACCCTGTGTGTCTTCATCGGTCTCAGTATGTAGGTCACTCGAATGGCTGTTATGTCTACGTTTTGCCGTTTTGGAAGAATCAACATTGGGAACTGTTTTATGAATGATACTTGTAAGCTTAAAAGTGTGACTCCACACTGTCAGTCAGTCTCTGAATATGGGCTGCTTGGTCTGCAATTATCTTCAAAAGTCTCTGGTTCTCGTTTTCCTTCTCCAGTATCGGTGTCATCCCTGATGTCATCATTGGCGTCATCTCGTTTTGGTTTTCTGGAATATGTTCCAAAGTAGCGCTGCACTCCGCGAGAACTCCACTCAAAGCAGTAGAGGGGTCGCCTGGGGACCCCTCGGGTTCAGCTTCCATGCCAAAATATAAAAATTTCTCCGGATGCAAAAATTTGGTAATTAATGGCAGATGATGCACATCTGTCATGTCATGAGGCTTGTTATCAATCTTTGGCTTTGATGTGATGTAAAATCTGCTTCTGAGATGGCATTACTGGAGGTTTAAGCTGTAAGTTGTATGTGTTGATGATAATTACATTGGGTTCTTGCCTCAAATACACTTAATTGAGCTTCAAAGCTAGAAATTAGTAGCGCATCCACTTTTTCTTATCCATTCTGGAAATTACATATACAAATTTGCTGAATTTAAAAAATGAGAGAGATAAGAAATAATTATATTCACTGTACACTGTCGAATTACAATCCATATACAAGCTAACAGTAATTACACCCAACGCGGGCGCGGTGATAATTCCCCGTTATTCTCCTCAGCTTTTTGGTAATTTATAACTTTGAACATAACCTCTCTTCAGAAAGCACAACATATAAATAACCCGTCATATTCGGCATATTCAGTAATGATTTTCTCACACAGCAAATATCACTGATTTTATACACATGCAGACCAATACACATAATCATCCAGATGTGATCTTGCTATTCAACCAACTTTCTTCTTACTCTCAGAGATAAAAACTACAGACCCGGATCACTCAGCCACACAAAACTATGCAAACAATAATGCGTAGCTTAGTTGAGTGATTCCTCCATAGATGGACGTTCACAACGATCCTAGTGAGCAAACGTGGAATGACTGTGCGCCCTAAAAACTATCTAGTCTGCAAGTTGACATCTTATAGGTTTTTTTGACCTTTTTTGTAGGTTTTTTACATGATACCCGTGCCGGTAAAAATACACTGTGATGAATTATTATGTTCCCAAATTTTCAAGTGTTTTTGAAAAATAAATTTATTTGACGCTTGTATTTCAACTGTGACAATAATCAACTGGTTTTACCATTGTCAGAATTGATCTACCGAAAATAAATAAGCGCCGAAAAAAATCACGGAATTGGACCCTATACCTATCCCATTCGCCCGATGGGATAAAAGGTGCTTTTGCGGAGACGATCAGTTTTACCAAAACAGCGTTTGTTCAGGGGAAGCTCATTTTCAGCTCAACAACTATGAGAACTGATATAAATATCGCATTTCGCGACCAAAGAATCTACATATCGTCGAGGAGAAGCCAATGCATCTAAAACAGGGGACTGCCTGGTGTGACTTTTAGTACAGCGGCATCATTGGGCCATTTTTCTCCGAAAATGCGCAAGGAATTATCGTATCAGTCAATAGAGAATGTTATGGTCAACGAATTTGTCTTTCCTGAAGATGAAGGAATTGCCTTGGACGAAATTGGGTGTCTACAGGAGTTTACAACTTGTTACAGAGCCTACTTCACAGTTGAACTTTTGGGTACCGTTTTTCTATACCAAATAATCAGCAGAAATTCGGATGTGGATTGACCGCTTTGGAGCTGCGATTTGAACCCGTTGGACTATTCTCTTTAAATACGAAATCAAAGTTGCTAACCAGAAATGCAAGCCCAAGCAATCGAAAAAGTAGCTGGAATAATCGGATCTCTGTTGGGACGGTGGCGATCATTTAATTCATATTGTGTTTCGTTCATAAAGAGAGCCGATTGAACTTCCAAATTTTAAATGGTCCTCCCTAGATCATGATAGGTATGTGCAGTGCATGATGCAATACTCTGACAGCATGTAACTGGGTGAAAATCAGCCACAGGCAGTGATAAAAATTCATTTTCAAACCTACCATTCCGCATAAAAGTATTAAAAGCTGCTGCAATGGAAATAGCCTTCGGTACTACACCGTACTTTGTACAGAAAATAAAACAGATGCATGTTGGATATGCGCCATAAAACATGGTACCTTCAAGGGGTTTTATATAGAGACTCACCGCCCAATACAGACAGGTGAGAAATCTGTATTTGCGGTTTGAGCTTTGTTGACATTTCATGGACCATATTACCCGGAAATCAATGCGTTGTTGTCAGTCAGATATTATTTTTGATGAACTCACTAACCATCACCATCGATTTGCAACCTTCGATATATATTTTCCATTCAATAAAGTTATAAATCACACATTTAGTGAGAGAAACTATTATCAAAACCTGTGCTAGGGCCTTACAAGGAATACTACATGTCTTGGATTAGTAATGAAAGAAGAAACTCAGCTTGAAATTCAAAAGTTTTCTAACCTCAAATTGCTTATTTTACCGATCATCGGTCTATTTCACATGGTCACGAGTTATGTAGAAAACCTGAATCAAATCCAAGCGGATAACCAAAATTTCCGTATTATGTACCGCGGTTATAATATGGTTCAAGATGACACACGGGATGATGACGTCAGTTACTCGAATCGCTTGAACGCGTTGGTTTTAACCGCGGTTTGTTGCAAGTTGTTTATTTTAGAAAAGCGCGTATATAATTTCTGATTATTTCTATTATCACTTAATAATCGGTGCCTTTTCGTCTACAACGGGGTATGGAAAGTTGAAAGAAAGAAAACTTTCATAATATGAATGGGAGGAACGTTTTTGTTTCAGAAAAAAATGTTTACTGATGGAACCATGGCTTTGTAGCTATCATAACTTTCAATTATCTAAACTTTTACGCATGTCAAAGAAAATATTTATTGATTAAGCAGAATTGATGAAAAAGCGATGAAAAAAAGATATTAACAAAACCGTATAGAGGTGAACACCATCCGGTGAGTTTATAAGGCTATATTTTGATATTCTTGTGGTATATGGCTATACAAGATACTTTGTTAAGCGTAGGAACTAGATTTAAAGTGTCCCCAACAACAGTAATGATTATAAATAATAAGGTGCTCTCTTATGCTAAAACTGAAGTCAGCCTGTATCAAGTTTCCCAAAAATGAAGCTGAAGTACAATAAAAATATCCAGTACCCGGCAAAATTCTAACTAGTCACATGTCAAATAATAACCAGAAATATAAAACTACTCCCGAGTTGGGTAAATACCACAATTTTGCGGTGATAACTATGACATATAATAGCTGATTCATGACGTCACAAAATGGTAAATACCATTTTCATTTGGTTATCCGCTTGAAATTGATTAATGTCTTGATACGATACGTTTATATAATATATAAACGTATGTACTTTTTCACGTACCCATCTAAAACCGTGAAAACTGCTTAAGTAAATGAATCGTTTTATAAATATACTAAGTGACATATAAATCCGAACACCCAGTTTAAATGGTTTTATTTTAATAAAATTTTGTATAAGTACTTAATGAAGCATAATAAGTAAATGATAAAAATTTCAAAATGATTGCACTGCTTTAAAGCCCTTTGACCTTTAATAATGTGTGGATGCACCCTGATGTGCTACGCATTCTCCAACGCGCCTACCTATGCTTCTGATCAGGTGGTCAATGTCCTCCTGTGGTATCTCATTCCAGGCAACCACCAACTCCTCTCGAAGTGCTTCTAGAGTCTGAGGAGATTGTTGCAAATTGAGCAATCTCCTACCCATCATATCCCAAACGTGCTCAATTGGGGATAAGTCGGGAGATCTTGGTGGCCATGGTAACAATGTGACATCATTATGTTGAAAGGAGTCTATTGTGACTCTTGCAACATGTGGTCGGGCATTATCTTGTTGGAAAGTTGGATCTGCCAGGGTGTCAAGATAGGGTAAAAGATGGGGTTCTAGAACTTCGTGGATATAACGCTGCGCGTTCATGTTACCTCTGATGAAGATTAAAGGTGACCTGGAACCATAAGCTATAGCACCCCAAACCATAACGCCAACAGTGTGATGAACATGTCTTTCAACAAAAAACTGTGGATTCCCCAATTGAGCACGTGTGGGATATGATGTGTAGGAGATTGCTCAATTTGCAACGTCCTCCTCAGACTCTAGAAGCACTTCGAGAGGAGTTGGTGGTTGCCTGGAATGTGATACCACAGGAGGACATTGACCACCTGATCAGAAGCATGCCTAGGCGCGTTGGAGAATGCGTAGCACATCAGGGTGCATCCACACATTATTAAAGGAAAAGGGCTTCAAAGCAGTGCAATCATTTTGAAATTTTTATCATTTACTTATTATGCTTCATTAAGTACTTATACAAAATCTTATTAAAATAAAACCATTTAAACTGGGTGTTCGGATTTATATGTCACTTAGTATATATATACTGATTATAATTTAGATCTTCTCTACGTTCGTTCTGAAACACCTTGTGGCTGCAACCTCACTGACGAGTAAGTTGTCTGACAATTTAAATTTGTCCTGTTTTCTTTGCTAGCATCACAATTGTGTTTTCAGAATCCTGATGAAGGCTCCATAGAGAATGCCGAAAGCTTGATTTTATCGTCAAAAGAGTTTTGTCAATTTCCCAATTAACAATTAATTGTATTATATATATATATATATATATATATATATATATATATATATATATACATGGTGATGATTGTAGAGGGAAGATAAACCAAAATATGTGTGTAAAAATAAAAAAAATAAAAAAAAATGTTACCTTGTTTTATAAAGTATCCTCCCGACAAGTATTTCAGTGCGGACCTGTATTTGATCGTGCGGTCTTGGAGCACCGGCATACCCTCCCCTGTGAGGTCTTAAGTCACCTGATTCACGAGCCTTTTGTATTACATTAACAAAGGCACGAGGGGTTGGTTGCACTCGATCATTTACTTATTATGCTTCATTAAGTACTTATACAAAATTTTATTAAAATAAAACCATTTAAACTGGGTGTTCGGATTTATATGTCACTTAGTTTATATTATGGCAGCTCCGGTAGCCAAGGAATTCGCACATGGATCGCTGGTTTCGTTTGTAAACAAGAAATAGTTTGTTATACTTCTTCTAGGCACATCCTAATGTCAGTTTTTATACTTAAGCCACCACGCTAAAGGCCTGAATACCCTTAGATCCCAAGGGGGTATAGCGGGAAATAGGAGAAATGGAAAACATCACATGATTCTACCTGTAAAACACGTGTACATGCACACTTTGCTTCCACCTTGGAGAGCGGCCGGATGGTGCTACATGCTCGACAATCGGAGACCGTCTACCACATATGAAAAATCACAACGCCATGGTCAAGAGAAAAATCTCTCAAGACGGGATTCGAACCAGCGCTGCTCACGGTGATTGTGTTAGTAAAGACCTGGCGTTAAACACTAGTCTTCTGGGTTGCCTTAAATGTATATAACTATAAAAAAATCAATGCAAAATCGCTAAACTTTCCAGATAAAATACTGCGATATACCTTCTAAGAGGCAGTAAGTTTATTGTTCTGAGTGCAGAAACTCCGACTCTAGAGCGTACCATCGTACGGCAACTTTCCTCAACTACCCTCCTGCTATTTCGCAGAATAATCCACATTTTTAAGGTTGAATTATCGAGGGTCTAGTTGAACTGTTCCCTCGTAGAGTCTCTACAGATCACTAAATCTAGCGATGGTACTTGTATTGAAGTTTAAATGAGCTCAGCCAGACTAAGGGCGGATTTTACCAGGATTGTCAAATCAACCAGCCGTTATTCTCCAGGGTGACAGTCTGTCAAATATAGCGAATGATCCATTCAACAATTTTTAGCAACCAATAGCTAATAAATATTGAAAACAAAATATTGTCAAAGTATCCGATGACAGTTCATCATTGATGCATCACTAGCTTATTGAATATTAAGAAATTACATATATAATTCAGTCAAAAATAAAAAACTTTTTGATTTTTGAATAAAATTCATGTATTTTTTACTATTGTTGTATGTTTATTCATGTTTATATTATTTTATTCAATTGATATACGATTTTACTGATTTAACATCATTTAACAAAACCATTCTGGACTTTTGATATCCATATATCCATAAAGTTGAATATTTTTCGTTGTTCAGGGAGTGAACCAACATCCACACTATATTTACAGCGATTCAGAGACACCCAAATATATGTCGTGAAGCTACCAGCAAACCTAAAACCTGCAAAAAAACTAGAATTTGTAATAATTTTCTTTTTTCATCGAGTAGGTACACATTCTAGGTTATATTAGACATTATTTCAATAACAGCTGATTATCTCCTGGTATTTCAAAACTCTGCCAACTGTTGAAAGTTACTCTACTACATATACTTTATAAGGCTATACGTGGAATTTTTCAAAAAATCGTTGCACAGCACTTGAAAAAATGCAAATTATTTCCATGACGCTCCAAATGGCTCCGTCGGGAGCTCGGGTTATACATCTTGACAGTCGGGATGTTCGATACGATCCAATATTTAGAAGTATCGATACTTTTGCTTCCGATACCCGATATTTTGGATCGATATCTTTATATACGACACTTGGATGTATCGATACATTTCACGAGTATCGTTATCTTTCGACTGTGTCGGAAAGAGTGACTAACTTCAGATTACTTTTCTCCTTTGATTCCTTCCGCTTGTTCTAATCACTTCACGACCTCACATAATTTATTTTGCATTCCAGGGTTGCCACATTAGGGGGTTTTCCCGAAAAATTAAGGTATTTTTGTTTCAGTGGGGAAGACTGTGGGAATATTTTTTTCGGGGAATTTCTTTTGGGGAAACATATTTTACTCAGGAGGTATTATGTAAACTTTCATTAATGACATTACATAATGTGCTGGTTATGTATGTATTTGTCTGTCGATTCGAAACAATTAAAACTTCTACCTTTTTGGTATTTATCGATATACGGAAATAAGTCGCTTAAAGAAACATTTCAATTTCCAAGAATACCTAACAAATTGTAAGCCTATGGCAACAAAATATAAATGTTTTTTTTTGAAAAGTCCTTAATTAATTCTTACATTTGTATTTGGGAAACTAAGCTAAGCGATCTGGCAACCCGGTTGGAATCGGTTTCAGGGAATTACACACATGACACACAGTACTTTTAGTATCAGTTTAAAACAAAACATTACTGTGATAGTGATGCCTCCTGTAAGAAGTGATTTGTGGAGCTACTTTTATTAGTGAACGTATTTGACAATCTATCTAGTCGTGCAGTTGAAAACAATTTTGAGGGTTGTAGAAAGAACAACTTTTCGGTAGTGTATGTTCCGTATCGAAAGGTATCGATACTTATGATGTCGATAATTTCATTCCGATATTTTAGAGTATCGCTACTTCCGAAAACGATTAGAATCAATACACATCGGTACTTTTCAGCTTAGGCTGCAGGGTACGGTGTTGCCTTACTATTTTACATTTTGCTAACATCTTAGGAAAAATAGAAGCTTCAAATAAAATACTGACGAATATGAATGGATATGCACAGAATCAAGAATATAAATCTATATTGCACGTTTCAGATTGTCTATTCATGGACTTGAACCGGATGTCTTGTTATTTTTACTGAAATGAGAATATTTACCGAAAACGTAATTTTCCACGATTTTTGAAAATAATCCAAATATTTCCATACTGGCCAAAAAGAGTTGGAACCGAAAATAAACCTAAAAGTCAATTTTATGCAGTCTTCGTAGTTTTATGCCCCATACCAATCATAAATATGCATACACACTCAGGCAGTCGGTCATACGGGAGGCGTAGATTTGAATTGCCTATGATTACGAACGCACATCCATATCCCTTACTGCGCTTGCCTGAATCGAGTTTTGTGCGTACAAAAGTCGCAGACTGGTAGATTACCGTCATTACCGCATCATTGGACCAGCAATAAAGAAACCGAAACCTGTTTCTTTTCAAAATAAATATTTAATTAAAATGTGAGGTGAGTTCGTGAGTTCAGGGGTAAAACAAAAATATTCACAATCCTATAAGCAAGAATCGATAAAGGTTTCCAGGATGGTTGCAAAGGACTTTGAAAGAGCGACCAGTATGCACATCGTACAAGTTGTAGTATAGAAGCCCTAAAAAAACATGTTGTATGCACCCTCAATACAATAATAAACGTTTTGCATAGTCATAGATGCGGATTTGCGCATACATTTACAAATTTCGATGTTTTAGGACCCAGGAATGCAGAACGTGCTGTTTGTTTACATTTGGTGTAGATTTCTAAATCATAAATTGGCAATAAATTGTTTTTGATGTAACAAAAGATGATGAACCAGTTGGAATACGTGTTATATCCTTTTTTGCAAAATAAAAAAAATCGGTACATTTCTACAGGTGCCTATTATACGTATATGCAACACCCTGTATGTGATATGGAGACAAAAGTAGATTGCCATGCATCTTTTATGAAATGATAGAAACGGGCATAATATTACATCTATAATGTACTCTTATTTGTTAAGCAACCGCTTTTTAACGAGTTTATTCAACAATTCAATAGAAATTACTGATATTACTGATAGAACATTGACATCTTCCATCAAATTGCATTTTGATAGGCCCTTATCGGTGGAAGCCTCGGTCAAATTTAAATCTTAGTGAAATACGCTCTAAATTGACTTTGCCACCAAGATCTGAACTAAAGTAATGTGACTCCGCACTTGGGTATCATGGATAAACCTGCATGAGTAAGGTGTCTATTACCAGTAATAATAATAATAATAATAATCTTTATTGATCATAGAACAAATACACAAGTATTCATAGACATGTCAGTATTGCAAAAAGAAAAGTGCATTAGCGCAGATATAAAAGTACTCTAACTATAATAAACTCAATATACAAGAAGTCACTAACATGATTTTACAAAGTCGAGCAAAATATCAAGAACATTATTAAATTATCAATTCAATTTATTCAAGAAGGCCTGCCTGTCTCTTGCCAAAGCATAATATTTCTCAAAACTGGAAATCCAGGCCCTAGTTAATACAGATTTCAATTTACATTTAAATCTGCTCAGCTGAAGCGATCTCACCTCATCTGGCAACGCATTGTACAATTTGATGTCTTCACTGTTGGTTCTACCCAATCTGTTTGTTGGAAGTACCAGATTATTGCAATGTGTTGTGTTGTATGAGTGAAAATCTGCACACTTAAAAAAGTCTGAAATGTTTTTTCTGCCATATATTAATTTTTCATATATAATCAGGCCATACAAAGTTATTATATTCATTGATCTAAAACAAGGCCTACACGATTCATGTTGCTTTAAACTAGCAATGCACCTTATTGCAGATTTCTGAACTTTAAACACTTTTTCAATATGTATATTAGCTGCAGAGCTCCAAACTAAAAGTCTATAACGTAGAATAGAATCAAAAAGAGAATGATAAGCTGTAAGTGCAGCTATTTCATTGACGGTATATTTTATTTGCCGTATAGCATAAATTGCCCTGTTTAATTTATTACATAAAATATTTACATGGTCATTATACAACAGACTAGTGTCCAACACTACACCCAGAAATTTAGTTTTAGTCATTTCTCCAACCGTACTGACAGGTTTAGTTTCAAAACAAAGAGTTTCAGTTTTTACTTCATTCAGAACAAGCTGGTTTGTGACAAACCACGCCTTAGCCCGATCCAGGATGATCCCCAGCATCCGCGCTGCGTCCACGCCCCTCTCTACAGCAATTCCAAATGTTGCATCATCGGCATACAGTATGATCTCTTTACCATGTTCGTTTTTGAATGCTTGCGGCAAATCATTCACAATATGAGAAAGAGGAGTGGACCCCCAACACGGAAACCTGAGGCAACCGGTCTCTGCAAGCATAGGTTCACTAGCTCGATTATTACAGCAAACAACCTGGAACCTGTCTGAGAGATAGGATCGCATCAGCTTTAAAGCAGTTCCCTAACGCCATAAAATAGAAGTTTTTCTAATAAAATATTTCTATTCACCCAATCGAAAGCAGCAGTCAGATCAGTAAATAGTCCCAAAAACTTGTTTTTATTTTCAAAGCCCTGCCTTATACAATTTACTAAAGTTAGTATGGCATCTGTTGTCGTTTTGTTTTTCATAAAGCCAAACTGCCTGGGAATAATGATTTTATTTTTATCAAAAAATGAAACAAGTTGATCAAAAATAACCGTTTCTAACAGCTTCGAAACCGGGGGCAGAATAGATATTTGTCTCAAGTTTTGAGGAAGATTCAGCGCTCCTTTTTGGTAGAGCGGGATTAATTTAGCAGATTTTAAAAGAGATGGAAATGAACCCTTCACCAAACAAGTGTTTATTACATCTACCAGTGGTGACAGTACTAACTCGGCTACCTTCTTAAAACTAAACACATTCATTCCAAAAACATCCTATGACTTTTTATTTTTTAATTTGTTTATAATTCGCCTCAATTCATAAAGATCAACTGGCCTAAAAAACATAGATTTTGGCTGTTCCAGAGCCGTATCCATATATAAATGGACACTGAGATTTCCACTTGGCAGCTTACCAGTGAGTGATCCAGCATAGCTTACATAAGATGCATTTAACTCATTAGGAGTAATACCCTCAGGATTTATTTTAATCTTGCTTTTCCTACCTGTTGTTAGATTTATTATGTCCCAGACAGTTACGATTGTCACTTTCCTCCAATCTAGTTAAATTGTAATTTTGTTTTGCTTTTGCTAATATCTTATTATATTGTCTCTTAAAATCTCTATATATTTCTTTGTTTCCTTCTGTAGGATATTTGTGTTTAACCTCAAAATAAAATCTTAACCTATCCGTAGCCTCCACCACTTCTCGAGTAATCCATCTTTTCATCCTGGAATTATTGTTTTGAATATACCTTGTGAACATTATATATATTGTATTATTTAAAAAAAGTATTATGAAATGCTGTATATTTAGATTCCGCGGAATGTGCATTATACACATCGTGCCAGGTTTCTTTTGAAAGATAAAACGACAATGAGTTATATTGGGCTTTATTATAGATTCTAAAGATCTTGTCATTTTCTTAGGGAGTGGTTTGAGCATCGATATTTATTTTCAAAGCACAATGATCTGAAAATCCCAAGCACCCTACTTCAGCCTTACTGGAGGCACAATTACTAAATATATTATCTAGGCAGTTACCCTTGTCATGTTTGGGTTCATATATACGTATATGCTGATGAAGCCCAAAGGATATAAAGAGCTGTACCACTCGTATCATATTATTATCATGACTGTCATTAAAATGTCAAACTATTGTGACTAGTGCGAATGAAAAATAAAACACCGAAAATAAGTGGTTTGTAGTAATTCAAACTTGTAACTTGTAACAGTGTTATCTGAATCATAGTATTATTGGTATAATCCTTACGTACTCACGTTTGTTCATACTTGACTGGTACAATTATTTTTCTTGTAAGTTTCGGTATTTCTACAAGTAATTCCAGAAACTTGGAAAATAGCACAAAGCTAAGCTCAATAATTGAGGTATCGTTATTATGAAGCTTTTGTGCTGAAGACATTAATATTTGACGAAGTATAGTGGATGCAATTTTATATTTTCCTCATTTTACGCTGCGAGTTTAATGGGTATACTGCCTGAAGCTGCTATAGATTACTCGGCTCGAGGTAAATAAAAAACGGTATAATTTAAAGAAAACAACCACAAGATGATGAAAAGGAGGCGACTTTTTCGCTTGTTTGTTAAGCGGGTATAAGATGAATTTTTCTATTATACCTACCTAGCTTTTTGTACATCAAATGTAATTTAAATCATGGCGATAATCTAATGAAAGGTCGCAGATATTTAGACTGGGAATAATAATGATGGTGTCTTATGAACTCTTGGATTCCTTATATTATTTTATTCATTACCCAGTCTCTTTTCTTTGTCTATTTCACCTTTTTTGATCTGGAATGAAAGCAGTAATGATTGGGTAACCTCCCACAACTTGTCTGGTTTCTGAGCCACCAGACCTGACAGACTGACGACAGACACTGACATCACAGTGACTATGACCTGAAGGCTAAGGTCCTCCGGACCGCCTTGAGAAGCAACGATGAGTATTAGTAGCAGATCGGGTAACCTTTCAAAATACATGAAATCAAAATTTAAAGGGTTGGGTTGACGATTCATTTATTTGCAAATTTTAGTCCAATTATAAAAGTATGGCCCCTATTTTGAATTTCTCGAATGGTTCAGCGTCAGTAATGTTCCTTATCATGCACCCCTAATACGTAACTTAAGAAGTGACATTATATCGATTTTTTATGACATTATGTAGGATTCTAACAACAAGATTTCCGAAAAAATTTCAACTTGGAACTAGCTGTCGTTCATTCCACGTTTACTTATACTAGCTGTGTGTTGCCTAAACGTCATGAAACTTGAGTTATGTGATTTGGTTCTGAGGCGACGTAACATCCGCTTCAGAGATGCCGCTAGTATATTTATGTTCCTGTATATTTGTTACCTAAGCAGTTCCCATTGTATCATCTGCTAATATGCTGATAATCAACTTCGAGAAAATACATTGATATAATGGTTACTACTGATTTCAAGACGGCCGATTATTTGAATGGAGGCCACTTCATCTAACTGCTCCAATTCTCGAACAATATCCAATACTTAGAAACTTGAATTACTAAAACTTCAGAACTATTTTAGTTTTAATTAATTTAAATTCTGGATTTCATTCAACTCTTATCCTTGCATTGATTTTAGTTAGGCATTACCCTAATAGAGTCTGAATAAGTGTTCTGCGAAGTTATTGAAAGAAAACGGCACGTGATTCTCAACCGCATGCGATCGCAGCGGCAATATAGGTCAGGTTTTTCAACTGCAGGTTAACTGTGATTTTCCTCTCACCACAAGTTAATTTTAAAAATGCGTTTTTAAATGTCAGGTTTATACTAAAACGGTTGCTAACTTTAACCAGAAGGCCATCTGCAGGTTCATCAAGGAGTTGTAGTTAAGCCACAATGCTTGACTGACGAGTCACAAACGTCAAGCGTCACAAAACGTACAGAACACGATTGTTCACACGTAAGTAGAAGCAGCGTCTACAGATCAACAGTTTAACCAGAACTTTAGAAAAAAAGAGTCTACCGACAACTAATAAATTCCAACTTATACTTACAAAGAAAGTTAACCAGCGACTGAAAAAGCGGGACATAATGCAGTTTATTACCGATACTCATTCTACTCGACTGCCCTTATGTAGATTCACAAGGATTTTAATATCCGTTGTATAATAAAAGTAACAGAAGTTATGAAAGTTGACTTATGTACTATACTAATTGAATATCAATATCTAGGGGCGATCATTGGATCCATTTTAAGAAGGAAACCTCATGTCGACGAATATCCTAAGCGTATTAACATTTGAGGTATAGGGTGGCAAAGTTTTCAATCTGGAAAGTCAGCCAGTGAAGGTTAAGTATAGTGACATAACTATATATTGAACTCCTACTTCTATTCAGTCATTAACATTACAGTCTTCGAATATAATGTCTGTGCTTTGAGATTCTGCGCACCAGGTTTATTATAAGGTACTTCCACTTGCTTATCGTTATGATCTTAAATTTAATATCTTGAAACATTTTGAGTGATTGGGACATTTACCTAAAAGATTAACCAAGATGTGAACCAGTGAATCGTCAACATTTATCATGGAATGTGATATTTATTGACCATTTAGCGAGGACATTAGGATTTATTGATGTATAACTGTGTAACTGGCACCGCAAACACTGGTCGTGTGATATCCACCTGTGAGCTACTTGAACAATCCCATGAAGTACGAGTATAACAGGTGGGCTGAAAATTCCGTATCGTTTCAATGAAAAAATATTTTTTTCGTCAAAATTCGCTTTTATTATTCAACATAGTTGCCTTCAAGGGCTATACAGCGATTATAACGTTCTTCAAGTTTTTCGATACCCTTCCGGTAGTAATCCTTCGGCTTGTCCTCAAAATAGGCTTCAGTTTCGGCGATGATTTCTTCGTTGCTGTGAAATTTTTTTCCGGTGAGCATTCTCTTAAGGTCTGAGAAGAGGAAATAGTCGCTTGGAGCAAGGTCCGGAGAATACGGTGGATGGGGGAGCAAATCGAAGCCCAATTCATGCAATTTCGACATCGTTTTCATGGACTTGTGGCACGGCGCATTGTCCTGGTGAAACAAGATTTTTTTTTTCTTCATTTGTGGCCGTTTCTTGGCGATTTCGGCCTTCAAACGCTCCAGTAACACTATATAATAGTCGCTGTTGATAGTTTGGCCCTTTTGAAGATAGTCGATGAAAATAATTCCTTGCACGTCCCAGAAAACAGAGGCCATAACCTTGCCTGCTGACTGTTGCGTCTTTCCACGTTTCGGAGGTGGTTCGGATGCAGCCGTCCACTCGGCCGACTGGCGATTTGACTCCGGTGTGTAGTGGTGGAGCCATGTTTCATCCATGGTGACGTATCGGCGAAAAAAATCGGTTTTATTGCGCAAAATCACCTCCAAACAGGCCTCAGAGTCGTCGATGCGTTGTTGCTTTTGGTCAAATGTGAGATTGCGCGGCACCCATTTCGCACAGAGCTTTCGCATATCCAAATATTCATGAATGATGTGACTGACACGTTCTTTTGATATGTTTAAGGCCTCAGCTATGTCAATCAACCGTATTTTGCGGTCTCCCAAAATTATTTTGTGGATTTTTTTCACGTTTTCGTCCGTAACGACCTCTTTTGGGCGTCCACTGCGTGCGTCGTCTTCAGTTGACATGTGACCGGTACGAAATTTAGCAAACCACTTGCGAATGGTTGCTTCGCCCGGGGCAGAGTCCGGATAACACTCATCAAGCCATTTCTTGCATTCGACGGCACTTTTTTTCATCAAAAAATAATGTTTCATTAACACACGAAACTCTTGACTTTCCATGGTTTTCAAAAATAACAAAAGTAGCGTCACTCTCGATACGATAACTCAAAAACTAATGATCCGACAGCTGTCAAATTTTGACAGGCATCTTTTGAAGGTTGGTACTAGCTAAGAAGCGTATGGATTTTATTCTGGTGGCGCCATCTCATAGAAACGATACGGACTTTTCAGCCCACCTGTTATTTCATCCGACGGTCAAACTTTGTTAATGTTTTTGATCAGTACCCATTAAATATTTATTTCATGTAAGCTTTGTAGAACTTCTCTTTTTATACGTAACTATTAGCTAGGAATTTGAAAGACAGCCGTCAGTGGGCAATATCATAAATATGTCAAGCTTACTGCTAGTTGTAAAGTTAGCAGATGGAGCATCATTTAACAGCGATAGAATAAAAATAATAAACAAGTTTCATGCTGTGCGTCATATAACCGCCATAGCCCTCTACGGTGTAAATATGACCAGGCTTGGACTTACCAAGCTTCTAATTCTTGGAGCTGGCTGATCTTTAATGATTACATTTATACCCCTTGCTGTACATGATGTTGACATTTATCGGGAATTTTTAAGGAATTGTAATGAGAGTTGTATTTTTTTTACTAAAGCTCGGTATTTGCATTAAACGCATTTCTTCAATCAGTAATGTACAAGAAAATAGAAATTTCGTAATCAGATGTTAAGGAAATTAGCAATAATTTAAGCTGGAATGAAATTTGACTATTAACTTGGGAGCTATTTTGTAAGGAAACGAAATTACACTCGACGAAGTTCAGTGAATTCTGTTGAAATTGTGTTTAATCATTACGCCTTTGCCGCGCTCTGTAATATCCGGAAGTTAGCTAAACATTGAATGCTCCTCGCACTTAAAAATATCGTTAAATAAGCAGCACTCAGTTCCTAAAGGGACACAGCTTCTATAAAAATTTGAAGCTTTAACATAGGAATCGATCAGCATGAAGCTAAGCTGTCTTGTAACGTAGCTAAATATCGTAACACTTACATTGCTTCAAAACAGACTCGAAAGTGGAGACATCATGCTATGCTATAAGTCAGTCGCCTAGCTTCACTTAGACCTATACTAAGTGACATATAAATCCGAACACTCAGTTTAAATGGTATTATTTTAATAAAATTTTGTATAAGTACTTAATGAAGCATAATTAGTAAATGATAAAAATTTCAAAATGATTGCACTGCTTTAAAGCCCTTTGACCTTTAATAATGTGTGGATGCACCCTGATGTGCTACGCATTCTCCAACGCGCCTAGGCATGCTTCTGATCAGGTGGTCAATGTCCTCCTGTGGTATCTCATTCCAGGCAACCACCAACTCCTCTCGAAGTGCTTCTAGAGTCTGAGGAGGACGTTGCAAATTGAGCAATCTCCTACCCATCATATTCCACACGTGCTCAATTGGGGATAAGTCGGGAGATCTTGGTGGCCATGGTAACAATGTGACATCATTATGTTGAAAGAAGTCTATTGTGACTCTTGCAACATGTGTTCGGGCATTATCTTGTTGGAAAGCTGGATCTGCCAGGGTGTCAAGATAGGGTAAAAGATGGGGTTCTAGAACTTCGTGGATATTAACGCTGCACGTTCATGTTACCTCTGATGAAGATTAAAGGTGACCTGGAACCATAAGCTATAGCACCCCAAACAATAACTCCAACAGTGTGATGAACATGTCTTTCAACAAAAAACTGTGGATTCCTCCTTTCACCACGTCGCCTTCTAACCCCTACACCGACGTAATCGCCTTGAGTGGTGCAGACAACGGTCACTCTGGGATCAGGAGTGGAACAGTATTGTTATTAGTGACGAGTCTCGATTTTGTTTAGGCATGCACAATGGTCGTGCCAGGGTTAGAAGGCGACGTGGTGAAAGGAGGAATCCACAGTTTTTTGTTGAAAGACATGTTCATCACACTGTTGGAGTTATGGTTTGGGGTGCTATAGCTTATGGTTCCAGGTCACCTTTAATCTTCATCAGAGGTAACATGAACGCGCAGCGTTATATCCACGAAGTTCTAGAACCCCATCTTTTACCCTATCTTGACACCCTGGCAGATCCAACTTTCCAACAAGATAATGCCCGAACACATGTTGCAAGAGTCACAATAGACTTCTTTCAACATAATGATGTCACATTGTTACCATGGCCACCAAAATCTCCCGACTTATCCCCAATTGAGCACGTGTGGGATATGATGGGTAGGAGATTGCTCAATTTGCAACGTCCTCCTCAGACTCTAGAAGCGCTTCGAGAGGAGTTGGTGGTTGCCTGGAATGGGATACCACAGGAGGACATTGACCACCTGATCAGAAGCATGCCTAGGCGCGTTGGAGAATGCGTAGCACATCAGGGTGCATCCACACATTATTAAAGGTCAAAGGGCTTTAAAGCAGTGCAATCGTTTTGAAATTTTATCGTTTACTTATTATGCTTCATTAAGTACTCATTCAAAATTTTATTAAAATAAAACCATTTAAACTGGGTGTTCACTTATATATAACTAATAGATCATCTGAACAAATAAACAATGTGCGAATAAATGCGCGAAGTTAACAAAGCAACAATTGAAAGACTACCATTGGGTAACATGACCTTTATTTTTTATTACGGCTGAAATTCTTTGGGGCATAGTGTTAACCAAGTTGTGGCAAAAATTTGGTGTAAAACAATCCCATATTTCTTAAAGCTTTTGACTCAGTTCGGTGATTGTACGAGCAGGATGTTGTCGTAGAACCTTTTTCATCTAGTGCCAAAAAGTTTCAATAGGTGACAGATCTGGACTCCCAGAAACCCATTTCAAAAGTGGTACATTATTTTCTTCCATCCATTTTATAGCCTTTTTTGAGGTATGGCATGCTGCACCGTCTTGCTAAAACACAAAATCTTGGCCGGATGTCAAACATTCTTCACTGATAAAAGCGATTCTTCTAAAATTACCGTCTACTAAAAACATTCTGAAAAGTAGAATCTTACGTCTAACCAAGATATTATTACAATATTCGGAAAGGTAGTCGGAGAAGATGCTAGCTATGGTGGAGAAAATGAAATGGACGAGCTATGTGGGACTAGGGATCACACACCTTGCAAGCGCATGTACATTTTTAACAAGAACACTCAAAAATCGAAATGATTTTCATAACATTTTAATCCAAGAAATGAAATATATTATGTAAGGCCTCCACGGCCATCATTTGAACTACCAAATATTTTTGCGCTACTAGGCCGTTGTCTGCAATTTTAAACGTTTTTCGTTTTGCCAAGATGAGCGGTTGGCATCGTCAGAAGCTCTGCCGTCTTGATGTCTAGGATGACACTGACATGACGCTGATTCTTCCCGCGACCCATGTCGCATAAATACGAGAAGTGTCAGCGTCATAACAGAACATAGAAAGTACTACTCTGATTTTGACAACATTTTAACAGAAGGTTACTACTATGCCAAATCATGTGCTATTTTTAGTTCACATAGATACAGTTGCTACTTCATATATAGTATGATCGAGGTTCAACTTTACTACACATTTATACCTTTTCTATACTGCTCGTATATAACCAAGTGAAGCCACATACCGTTAATGCATTTTCATAGACTGCGAGTATGTAAGATCAATTGGAATGGCTCCATCGATAACGATAACGATAACGAATTTCATTTATGGAATGTTTTCGGACCAATTTTCTAGTGACCCTGCAGCAGCGTAGCGACTAGTTGAAATACGGGCGCAAACCTTTTCCCGATCGATTCTTTGTCTCATTGCCTCGCATATGGGAATGTTTACCTCAATTTTTTCATGCACTGCACATTGTAAGAAGATCACAAAATGGGGCATAAGTTTTGAGAAAAAATGTAATTTGATCAACGGAATGACAGATTTTGAAATCATAATACTAATGGTGGTCAATTATACATCTTTTCGAATCTACGTAACCGATAGATGTCCACGATCGTCAATAGCAAGAACTTTGGTTGACATCTCTCACCTGCCGTTGGACAACAACAACAAATTTATCTCCAAAGTACATTTATGTATCTACAATGTTACATGGAATAACGCTAACATAAAAACAATAAAAAAAAACTAGAAATGTGTTAAATAATCACCGAGACAAGATGGTTCTAGATCTATCAAAAATTTGTGAACTTTTGAGGAAGTTCAAATTACTTACTTTTTTATATCTGGAAGAGGATGATTAAAATTTTTCATAAAAATATATTCTAGTACATTATTTTCTGTTGAACTAATATATATATACAGGGTGACTTTGAAGTTGAGTCATTAATTTTCAGATAATGATTGTAGAAGGAAGATAAACCAAAATATGTGTGTAAAAATAAAAAAAAAATAAAAAAAAAAATCACCTTGTTTTATAAAGTATCCTCCCGACAAGTATTTCAGCGCGGACCTGTATTTGATCGCGAGGTCTTGGAGCACCGGCATGCCGTCTTAAGTCACCTGATTCACGAGCCCGTTGTACGACATTAACAAAGGCACGAGGGGTTGGTTGCACTCGATTGGGAAACCGATCCGCATAAACATGTGCCATTTTTATTTCGTTTGAGCCACGCAACAGACACTACTATTCACTGACGCGTTACCGACTGTACACTGACTGTATACAACACAACTGAATAAAATAATTGTAAAAACATCGTTCCAAATTCTTTCGCTTTTTTGTTTCCGATGCGATGAACCGATGGCAGATTATATCCGTTGTTGCCAAACACGAGCACATATTATTATCATTGAGACAGGGCGGTACTCAAACTTCCAAAGGGCTATAACTTTGTTACTTTAATTTTACCAGAAAAATGGTAAAGGAAAAAACATTTCTTTTGATCAGATCTACTCACTGTTAAAATAAATGACTCAACTTCGAAGTCACCCTGTATATACAGGGTGGCCCATCCATGTGTGGACGGAATATTACTCATAAATAAATACATTCTGGGAAAATCTATTTATGGGATGTTATACATGACATTTGAGGGCACATTTCTGAAATATTGGCCATTATACAGGGTGTCCCAATTTCGACCTACATATCAAAGTTGCGATTTTCCAAAAGAAGAAAATTGATATAACATACTATGGGGTTTTGGTAATTAGCTACCGAGATGCAAGGTGTTTTGTCTAGAAAAACCCCCCACTTCGGCAACCCCTCAGTCCGCCATTTTGAAATCTGGAGTGCTGAATTTTGTACCAAAAAGCTTACACACCTCAGCTTTTATCTTATTTGTGACTTTTTCGAATTTCAGGTTTTGCTCATACAGGGTGGTCGAAAACGCAAATGGTAGTTTTTCTCAAAAATTTCAAATGCATCACCCTATATATTTGTGCAAGTTTTGATTCAATATTTTATAAGCTTTTTTTGATACTAGACACAAGGGCTACGGCTATTCTTTCGATTATTAGTACGTCTTTTATGGAACGACTTAATTCCCTAAAATATCGCATCATCCTTGGAAACAAATAAATTGTTGATTAGCTACAAACTGTCAAAGTTAGCTTTGTGAGCATTATTATTAAAAATGTGTTTGAAAATGAATTTTTCTAAAAAAAAAAATGGTGAATATGGTGTTCGTTTTGGACGAAGCCCAATGAAATAGTTTCCTAGCATCTCGCATTATATCTGGGCCTATATCTTGGCCTCCTAGATCACCAGAGATGACACCTATAGACTTCTTTCTATGGGGCTACGTTAAGCAAGAGGTTTATAGATGTCCACCATCTACCCCGGAAAATATGAAGGAAAGGATGAAGGATGCTTTTCTGAACATAAGGGAACACTTGATGAGGGATGTGCAATGGTCATTTATCCAAAGACTACGGCTGTGTATTCAACATGGTGGAGATATTTTCGAGCAGATTTGCTGGATTAGGTCTTGATTAGTGATAGTTATTTGTTTATGTTGTCGTTATAGTTGTCTTTCTCTATTACGCTTGAAGCTGAATACTGTTCTGATTGTTATTAGTTTTTACGTCAAATCTGTACTCTTAGTGGCAATATGGAACTAGCCCACTGTTTGTCTTTTGTTTCCATGGATGATGTGATTTTTTTCCTCAATTTTAGTGTGTTGTTCTATTAAAAGCTTAATAACTCAAAATCTAGTGATTTTATCTGAATCAAACCTTGTACCGAAAAAAAGCTTATAAAATTCCTTCGAGATTTCATCTTTTTTTCACTGATAACCTCCACATTATCCAACACGTGCCAGCCGACTGACATTCTACAGCGGCGTATGAAGACATTGAAAATTATTGGAAGGCCACTCATTATGTCGGAACTGTGAAGTGTGTTGCCTATGGAGATTATCAGTAGAAAAAAAGATGAAATCTCGCGGAAGTTTTCAATAGTTGATAGATTTAAAATCTCCAAATTTCTTCCAAAATCAACGTTATTTTTAAAAAAAAACCTTTCAAAATGATTTGCCATTTAATAATAACATAATTCCATCCTAATCGAACCTCATCAGTCAAGTTTTTTATTCGTCGACTATGTGTTCCCTTCGCTGTTGTTTTAAAAACAATTTCAGCAACAATCTCGCCGACTTACTCCAGACGATGACGACATAGATCTTCAAAAGCTTGAGAGTTTAAGTTATAAGAGTGTACTTTTGCAATACTTTGCCTTCTACCCAAAGAAATTAAAGGATATATATATATACAGGGTGACTTCGAAGTTGAGTCATTTATTTTAATAGTGAGTAGATCTGATCAAAAGAAAGGTTTTTTTCCTTTACCATTTTTCTGGTAAAATTAAAGTAACAAAGTTATAGCCCTTTGGAAGTTTGAGTACCGCCCTGTCTCAATAATAATATTATGTGCTCGTGTTTGGCGACAACGGATATAATCCGCCGTATCGGTCCATCGCGTCGGAAACAAAAAAGCGAAAGAATTTGGAACGATGTTTTTACAACTATTTGATTCATTTGTATACAGTCAGTGTCAGTGAATAGTGTGTTGCGTGGCTCAAACAAAATAAAAAATGGCACATGTTTATGCGGATCGGTTTCCCAATCGAGTGCAACCAACCCCTCGTGCCTTTGTTAATGTAGTACAACGGGCTCGTGAATCAGGTGACGGCATGCCGGTGCTCCAAGACCTCACGATCAAATACAGGTGTCCGCATGACCATTTCCTCTTTGTAGATCCTTTGGGCTTGACGTACCACAGCAAGTGGCTATAACCGCTCGCATGGTTGTGGTTACATGTCGCTTGAAAATTCGAGGTCTTGCAGCCATTTTGTACTACAATGTGTAGGTTGGCTCTTGGTGGGGACTTCGTGTGTCATTTTTTTCCCTCTCCATCTTGGTTTCCTCAGGTTGCATCCGTATCCGGATGTATGGGCATGTGTATCTACTTTTGTGGTTGCATATGTGCATTCATTTCAGGCCTGATGAAGCAAACAATCCACTTTCCCTTTTTGCGGATTGCCCATTATTTTCCTTTTTTTTTGTTTGTTATATACCTGTATGTATATAGTTAAAATTTTGTAGTATTATAGTTACCCATAGGCAGATACTTTTCAAGCAACGGTTTATTTTTAAAGACGAACATTAAGACTTCTTGTAAACAAATAGCAGTTAGAGATAAAATATAATCCATCTAAATTTAGTACGGCATGATTCTCTTTGTGAAATTTCGAGCACTTTTAGACTATAAAAGGATGATTTGTAAGAATACTATGTCCTAAAATATTACTCCATGTCTTATAGATAGACTCATAATGAGAATGATAGATAATTTTTATATATATAATTTTCTGACCATTTAAACACTTCATCTATTTGTACTCTTAACAGTTCATAAAAAACTGTATCAAGAACAAGTCCTTAGCAAAAGAGTTCACAAAAGAGCGGAAGCCTGCATTTGAAGTGTGCCTGCATAGACTTGATACAAAGCTCATGACTTGCCTCCTTAACCTGTATATTGATTTTTGGATTGGCTTAACTGTAACCTTTCGATGGTACTGTATAGAAATATTCAAATTCAGTTTTCCAGAAAACCGTTGTTTACGTCCATGCTAGCTACGGCTGATATTTATTTCGCTATTTTCTCAATGGCGTTCCTAATCGTAAACAAAGGATTTTTAAAAAGCTCCTGCTCGGCGTGTTTTCCGATGATCGTAAAAAGGGGTCGTTTTTCAGGTCTACTAGGTTACGCTGGCGTGCAAGGTTGTAAAGCATCATTTTTGCTTCTGTAGGTCATTCCTGCAGGATTTATTTATATAGCTCACTAGTTCCAGATTACTGCATATAAAATCAATATCGAAAATTTCGCAGCTATGGAAAGGGTTGTTTGTGGGATACAGGAGGGTATATAAAGGCCAAAGCTGTTAGCAGGCCCAGACAAACCCTTTGCTATACAAAGGCACAGGTACTCATTTGCCCCTTTAGGAACAAGGATGGGTAGAAAGAATTTCCGAAAGATACAGATAATACGTATAGCTTTAAACTCCTCACAAGACATTTTTCCTATGCTTATGATGCTTCAGTGTTTATTATTTCAACTAACTTGTGAAGTAATTCTCAAGTCAAGACGTGTCATCATTTTTAAGGTGTCACTTGTTTCACCATATTCGTCTATTCGGTGTCCGACGTTTTAAAAAATCTGTGCTGTTATTCGTTAAATGAAGTGTTACATATAATCACAAGCGATCACAGAAGTTGCCTCAGAAAGATAAACAAACATATTTTGAATATTCCTTGTAAAACCAACATTGCAATTGGCGTAAGATTATTCATCCATAATATTATTATATTCATAACAAGAACATATCATCTCAGAGGGTAAAAAAGTAAGATGAAATAGCAACATTAAATGTATGCGATTTTCTCTAGAGTACGGTTTTGTTGAGAAGCTGATTTTATATTCTGCTTGTTGCAGAACAAACATTACTCACATAACCTTACCTAATGACATGTTATTTAGTATTGCATATATTTCATGAGGATGGCTGATGAAATATGGCCAAGGAAGATGGTATCATATATCCCAACCAAAAGACGGAAGAGAGGTAGGCCAAAAAAATCGTGGAGGAAAGAGATAGAAGAAGCCATGATGAAAAGGGAAATGAATGAAGGAAATTGGGAAAACAGAAAAGAATGGCGATTGAAGTGCGAGAAGCGGTAGCAGCCGTAGGACCCTCGCTATATATATATATATATATATATATATTGTTCATCGACTATGTGTTCCCTTTCACTGTCGCTTAAGAACAATTTCAGCAACAATCTCGTCGACTTAGTAAGTAATTCAATTTTTTCCTCCTAAACGTTTATTGTTGCTATTTTTCAAAAATTTGAACATGGTGTTGTAATAACATTAAAAATTTCAATACTCGCATGTTTGACAAATTGCTGGATGATTCTATAAGAATTTTGCTTAACACTCAACCAAACTGGGTAAAAAACCGTAGTAACATCGACATTCCCAACAACACTTCCAAATTTCTTTCACTAGATCCAAAGTTCAGTGTCGAACCGATCGATGGCAAAGGACATCCCAATCAGATCCATTCTAGCTGATGTGGACATTATAGCCTCCTCCATTAATGATGAAACAAAAAGGAACATTTTCACAACTCGTTCCACGAATATCATTACAAACTTTTACCACAACAACAACAACATAAAAAAGAGAAATTCCTTCTATCACAACTTATTGAATAACACTAAAAAAATCCTCAAAGAACTGAATTAATGGTTACACGATCTGACAAAGGAAATGTCACTGTCACAATGTTCAGACAACAATATTTTGATCTATGCAACAACTTAATTGGTAATGATCATTCCTATAAATTAATGAATAGAGACCCCACACCAAGAATGGAAAAAGGTTGTAATGACATTGTTGACGAGCTTTTCAACACTGGTCAAATAAACCAAGACCAGAAAAAACTACTAGCCACATACAACTCAGTCTCACCAAAATTTTATGCCCTGCCTAAAATACATAACCCAACACTATCAGTAAGACCTATAGTAGCATCAACCGGATCGGCCACGCAGGCTTTATCCTCGTTAATTTCAGATATACTTAAGTCAGCCCACATTAAAGATGAATACTACATCAAAGACTCCTTTGATGTATCCCGACAATTTAGCAGGTTGCAAATACCACCTGGACATGTGATCGCAGGTCTAGACGTGGTGTCACTATTCAGTAAGAGAAGAAGCTTGTATCAGATGCACTCACAAACATTGGGATATAATAGGTCAGCACTGTAATCTAACTCTGGAATCATTTGTCACCATCTTAGAATATCTTTTTGATAACAATTATTTCACTTTTAACAATAAAACCTATTCACAAACACATGGTTGTGCAATGGGATCGGTATTATCACCAATTTTAGCAGATTATTTTAGCAGGATGACCTGCTTGATATTGTCATTCAGGTATTGCCTTATAATCTTTCTTCATCAAAAAATACGTAGATGACATAATTGTTTGCCTACCGTTTGAAGGTTTGGACAATATTGTAGATGTTTCTAAACAGCTATGACCCCTACATTCAATTCACCATAGAAAAAGAAGATGATAATCAATCTGTTCCATTCCTGGACTCAAAAATCATTCGAAACAACAATATCTTAATGGTAGACTGGTACATGAAGCCTATGGCATTAGGCAGATTCTTGAATTTCAGATCCTGCCACAAACTTAAGATAAAGATAAACCTGGTGAAACAAATGAAACCAGGGTCACTAGCATTTTTGACAGTACGTTCCATCTTTCAAACTTACGCAAACTCTCATCGCAACACTCTGCACGAATAATGGTTATCCAAAATACCTAACAAACAGAACCTTGTTCAGCTCTCCCACTGCCATACCACGTTCACAGAACAATGATAACAACAATCCCAACCTCTCCAGTAATAACAATGGTAGTCCTCCTAATGATACAGATATTCCATCTATAGTCAACGCCAAACAAAGTGGCGTGCACGTCATCACGATAAAAATTCCCCGACCTAATGCCTAGGTTTCTATCACAAACAATTGCTCTATTGCAGTTTCATATTAATGTGATATATAAATTGTAAAATGGTCATTACTCTCTTATTATGGTTAATAGTCATATAAACATTGTTATTAAAATATCACATAAGTTGCTTTCTGATAAATTTAGACGCATTATGCGAAATAAAATGTTTTGCAAACGCTCCAATCACTTATCGACATGTAAACGCACTAAACCGATTTCGCAGCGTTGACACATTGTCACCTTGAAACTTATTTAAACTGGGAACTGACATTTGTATTAATTTTGACACTGAATCAATTTGTGGCATTTCAAATCTTTATAAATCCTTTGGCCCCGCATACTGTAAATCAACAACTGTTTGTTTCAAAACAAAATTATTCACTTTACGAGTAGATAAAGGCAATTTTGGTATATAAAGATGCCCAAACAGTTAAATAGTCGGTGTAAGGAACTCGTGGCCTCGTTAATGCACTACTTTGAGCAAGAAAGGGACAACAACGGGCCTTTGTTGCCTTTAAATGCTGTTCAAGAGGTAGGTTACTAATAATTATATGTAATGTATATTAATAATAGTGAAATTTTATTTCATTTTTTGTAGCGTGTTGCTGCTGCTTTAAAAATTAGTTTAAGGGCAGTTAGTCGTATTTCCGAGGGTGTGAAAAGTGATGCAAATTTAGAATCGCCCAAGAAAAAGCGGAGTTATATTAAACGTGTAACCAACACAGCGACATTGGATACAAGTGCCATTCGAGAAGTGATCTATAATATGTATCACAAAAGTAAGATCTTATTATAATAACTTATCAGAAATTTGCATTAATTTGTTAACTAAATTATAATGTCATATTACACATGGTTTCAGAAGAACAAGTTACGATACAAACTTTATGGTCTCGATTAAGAGATAGGGCATTATTTGATGGTAGTGCCACGTCTTTAAGGCGGTTGCTTAGAGATCTTGGATTTAAGTGGCTTAAGGACAATCCGCGACGAGGGCTCATGGAACTACCAAGTATAGCTTTGAAAAGGGTGGAATTTCTAAGGCAATACAATCAAGCCAAGGTTGAGGCCTTATACCAGTTTGTCTTCCTCGATGAAAGTTGGATATTTCAAAATGGGACCATAGGTCGCTCTTGGCAAAATGGAAACCAAAAAAGCGTGAAAGCTATTACAACAGATGGTAAAAGGTATGTACTTTTACACAATTTGCGCTATAAAATTTAAATCTAATATATTTTAGATACATTATATTACATGCTGGAAATGAAAATGGGTTTATTGAGGGTAGTGAAGCGATATTTTCTTCGAAAACAAAATTGAGCGATTACCATGGAGAGATGAACCAGGACAATTTTTTGAAATGGTTTCAACATCAGTTATTAGAAAAATTGGAGAGTCCATCTATGATTATACTGGATAACGCCCCTTATCACAGCATGATATTGAACAAAGTGCCCAACAATGCATGGACAAAAAAAAATATCCAAGACTGGTTGACAAATCAAAACATACCATTTTTAAACACAATGTTTAAAACAGAGCTATTGAGTATTGTTGCTCGGTACATAATGCTTCTTGATTATATATATTTTGGTCGACAGTTTATATTTCTTTTGTTTATTCCTATTCTTAAAATAACTGCTTTTTTAGAAACAAACCACCTAAAATATACGTGATTGATGAATTGGCGGAACAACATGGGCACAAAGTTCTTCGTCTGCCTCCTTACCATTGTATATTTAACCCTATTGAGTTAATTTGGGGCATAGCAAAAGGTTACTATAACAGACATATTGGTAGAGATGGTAACAGTGAAAAAGACTGTTTGGATATGTGGAACGAGGCTCTACAAACGGTTACCCCAGACATGTGGAAAAATAGTGTTCGACATACTGAGCAAGAAATTTTTAAATGGTATGAAAGAGAACGAATTTTTGATCGACCAGACATCGAACCTTTAATAATCAACTTTGAGAGTGATGAAGATTCAGATTCAGACAGCGCTGAAGAAAGAAACTCCGACTAACTTTATTGTACAGAAAAAGCTTACACCAGTAGCTTACCTAATTTTAGAATGCATTTTTCTGTATGAATTCTGTAAAATAAATACCATGCATAAAATTTGGAGGACCCCATTTGGATTTTTATTCAGTACCTTTAAGCTATCAATTAAATATGGTAGTTTCATAGTGTCATCTGATCAATAATTGTCATACTTAATGATTATGCAAGTACAGATCTATAATTTTATTATACTATTATTTTTGTTCTCATTTGAGGTTAATATTGCTTATAAACCTAGATATGTAAATAATAAATTTTATTATTTTACAAAAAGTAAATTTTTCAACACACCCACCTTGAAGACGTGCACGCCACATTGTTTGGCGTTGACTATATTTCCAGAATTAGTTTTGCAATACTGCCATACATCAAAGATCTAACTCCAAAACTGTCTCGATTGTGCAACACTTCAAATTGCCGCATTGCTTTCAAATCCTCACTCACAGTCAACAATGTTTTCTCTAAAATGAAAGATAGAGTTCCTCTGCTTGACCTATCCAACATCGTCTACTCCATCAATTGCAATAACTGCAATCTCATATGCATAGGTCAAACCTCAAGATCTCTTAAAGGTAGAATAACCTCACATAAAAGTGATGCCAGACTGCATCCAGAACGATGTGCTCTAGCTTCACACGTCAACTCCACAGGGCATCAATTGAGATACAATGATATCAAGGTGCTGGACAGAGAAAATCATCTATCAAAACGCCTGTTTCTGGAAATGTCACATATTTTCATGACAGACAATTGCATGAACAAAAAAGCTGATCTCAATCAACTTAGCGTCGTCTATGCATATTTGCTGAACTGCGAAAAATTGGAAAAGCAACATATCTCCCCCAACATCGATTTCTCCCAATAATCGCTCAATCTACATAAAATAATTCTTCACTATCTTAATAAAATCAAAATCAAAATTGCTCAAAGTATTTTGTCCTCAAGTGTGAATATTCCCCACAGATTTCTTAGTTGTTTGGTAGGATAACATCCAAATCAAACTCCTTCCAAAGCAGCTTCTATCAAGTTTTGAAAATATCTCTGTACTTCATCGGTCAATAATAGCGTAAACTCTTGCACTATATATTACAAAACTCCATACATATTAGGCAACACACTTCACAGTTACGACATAATGAGTGAGCTTCCAATAATTTTCAATGCCACACTTCACGCCGCTGTAGAATGTCAGTTGGCCCGCACGTGTTGGATAATATGGAGGTTATCAGTGAAAAAAAGATGAAATCTCGAAGGAATTTTCAATAGTTGATAATCTTAAAACCTTCAAATTTCTTCCAAAATCAATCAACGTTTAATTAAAAAACCTTTCAAAATGATTTGCCATTTAATAATAAAATAATTCTGTCCTAACCGAACCTCATCAGTCCAGTTTTTTATTCTTCGACTATGTGATCCCTTCACTGTTGTTTAAAAACAATTTCAGCAACAATCTCGCCGACTTAGCAAGTAAATATTTTTCTCCTAATTGATATTTGTTGCTACTGTCAATAATTGTTTCCAGCTCCAGACGATGAAGCCATAGATCTTTGAAAGCTTGAGAGTTTAAGTTATAAGAGTGTACTTTTGCAATACTTTGCCTGCTACCCAAAGAAATTAAAGGATATCTTCTCCTAACAGTTAAGGCAATTAACTATGAATACTATATATATATACATATATATATATATATATTTGAATTGGTTTATCCAAATATACAATAAAATTTGAGACATTCCATTTGAGAAATCACAATTTTGATATGTAAGTCGAAATTGGGACACCCTGTATAATGGCCAATATTTTAGAAATGTGACCTCAAATGTCATGTATAACATCCCATAAATAGATTTTCCCAAAATGTTTATGAGTAATATTCCGTCCACACATGGATGGGCCTGTATATATATATATATATATATATATATATATATATATATATATATATATATATATATTTCTATTCGAAAACTCTCAGGCACGGAAATAATACAACTTCCAGGTGGCATCGTAGCCACGTGCCGTACCCATTTCCCGAAAATGACTTGGCGAAGGGGTACTCAATTATAGTCAATAGGTACCTCTATTGCTGTTCGTAATCATTACTGGAGTCTTTTTTAAATCACATTACTACATACGGTGAGGTTCAAATTTGGCTGACTTTGTAATGTGTACGAGAGAAAAGTGTGCGGTATGTATGTCAGAAATAGTGCGCCGATCGTACTTCGGTTGCTAGGCAATGAGATGCTTCAATCTCTTTCTAACATACGCATTGCATACTTCTCGCGCTTCTTTCTCGTACACATTACGTCGTCAGTGTTAATAGGTTTTCAGACTATGACTATGGATAAAAATTAAGCCACTGCTAGCATCGTATATTTTTCAACACGGGTGCGTGTATTTCATGTATTTCATCGCACACAGCAACAGCTCCTGGAGCAGTAGCGTACGATGTGTCACGGTTCTCGATTCCATTTGATGCTTCGATTATAAAAATAACTGTTCTTAACTAACGATACATCAGCAAATTACTTACCAGATACCATTGCTCTCTAAAAAGTGGATCGGGAAATGACACAGAAGGAATGGCCCTGTAGTGCGGTTGTCCATGCGGTTCGCTTGCAGATGGCGCCACTTCGCTGATGTACTGACTATACGGTGACACCGACCGGCCATCTACATAATCTCGTTTCTTTCTCCGTTTCTCGTGCTGTTGCTGAACCCAAAGGACCTGGAATAAGAATGGAGTTTTAGATGATGAGATTGTTGACTGAGAAACAAACTACGGCACACTCATTATGTAACTTCCCGTTGAAAGCAGTAGTGTAGATGAATAATATAGATGTGCCTTTTATCTTAAATAGATCTGGTCTTGATTTGTCCAAAAAATATTTGTTTGTTATACCTATGGAATAAATTGACCTAACTGCAATTGCAACCGGAAGATAGCAATTCCTTAGGTTAATTTCGAATTCTGAAGCCAAATTGCGATTTTTTGTGCCTACTTTGACACTGCCCCAAAGATGGCACCCGCTTTACTCATTCTATTGGGTGGGCATCGTATACCTTTATCATATCAGAATCAATGAACGGAACCGAACCTCTAATCGATTTTCCACGATATTTCAGATGTTTACCGTTATTGAAGTGCACATTTTTTCAGCAAGTGATATCTTAGTATTGAAGTCTGTACGGTTGGCGATAATGAAGGCGAATAAATTAGACAGGGATAAAAGACGTAACCAAAAACATGGCATGTAAATATGTGCTGTTCTCATGTGGTCAGAAATAAATGCGATACTTTTTTGATGGATTTATTGTCCAACACTCGTAGTGAACAAATATTTTGTTCACATTTATTTATGTTAGGTAACAGCAAGTCATTCTCAAAACCTGTAAGTTATCACATAGCTATTTAACTTTTAGGCTGGATTTGACCAACATTAAAGTTTAACGGTATCTATTTCGGGCTTTTGCGCCCTTAGTAACACAACTTAATTTCAGGATGATTAACTTTATTCTATCTAAAAATGTATATTGATAGGTACTGCAAGGTACTTCGATCATTCCTCTACCTAGCGCAGCATTTCCTGTGAATTATATTACTTGCAATGCCTAACAAGTTTCTAATAACAATAACTTATACAGTATAATCTGACCGTACCACAGAACAATTAGAGAACAGCTTATCGAAATGCAATTTGACGGAAGCTGTCAAAGCTCTCCTAATATTCTATCGAAATATTGAATAAAGTCGTAACAAAGTTGTTGTTTTATAAGGATACATTCTGGTCGCAATACCATGTCTTTGAGCAGTAAAATTAGGATAACTTTCGCAGAATTGCCGATTTCTATCATTTAACAAAAGACTGACCCTTATTTGAATGGAGTAATCACAATTTGAGAAATAATAGGTAGATTATCTAGGAATTACATTTAATAGGATTTTTGTATCGTTTTGGATGACTGTCACAATGCAAGGCAATCTATACCCTATTTGTAGTCCATTTACACCCTGGCACAACAAAGATGCCTAAGCTTTGCAATAGCTATTGGCCATTCGGTCATAAATCTACGAAAAGGTGCAGGCTTCGACAGGATAGAACTCAGGCTCGGGATATCGCCGGCACGCCGACGCCGGCAGTTGCTGTTCATGAGTATTTCTTCCAATGCTTCCTCTTCAACAAAACAGGCTTATGTCTAAGACAATTTTCAACATTGTTAAAGAATGTAGAAAAAACAAAAAATTGTCCCCACCATACAAGAGGCTGCATTACACGAAGCTGTTGGATACAGTTGATAACTTTGATCGGAACGCCATCAGACGCAAAGTCCATCAATTGTTTGAAAGACAGTCAAAGTATTAAAGGAGGTTAATAGTGATGAAGACCTACTTTCAAAAAGACCGCATTCTACAGTTTACCCAAAGAACTTCGTTTTGAGTATATAAACGGGACAGAAATAGTATTTTGATGGACAGCTAAGAGATTATTTTATGGAGAAGAAAATATTTCAAATCAATAAAGAAATACCGCGAACAGGGTAGATTCATTACTTGTGTGAAACCTGGATAAATGCAGGACATACAAAACCTAAAGTGTGGGCTGACTCTACAGTTAAATCAGCAAGATAAGTCTTCTTAGATGGACTAACCACTGGCCTTAATAATCTGTCAGGTACATGTATCTAACCAATCCGTCATTTTGTGTTGTTAAAATGGTGTCAAGTAGACTGAATCTATAAGCCAACGCTGAAAAATTACACTAAACTTAGGTATAACTGGTAGATTTGGAACCAACACCTGTTAGATACTCTGCTTGCATTATTATTAGTTTTCTTGATTACTATATGAAATAACTATTTCCAGGAAAAGGAAAACGATTTGTTATCCGTCACATTGGCAGCGAAGATGGATTAGTGCCCACTGCCCTGTGGGCATTTGAGTCAAGGAAAACGACCGCCTGCCCTGAAGAAATGGACGGGAGTTCATTTGAACGATGGTTTGAAGAAACGCTCCCAAAGCTTGATGGCAATACCATCATTGTACTTGATAATGCTGCTTACCACACCAGAAAACTAGTAAAATTTCCCACAATGTCCAAGGCAAATTCAACAATTGCTCCTATCAAAAGACATTAGTTTCAATGAAAATACGGTCAAAGCAAAACTTCCTTCTAGTCAGGCAGCAGAAATATAAATATAATCTTAATGATATCGACGAAATGGCTAGAAACCAAAATACGACCGTATTATGAAGCTGTCAACAGAGTGACGGCAAACCATTCGAAAGATCTAAACAATATGATCGATATTCAAATTGAACCTGTAATAATTAATATTAAACAATCGGACGATGACTCAAGTACTTAAAACCATTGAGGAAAATATGGACCGGTAAAATCTCGCTTCTGGGTATGTAGTTTTGTTTCTTTATTATGTACAGAGTGTTATCGAAATACATACCTGTAAAAATGTGGTGATTTGTTTTTATTTTGCAAAAAAACGTATATAAAATATATTTTCCAACCGGTACGTCTTCTTTTGTTGCATCAACAGCTGTTTATTACCAATTTATGATCTAGAAATGCACACCAATGGAATCATAATTGCTTTTGGAATGTTCTGCAGTGTTCCAGAACAAAAAAAAAACGGAATCGGTAAATAGTGTCGTTGAATTCGGTAGGGGAAAAAACTGGGCCGTCGCATGATTAGTGGTGGATCAAGGGCCTTTGAGTCAGGCAGCACCGTCAATAGAAAAAGTTTATTATTGTATTGAGCGCACGCACAGCATGTTTTTTCTATATTACAACTTTTACATTGTGCATACCGGTCGCTCTTTCAAAGTCCAAATTTTGACTGAATTGTATGTAATTTCTTAATGTTCAATAAACTGGTGATGTTTCAATAACAAGCTGTCATCTCATACTTTGACAATATTTTGAATATCTCACAGCTATTGGTTGCTAAAATTTGTTGAATGGATCTTAAAGCTCATTCGCTATATCTGACGGACTGTTCTTTTCTGGTACCGTATTGCTGGAAAGTAATGGCTTGTTATCTTGACAGTTTTGGTGATATTCACCCTTAGGGCCCTACATGATTTAGTTTAATAACAAAATATGATTGGCAACTTTTTTTCTAACTTCAAATAGCGGTGTATTTGACATAGTTGCCTGTTATTTAGATAGCATGGCCTTAAGACGGTATATTTATTTTTTGACGTAGCGATTGCATCAAAATACTTAAGATCTGACCAGTTTTCATAGTGTATCAGTATGCGATGACGTAACAAAAAATTGACATTCCGCTCCCCCACTGTAATGCGGAAGAAACTCAAGGTCAATGGAGACGAGCAGCAGATTACAAGTACATTTCACGAAGTGCCTTCTATTGATATAAGTACTCTCTACTCCTTGGTGAAACATTTCGGTAATCTTCAAAAATAGTGATCGATTTCATGAGAATAAAGCAATGTACAGGAAACCCACAACGACAGTAGTTCGAGATTAGAGCGTGTCTGCAAGTTGTCACCGCTTTTCCGATTGGCAGGCAGAATTTTAACAGCTTCCAGCTTTCCAGTCACGCTTCAGGCAAATACTTTAAACACACATCGCCGCGCGAATATTTCCAACCACATTCGGAATTTTAACGACAAATTACTCGATAGAATCCCTTTTCCCACCGCCAATTCTGCTTTTCCACTTGCGCTGCAGTAGATTGTCTCGTTTTATAGCACTTTGAGGCTTACACAGGGCGTTACACATCGAACTATTCAGGAAGGAGGACCATACTATCGCTTGTTTAATTTCATCACCTGGTCAAGGTTGATTCTTGATAAATTTTGGATCATCAAATGTCATCATATCGAATAATAAAATACTGCGAGTTTTAATTTTTTGATGATAGTGTACTTATACGCTACCAACCTCGGTGATTCTACGGACATATTAAACATACTTAAGTATATTTGTTCATGAAACTAAGAATGACATCTTTGATCTATATCTTTTGAGGTGTAAGGTGTTTGTTTGATGTTATTGATTCTGCTTCTCGTTTGTTATAAGTGATCTCACTGAATAGGATAATTTCTATGTTGAAACTGATAAATTATAATTCTGTAAAAAAATAGATACCTAGGGTCTAACAGTTTTGCTTCAGAATACAACAGATAAGATGGGTATAGAAGTGGCTAGTCAAAGATTATTTTTAAAAGTCGTTATGAGCAATTTCCAATTTATTCATTTGGTTATCAAGTGCTCAAAACCAAACCTAATATTGCATAACTCATACGACTTTCGATCACAGCATGATATAAAATTTTCATAGTTTTATGTCCAAATCGTTGTTTAGATACTTAAGTTTGAACAATAATTGTCGCAGATTGGTTATTACATGATCAATATGTACTATATATTCGACACTAAGCGAGACTTTGATTATACACCTAGACATTTTATATTGTTTGTTCAATTTATTTGAGTATATGATATATCAAAATTAATATTTATAGAAACAAAGGCTGGTAATGTGTTTTTAAGATTTGTGAATGGCATGAACATAGTTTTTTGGAAGTTAATAGTTAGGCATTTTTTTTTAATCAGTCTGCAATAATTATAAAGTATCTTTCAACCTTTACATTTAGATCATCCCACGAGCTGTTATCCGAATAAATGATAGCAGTATCGTCTGCAAAGCATATGATCATCCCTTCAGATTTTAATCAAAGCAGGCTATTAATATAAAGTGTAAATAATAAGGGACATAACACTGTTGCTTGTAGCATATCTTAGGTTACCAATTTCTTTGTGCTTAAGGAATTATTACAATGAAATGTAGTTTTTTTCATTTAAAAATATGTTTGCGTCAGCACGTCATTATGAATCACCCTGTAGAGACGGAAATATTTTCCAAGTAAGGAGCATATTGTTGATGTTAATCATTTCTAGATACTATCCGTAATACGGAGTTATTGACCAGGCCCACAATAAAAACTCACCCTGTATTCACATACATACATGTGAATTAAAAACGAACTATGCAAACCACACGGTACATAAAACAAGTTGACTCCTGTACGAATTAAGTTTGTATGAAATAGATTGTAAACAATGTATATCAGAAATGTATAATAAACGGTTTTTAATTAGAAATCAAATTTTTATGGTGATCATGTTCTTTTCAGACGTTACGGTACGTCATACTGCTACCACTTATGGCCACTTGATCTCATGTATGAAAATGGAGTCTGATGTAGAATCTCAAGCCCTACGCAATTCTGATGCCAAAAATGGTGGTTGCCATTTGAATGTTCGAAATTCATCCCCAAATGACCTCTAAGGTCATTGTCCAGGTCATATTTTATATAGTGGACATTTAGAAAAAATGTGTATGGCTACCGAGTATTCGAGCTGTTCGGTCATTTAATAGATATAATTCCACGAAAGTCTTAACAAGTACCTTAAACACAGCATTCAAAGTGCACTGTAGAGACCAACAAGTCTTCTTAAGTGCTGTTGTAATACCCCGAAATATTCATAGCCGTTGGAGTTCCATACAGCAGTCAAAGTCGAGTCGACTCAGACAGGGCCCGTCGCCACAATGCACAAAGTTCAGAACTTAAATCCTGGAAGGCGTTCCTCGAACAAAGCCGATGTAAATAAATTTAATTGCAATTACTTAGCTGTATGAATGGACCTAAGTTAGAGAACATAAAGAGAAAGATAATGTTCCCATTCACAACCGGCATGGAGTCACTTGTAAAATTTGATGACAGTTGAGTTTCGCCAGGGGATACTACCGTCTTGGGACATTTACACATCTATAAAATGACGTAATTTGAATGGAAGGACTGTGTTGGAATTTATAACCAAATTGATGTGCTCCTGAAACCTTCATGAATAGCAGCCGCCATTGTTTAATTGTCGGTGACAATTCACATCGTAATTTGCTGTTAAATTATAAAAAAAATATTGGTATGAACTTGGATTTCTAAACATCCTTCTTCGCCGTTTGATCTGCAGGACGGTGAGATCAGGAATTGTAGTAACGTAGTAAACATTTGATATAAGAAATGACTGTATCATCCTCTATAAACTAATCCAAAATAACTTTATTTTTTGGCTTCGAAAACTACTGAAACCTTTCTTTGAAGGAAGTTTTACTCGCCTTTTATCCATGATATTCCGACACTGCAGTTATCGGCCAGTCATTAACTGGTGGTATCGTTACAACTGCGGTGGAGTAAGTCCTAGAGTGGGCGGAACGGTTGATGACTAAAAATAACCATTTGAAAATGGAAGCTACTTATTGGACCACAAGATCCAGCCGAGGTTTCGGTAGACGGTAATCCTACACCATGGGAAAATTCTACAAAGCACCCCGGGGTCACTATTGTTGAAAACATGACAAGCCACAAACAGACAGCAGCGTTGAAAACAAAATTCCAAATTTCTTTTTGGCAACTATATCCTTTATTAAGTAGATCATCCAAGCTATTTTTGATAAAGAAACCTGGCCAATATTTTGTATGGAATGATTATTTGACCACCCATTACACTCTGATTGTACAGCTTGGTGTTTTCTTGTCAAGACGCTCATGCAAGGTCGTTAAGTACTCCAAAGCAGGACGGACTACAAACAATATGAAATGCCCCATAGTATCTCTCAAAGTCACTATCCAGAGACCTTTACATGACTTACTTGAGGAACCAAGTACCAGGAAGTTGTCTGGTTGAAGGATACTTCTGTCGCGATAATATGCGGGGTTGAGGATGTAACACTTAAAATGCGACAAAAAACTCAAACGTATGTATAGAAAACAATTTGAAAATACATGCCGCGATGAAGGAGAAAAAAATATATCTCAGACTTGGTTGCTGTATATCGAGGGCTGAGAAAAAACATTGTAGGCGCACTTAAAGAAAGTAATGTGATGACAGAAGAACGCAATTTCTGTGACAATCATCTTTATATTTCGCCACAGGTCTCTAAATGCCAATTCACTCAGTGAGACGTGTCCGGCACGGGCATCACGTACCTTGAAAAGGGACATTATGCCGATTTTTTTACTACTATTCGTCATTATTCGTCACAGTGGTCCAGTGGACCTTTGCTCTTAGTTAAAAGTCTCGTCGGTCTGTTACTCTGTCAGGTCTGGCTACCCAGATACCAAACATGTTTAAGGGGAAAAGGGAAAGAAGGAAAGAAAGGAAGGAAGAAATAGAGCAAAGAAAAGAAGTAAATCATTTGAAATAGCTTAAGCATTATTGCTTTGACTACTCGAATTATTTTGTAACTCCAAAAAATAATTTTGATCGGTTTTGTATTCTGAAATAATTTTGGATGGTCTGAATTTACCATTTAATTTTGATCACAGTGCGAGGCGCGGCCTGGAGTGTTTGCGAACTTGCTCGACTGTGTAGTCTAATGAATCACGCAACAGAGGGTTGCTGTGCGATTCCGCTTGATTATAACGCCACTGCGCCTGTTGTTTTACGTAATCCCTTAAATATAGGATATCAAGATCTCTGTGAATAGTCTCATTTAGCACGTACCAAGGGGCGTTAGTAATTGTGCGTAGGGTTCTTTTTTGCAGTCTTGGCAAGAAAACACCAAACCGCGCATGCGTAGGTGATTTTGAGTCTTTGACCATTTTATACAACCGAATCTTGTTGATCAAACTTAATTTTGAATTTCTGCACAACGGAGAATAAAGCTGCCGAAAGGTAATTTGGAATTTTGTTTTCAAAATATCAGTATGTTTCTGCCAGGTCAACCCCTTGTCAATGATGACTCCAAGATACCTGACAGATGATAAATGCAGGTTGTCTATTGTACTTAGCCATTCAGTCGCTGCGGAAAGATCGCCTGCAATGCCTGAATGGCGCTAATGAGGGGACTTATTATTTGTTGAAGGGAGCTAAGCGCAGTTGCTAGGTCCACATTCTGCGTGTTCAAAGTGGGTTGAACAGAAGGGGCAGCCGAAGATGTTGAGCCGGCTGCTTCCGCGTATGACTTGCGGCGTCTTTGCGCTATGACTTCCAGATTTCACCTGGGGGTGAATCTGCAAGTGGGACTGTTAGCGGGATGCGCTCCTCCGCAGTTCGCACACTTTCGCTCCTCTTATCCTGTGAGGGGGCATAAATGTGTCATGTGGTCGGAAGCACATTTTAAACATTTGGGAGGTGCTGTGCAGTAAGACTGCGCATGACCATACCTTTGGCAGCGGTGACACTGCCCAATAAGTCTAGAGTTCTTTTGAACTTCAACTCTGATTGCTAGACCCAGTAGCTCATGTTCATTGAACAGCTGCTGGGACTTTTCAATCTTGACGTATCACGACCACCAAAGGCATGGGTGCGCCGCCACTGCGTTTGAGTCGGATAATGTGGAGAGGAGTATATCGCCTCTGTTCCAATTCCCCTTTGATCTCCTGTTCCGAAAACATTGCGGGTATGCCCCTGACTACCGCGTGAATATTTAGTTCTGAAGGAAGAGCGAACGTATGATGGGGCACGTCCTCCTCCTTGAACAGGCCAACGATTCTTCGGTAGTCATCCTCAGTTTTCGGCAAAATCCTGATTCCCGCATCAACGGCAACTGCGCGTTCTATCTTAATGCCAAAGCTTATAAAGGTGTAGTTTAGATGTCGTCACTTGGTCGCATCACGCAAAACAATGGGCGTGATTCGCCCCTGGCAGGGTGCTGTGCTGGTCAACTCACCAGCAACGTGAGATTGTTGAGATAATGCACCGTCAGTCGATGCAGTGGCCAAAGATTGAGAAGATGTGGTCGCTGCATCGACCGTCATAGGACAAGTGGCAGAAGAAGTTGATACGTTTAATGAAGCAGAAGGTTTTGAGGGGACTGTCAATTTGAATTGTGATTTTGCTTTTGGAAGAGGTGGGAAGTCATCCGTCTTGTCGGTTTTGTTCGTTTTGTCGATGCGTCTTTTCCTAGACTTGGCCTGGATGAATCCGTCATTCTGTATTTCATCTTCGGTCGATGTCACGTCAGTTAAATTTTCAAGAGGTCTTTTTAAATTGACAACCTTATCAGATTTAGGATTAAAATTTGCATTATTGATTAACTGTGTTACCTGGGTGGTCAGGCAGTCTATTTTACTGTTTTTGTCCCTAACTGTCTCAGTCAGCTCCTTTATTTGTTGGGCCTGGCTTTCGATGCTCACGGTCTGGTGCTGGATGGTTCCGTCCTTTTCGTCTGCTACAGCTGGTTCCATCAATTCCTTTGATTTATTGGTAATTTCTGTTCTCTCCTTCTGGCTGGGTCCAATCATCATCGGGGACGCTGGGGATCATTACTTTGACCTTCAGAGTCTATCTCCATGTTTTTAAATCGGATTTTCTATTGAAAAACTTGAAAACTTTCACGAGCAAAAATATCAGCAGATTCGATATGCTTGATGCCTCCAACGTTCGCCGATTTTTTGACATTATACTGTCTTTTATGTAGGTTTTTCTACAAGATGTTAACTTAGCACTTAGTTGTACGTGTTGCCCAAACGTCATGAGGCTTGTTATCAATCTTTGGCTCTGATGTGATGTAAAATCTGCTTCTGAGATGGCATTACTGGAGGTCTAAGCTGTAAGTTGTATGTGTTGATGATAATTACATTGGGTTCTTGTTCCAATTACACTTAATTGAGATTCAAAGCTAGAAATTAGTTGCGCTTCTACTTTTTTTTATCCATTCTGGAAATTACATGTACAAATTTGCTGAATTTCAAAAATGAGAAAGATAAGGAATAATTATATTCACTGTACACTGTCGAATTGCAAGACATATACATGCTAACAGTAATTACACACATCGCGGCCGCGGTGATGATTTCCCGTAATTCTCCTCAGTTTTTCGTAATTTATAACTTTGAACATAACCTCTCTTCAGAAAGCACAACATATGAATAAAACGTCATATTCGGCATATTCAGTAATGATCTTCTCACACAGCAAGTATCACTGATTTTATACACACGTAGACCAATACACATAATCATCCAGATGCGATCTTGCTATTCAACCAACTTTCTTCTCAGAGATGAAAACTACAGACACGGATCACTCAGCCTCACAAAACTATGCAACCAATATTGCGTGTAGTTGAGTGATTCCTCCATAGATCCTAGTGAGCAAACATGGAATTACAGTTTGCGCCCTAAAAACTACCTAGTCTACAAGTTGACATCTTATAGGTTTTTTTGACGTTTTATAGGTTGTATAGGTAATCACTATAGATGTTCAACGATTTGAAGTAACCGAGTACCACCACTTGACTGGCCTATAATCCGGATGACACCGCACCGCTTGTATTATAGTAATTTATCAAAGTAGGCCCTTATTTCGCAAATTACAAGCGCGACCGAACAAGAGTTCTGCGAACTTCAATCAGTGTTTCCGCCTTAGCGGCAAGGCTCGACGGCGAGACACTATTTGAAAAAGGGAAGAAGAAGAAAATTCTCAAAATTACTCCATCGTAATCGTTTTCCGATATTTGTCTAAGCAATTTAAAAGTACGCCTCGAACGCAAACAATCTCTCCCGACGGGGATGTTCATCGCCCATAAGCGGTGCATGAGGGCGCGACTGTGGAAACTAGAAAATGCCAAAAGAATCAGTACATACGCAGGACTGACTGAAATTATACCGACATAAAAAAAGTGCACCCAATAATAATGGATTTATTGGTATATGTTTGAGTTCGTAAAAGAAAAGTAGGTAAGTGATAGTGGTGTTTTGTAGCAACTTTAAAATAAACTAAATGACATGCAACACCGACTAGAAGTGCTGTAATTTTGAGCATACTTTTACAGGTTTCAGGACTGAAGCGATTAAAATTTCACCTCATAATTTCGTAAAATAGCTGAGATATCCCACCTTAATGTTAATAATGTGTTGAAGCTCCTCTGTTCGCTACACATTCGTTAAGTCGTCGCGGAATTGATTGGATTAGGTGATTGATGTCTTCTTGGTGTATTGTATCACAAGCGATCTGAATTTTTTTTTGTGGAACGTTCAATGGTTGTGAGAGGTGAGGTGAATTTTGCAATCTTCCATACATGTTCGATGGGCGAAAGGTCTGGAGACCGAGGAGGCCACTGGAGCAGATTTACTCCGGGCGCTTCTAAACAGTCCAAGCTATCATTAGCGACATGAGGTCGTGCATTGCCCTGCTGAAAAAGTGGATCTTGCAATGTTTCCAAAACGGGAAACAGATATGGCTGTAAAACCTCGAATGAACACTGATCGTGACCTGCTGCCGTAAGCAATGGTACCCCACACCATAACACCCACAGTGCGATTAATATGCCGTCTTTCACCACGTCTCCTCCTTACTCTTGTACGGCCATCATGTGGGCCCAAACAGAATCTGGACTCATCGCTAAACACGACTGACTTCCATTCCATATTCTATTCAAGTTTCTCCCTACTGGATATCAATCGTTGTCGACGATGCTGTGGGGTGAGAGGTAGTATAAGATGGGGAAGACAGTCCAAAAGACCTTATTCGGCAGTATCAAAGCACTGGTCCACAACTGCCCTTGTTGTGGAAAATCGATCTCTAAGTGCTAGTTGCCTCAAATAACGAACATGTCACTCTGACATCCAATATATCTAACTCGTCGATTTCGGCTTCTTGGAACCATGTTCGGCAATATCTCATTACAGTAGATTCGTTTTGATCCACCGATTAGTGATTTCTCTAAAAGAAAATCCGGCTTCACGTAACCCGAGTATCCGACCGCTCTGAAACTCGGAAAGTTGAGTGAAATTAGCGCGTCTGCGGACTATAGGCATGATAATGCAATGAAACAACAATGAAAAAACAGAAAAATCATTGAGTATTAAGTAAACATGTTCATATTGTTCGAATCTTGATATGATAAAAATATACTTTACAAAAAAAGTACGGCGTGTCAGAAGAACGGCCACACACCAAGATCGCCGGCTTGGACTTTTGACTCTACGGGACCGCTTCTCATTAACAAGGTCAATTGAGGACCAATAGCTTGTAGTGGATAGCATGGAAAGCTTATTAAAACGCGAATTGTTTCATGTGCGGAGCAACAGTTTTGGACTTCCTTTTCGCCTTTAGTGGTAAGTCAAGATTCTGTATGGGGATACATGACGGCCATGCGACGAGGTGAAAGACGAGATTCTCAATTTTTTATGTGTTCATCAGAAGCAACATGACCGAGGTGCGTTACATCTAAGAGGTGAGGGAACCACATGCTTTGCCTAGAAATCAAAATTTACGTGGAGATGTACCAGGAGAGTCACAAATAGGGATGCGACCTTTTCGTTGGACCACTCTGTATATGTATGCTCATCAACCCACCTTTCCAGCTAGATAATGCGCGACCAATATAGCCATCTTGAAGGCAATCGAGCGATTTCTTGCCTTGGACTCTATATCTGTCGATTTTTCTCCCATTGAACATATTTGGGACATTATAGGAAGAATAATTACTCCGTTTACCCCATAAGCCGCAGACTTCAGCGGTACTTCAGAAAGAGGTACAAGTGGCCTGATTAGGAGTATGGCTAGACGTGTTTCTGAGTGCATAAGACATGATGGAAGTTCAACTTATCACTTTTTTTTAAACGGTTGGATTTTCTTCTTTTTTTTCTTCACTTCGTATATATATTCTACGCGTAAGCTGTATATTACCTAAAATATCACAATCATTATGTAAATAACTTCGATCTCGAACAAATGTGGTAAATTTTAATGCTAGTGCTAATGCGGCCGCTCATTTACCACGACTTTTGAACCTCAAATATCAGGGCGTTATGAAGATTGATCGATTGATTTAACCAATCAGCTGAGCTCATTTTGGAATACTGTCAAAAATTATACTGTCAGGAGTTCTGGATGATCATTTTTTGTCAGGAATTTCATGAAAAAATAGATGCAGGCTTTCTTTTTATACTGAAATAGGGGAAAGTACTGAGGTACCACGACTTCTGTAACGATGTAACAGATATTCGAGTGATTCAAACTTCGAATTACCTAAATTTAGTAGAGCTGGAAAAACATAATTAGGCCAATTCTTTGTCAAATCTAGGAACAAAGGAGCGGTCGCACTGGCTAGTTTTGGATGTACGAAGTTCGACGTAGTTAGGATGAAAGGCAGAAGCCTCGGGGGGACATAGTTTGTTTAGCAAGCTCAACGCGCGAGGGTATGGAGGATGGTTATGAGGAGCAAGGTCGGCTGGAATATGAGTAGGATAAAGATAGGTCACTTACACCAGTATGTGCGAGAGACTTACCCATTGCGGAAGTGTCAGCACCCTAGGAATGAGAGCAGTACCCTAGGCCGGTTCTTAAATTTGATTTAGAGCTAGTTATGTGAAGTAGTACATCCTAGCCCCAGAGAGAGCTTTTTCCAGCAGCTAGAGCTCTTTTCTTCTCCTGCTGATCTGTCGGTCTAACAATCTGAAAGGTTTCATGCAGAGTGCTGTCATCTGCAAAACTGAGCTTTGCATTCATCGTGCATAAGAGGAGGTAGGTGGTGTGTAACAGAAACAGTATTGGAGTCAAACCCAATCTTTGAGGAACGTCCACGTTTGACACTGTTTGATAACGCCAACTATCTGCAAAGCTTCAAAATGAACAAGTTTGCTCTACACTCGACTTAAGCTAGAAAGCTCATATTCATCCGGGGCGTCGGAAACCATACCAGATATTTATAGAGTTCAAATTCAAAATTGTTTCCTCCCCAAGAAAACACCTTTTAGTGGATTAAAAACTAGTGACGGCATGAGCTACTTCCAGGAACCCTTGAATAACTCTATGGTGTAGCGTCTATGAGTTACAGCCCTCCTGATTCACTTCATTGAGGAATTAGTCGACAGCCTGGGAATCGTTGAATTTATCATTGGCTCAGATTACTTACTCCAGATTCCAGAAAAGTTTAAACTTGTTAGCGGGAAACTCTAGATTGACAAAACTTTGCCTAAGATTACCGTTCACTTGAGTTCATTTGATATTTTTGGGTAGTTTTACAGAAAAAGTACGCATAACTGATCCACCTTAACATTCTTCATTCAAAGTACAAATTATATAATGTTATGGGTATATGAAAATTATTTTTGTTATAATGAGTGGCATCTGCTGCCAGAATTGGTCATTGACCCAATGAGATGGCAAGCTGAAGGTGAGAGCTGTATCAGAGAGTTAAATCTATCGTATTTATCTGGAAGGCATTGGGGTGGAGGAGAGTTTTACGCTAGAAACCTACACCATGGCCTCCCTGCTGTGAAAAAAAAAAACGATGAGTATAAAAGTCATTAACTCACTTCCCAACCTTTATATTGGATTAATAACATAACAGCCACAGTAATTTCCATATTATGCTGGTCGAGGTATTTGGCTTTATTGATTGTTTCACGAATTAAGTAGGATTCTTCTTGTGCTGTACCATTAATATTAACTCTCGTTTCTTTGGTTTATTTGATGTATCCCTGTTTATTAACAAAACCAAGCGTCTTATATCGCAACACAGATAGCATCTCTGCCTTGCTGTACGTGAGTACAACCAGTACGACTGAAAAGAATGTACTTCGATTTTTGGTTTGCCACTTTGGTAGGCATTGGTAGGCAAATCTATCCAGAAGTATACATTAAAAACACGTGAATTTGGCGAAAAACGCTGCCGTGTAAGCATATAGTAATGTGTGTAGCCATAACTTGTTCGAAATTGTAGGGATATTGTGACCTCTGTTCAAAGGTCTGAGAAAACCGTCAGCTATTATTGTGCATGCGGTTATAGTTCTAAGTAGGTAGTTTATTTACGTGACTTCACCAACTTCTAGCTCCTAAAGCATATCATAGATTCGACAATTTAACTTGGAGTGAGGCAGTAGTCAGAGCGCGACCTACAAAAAAGCGCTTGTAATTCATACATAGCGGAAGCGCCAGCGGGAGCGGTAACAAGAATGGAAAGACTTATGCATTCCGGCAATGCACATAGTGAAATACTGCGACGTTTTAATGTACACATTTAATCAAAAACGTATTACCACTCCTAATATGGAATGGCAGGCGCAGTTTCATTTCACTAATATGTCTTTTTGGCTGCATTTCTTTCCGGCTCGGCGATAAATAAAATTCTGTGTTTGTGACTGTCTTAAAAGCATGGATACAGTGTGGGGCATGTTACTTGAAAAAGTTTTCAACAGCGCATTTTGGAGCGTATATTTACTTATCAGTCACTTCATACAATAAATCCAACATCGAAAAATGTACTCCTTATTTGTATTGTAGACTAGCTGACACGACAGACGTTGTCCTGACTTACCTATGAACTGGGATGAATAATAAATAATAAAAGGGTAAATATATAAATCATTTGAAATCAATTATTGTATTTCTGGATACGAGTCAAAAAATGTACAGACTCTGGCCCGTTTCTGGACACCAGTCAATGTGGTGGCTCTGGTGGTGGTACCAATGGACGCAACCTAATTCCGTTGCTCCATTTTTAAACTTGAAAGCCTTGCAATGTAGACTCAGAACGTTCATTGGTCTAATAGCAACGATTTGTTGGGAACTGAAAGCGATTGCTACGTCATAATTGAATGCAGCTCGATTGGGATCAAATGCGACACCTTTACGTTGTTGAATTTCAGTCCCGCAATCCGTTCAACTTCATTCCTCGCTCGTCAGTTTGACTTCTTCGTATATATCTATGACTTGCGGCATCGTGAGTTCTGCGACCTAGGTTGGTACGTCTAATTGGTGGCATTTTGAAGAATCACAATTTTAGTATAAGGCGTGATTGCGGTGAACTAACTTCCACCCTTGTTAATCATTTTTGAACAAATACTTCTCAAAAAACTTACTGGACAAACTGAAAACTGGATAAGAGCTCTAATCGATTGGACTGTGCACAACTAATTGAATAAAACAATATTTTTTCATCGATTAGCACTGTTAAACGATAATATAAATTGGCGGCGTGCGAGCTGTCAAGTTCAAAATGATGATGAGCAGTGAAAGTCAATTAAGCAAAAGAATCGTATTTTCATCCGCCATTTTGTCCATAGCGTTAACTGGCGAAGATAGCAATTAGGCAACACTGCAGTTCCCTTTGAAGGAGCCAGCACAAAGTACGGATGCTAAATAAATGTCCAAAAACGAAAGCACTATGTTTTCATAAGCAATTTTCTATCACATAGCTAACTGACAATGGCTGTTAGAATAAAGATGGCGGAATTTTCGAGGCAATTTTATTGCTTTTCTGTCCATAAGAACCTTCTATGCGTATATATATATATTACTTCTAAAACAATTTACATATTTGAAATCACTTAGATCTATAACTAATAGAACATCTGAACAAAAAAACAATGTGCGAATAAATGCGCGAAGTTAACAAAGCAACAATTGAAAGATTACCATTGGGCAACATCACCTTTATTTTTATTACGGCTGAAATTCTTTGGGGCATAGTGTTAACCAAGTTTTGGCAAACATTTGGTGTAAAACAATCCCGTATTTCTTGAAGCTTTTGTCTCAGTTCCTCGATTGTACGAACAGGATGTTGTCGTAGAATCTTTTCCATCTCGTGCCACAAAGTTTCAATAGGTGACAGATCTGGACTGCTAGAGACCCATTTTAAAAGTGGTACATTATTTTTTTTCCATCCATTTTATAGCCTTTTTGAGGTATGGCACGCTGCACTATCTTGCTGAAACACAAAATCTTGGCCGGATGTCAAACATTCTTCCATCACTGGTACAAGCGATTCTTCTAAAATTGCCAAATATTTGTTTGTATCCACATTTCCATCAATAAAATGAAGTTTTCCTACTCATTTTGATGGCATACTGCCCCAGACCATAATGAATGCTCGAAATTTCACTTTTCTCTTCAGACAGTCAACATGGAATGCTTCATTTTTTTGCGAATAACTCTACTCCGACTGTCACCAACACAAACTTCGAATCGGGCCTCATCACTCCATTGTATTGCACACCATTGTTGAGGTGTCCATTGTCTATGTTCTTTAGCCCACCTAAGCCGATTTTTCTTTTGCAGTGGAGTTAATAGTGGCTTTTCTTTGGCCTAAAAACAAGTTGTGCAACTTTAGGGTTTTTACTTCACTTTTTCTTATAAGAAAACTTACATTGCAAGTGCTAAATCCCAGTTTGTGGGCCTCTCTATGAGTTGTGGACCTCGAAATTCTCCTTTCAACAGCGTCACTCCACAGAGCACTTAATTGTAAATAATTGGCACGCCTGTTTTTTTACGATTATTCTTCTTAATGCTCTTCGGTCGGCATATGTGATATTACGTTTTTTCACATATCGTGGCTTAATATTAAACTGTTATATCTTCTAACAATATTTCTCACACTGTATCGCGATAAGTCTAACAAAGCTGCAATTTCTGAGTTTGATTTCCCAGAATTAAAAAATTTAATTATCAGTAACCGAATTTTCTCACCTAATAACCTTTCCTCTACCCATTTTGAAGACCTCAACTACCCAAAACTATTTTAAACGTATTCTGGCAGCTGCAATTAATAAAAACAATTGTTGATATGCTGTAATTGCAACATGTGTTATTTTTATGATGCAAATTTGATTAGGGAGTGATAAAGTTGGTGTTTTCTACTATATATTATCAAAATATTCATTGTTAATATTTTAAACCTATAACACCCTGCTACATTTTCATTATTTGTGTTTGATAAGAAAAAAACTAAGATTTCAATAGTTGGGCTAGCTGAAGTGGGAACGGGCTCGTATATATATATACAATTAATTATTAATTGGGAACTTGGCAAACTTTAGTGTGCCCTGTTATATTGACATGAACTACACAAGTATCAAAGTTCTTGATAAAGAAAAACACCCATACAAACGTTTATTCCTGGAAGTGTCCCACATTTTCATGAATGACAACTGTATGAATAAGAAGACAGATGTCAAGCAACTGAGCGTCATTTACTCATATTTGCTAAACCCGCGAAAAGTTGGAGCACGTACATATCTCTCCAAATTTCGACTTTTCACAATCACAAATGGAATCTGTGCTTTGTCTGATCCACTCCTTTCCCTCCGAAACTTCCATTCCATTCAAATCTGAATAATTGGTTTTTTGTCATCATAAAATAATAATTGTTTAATTATCAACAATACAGTTTGTTCAACTGCCTTTGGTCTGCTGACAAGTTATTATTTAACATATCATGATAAATAACACCATCTGAAGTGATTTGGCAATATAGTACACACTTTACAAATTTTCGTTCCATCCATCGACACTGACACCACCAACCTTCTGTCACCTGTCAAATGTTTCATCCTACTTGTGATCCTGTGCCCACCATCTTGTGCAGCATCAGGTGGTCCACGATATAATTTTAACTTGGGTTTTAAATATTTTTAAACCGTTTTAATTTGTTCCTGACATACAGCTGTGTGTAGTTTATATTAGTTTTGACGAATGTACCATGGATCCAGCATTCACCAGATTACTGACTGTTTCCCTCCACCTAAACTTTAATAATATTTAGCAACAATCTCACATACGACTTTAAGTTAATTTAAAATCATTTTGCACTATAGCTGATATTTCTTCTCAATGTTATTGCAGCTCCTGATGAAGATGGCAAAGTCCATTGAAAGCTAGAGATTAATGAAGTATAAAGAGTCCTTTTTGCTTGAATTTTGTCGAAGTACCCAACAAAAGGCGAAAGCTTTATTTTTCACCTAAGTGGTCTAAACGACAATGACCACGTCTCAAGTTATATATATATATATATACATGTATATATTATATGCACCCACAACAATGGACTTGCTATTCCATACAATGTTGCATCAGACGCTAGCTCAGCAACAGATAACGACTTCTCGCTAACTCGTTGCTTATGCTTTGTTTTCTAGAAGTGCTTTGTAAGCACACCAATAGTATAAATAGGCCTTGCGCCCATTTCATGTTGTTCAATACCCGGCTAGGCACCGTAACAGTCACTTATGTAAACTTGTGTTCAATACCCGGTTAGACTCCGTCAAGTCAAGTAATTGTAAACGTTTGTAACGGACAGTAGCTACTGTCCTCAAATAATTTTTTTTAAAAAGTAAAGTTGAATTTAAATGATATAACAATTGGTGTCAGAGAAGTGGGATAGCTTCAACGCATTAGAACACGCGAACGCTCACTAGTGTGGTCGATGTCTATCCTTCGAGCTACAAAGGACCACGAGCCTACAAGTAACAAGAAGAAATAAGAAGAAAGAAAACGACTAAGAAGCAAAAGAAGAAAGAAAAGGGCACAGCGAGCAGCAGCCACCCAACTGCAGAGAGTCTACTTGGAAACATCGAAAGAGATCCGAGAGCCTCCTCTGGAGAACACGAGTGCCTCCTGATGTACCACCGGTAATGTACAATTGAATCTACTATCGTTTGCAATTATCTCTGTATTTTTCTATTTTTTGCAGCACATGCGTCAACTACCAAACGAATCCCCACTAACCTTTGCATCAAGACTTCAAACTAATGCGGCGAAGATGCATTCAGCCGTCAATCGACAAAACATGAACCGAGAGCAGAAAGCTGCTCAAAGTTCATTAATAGAGACTATGACTCTAAACTGTCTCCTTACAGGACTAGATTCCAAAATTGGCCCGATTGTAAGATCAGGTCACCCAACAGATATCCTTACTGCAGTCGCTTTTATCAAGTGCGAACTGCAATTATCATATCTTGAGAGACAAAAATTTTCTAGAGCTCCTAACTCTAATAAAAATTCTTCCATTAAGAAACCAGGTCCGAGAGTGTGCAATTTCTGCCACCGACCAGGTCATTTAGCAAATGAGTGCCAGCGAAGACTCACATAATATTCAGAGACCAGTTTTCCAGCCCCAATCATTTTCACCTCGAACTAGCCCTAACCCTCCAACACAAAATAATAGGCCCCCCAATTCCAAGCAGTACCATCACAGACCCTCTGTTATTAGGCCAAATGTTCCTAATACGAATGTACCAAGACCTTCTGTTACACAACAGAGCTTCCAAAACCCTAACTTTCAAAGAAGCTTCCGACCAAGCAACTCCACAAATCGAATCAACTACGTAGCCCCAGATTGCTACGAATATGCCAGCGAGTATGGTACAGAAACCCAAAACCCTGCTTACACCCGCTCGCAGTATGACGAATTCCCTGACCATGGTAGCAATAACGATTTCTGTTATGAATACGATGATACCACTGATTATAACCTGCAGTATCAGGATTTTAGCGAACGTTCTCCGAAAGAAGAACCGCCTGTGAAGCCCAACGACAATTCTGATCATATGATTGTGAGCTTGCAAAAGCTCAATGTCAAAGACCCTCATATAACGTCAACTCCCGACCAAATGTTTAGATAAACATATTACAGTCCCGTCGACAATTCTCTCCGTCAGCCCAAATAACTTATACTACATCAACGACGCGACAGGAAAATTCAAAATCCTTATTGACAGTGGTGCCGGTTGTTCCATTTTCAAGCGAAACACCTGCCAAAATTACACGAAACGTGTTGCCGAAAGTAATTCCATCCGAGGTATTACGGACGAAAAAATTTTTCTCACAGAAGCAGTTTTAGTTCCCTTTGCTCCCAACGATTACCACAAAATTTATATTCACCATTTAGATATTGCTTTCGATGGCCTTCTTGGTTCAGATTTCCCCGATCACTACGATTGCATTATCGATTTGAAAAATCGTCAATTAATCAAAAAATTCAAAACCATCCCTCTTTTCAAAGTAGGTGATGAAGAAAATACCCAAACTTCTGATTTCAAAGAAAATCTCCTAACTTCTAATTTCAAAGAGAATTCCCAAGTTCAAAATGTCATCTCAGTCCCTCCTTGAGTTGAACAGGTTGTCAAGCTTAAATCAGAGCTTAAAAATACCGAAGCCATTCTTCTCGCATGCGAGGTAGAAAAAGTCCGTCTACCCAGCTCCATTGTTAAAATCAATTCTAACGGCGAATTTCTCACTACAGCCTTGAACTGTAATGCCATTCCTAAAAATGTGATTCTCTCCAAATTAGACTTTGAACCCTTTAATGAAACGTCTGTCAACAGTTTTAACATATCCCTGAAGAACAAGAGTCAGTATAAACGTAGAGATGCTATTCGAGATCAATTACGTCTTGAACGTCTTAACGATGAGAGAAAGAACTTATTACCAACCTTTGTCTAGAATTTTCCGACATTTTCTATTTATATGGTAACAGTTTGTCATTCACCGACGAAATTAAACGTTCCATTGACACAACAAACCAACAAACCAATTTTTACTAAGTCTTATCGCTACCCTCATGTCCACAAACAAGAAGTGAAAGACCAAATTTCCAAACTGTTAAAACAAGGGATTATTGAACCCTCGAGTTCACCTTGGAATGCCCCTGTCTGGGTAGTCCCAAAGAAATTGGACGCTTCGGGCAAACAAAAATGGCGTATGGTGATCGATTACCGTAAACTTAACGAAATCACCATTGACGACAAATACCCGTTGCCAAACATTTCCGATCTGCAAGATCAATTAGGGAAATGCCAGTACTTCAGTACACTGGATTTAGCATCTGGATTTCACCAAATTGAAATTAATCCAGCCGATGTTGCCAAAACCGCTTTTTCGGTTGAGAACGGACACTATCAATTCTTGAGAATGCCTTTTGGTCTCAAGAACGTTCCTGCCACATTCCAACGTGCTATGGACAACATCTTGATGGGTATACAAAACGAAAGATGTCTTGTTTACATGGACGATATCATTGTCTATTCCCCTTCCATCCAAGAACATATCACCAGACTTTCCGAAATTTTTAAACATCTCCGAAACGCGAATTTTAAGATTCAGCCAGATAAGTGTGAATTCCTCGGAAAGGAAGTAGCCTATCTTGGTCATGTAATAACCCCTGATGGCGTTAAGCCCAATCCAGATAAAATGGATTGTATAAAAAATTTCCCACAACCCAAAAGTCCTAAAGAAATAAAATCATTCTTAGGTCTTGCCGGTTACTACCGACGCTTTATCCCAAACTTTGCTTAGGTTGCGAAACCCTTGACCAGACTATTGCAAAAAGATGCAGTCTTCGATTTCGACAGCGAGTGTGTTAAGTCATTCGATACCTTGAAAATTCTTTAACAACATCTCCTGTACTGATCTACCCCAACTTCGAAGAACCGTTTGTGCTTACTACGGATGCAAGTGCCTTTGCAATATCCGGCGTACTTTCCCAAGGACCTATTGGTAAAGATCTTCCGATACCATGTGCATCTCGTACACTGTGAAAAGCAGAGACGAAGTATTCTACGATTGAAAGAGAACTCCTAGAAATTGTTTGGAGTGTGAAACATTTTAGACCCTATTTGTATGGTCGAAAATTTAAATTGGTCATAGACCACCGACCATTAACTTGGCCTTTTTTCTTGCCGTGATACCGGTAGTAGGTTAGCAAGATGGCGCCTCAAGCTAGAGGAATACGACTATGAAATAGTCTACAAGCCAGGCAAAGCCAACAAGACTGCCGATGCCCTATCCCGCATTAGACTACCTACGAATGTTAACGCCCTTAACCCTAGTGATGAAGAAGGTTCCCCTTCTACTCAATTTCTCGAAAATGAATTTGATGTATTTGCCCGCCTTTATAAAACCACCTCTTAATAGACTATTCCAAAATCCAATTTTCTAACTGCCAACTTCTGACAAAAGCCACAAACACATTGTTACATTTTTCATACAAAATAGCCTTTCTAATCTTCATGAAAAAATCATGGAAGATATATTCGAAACCAATCTCGAATTTTCTGCAGACAAAATTAACATCGCTTCTAGTCAGACTGTCAAAGACAGGAAATATTATATAATTCCCGTGCCGTACGATCCTGCGACTTGCATACAACATCTTTTCACCCTTATTTTAAATAACAAAGGCATATTCGATTTGTCCCAACAAATCTATGTCGAAAATAGCCTAGATCTGCCCATCCAAGAAATATTTTCTTTCATATTTTCCGACGAAAATATCAAAATTGTCATTTGTCAGAATGTAACTAAAACTACAAGCCCTGATGAAATTCCAATCATTTTAGACCAATACCATTGTGGTAAGAAAAATATCCACAGATGTATTAACGAAACTATCAGACGTATCCGTGAACGATACAATTGGTCCGGTTTGACTAAAGATGTCGAACATTCCATCAAGAAATGTGAAATTTGTCAGAAAACTAAAATCTGCCGAAAAAACCTCAGCACCCCTTTGGTCGTTACAGAAACTCCAAAAGCCCAATTTGAGCGCATCAATATTGACATTCTAGAAGTCTCGCCTCAGTGCTATGCTCTTACAATCCGAGATGAACTTATAAAATTTTCCAAAGCCTATCCTATTAACGACAAGTCTGCTAAATCTGTCGTGAATACACTTCTTTTTTATTTCCAACATTACGGTACACCCCTTCGAATACATTGCGACTATGGCAAAGAATTCGACAACGCTCTTATGAAAGATCTCTGTAGTCTTTATGATACCAAAATGACATTCTCTAGAGTCAGTCACCCCCAGTCCAATGGATCGATCGAACGATTCCATGCCACTTTATTGGAAATGATTAGAACGCACGTGTCTGAAAATCCGAACGAACACCCCTTTAATATCCCATCCTATGCTGTCCAGTGCTACAATAGCACAAGGAACAAAACCACAGGCTTTACTCCCTACGAACTTGTCTTCGGATACACAACTGGCCGTCCCAGAGAACACGTTTACCTTGAAAAGGAATTGATGTCTAAATACCTTCGAGATATTCGGAATAAGCTCGAATATTATTATAAAATAGCCCGTGCCAGAACGGACGAACAAAAGCAAAAGGCTAAGGTTCGTTTCGATAACAGAGTATCACCGAACCTCCAAACATACAAAATTGGTGACAAAGTCATTGTCAAACAGTCCCAAATTTCCAATACGCTTCAAAATAAATTCGATGGACCATATGAGGTCACTCAAGTATTTGAAAATTCGGCATTGCTCAAAAATCCAGAAACAACTAAAGTCAATTTCGACAGACTGAAACCATGTTTTGCGACTTAGTTTCTCTTCCAGGTGCAGTCTGCTGTTTCTTGCGGCTATCTGTATGGCCCAGATTGACATCAAACCCATTAACAACACATTAGGTATTTACTTCCACGAAGATGGCCCTCTCAAAATTTCTAACGAAGTTTGGACATTACTCGTTTACCAAGATCTTGAACTGATCAAAAAGGCGCTCGACGATAACAATATTATCCTGGAACAGCTAACTGCTCTCGTAAATGAACCTACTCATCGCATGAAAGTGTTTAGAAGTGAAATTAAGACACATACGAGCCTTCTCTACCAAATCTCCCGTTCCTTGAAAACCAAATATTACGAAATTTTCGACGATACAACTAGCGCATCGCGAATGAAACGCGGCCTAATTAATGCCATAGGTACAATTTGGAAAGCAATAACAGGTAACCTCGATTCATTTGATGGTAAATATTATAACGACTGCATTAACAAAATTTCCAAGGACGAACATGAACTTGAACACCTTATGAAAAATCAGATCTCAATAACCATGTCGGTTATTAAGAACTTCAATAATACTAGTCAGAAACTGCAAATTGAGAAGCCACTTTCAACGACGACATAAAGGTTATTCAAAATAGAATTTATGAAGTTTCAGATGATCTTGCCTTTTATGAAGCTACATTTCAATTTTTGGAACTTTGCGAACAACTAATGGAAAGTTATATGTTTCTAGAGGAGACAATTAACGATATTCTGAATTCCATTACTTTTGCACGTTTGAAAATTATTCATCCTTCGATAATTACTCCTCAAGATTTAGTAAATTCTCCTCAAGAAATCTCTCATTCCTTATCAAAGAACAATTTACCCATGCTAGTCAATTTGGCAACAGTATCAGAATATCTCAATTTAATGGAACTTCAAGCATTTCAAACAAAAACAAAAGTAGCTTTCGTCCTACGCATTCCCTTGTAAGAACCTGAAGTTTACACTTTATACAAGGCGATTCCTCTACCCATTTCAGATGAACGTACAAGTGTATTTCATGTAATTTCTACCTCACAGAGATACGTTGCCACAGATAGCGATTCTCTTTTGTACGTCTCCTTTCAAAATTTGGGTAGTTGCAAAATTCTCCAATCACAGGTTAAGATCTGTTTTAACCTCTTACCGTATCCAATAGACAACAATGCAGTCTGCGAAGCACAACTGTTGCAAAATCCGGTCGATCTTCCAGCAACATATCAAATAGCCATTGTGGCTCTGCAGGATTATAAAATCCAGGAATTAGCAACCAATTTTTGGTTGATTACCATATCTAGCCTGTTGCCCATCACAACGAATTGCGGACAACATGAGACAACTACAAAGGTGATCAAAGCTAATACACTTTTGAAAATGCAGCCAGAATGCAGTGGATTCATAGGCACTACAAGGCTTTATGCCAGATATTCTGTTAACGCTTATAAGAATATCACTTATAAAAGCCACCCTGTAGGGATACCCTACGAATGCTGCAATCATCTCCCTGATAAACAAAATTTGCCGAACCTGAAACCGATCAAGCTAACCAAGAGCGATACAGAAGAGCTAGGAATCGCCAACCACAAGTTGAACCAGTATTCTGAACAACTTGATAAACTTATTAATGAGCCTTTTGTTTCACGACATATCTCCTGGTTTACGTACGTCGTCATAACCCTGCTAGCCGTCATCTTAGCCCTCTACATCTTATGCAAGTGCAGAAAACGCCGACCACTCAGTATTTGTGCATAAAATTACCCAGATGATGGACCGTCACCAGGAACGTCGAAAGTCAGATACAGGGTGCGGCAGAGAGGACGGACGTTTTTGGGATTGGTAGTACTTTCCGCCTCCGTCTACGAGAGAGGTGGGGAGAGTACCGTTTGACTCGTGAGATCCCAGCATTATTTTACCATTTGTCGTTATGGAGCCTTGGACGGTGGAGCACCGCGTTTTCGCCTAAAAGTGACGAAGCTCACTTTCACCGAAACAGCATGGTTAACCAGCAGAATTGTCGTTATTGGGCTAACGAAAATCCGCAACAGTTACACGAAAGACCGCTGCATAGCCCAAAAGTAACGGTTTGGTGCGCTGTATCGCAAATTGCATCATTGGCCCTTACTTCTGCGAAGACGGTAATGGTCGTGATGTTACCGTGAACTCAGAGCGCTACGTCGACATGATCACTAACTTCTTTCTCCCTGAATCACGACGGCGACGTATTCCAATCCGACGTGTGTGGTTCCAGCAGAATGGGGCGACCGCCCACACAGCCCAAGCATCCATGGACGTTATTCGCCCTCTCTTCCCTGGTCGCCTTATTTCCAGGTTTGTCGATGTTCATTGGCCTCTTCGGTCCCCAGATTTATCCATATGCGATTTTTTCTTATGGGGGCTAGAGTATATGCGAAAAAGCCCCGAACTCTGGACAAATTGAAGGGCGAAATTCGCGTGGAAGTCGCCCAAGTTGAGAGAGCGATGTTGGAGAGAGTCTACGCGAACTTCCAAGAACGCCTCCAGCACTGCATCAACGATTTCGGCCACCACATGCCTGATGTGATTTTACACACTTGACTGTCTCAAATGCTATTTCCTTGTGAACCTGATTCCATCAATAAATTTGTTTTCGAGTAAAAATTAACTATTTTATGATTTTTTTAAAACCGTCCATCCTCTCTGCCGCACCCCATCCCCAGGCTTTTTCCATCCAACCTCATGAAGAAGAAATTGAACTACAGTAGTGTTCAGTGAGTGAAAAGTTTCAATTGTGAAAAATCAATTTTCCTTTTCATTTTTAATGACATTTTTGTACGCCTTGCCTTTAACGTTTTCTTTCAGCATTTACTTGTTTATGCTAACAATTTTATTTTTCAGAATCTATATTTTCTGATGTTCTTTGTATTTTGAAATTTTATTACTCCTACTTTTATATTTTTATATTTTACAATGGTTACAATTTTACATTTCTACATTTTTACGTTTTTGAATTTTTACATCTTTTACGCTTTTCTAATTTTGTCAAAAGTTGGCGTAATAGGGGGAAGTTGTTATATGCACTCACAACAATGGACTTGCTATTCCATACAATGTTGCAACAGACGCTAGCTCAGCAATAGATAACGACTTCTCGCTAACTCGTTGCTTATGCTTTGTTTTCTAGAAGTGCTTTGTAAGCACACCAATAGTATAAATAGGCCTTGCGCCCATTTCATGTTGTTCAATACCTGGCTAGGCACCGTAACAGTCACTTATGTAAACTTGTGTTCAATACCCGATTAGACTCCGTCAAATCAAGTAACGGACAGTAGCTACTGTCCTCAAATAAATTTTTTTAAAAAGTAAAGTTGAATTTGAATTATATAAAATATATATATATGTATATATATATATATATAATTACTTGTTAATTGGGAAAATTGGCAAAACTTTTAGGCTAAAGTTGACTCTTTTGACGATAAAATCAAGCTTTCGGCATTCTCTATGGAGCCATCATCAGGATTTCGTCGGTGATATTGCAGCCACAAGGTGTTTCAGAAAGAACGTAGAGAAGATCGAACTTGTCTTCAGTATAAAAACAAAAGGACGGGGACATTGGGCTTGTTAAAAAACGACACATATCTTCGTTAAAAGTTAAGAAAAATAAAGATTTTATATCAATAAACCCGAACAAGTTAAAAATACTGCACGTGGGGAGACATTTTGTTGAAACAATCGGAATGCAGTTCCTAACCTTCTACAAAAACTACTCGAAAATATCTCCACCATGTTGAATACAGAGCCGTAGTCTTTGTATAAATGACCGTCATAGAAGTTCTGCATATATCAGTTTCAGCTCCAATTTGCCGTTCACTTGAATGGGGATTTTAGAACCTTCAACTGATTCGCCTCATTGGTGACACTTGGATTATTTATACATTTTTTACTATATTCCACTGCTCCACGTGATTCGAAACGTTCTCGTAGTGTGGAAACTGTTTCCGGCCTTGGATGTCGCATATTAGGGTACCGTTGCTTATAAATGCGAGATGCTAGTAAACTATTTATTTCTTATTCAAACACATTTTTATTATAATGCTCACAAAGTTAATTATGACAGTTTGTAACTAATTAATAATTTATTTATTTCCAAGGATGATGCGATATTTTATGGAATTCAGCCGTTCCATAAAAGACGTGCTAATAACCAAAAAAATAGCCGTAAAAACCCTTATGTGTCTAGTATCAAAAGAAAAAAGCTTATAGAAAATTGAATTCAAACCTGCACAAATGTACAGGGTGACGCATTTGAAATTTTTGAGAAAAACTACAATTTGCGTTTTTGACCACCCTGTATGAGCAAAAATTAAAATTCGAAAGTGTGACAAATAAGTTAAAAGCTGAGGCGTGTAAGTTTTTTTTTTATATAAAATTCAGGACTCCAAATTTCAAAATGGCAAATTGAAGGGTTTCCGAAAGGGGGGGGGGTTCAAGACAAAACACCTTATATCTAAGCAGCTAATTACCAACACCCCATAGTATGTTACATCAGTTTTCTTCTTTTGAATTGGTTTATCCAAATATGGTTAGATGGTAGAATAGATATATAATCTAAATCTCGTCCCCTGTAAGAATATTACAAATAAAAGACGTTAATTATTATTATTCTTAAATATGCAATAAAATTTGACGCATTCCATTTGAAAAATCACAATCTTGACATGTAAGTCGAAATTGGGACACCCTGTCATGTATATCATTGCATAAATAGATATACCCAAAATGTATTTGTTTATGAGTAATATTCCTTCCACACATGGATCGGCCGCCCTGAATATATGTTATATAGGTTTGGATAGTGATCTGTCGTACTACTGACTATGTAGTAGAAGTGAAAGTTTACAGACGTTTTGGTCACCTCAGTAGCCTTTTGCATAAAGTTTTAGATACTACATTAATTAAAGGTTGCTCACGCTCGTTGCAGAATTTGCATGAGTCCTAGTCTACTACCCCCAGGAGGGCTAGGTGTTTTAGTTTAATTGATTCATGTCGATATATTTTTGTAGGTCTTTCATAAGCAGTAGCTTCTGCTCCTAAATAAAGTCTCTCGCCATCCTCATTTTTTGATGCTTCTTCTACAATTCCACCGATATTCTGATTTTCTAAAATAAATATGCCCTACTTTCGGCCCTCCGACCAAAGGCAGTCAACCATGGATAGCTGTTTCGCGCTTTTTGGATACTCATCGGCTACTAAATACTTGTGCATTGTAAGGACGTGTGTTTCTCACAAATCACAACTTTGCCAGGTTATACTTAGAAAAGGAGGCATACCTGGGTTTTATGTCACTGTTAATTTAGAAACATTGATAATGTCTCAACATTATGTAATTAAAAATTAAGAGCTCCTCTCTCCTACCGCGTATAGATAATTTAAACTATTGTTCGAAGGAACTCTATTGGCTGTGAGTGCACTCATTCAATTCAGAATTTACTTCCACCCCTATGGCAGGCGAGTTTAATTTTACTAATACGTCCCCCAGTTGACTGCTTGGCTGCTATCGCAATAAATAAAATGTGGGTTAAAGTGCACTGGAAAGGTTCCTATTCTCCACTTTTTTATTATTTTCCTACAGGCTTTCTGGATTTATTGTAATCTTCAGAATGGATGGGATCGCTGCCTTTCGTGTTTATTTATATGCACTCTCATGGGTTATACGAGAAAATGTATAGTACAGTCGGGTTCACTTCATACATCATAGGCCAGTTGGCATAGGGCCGAATTCTTTATTCGTAAATAGTACATTACATACCTATGTTGAGAAGTACTCCATGTGAAGACACTGGCTTTCTCAACCTAAAATAGATTTTTTGATAATCATAATAAATAGAAATCATTAAGTTGAGCAGCACCTACATTTTCAGGTTGGAAGATGAGATATTTGTGAACATCCCAGTGTCTCTCAAGATTAGATTTTTTCCATTGGTATATACTATAATCCGATCCAAATCGTCAAAATACATATTTGCTTCACTTGTTTTGCATAAACTAAATAAGAAACTTCTGTCCAACAATCGAATACATTGGCATATACGCATAATGAACTAATAGATACAACTGCCAGTTGTTATGATGACACTTCAATTTAAATAATAATAATAATAATAGAAAAAGGTCTGTCTCTATTGGAATATAAATGTACATAACACCATATTCCTGATAGGCGGAGTCTAGGTAAATCTATTCCACTCAACCTACTCCAATAACACAATATCGGCAACTAAGGAGAATATTGCAACATATAAATATTGTGCAGCGTACAAAAAATATACATTCAAAAATTCTATAAATATGTTAGAGAAAGAGGATACTGTGAATTTAAGCAAAGTAAATGAATGAAAAACTAAATACAGTAAGATAAAGAATAAGAATAAACTGAATCAATCTGCCAAGGTAAAGCTAACGATGTATGGATTGTTCGTACAGTGGTTGATCACTTATCAGTGACTGTGTCTGGGATCCGTCAGTGTGAATTCCGTCTATACATATAGTGTAACAGAGTGAACGGAATTTGTGTGGTTGGATCTTGGACACGGTTACTGACAGGTTGTCGACAGCTGTACGAACAGGACTGTAGAAAAAGCAGTTTGGTTTGTTATTCCATACTATTCACTGACAGAGTTTTCAAATGATCACTTGCACCATTATATATTTTAAAGATTGCTAGGCGATCCTTAAATCTGAAGTTGAAATCCGTCCTACTACGGCGAGCTACAAACTTTTTATACAGATAGGAAGAGGATGTAATCAATGTTTTATCGGAAAGAGTGAGTTTATCGTTAAATGGCAAACCATTTTGAAAGGTTTTATTTAAAATTAGGCGTTGATCGATTTTGAAAGAAATTTGCAGATTCTGAAACTATCAACTATTGAAAATTCCCCCGAGATTTCATCTTTTTTTCCACTGATAACCTCCACATCATACAACACGTACCGGCCAACTGACATTCGACAGCAGCGTATGAGGTGTGACCTTGGAAATTATTGGTAGGTCACCCATTAAGTAAGTACTGTGAAGTGTGTCGCCTGATAGTAAGGCGTTTTTGTAATGTATAGTGCAAGAGGTTGCGCTATTGTTGACCGTTGAAGTGCGAAGAAATTTTCAAAACTCAATAGAAGTTGCTATGGAAGGAGTGTGATCTGGATGTTATCCTATCAAACAACTGAAAAATCCGTAGGGGGTATTACCACTTGAGGACGAAAACATTGAGAAATTTTGATTTGATTTTGTTAAGATAGTGAAAAATTGTTGTGTGTAGATTGAGCGATTATTGGGACAAATCTATGTTGGGGGAGATGTGTTGCTTTTCCAATTTTTCGCAGTTCAGCAAATATGCGTAGACGATGCTAAGTTGATTGACATCCGTTTTTTTGTTCATCCAGTTGTCTGTCATAAAGATATGTGACATTTCCAAAAACAGGCGTTTTGATAGATGTTTTTCTCTGTCTAGCAAATTGATATCATTGTATCCCATTTGATGCCCTGTGGAATTCACGTGCGAAGCTAGAGCACATCATTCTGGATGCAGTCTGGCATCACTTTTATGTGAGATTATTCTACTTTTAAGGGAACTTGAGGTTTGACCTATGTATGTGAGATTGCAGTTTTTACAATTGATGTTGAGGTTCCCTGACTTCTGGCAAAGGTTTCACTACCGAAAGTTTCCATGCACTTGGAAAATACCCAACTTCTAGACAGCAGATAATGAGATGAGTGATTGGTAATGCCAAATTGGGAAGACAAAGCCTGAGCATATCAGCTGAGATGTCAAAATGTCAATTGCCGCCTGTTCGGATGTCTAAACTCAAAACGACAATTTTGATTGTAGATCGAGAACCTAAAAGCAGCAGCTGTATCAGGACAACTGTTTGTAGGAGTAAACACTGATGAAAAGTAATTATTGATAGCGTTAACATCCTTCAAATAGTCTGGAAGTTTGATGTTGGTATCGATGCCAACATAATGAATGACCACAGTGTTGCTCAAATCACGGTAGTGAGACAAGTTTTTCATCTTACGCGATTGTTTGGTATAGAGGTATAGAGCTCCGCATCGCGTTTTTTCATCAAAAGTCAACCATGGAGCATAAGGCTTCGTAATATGTGACAATTTCATTAGAGCATGGTTTTCAAAATTATTTATGATGTTTGTTGTAAAAAAATGAATTTTCTCCTTTATGTAGTTCATATTTGACTCCACTCTATAATATTTAGATCGCAAGTAAAATTAGTACGTGAAAAATGCATTGTTCGTACTTGGGCTTAAATTTAAGAAAAGCTACTTTTAGTGAGCATGAAACAACACAATGATTCGAGATATCATCAGCGGGATGTACAACAACATTTATCAAAAGATCAGCTAAACAAGTAGTATCGAAACAGACGTAATCTGAGTAGTCTCACCAATATGTGAAGTATAATCATAAGCCAATATACAGTCCGGAAAAAGGACTATCACGCAGTTGATCTATATTGATATCACAAAGCAGATAGATATAATCATGCTGTACAGCTATAAAAGAAAGAACACTGTTCAAATAATCAACAAATAATACACTACCAGAAGGTGCACTGTAAATTATGTAAATGAATGAGTTATATTTACTTTGATCGATACAAACATAGTTCCCATATAAATCACTGAGCGTTTATTCACTATTACTAACGTAACAAAATGATAATCCCCCATATTTCGCAAGGGCAATCCCACAGGTCTCCAAAAAATAATTATTGTGAACGTTCACAATAAATATTTTTTCACCATGGGGGATTAATGACATGAAGTCCACAGGATAAGTTTCAGATGTTACATTGCAAAATGAACAGAATGGGCAGAATATGTTGGAGTGTCGAAGCGATGTATCATTCACAACATGAATAGTAGAAACCTATTCAACACCTGTTGATCTTAGTCAGGAAAATCCAATTATTGGATGCTTGCAAAGTAATTATGTTCAGCATACCACTTATATCGGCTTCATGCTTGCCAGAAAAAAGCTGGCCGCATAATCATGAAGATTGGAAAAACGAAAGTTTTTCAGGCTGGAGTAAGCTTTGTTTACATCCGGCCTTTTGTATACACTTTTTGCCTGTAAAGTTCCATAGGCGAGATTTTTGTCTGGTGCAGCGCGACGTTGTGGTTGCTTTAAATGCACACAAAGCCATGCGTGGAAAGCAATACGGAGGAAAGCGGGAAACCTTGAAAATGTCGTCCTTTGACTTGAAAATAGTGGAAGGTGGCGGTGTCATGGAAGATCAAGCTGGATAATTTCAAGTTGAATACAAAAATATAAACATGTAAACCTTGATCAAATATGTTTTTTTTCAGCGAACACATACGGGATGTTCAAAAACTAACGATAGACCAGAAGATCTCTAAGATTACGTTGCTTAAAGAAAATCTTGTAGATCAAACTTGTAAAGTTTGAAAATTTTTATCTAATGGTGGTCTTAACCGTGATCTAGAATATGAACTTCAGGGTCATTTCGAGGTCAAGACAGCTTCCAAGAATGAAACGCCTATTTTGATACCGGGAGCGGGAAATTTTACGTTAAGCTGTGTCTTTACAAATGACCTTGACCATGACGTTTTTGTGTATTTGAGGGTATCCAGAAATTGAAGAAAGGACATATCTCGAAAAATTCGTTTCACAATATTGTGTAACAAAGTTGTAGGATTTGAAAATATTTATCCTATAGTGACCTTGAACGTAACCTTGGCTATGACCTTCAAGCTTATTTAAAGGTCAAGACAGTTTTTCTAAATGGAAATCCATATTTTTTGACATGAAATAAAAATAGCACGAAACTTTATGCGCTCATTAATTGCTTACTATATCACAGCACCTTAGAAATATCTCGCGACCTGATGGATTTCTGAAATTATGCTACACCATTAAAACGGAATCTACGAGAATGGTTTTATCCTCGAAATTATACAGGGTGTTCAAAAAGTATGGGTAGATTAAAATGTATCTAAAAGTATGTGTGCCATGAACCTGTATCAGTTTTACCAAAAGAAAACGCTATGAAATTTCTGTTCTACTGCAGCTCAAGTCCTTAGATTTTTATTTTTTTCAATTACTATAGTCGGTTTCTTTGCATTTTCTAGATTTGTGATTGTTAGTAGGTATTTTAAATGAAAACCATACCTTGTAGAGAACATGACTCCTAGTAGGAGTGAAAATGTAGTAAAGCATGTATAGTATTCGGTATCCCCTTATAAACCAGTAATGGGTAATTTGTAAGCCTATAACACTTACTCTCCGTTGCTCGTGGGTCTTTCCATAAACATAAATTCCTGTCATATTGGCCCGTAAATACCGAACAAACGATGTATGAAAAATGTTTACGGCACAGGCACAGGCGATGACACAGGAAAACTATCGCACGTTATACGTGTTCTATACACAAATCCAATTTCAGCCCCTAATACCGTCAACAGGGAAATAACCGACACAGAATGACACAGTAATAGCTTGAGACGGTTTTAATGGCAGATAAAAGGCTTTAGGGGGATAGGGGAATAACTTTTTAGGCACAAAAAGGTCTGGTATGTGACCGGACAATGTTTCGCAGGTGTTTTTGAAGTTGCTGACAGCGAACAGTCAAGTACATTTAGCCGTTTCTCGTCATTTTATGATTATATTTCAATAGATAGGTAGATTTAACCACAGAACCACCTACATAGTGGTAGTTCCACAATTATTACTGACTAAACTTAGTGAACTATTGATATAGAATCTCTAGACTAGACATTACTGTTGAAAAAAGTCCATTGCCAAAAAAAGTATTGCATTATTCTGAATATTGTATTTCTTTCTCCGAAACAATCCTCCTTCATACAATTGCAAAACGAATGATTTATACTTACACGAGGGAAATCATTGTCGCGGACGTTAGTTCTCGTTTTAAGTTAGAAAATAAAGCGATGCTGAAATTGTTCATCCAGAAAGAGCAACAGTGAAAGTAATTCACTTGTACAGCAACCAGCGTGCTTTTCTCCCCATCAGGATCTCTATTTCCAGATTAGGATCGCAAGTGAGAAAAAAAGATGCGGCGCGGCAGCCTCTTCCGGCGCCAGTGGCGCTGCGGTCTCCATGGCTAAGTTGAATTTATTACAGAAGTAATGGTGTTCCTCGGCAGCGCGGACAATTTAAAAGGAAAACCTTGCTCTCGGACTTTACGTCCTACTCGAAAATGCTGGGACGAAGCAACAACACTGTCAACACATCCAAAGGCATTCTTTTTATTTCAGTAGGGTATTGTAGTTGGGAGAACTGTGACTCATAAAGTGCATCACTTGAAAGGTCTTGACTAGACGAGATTGATAGTTATGGCAAAAGGTGTGTTCTTGCAAGCACTAAGAATGCAATGTAGTAGCATCTATCAGCGCCAGAGGGTCATATTTTGTTGTTTTTTGTACGCTACGAATTCATAGTTACCAACAACGATTTTATTCAACAGAATTTCCACGTATAAAAAATGATGCTAGCAATACGCCTGATAATGATTATAACCTTATTCCAAATCAGGTAAGAATAGAACAAGATAAATAATTTTTGACTTGTTAATTCTCTGCTTGCTAAATACGGTCCTAAGATTCACCCAGTTCATCATTGCTAACAACAGAGACCTTAACACAAAGATAGAACTTGCTGATCAGCTTTTCACCCTAGAATACATCAAAACGTAACAAGGTATCGTAAAAATTACTAGCGTTTTACACACAATCTCAGATAGACTCATCTCACTTCAGTTTCCTCAATTTATTGCACATTCCTTCTACCAGTATTCAGCTTAAATAGAGTGAGATTTTCATAAGTAATACCATAAGGGCATCTAATTTTTCCGCAAAAATTGAAAAAACACGTTGCTAAGTAATATTTAAACAAGCATGAGTGCTGAAGGCAACAAAAATCAGAGTCGAGAACGATTCTTGCACCTGCACGATTTTTTCTCATGAAAAAATAACATGCCCGAATGGTATTTGGCAAGACTATTTTATGAGTAACAGATTATTCTGCATCCACATAGCTTACAAAATTTATTGACAATAGAATCAGGAATATTGTTTATCGTGGTTTTCTGGTCTCCTAGGAGACCACAATTACTTGTTATCAAAGCTATTGTAAATTTTGATGGCAACAGCTGTCAAGTTTTGCCGCAAAATTGCCCGTTTGTGATTGGTAGAAATTAAGACGAGGAGATAGTCAGACCAACCTCAGCTAAGTGCGATTTACATTATACGATTATACGAACATTCCGACAATAAATTTAAGTTCATATTCCTGAGAATGTGGTGTGGTTGGAACTGAGTAATTGAAACCGTTCGTTAGACGATTAACTAATTTATTAGGTGAAAGCGATTTGAGAAAAACTTACGTTTCTCAATTCGTTTCCGGAGAAAGACGAAAATAAATAAATTTTTTCCCTAAGAAAATACTATTTTTTTACTAACTTCATTTCAAATCAGATTTCAGATACATTAACATTGCTTTTTTCTGCTATACAAAGTAGCGTGATTAGAATTTCAAGATTACATTTCATGTTTTGTTCTTAGTCGTCAACTTGATTCTTATAAATACGCCAGAGTCTTTACGAGTGTGTATTTGAGTACGATAGTAGCTAATATGTCCTCGAGTATGTGTGCTCAATGTGAGGACAATTTCATTGTAGATACGAAATATGTGGAGTGTGACTACTGTCTAAAAAGGTATCATAATTTTAGTGCTAAGGTGAAGGATACTTTACTGTAGTGACTGTGGTAAAATCAAAGCTAAAAAAGGAAGACTGTGATAATGAATATATAAATCTACTGTTATTAGAGAAAACAACAAAACTAGTTGAATTGCTTGAAAACAAAAATGTAACATCCAGTGGGGAAAAAGTGGTCAGATATTGTTAAGAAAAATTTATATAAAGTCAAACCATTAATTATTACCAAAAGATGAGAACCAAAACAGTCGCATCACAAAAGATGTTTTGTCTAAAAAAGTTAATCCTGCAGAAATAGATGTTCCACTCGCTAACATTAAGCAGATGTTAAAAGGATGCGTAATAATTCAATGTGAAGATGAAAAATCGTTGGAAAAACTGAGAAATAAGGCACTGGCGGAAATGAGTGAGGATTATGGTATAAAGGTGGTGAATCTAGTAAAAAAGAACATCAAAATAGTAAATGTAAGATGATCTTTAAGATGAACAGAATTTTATTCTTTAACTGCAGTCCCAAAATATACCTGAAGAAATCCGTAGCATCGAAATTAGGCAGCTGTGAAAATACAAATCAACTATAGGTCGTAACAAACTATGTAACGTTCTCATTGAGCTATCAAATAAAGAACATGGCTATATTATGTACAAAAAACTTATCTGTATATTGGATGGAGTAGCTACAGATTCTCTGATTTTACCAGCGTGCTGCGCTGTTATAATTGTTGGAGGTATCGACATAAACCTGAAAAATGCAAATCTGAATTGGCATGTCCACTATGCGCTCAAAAATATAGCAAAGAAGGATGTCAAACGGAAATCCATTCTTGTACGAATTGTTTGTATGCACATAATGTCCTAAAAGCTCCTGGCGTCAAGTATGATCACCACGTATTTGATGTCATTTGTCCGTCATATTTAAGGTAGATAGCAAGGAATAAAGATTGTTTTAGATATTCAAAGTAGCAATTATTAGAAACAATTAACAGCAATTCCGTTATGACCATAAATATTCAGGGACTAGCAAAGATTGCTTTAATCTTAAGCAAATATTAATATAAAAGTCACCTTTAGTTACAGTAACTATTGAAACGCATGTAAATGAAGATATGGAAGAGAAATGAGACATAGGCGGCCAAGGCGTAGTAACCCACTTCAATAGACGGCATACAGGAGAAGTTATTATGTATATCAAATACGGAGTGAAATTTGAAGTGCTGGAGCAAGTTGCAAGGTGCCTTGGTGAAGACAAATATTCGTAACAAATTTTAAGGTTTTTTTGTGATAGATAGATCACCAAATGGAAATAAACTGGAATTTGGAACTCTTTTTGAAAATCTATTGTAAGCCAAAATAATTCTATGTTAGTTGGAAAATTCATAAATTTACTGCATGATGATACTCTAAAAGATTATTACGCACATCAGAAGCGGCTGGGTTTGAACCGATAGTTCATGCAGCCACCAGATGTATCGATACATCCAAAACACTAATAGATCTCATATTTACTAACGTTCATGACATTGTGGAAAATGATAGAAATCTGTCAAATTTCACTGATAGAAATACCAGGTATAGATATTTCTAGGTCCATTCAAGATACAATAACGGTTATAAAAAAGTGAAATGTATGTTGTGACAATATAGATAAAATCAAAATGAAGCTCATTGAATGTAACTGGAAGTATGGATTTCCATATGTCGATTCCTTATATAATTGCTTTATTGACAATGGGAATAAAAGTATTCACGAAATTGCACCTTTAGGGCCAATTTCACCAACAAAAGTCCATTATTTTCCACCTATAGGGTAACAGACCGTCAAATACAACGAATGACGTTCAAGTTCCAATCAACAAATTTTAGCAACCAATAGCTATGAAATGTTGGAAACAAAATACAGTCAAAGTATGAGATGACAGCTTGTCATTGAAACATCACCAGCTTATTTAATATTAAGAAATTACATATAATTCAGTCAAAATTTATAGAAATGTTGGATTTTTGAATAAAATTCATGTTTTAATTACTATTGTTGATTTTTATTCATGTTTATATTATTTTCTTCAATTGATATGCGATACTGGGTGTTTTTTCCTATATACCCCTTGCAGATAGCCATTAAGCACGTACTTGATGACAGGTTCTACCAAAAGATATTGCTCGTTTCCAAACATTCATTCATTTACTTGCCGTTCATCAGGACGATTATGGGATCTTAGATTGATATTCCCACAAACCCATTCAGGTTTTTTGATATCCATACATCCATAAAGTTGAATATTTTTCGTTGTTCAGGAACTGATCAAACATCCACACTATATTCACAGCGATTAAGAAATTCCCAAATATATGCCTTAAAGCTACCAGGAAACCTAAAACCTGCAAAAAAAACTACAAATTTGCCATATTTTTTTTTCACAAGTACACATTCTAGGTTCTATTTATATCAGACATTATTTGAATACAGCTGATTATTGCATTTCAAGGAGTGACACATTTGTGGGATCTGCCAACTCTTGGTACCAGTCACAAAACATATACTCTGAAGGTTTAATGCCATGCTATTCAATGACAACACCGTGACTTGTGTGGTTCTCAGCGGCCATTTTGTAAGGGTGCGACAGGGTTGCCAGATTTTGCATTAATATACCGTTTCACCCTCCTGGTCCCAGTGGAGTAAGTTCCGCCAACTGTTGAAATATACTCTACTATGCTTTATAAGACTATTCGTGACATTTTTCCCAAAATCATTGCACAACACTTGAAAAACTGCAAATGAAAATTTAAAACTATTTCCATGACGCCGCAAAATAGCTCCGTCGGTACCTTGGGTTATACATCTTGACAGTAGGGATGTTCGATACGATCCTATATCTAGAAGTATCAATATATTTCACGAATATCGTCATCTTTCGATCCGGACTGTGTCAGAAAGAGTGACTGCCATTTGGCTGCGACATTACCCTGCCAAATCAGATATATCCTTCATCATTTTCAAAGAAATTGTACAAAATCGTCAAATTTGTGAAGTTAGCGAGTTTCACTTCATACGTTGTTACAAGACATGTCCAAATCATCAGTTTCTGCCGTGATATTCATCCCGACCACTGCATCCCCACGGCTAGGCGGCCTGTATGTTGAATTTGTATTGATAGGATAGCGGGTTATACTAAAAATCATATGCCACAGTGTTTGTGCACTGATTGCAACGGTTAGATGATACCATAAATATTTTCATAAATGGGAGGTCTTTCCCATTCCGGATCGAGCAATCTATCAAAGATGCTTATAATCATGATACCTAGTAAATTTTCATAAAAAATTCAAAACCAGCAAATGTAAAAGATGCATTTCGCACCCTCCACCACGTGACGTGATCGTCGTTAGACTTGGCACCCCTGCGAGTGACAGATAGATGTCCCCGCCAGTCAAAAAAATACAAACAATAAACATTACTAGTTTTTATGATTTTTGGACTTAAAAGGCATTATTTGTGAAACATTTTTCATAATTTTTTGTCTATGTCCATAGTAATTGCATTATGCATCAGGGAGTGTTGGGTTTAACACGTCTTACGCATATTATCTGTGTTTTAGGATGGAGAGGACATAATGTGTTTATTGCTTTGAAGAAATTCATCAACCCATAAATTAATAAACGATTACTATTATGACGTAAAGGAAGATGAGGAATTGCAAAATACAGACTACACACCACACTATTCAACGGGTATGTAATGATAACATTCTGTATATTGAAGTTGGTAAATTCGAGAGTGTCATGCATTAACAAACTTCCAAATCTGCTGCCAAATATAAAAGCTAGAAAATCGACCTATTATTTGCCGCACTCCCATTCGCTAACGGATTATTAAATGTAAACCTATAACATATTGTAACGGTTTCACCGTCCGATCGTATTTATTAAATCACTTCTCGATTATCATTTCATTAATCCCATCTCTAGCTTTTTTGCTTGGAAAATTTTCCGCTTGGAGCGCTTGATGCGGAGTTCCTGATCTGCGATCTTCCTCGCGCTTCCTTTTCACTTGAGCCGCCGATCGAACAACGGCTAGAAATTTCCTCTCTGTAGCACAAGGTTATATAGCACCATGTGCTAGAATTTTCTAGAATGTGTATCCGTATAGGACAAAAATGGTGAGTTTTATAATACTATACAGTTTTATTGCTGGATCTGCCTGTAGTTTATAGATAATCGATATGTAAGTGATTTATTTCTTGTACGATTTTAAAATATCCATCGAACGTCATTTTCGACTACTTCGATCATTCGCCATAACTTTAATCAAATCGAGGTGGAAATCGATCCACATCGATTTTACCTCTGTGCGCGTATATATATTCATAGTTCAGTGAAATTATAAGTACGTTGATTATGAATATTCGATGATTATGTTTTTATATCAGAAGCATGTGGAGAAATTTTTGATGACCCCCATCTTGTTCTACGCTTTTTTTTTGCTATTTCATGATTTTATTTTATGAAAGGCATTTCCAATTTTCGGTTTGATTTTATCAAACTATATAATGTAATTCTAACCTAGAAAATCGTTGGTTCTCTTTTGAGGCAGACTGAGATTGGAAATGCCTTGGCCATTAGGGCACGTTGCTAATGCACACGGTTCTTTTTCAGATTGGGGCCACCCCCTTTCTCTTTCCCTTTCACTTTGCCTAGCCTTGGCCAATATTTTCACCCATGCATGTACCTTGGCAGCGCCATCGCCTTTAACTTCGCCTATAACTGGTTGTGAAGCCACTATATGGAGGTCACCCCTCATAACTGGGACCTCCCCTTCAAGCCCCTGGCCATCCTGGCTTCAGTCGAGTAAAAATGGACCAGCGAAAGATAAGTCGATAGCGTTATAGCAGCGCCAAAGATGTAAAACTTATTTTGTTATTTTTGTAAAATTGTAATGTAATGAAAATGCCTTTTTTTTTTGTTAAATAAAATCTGTTAAATTTTTGTGTTCTGTTTGTTCTTCTATCCTCTAGCCATGCCATGGTCGACACACAGCTACACGCCTGTAGATGTCTTCATGCCACCGACTGAGCTACCGGAAGCTAATGGTAACCCCCTTTCTGTGATTGTGCAGAAAAGTTGGAATCTTCATTGCATTCCATCTTTTCTGGACTTTTTGCGGAAAGGAAGCGTTACATAAATTGGCGCCCAACGTGGGGCACGATAGGTGTTTGGCTTTGTCGACAAGTGGTTTGCTAGTGGAGGATTGGCAGACAGAACATAGTTTTCAAAATTCTTTACAATCTTTGGCAGCATTTCTATTTTTAATTGCTTTTGGTACTCAAATTTCTAATTCCTTAATCATCCTTACTTTTTGCTTAATGTTTAAAATTTTTATCAAAAGATTAAAATTTTTCCACCTGTTTATTTCATAGGCATACTATTAACTTTTAAATTGTCTTGTTTATTAGTCAGCGAGATCATTGCCAGAATTTTCTTTTCTCACATACTACTATAGTTTTTATTTACTGCTGGGGACAGTTATAACTTTTTTCTCATTGTACTTTTGAGATTGATGATATTTTGATAATTTTTTGTTGTTGAATATTGATAGTCTGGGGACTTTAGGTTTCCCAGCATTTTTGTCGAATATCATCAAACTTTTGATTGAGGTTGTGACTATTGTTGTTGATAGTTTACATATTCTTATATGCTTTTCATTTTTGATCACTAACCTCTTAGTTTTTGAAAGTATTTCTTCATGTGCAGTTTTTTGATTTCTTGAGACTTTTCATGTATGCATATATAGCCTAATTGTTGGATCTCTGGTGTACTGATATAGCTCTCATGATGTTTGGTACGTAGGAAATTTACTTTCAAAATTATTTTTGCCTTCCCCAAATGTATTTACTTTTTGAATTTTTGACTGTACTTGAACTTTTGATCATTTGTTTTCATTCTGATGGCAATAATCTACTGACTAGAGTTATCTGGAGTAAATCATTTTGCGATTTATCCATTTTTCTGAATTATATGAAATTGATATTCATAATTTTTCGTATATTTTGGCGGTTTACTTTTTTTCAAGTATTGACACTTGGACATGGTACCTTGATACTTACCTTTCTTTTTTTCAAGAAACAAATGATGTTTTTCTTGACTATATTTTTGCTACTTTTCAATGAGGGGGTGACTCCTAAATCATTTTTACCTATACAAAGACACACATACTCATTTATGGTAATTAAATGTCAACTTGTTGTTTAAATATATAGTATACGTTCCTCAGTAACTATTGTAGTAATTTTGTCTCTTGTTTGGAGCATAAGTTTTCATAATTTTAATGTTTTATAGTTTTATCTGGCATATTCTTTGGGGGAAATTAGAACATTAGTGTCTGATTTTCCATTGGATTAACAGAACTTGAACGTCTCTGTACTTTTTTAATGTATGTCAGATATAAAATATTTTTTTTAAGATTTGGCTGCTCTTGTTTTTGTATTGAAACTTTTTGTTTGTATTGTTAGTTTTTTATAGTGTTTTGGATCCTTGTTACTTCCGCTCAATCGGAGGGGGCGAGTTTTTCGATCTGTACGTTGGAGCGAGTAGGTTTTCCTATATTTATTTCCTAGTACAGATGCGAACGGAGAAGAATTTCCTTTGATAATGAATAAACTTATTTGCTGTAAGAGGCAGCTGAATGTTTACTTTGGACATTTAACATCGTTGATCCTTCAATCTTTTGAAATATTACAATCAGTCCAATACCCATAGTTCCGCTCAATCGAAGGGGGCGAGTTTTTCGATCTGTACATTGGAGCGAGTAGGTTTTCCTATATTTATTTCCTAGTACAGATGCGAACGGAGAAGAATTTCCTTTGATAATGAATAAACTTATTTGCTGTAAGAGGCAGCTGATTGTTTACTTTGGACGTTTAACATCGTTGATCCTTCAACCTTTTGAAATATTACAACCAGTCCAATACTCATATTTCCGCTCAATCGAAGGGGGCGAGTTTTTCGGTCTGTACATTGGAGCGAGTAGGTTTTCCTATATTCATTTCCTAGTACAGATGCGAACGGATAAGAATTTCCTTTGATAATTGCTAAGCTAATTTACTGTAAAAGGCAGTTGAATGTTTACTTTGGACATTTGTCATCGTTGATCCTTCAACCTTTTGAAATATTACAATCAGTCCAATACTCATAATTCCGCTCAATCGAAGGGGGCGAGTTTTTCGATCTGTACATTGGAGCGAGTAGGTTTTCCTATATTTATTTCCTAGTACAGATGCGAACGGAGAAGAATTTCCTTTGATAATGATTAAACTTATTTGCTGTAAGAGGCAGCTGAATGTTTACTTTGGACATTAGTCATAGTTGTTCTTTCAACCTTTTGAACCATTACGTCAGTCCACCATGTACAAAATTTACAAGTAAACATTATTTTTCTGATTCCAATTTAATGTGTATACTTCATCTTTTGAATATTTCATTTTTCTGAGTGTACTCAAAATTTAAATTGCATTCAAATCATGTGGCAAATACTGTGTATAATATTTTATAATGTTTTTATGCGTATATTTTCTGAATTTCTTTTACATACTTAGGTACCTCTATTTTTGAAGTCTATTACTTTTGAAGTTTTTGATAATATCCTCTTTTTGAATTCATTATAACTTTCTTCGAGAGCACAGACTTACATTGATTTTTGGTTCAAACTTTTGATGTTTGTTTACATATTTTTGAGTGGTTTTGAACTTTGACAGTATTTTGTAGTCTGGATAGTTACATAGATTCGTTGCGATGTATGCCTTGAGGGTCTTGTACTATCCACAGTTTCTTTAATTGAAAGTGTTTTCTTCATATGCATTTTATTTTCTTCTTGAGACTTGTCATATATGCTTTCCGCCTAGTTGCAAATCTGTGCGTATTGATAAACTCTTGAAACCTCTGGCGTATAAGTAAAACTCACTTTTGATATAGTATTTATGTCTCAGTTCAATTCAATCAGTTCAATTTGATTTGAAGTAATTGTCAATTCCTTCTTGAGATTTTTCATATATGCTTTCAGCCTTTGTGCACATTTGTGCGTATTGCTAAGTCTTGAGCTTGGTTGCGACATTGCTTTCATGTTTCGCTATAGATTTTGAAATATCTGGTGATTTTGCTTTTGCATTATTGCATTTGTTTTGATAGTCTGCTCTCATAATCTTTTTTCCGGCTTCTTATTTCTTTCAATTTCTGTCTTGACTTGAAGTAATCGCCAATTCTTATAGATTCAGTATAGTAATTCTCTTTTCATACTTTACACTGGTAAATTATTATAGTTTTTCTAATCTTGTAATATTTCATATTTGAACTTAACTTTCATTTTACAATGATATGGTTATTTTCAGTGTAGACTTTGAAGTGCGCTGATGATATCAGTGATCTACATGAGAATATCCCATAGACTATAGACATTCTTGTCTAGGGCTTTGGAGTGCACCTATGGTGACCCTAGAAAGTTGTCTTTCTCTCATATTTTTGCTTTAAATCAAAATTCGAATTCTTACCTATCATATTTATTTCTATTTCTTGTTCACTAGATTTTTTTTTATAACTCCAATTTTGCACCTACATATATCGTAGTCTTTTGCATACAATTTTTGCTTGCGGCATTACTCTCATGTATCATGATTTAATAAAATATCTTGTGATTTTCGTTTCGCTATTTTGCATTTTACATATGCTCACTTCGTTTCTCATTTATTACTCATGAAACTTTTAATATTTTGCTTACTTTTAAATTTTTTTGAGAACCCTTTATAAAATCATGCTCATATAGCTTTAATATTTCCTTTCACTTTATGATTTTAACACTATTAGATTTACAGTTGCACTTGTGTTGCACTTAGTTTTTTTGGAAATTTATTTTGCTCTTTTCTATATTGTACTTCAAATTTTTTTTTTTTTTGGTCTGGTTCTTATGTTGTCACATGACCCGAAAATTTTGATTGAACTTACTCTTGAATTTTAGTTCATTGATTGAACTTAAGCTATATTTTGACTTTGAAAATCTTACTTCAATATTTCATGAATGTCCCTTATATACTTTAATTCTCTGAAAATATTTTGAATTATTTTGTAGTCTTACAGACTGCTGGCGCCCGACAATTTTTTTGTGGAATCAGAACTGCACTTAGTTAACATCTTTTTTGATTAAAATACCTTCTTGATCAAGTTTTCATTGCTTTAGTACTTGTAAATTGTTTTGTTATATGACTTGAATTCCTAATGGAATTTGTTAATTTCTTTTGATTTTCATATTTTGAAAATAGTAAGCCACAGTTTTTTTTATATTGGATATTGGTTTAAAATATCACTGTAGATGATATTCTTTTTGGGTTTGGAGTATTGCGAGATAATCTGGCAATTGTTTTGAGAAAGATTATTATTTTTTTAGTACCTCTTATGGTTTAGGTACTTACTTAGTTTTGAAGTTTTTAGTAGTCAGTCGTGCATTTTGGATGCCATTGTGATTCGTGCTTGGACTACTGCTGAAACTTTTGGTTTATTATTTTTCTCGTCTTAGGTATGACGATGTTTTATGTTTTGGGTTTTTCATCATATGATGATAGTTTTTTTTAAGTGCAACTTCACTGTACTTTTCAGCGAGTTGGTGCTATAACCATCCCTCTTGTTTGGTAGACTTGAGGCTATCCCTTTTTCTTCCAATTCTCTTCTAACATTTTTGTTTCTACCTTACTTTTACTACTTGTTATCTGGTCGAATGGTTGTACATTTGTCCTTCCGTGATAACTTTCAATTTCCTAGTAAAAAAAAAAAAAATTCTTAAATGCTTCTTCGATTTTTTTTTTTTTGGTTAAGTTGGGGCGAGTGTAACGGTTTCACCGTCCGATCGTATTTATTAAATCACTTCTCGATTATCATTTCATTAATCCCATCTCTAGCTTTTTTGCTTGGAAAATTTTCCGCTTGGAGCGCTTGATGCGGAGTTCCTGATCTGCGATCTTCCTCGCGCTTCCTTTTCACTTGAGCCGCCGATCGAACAACGGCTAGAAATTTCCTCTCTGTAGCACACGGTTATATAGCACCATGTGCTAGAATTTTCTAGAATGTGTGTCCGTATAGGACAAAAATGGTGAGTTTTATAATACTATACAGTTTTATTGCTGGATCTGCCTGTAGTTTATAGATAATCGATATGTAAGTGATTTATTTCTTGTACGATTTTAAAATATCCATCGAACGTCATTTTCGACTACTTCGATCATTCGCCATAACTTTAATCAAATCGAGGTGGAAATCGATCCACATCGATTTTACCTCTGTGCGCGTATATATATTCATAGTTCAGTGAAATTATAAGTACGTTGATTATGAATATTCGATGATTATGTTTTTATATCAGAAGCATGTGGAGAAATTTTTGATGACCACCATCTTGTTCTACGCTTTTTTTTTGCTATTTCATGATTTTATTTTATGAAAGGCATTTCCAATTTTCGGTTTGATTTTATCAAACTATATAATGTAATTCTAACCTAGAAAATCGTTGGTTCTCTTTTGAGGCAGACTGAGATTGGAAATGCCTTGGCCATTAGGGCACGTTGCTAATGCACACGGTTCTTTTTCAGATTGGGGCCACCCCCTTTCTCTTTCCCTTTCACTTTGCCTAGCCTTGGCCAATATTTTCACCCATGCATGTACCTTGGCAGCGCCATCGCCTTTAACTTCGCCTACAACTGGTTGTGAAGCCACTATATGGAGGTCACCCCTCATAACTGGGACCTCCCCTTCAAGCCCCTGGCCATCCTGGCTTCAGTCGAGTAAAAATGGACCAGCGAAAGATAAGTCGATAGCGTTATAGCAGCGCCAAAGATGTAAAACTTATTTTGTTATTTTTGTAAAATTGTAATGTAATGAAAATGCCTTTTTTTTTGTTAAATAAAATCTGTTAAATTTTTGTGTTCTGTTTGTTCTTCTATCCTCTAGCCATGCCATGGTCGACACACAGCTACACGCCTGTAGATGTCTTCATGCCACCGACTGAGCTACCGGAAGCTAATGGTAACCCCCTTTCTGTGATTGTGCAGAAAAGTTGGAATCTTCATTGCATTCCATCTTTTCTGGACTTTTTGCGGAAAGGAAGCGTTACAATATATCAAAATACATGAAAGTTGTCCTGTTTTTTATGTACAAAAGCATCATGATGGTCTTGTTTATAATACAGTCGAATTTTCACGATTTTATTCAATATTTCAATAGAAATCACTAATATTCAGAGATCTTTGACAGTTGCTGTCAAATTGCATTTCGATAAGGTATTTTCCCATTGGTCCATAATATTAATGTTGGTGAAATTGGGTCTTAGAACAACAAAGTACAAATTAGTCATGGATTGATGAAGAGGTCAAAAGAGCACAAAGGGAAAGAGACGCACAATACCAGATTTTCAAATTTACCAACCTCCGAAAAATATATAGAAAAATGCAACAAAGTTGTTGCTCTTACAATATCAAAGCAAAAGCAGTATTACGATGAAAAGATTGGCAAATGCAAAGGAACCAGCAAACAAGTGTGGAGAACCTTGAAAGATCTCGTTAATAACAAAGATGTACACATTGACTATATGAATAGGTTGATCAATTATTTTATCAAGAATGACATAGTAGGCACCATACCTTTGAGTAATGAGGAAGCTATAACGGCAGCAGTGCCTTTAGAAGAGGAACTTTGGAGATTTCAAGAAACTTCTCTGAATAGGCTACTAAAAACTGATTTTCAATTGAAGAAAAAATCTACGGGTAGTGAAGTACTTACCTGCAGTTTGGTGAAGGAACTGTTTGATTTCATTGGCTACTTCGTTTTGAATATTGTAGTTACAACGCTCAGAACAGGAAAGACGCCTGCATTGTTGAAGAGGAGCATTATAGTCCCAGTAGCCCAAAACAAATAATCCACGTAAGCCAGAAGACTTGTGACCCATCGATCTAATGTCTGTCGTCCAGAAAATTATAGAAATAACAGTGCATGAACAGCTGAGTGAGCATCTATGTGTGATCGGGGTTCTTTTTGAGCGGCAATCAGGGTTCAGAAGGAATCATTCTTGTGAAACTGCATGCCAATTTCTATCTACAAAGTGGAAAAAAGATGTAGATGATGGTAAAGTGATCGTGTGTGTGTTGGTTGACCTATAAGGAGTGTTTGAAACTATTGACAGAAAATTGTTGTTAAGAAAATGTGAATTGTATGGAATTAAGGGTACAGCCCTCTTGGGGGTGGGTAATTACTTACCTGAGCGATTACAAGTGGTACAAGGCAGCGTACTAGTCCTATTCTATTGCTGTTTATCATATGTCAATGATATGTCCAATGTCCTTAGCAATTCTTTTATAAATTTGTTTGGGGATGATACATTAATCTCAGTTAGTGATTCAGTAAGTAACGAAATTGTAGATGTAATAAATAGTGGAATTAGCAAACTTATTTTATGGTTAAAAATAAATAAGATTGAATTAAATGTGAAAAAAACGAAATGTATTCGTTGGAAAAATAATTGCAAGAAATTGGTAGATTTAAATATGCCAGTGAAAATTGAGGGTCAGGTACTTGATTTTGTAGATAGTTTTAAAATATTCAGGTATTTTAATAGATCAGCAACTAACTTTTCATATACAAAGATTTAAATTTAAAGGTTTAGAAAATTCAATGTTTGTTGAAGGTCTAAAAATGTACAACCATCTGCCTATTCATGTAAAGACATCAAGTAATGCTACAATTTTCAAAAAGAGACTTCGGAGACACTATTTTAGTTTGTTGTGCGTGTTTGTAAATTTAACATATTTTTTGTAAATAATATTATTGTTTGAAGGAGCTTAAAGCTAAATAAATAATTTCTATTCTATTCTGTATTTGATCTTTGCATAGGTGAATAGTTTTTATTCCTGATTTCAGAAACGTATAATATGCCATACAGTGACATTGCAAAGCCTTAGTAACTTCAAAGAAATCAAATTTCATAGGTATAACTTGAAATTATTATTATCATTTGTGTCATAATATCACCAGCCAAAAGTTCTATTTCGAACTCCCATTGTCTATTCAGTTTCAGAGATCGATTGATGTAGTTCAACTTTTGAAACATCCATATTGTCTACAAATTTCAAATACCCTCAGCCAAGTAGTTCTTCAGTGTATAAGAACTAGGCATAACTAAATAGTTCTTACTTCCGATTTCAATGATGTGATATTTAACGAAAAGTATACAGTTGGTCTTATCGAATAAAGAGCTGCTAAAAACTTTCAATATTATTTTCAAGCTTCAACGATGCCTACAGCTAAAGTAGGGTAGTGCAAAATCCTAAGCAATTTGCTGTTTAGAAGCCGGTGGGTACAGGGTAATTTTTTTAGTTTCATTTGATTTTTCGGCAGCTGATGTTAGAATACGCTTCTCAAATACGGAAGTGATCTTTAATTGGTGATGTAATCTAATATACATGTGATAAGCAATCATTTTTAAGATCAACCATGAAAATATTAATCTCTTTGAAAAAACTATGGTTTGGCGACGTAAGTGTTTGATGTATTATACATTTCTGGAATCAGAATTGAAAATTCTATTTATCTGAGTAAAAATATAACATGGTGACCATAAGAGAAGACTAAAGTTGGATATTGAGAGCAAGATACTAGACATCAGCAGGAAGTAAGGAACGGGAAAAAAACGATTTTCGGAAAACTCGTTCTTTTCTCCAGAAATTTTGTTAAATGCAATTTTCTAACTTAACTAAACGTGCAAATTTGGACCAATTTAACCGATTTCCTAGACTACAGGAGCTCACTGTTATGTTGCTTGACCGTTGTGATAAGTCAGTAGTGCCATATTCATACAGAAACAGGATCTACATCATTTGTTACAAATGCATTTTCCTTCATGTAATTACGCACACTTGATACGATAAGGCTGAGGCTCGGCACACGTTTCTAGTGCAGTAGCAGCCATTTTTGCCGGCTGTAAAAAGGCTTTTCTCTCCAACCATCACAAACATTGCAGCCAGTGGTGCTTCAACGCTTCACTGTGAGCTTTCACGGGTGTTTCCATCCGCATGCTAAGATGCAGTGCACAAAAGGCCCTTCAACGGCTTAACGTGCCGGAATATTACGAGACGTTTGCGGTGGAAGCGGCAGGCTTTTTTCGTTTCTTTCACTCCAAGAGGAAAAATTACCATTATGGAAAAATATGCTCATCTCCGCTATGTTAATGCTCACATTGCATGGACATCTTCTACACGGGAAAACTGGGTAATACTTTCTTATAGAAAACTCATTGTTTCTTGAGACCTACCGCTCGATTTTGTAGAGAATTGTAGACTCCAGTCTATCAGCATCACGTCTGAACCTCAATACGGAGAGACGTAAGCATTTATTCACAGGGTCTTCAAAAATGTGAAAAATAATCCATTAGTGATCTGAAACGTGCCTTGACTATGACCTTCAAGGTAATTTGGGGGTCGACATTTTTATAGATAGATACCGGAAATAAGAAGGGTAAGAAACTTTATGTTCCCGTACGTCCATAACCTTGACTATGAAGATCAAATGAATGTTTAACGGAAAACATCTACTTTTAATTCCTGAAGTGTAAATTGCGTACATTTTTAAGTTCATATCCTTGCCAATGAAACCTGCCCACGACTTCCCAAAGTGATTTTAAGATCAGATGAATCTTCAAATATGCTTCTTACTTTTCGTCGAGCATATAAAACAGCAAAATGGCGTTACACTGAAATTAATTTATTATTGCGTTAAAATGTTGCAAATCTTTCGCCGAAACCAATCTTTTCAACACTAATGCAGAACGAATGATTTATACTTACACGACTTCTACGCGAGCGGATTCGCGAGTTTAGTCTAGTAATCATATAAGAAGAGTAATATTCAATTTGATCATTGCAAAAGATAATGAAAACTATTATATTAGGCTTCTTTCTAAGTTAGGTACATTTTTAGATACTCTATAAGCAGCCACTAATGTCACATGCGCCGTTATATATGACTCAGTTTACTGGCTGCACGGACTGTTTATGTCCTAATTCCGAAAAACAATAAAAAAATATGCCCCAGTTTAAACGCGGAGAATTATCAGGTATCTAAAGGAGTATATAACTACCAAGTGACCAAATGCAAATCGCAGTCGTTTAGCTGCGATATTTAAGAATGGCCGGCAAGTTGTAAGACGGTCATTCAATAAGCCTTCGTAACCAGTGGACCGATTTTAACTTTTCAAAGCTCCGTTCACTCATTTTTAGGAACAAACATATTTTATGGTTACACAATTTTTGAGTGGTCTTGTAGTTATTCAGATATACCAAGGTCTCTAATTTTTATCACTTTGTGCAAATACTACTTTAAACGGGAGAATTGTCCATTTTTTGTCAAAACCAATTTCAAAGATTTAAAAGTATTGTACTAAATAAGTAAAAACTTATACGAGCCGTCATTTTTGAATGCGGGGAATTAGCTGGCAGCTACAGGAGTATATAAAAAATAGGTCACGTGATGCAAGTCGTGGTTGTTTGGTTGCCATATTTGAAAATCACTTCTTTTATTCATCTTTCAAAACCTCATCATCATTTGCATTGTCCTGAACGTTTGGTGATGATGATGTAATTGGTTTGCTTCTTGTGGAAAAAAACACGAAAGGAACTAATTCTAAATCCGACCAAGTTGGAATGACGGTCGTTGTACCGTTCCTCCATAGGTGATGCTCAGCAAGTAGCTGCGGAATTGGCTAGCAACTATTTTGTACAGAAGTTGATATTAAATCGATTTTTTAAGTACTACTACTGTGGTTTGTTATTTACCATCGGAAAATTGAATTGCGCTGATGAAACCTAGGCTATGGCCGACACATGCAAAGATAGTTGACAAAAGTTTATTTTTAGACTGGATTTTGTGAAATGGGAAAGTCGTATATATCACTACAGACACGTTCATATAACACGTCATCAGTGAAACTAAAGATAAATCAGATACGCTTAGAGTATAGCATAGCACACACTGCTGAAATCGGTAAGCTTTTATCTTCCGTTGACCGCCAAAATCCTGTGTAATTTCCCCCAGAAAATGTGGCATGTGCTTGGCTCAGCGAACACAGGGTGATTCATTATGATGTTATATGTAATTAGCTTCATTTTGATGCCGACAGAAAGGAAACCCCACTACCCTTCATCACTTATTAAAAGTAAGCTTATCCCATGCATGTATACAGACCTTACCCTGGGATCAGAAGTGGGACGCAAAATCGGAATTCAGAGAAGCTAACCTACAGACCTTGATCGAAATGTGTTTGAGATACTGCACAAAAATGTCTGTACAGAGTGGAACTTCCCATGCACCTAGACAAAAAAGAATTTATCGATTCGTGCATATCGTGTATGACGGAAATAAAATGAGTACCAAGAAGATGTTCTGACACAAAATGTGAATTTATGTATAAAAGAAATTGTATTTCACGGCCTCAGACCAAGAGCCGTGATGGATTTTGACAAAAAAGGTGTCGTTGGGTTCAACTTAGCAATTCACTGACAATATAAAAATTTTAGGATGACAAAATGGCGGATTTAGATAATAAAAATCAAATACAAACCAAGATCTACCATAAGATTCCTATTTCACAGGTTACAGCTTAAGCGGCTCGGGGTATTTTGACATATATGTTGTTGGATTCGTCTTAACATTACGAGTGACATTGGCTATGTTAAAATTTCGTTAACACAAAATATCAGATTTCAATAGAAAAAATTGACCTCAAAATTCCTATTTCACGGGCCACGTCTTAAACGGCTTGATGGATTTTGATATAGATGTCATGTTGTTGGATTCATCTTAGCGGTGTCAGTGACACTGACTATATTCAAATCGCATAAAAGCAAACTAGCGGGTTTTGATAAATAAATGGTAGAAATTTAGTATAATCTCTAAGTTATTTCTGATGCAATTGTACTCGCCTTCATAGGGACAGAACTATCCACCAGGGGAACGGGACTTGAGGCAAAGAGAAGACAGAGCTGCTAAAGGGCCCGGCATGCGGCCTATGCGCCGGCATCCTGTATCAAGAATGCCTCTAATTCTATTTATCCATTGATTCGTGCCACGTTCTCAAGAGATACATTCTCAATAGAGTTATTTGAATGTAAATCCCGAGTGAAAACGTATTCGATATGCCATAAAACGTGATAAATCATCTCAGTGTTTGAAAGCCTATAAAACTGATGGAACCCTTAATGCGTCACAACCGATTTTAGTGCTTTGGGCTTGGAGCTTGAATTAAGTCAAAATTCAAGACGCTCGTTTATCACCTTTCTCAGCTGATCTCAATTTTATTATATGTAAGTGTCCTACATAATTTTTATACAATATGAAAATCTCTATAAAATCCACATTTTACAAAAGCCTCTTATATTTGATATTAAGACCGACTTCTCACTGAAACTTGTCAACTGTCGTTATGCTCAGAGGTGAAGAAAAAGTAAATCCAAGATAAAAGTTAGAACGTTAGAAGAAGGCCTATGTTCTTTACTGAAAACTGAAACTGTAATTGTATATAATCTGGCTAAATAAATATTTTTTTGAGGAAGTGGACAGGCAAATTCACCAGCATTGAGAGAGGTGGTTAACACTCATGACATACTCGCCCATAGGGGACGTAGCTCCCCTAAGAATTCGAATGGATCTTGAAATTTACATATTTGACATAATTTTGTCTACAATTTCAGGGATTCTTAGTATTTGTCTCACTGAGAAAATTTGCCAACCCCTCACTTAAAAAAAATTGGGTGCAGGTAAATAATTACCTCTTACCCTCAATGGGAAAAACTTCTGGGGGCGCCCATGACTCATGTGAAAGCATTTATCTCAAATCTGACGAAAAATGTGACAAGCTCACAGACAAGGCTGTATAGGTGTAGATAGCTGACTATATGAGGCTATAGCACGTCTGAATACTGACCATGAATAACTAGACGGAGGCGAATCAGATACCATCATATGCAGATACCCTACAGCACTCAGTTCCAGATAGAATTTATACATTTAGTATTATAATAGTCAACGCACACGATCTGGGGGGTCTGATGGCATGTAAGCTAAAGCCGAAACTATCATGTTGACTTCTTACTCCCTACGCCCCTGGCAACGAATCTGTAATCGTGAAACATTTCGAAAATCAGATATGTTTTTTGGATGAATCATGAAAAGCCACATTACTCATTTCCGTGGGTCTGTCCGTCTGTCGGCCTGCATGTCTTTCGATCTGCCTATTAATCCTTGGCGGGCCTATAACTTGGAAAGTACTGCTCGGATTTTGATGGAATTTTCACACAAGGTTATTAATAGGGCAAGGACAAAAGTGCATGAAGCGAAAAAATAAAAATAGCAAATACTTTTTTGACGTTCCAGAGGCTCTTTGCCGTTTCCAGAAAAATTTTAGGAGATTAAACGTTGAGATATGCGGTTGCATATGATATATAAACATATCATACGGGTAACTATAGAAATTATAAAGGCGATCTTGCGGCGGTCGACATATTTGATTTGAAGTGACACTTTACTTATTGTGTTTCTCTCAAGGCTTTTCATCTGATGCCCATTTATAGGGGTGACTATGGGAATTGTAAAATCGCCAAATTTCGACCATATTGGCATATTGGATTTGGAATGACGTAAGTTTGCTTATTGCATTTTTCTCGTGAAGCTCTTTTACTTAATACCCATATCATATACGTATACTTTGTAAATGGTAAATCGCCATTATGTAGTATACGCCATATTAGACTCAAGCTGGCGTCAGTTAATTCATTATGTGTCAGAGGAACCAAACAGGCGTAGAAAATTTCAGCTAACTTGGTTGAGGTTAATGGGTTCAAAATTCAGTCTCAGGATGTGTCCCACACATTCATTACTAACGAACTAACATACTAACAGGTATTTGTCCAAGCCTTGTAAAAAGTGACACTGTTAATGCAATTTATATTGAATCCCAGCTCACATTAAGCCAGGAGAAAACGAAAACGGTTCAGAGTGAATTCGGATTTTCTGTCTCTCTGAAAATACTCTGAATTGCCATATAAGTAATATTTTATTAATTACCTAAATGCGCAAATAAGCCTTCATAAATGATTTTGAATTGTATTGCTTACCGTTTTCGGATTTGAAATCTCTAGTGCATATATGTGGTGTTTTTAACAAAGCTGAATTGAAATTCATGTAACACATATTGGCTTAACTTGCGGAGAACTCTGTACATGAACAACTTTGACAGTTAATTTTTATAAAAAAATTCTACTCGTTTAATTACATGGAGTAGAGAGAAGGACAGCTCCTTCGAAAATGTTCACAGACTACTTACAATACGAACATCGGGAGTGAAAATAATGAGGAAAGTGAATGATTTCAATAAAAAGTGAGTGAAAGTGAGATGGATCGGAAAAAGTGAAAAAAGTGTGTCGTCAGCATCCCTGTTAGTCAGACACTTCGGGAAGATACACAAAATAATGAAGAAAATTTTACCATTGTTAAATACTTTTTGACTTCCCTCAGAAGAGAATGAAATCACAAAACATAAAATAACGAAGTTTATCGAAGTCTGCATGTGAAGGTATTTTTATTATAGCCGATTCAAAAATATTTCCTTCGTTTTCTTGTGAACAATGAAATTTACATTGTCGGGCAAAACTAATAGCCATAGGGTAAAAGGATTGCAATGTTCCTGGACATGGAAAAATCTGTCTCAAACTGTTTATTTAAATGCATAAAATTGAGATTGCAAAATCTATATTCAAGTTCACCTCCTGAGTTGATACACGCAATATGGTCATCCTGCAGCATCTTAAATTGTTGCTGTGGATGAACAGCACTCGTATTCATGTGACCCACACCTAGATCGCTTTTAAAAAGCCAAGGAAGGTCATCCACCTCAAAGATGTCCCATCGTCACTCAAGATACATGCCAGCAGCATTGATGTACGAGGGACATTTTTCAAATAAGAACCGTTTTGCAAAATAGTCAGATAAACTTTATTTATGAACGTAAATTGTATCACAATCTAAAATATGAACATTTTATTTTCAACATAGACACCATAAACATTTAAACATTTGTCGATTCGTGGGACTAGCTTATGAATATGGTCGTCAAAGAATGTTGCCGCCTGACCGTTAAATCAGGTTTAATTTATTTCCTTCCACATGTCATCATTTTCTAAGCGCTTTCCAAATAATTCCTTAAGTTTTGGCAAAATACAAAAGTTTGATGGTACTAAGTCAGGGCCGTATGATAGATTATCCAGTAATTCCAAACGGAACTGCATCTGTGTTCTTACCGCAACGTGAGGTCGAGCGTTGGCGTGAAGTAGAATAGCGCCGCTAGAGAGCAGGCCCTACCGGCGGTTTTGAATAGCGCGCCTAACCTTCAATGATGTCTCACAGCACCTCTCAGCAGGACGGACTTTATTTCATCTAAAAACCGAATTACTGAGCATTCCTCACAATCGGCGTATTTACTGAGTGATATGGAGACAAACAGTAACCGCAACCAATAAATTTATTTTTATTAATAGCGGCGTAGTGAAAAAACTCACCAAGCATGTCTTCACTTTAAAAGTCTCGTACTATGCGAAAATAGCATATCTCATGGTATCCATCTCTGCGACCATAACCAAGCGCATACAACGTTGATTCATGCTTTTGACTAAAAAGGATGCAACAACGTTGTATACGCTTGCTTAATTGAAGTATTTGTGAAACAGAGCCTCTTGCTTTCATTTGGCAGTGCTACTAATTACACAGTTATATAATCATACCGATTGTCCATTGGACTACAATATTACCGGAATATTTACCAATTATAGCAAAAATTAGAGATAGCATTGCAGAGTATCGTTAATACTTCTATCGAAATTAATTTCCCATCAATTCGGGAGTATATTAGCACGGCCCAGATTGGCCCGTATCAACCTTTGTTTATCCATGCGTACGGTATAAACAACAATTAACTGGACAATTGAAATGTAGTTCAAAATGAACAGTTCAGCTCAATAGCCGACAATTTGCAAAATTATTTGTTTTGTACAGCTGAACGGGTTGATGAGAAAATAATAATATAAATTTATCGGATCGAATCGGAATATGGGTACCAATTTCATGTGCTGCGTGAAACAATGTTGTTTTCATATGATTTCATGTTGACATTGTTTTGTCACGAAACCAGCTGTTTTGTTGACAATTCGTGCCAATCTCATTGTAAAGTGCATCCAAATAGGTAGATTATTAAATAAAATCATTTTAAAAAACCATATTATCATGATGTATAGGTATGGGAGTTGTGTTCAATAAATAATATTCTCTAAGTGCCCTTTCAGCTGCTTCTACAGAAAATTATTCTTGAAGCAGAATTTTCAGGAATATTCTGGTATGATTGCGCCACAGTTTCACTAATCAAATGAGAAATATTTTGCTCCATGTCATTAATTCTATGCTGATCGATTGAATGACTTCTCGTAGTAACATTTTGTAATCTTGACGTGCTCCTAGAGTCCTGGTAATATCTTTACATCTGCTACGAAAAATATTATGATTTGGCCTTTTTCATAATCTCATTCTAAAAGGATCCCTTTTTACCAATCTGGATGTTGCCAGGTCCAAAATTGCCTCAAAAATTGTCCAAACAGCGTTTTTGAAATAATTTCAAAAAAAAATGTTGATGCGCTCAAGTCAGGCTTTTTAAAATATGTGTGCGTGTGTGTGTGTGTGTGTGTGTGTGTGTGTGTGTGTGTGTGTGTGCGTGCTTGCGTGCCTGCGTGCGTGCGTGCGTGCGTGCGTGCGTGCGTGTGTGTGTGTGTGTGTGTGTGTGTGTGTGTGTGTGTGTGTGTGTGTGTACGTACCATACGAATTTTCAATGTAGGATCAATTCTACTAGCTACAAGGTATCTTAGTTCACAACTACAGCAACCGATTTTTATTACCCTCTTCAGAGTACGAGACCTTGTGTACTACGAAATGGCCCTCACATGTTAAGGAATACAAATTCAGCAGATGATACTTATGTATTATTAACTGGGACCTTGAGTAACGGTGAGATGCCCTCGACGCTTAGGCAAGCAGAGTTACGCCGCCGTGCAGCAATAGTGGTATAGCGTCGATGAAGGGCTGAAAGGCTACAGATTGGCCAATTTTTGAACATTACTAGGCGCCAGGATTGCAGAATTGACAGTCAGGTAGTCGACAGCGCGCGACACGATAGTCCAGTCGACCTAGATATAAATTTGTCATAAATTGGTTCCAAGTGTTGTTGTAAATCAGTGCGAAACTATAATATATATATATAATATATAATAATTAGACTTCAAATAGTGAAAAACGGTGATTTTGTTACAAGAGATACGTCAAACTCCGAAGTATGGGTCCAAAGTTCTTAAGTAGTAATTGATCTTGAATTACCACTACATGTACCAGCAATACCTCAAGCTCCAAACTAGAAGCAAAAATAGTCCAAATGAACATTTTCCTAGTTTTTTGTACTAGTCAAACACATCTTAACGAAACGAATAGGGTCAATTCGGCGACTTATGAAGGAATAAGATCAGGTTTTATGGGTTAAATCAACTCGGATGTATGAAATACCTCGAACAATTTCCAGCAGGGCATGCTGCGAGAGCTTTGCTCATTCAGTTCTTTGAAGGCATCTCTGTAACCCTGTTCGAGCAAAAGTAAAAAAGAATTACTAGACAAACGGCTACCGGCGAGATTGGCTGTAATCCTAGTATGCTGCTCTCCATACCAATCCGATCAGTCTTCGCGGTTCCAGTATCAACGGTTTCCGAGATACAGGACGCACAAGCATACAGAATTTTAGCCAATTTTACCGGGAACTATTTTCCATGAATATTTCGATCCGCACCCTGTAATTCTAGCCTGCGTCTTTTGATTAAAAAGGCATGGACGATAGGATACAAAGATATCAGGACATGTGACCATAATTTATTTTCCATGAAGACTTTATGATTTTCAGCAATCAAAATAACGTTTAAAGAAAATGTTTCTGAAGATAGGCTGATAAACGTATAGTACGAATAGATGGTCGAATCGGCATTAAAGAAGGTAGTAAGTATCAATCCACTGGCTAAAGGAATCATAGAATCATGGTGCGTATCGCAAATTCATATATTTTTACAATTTACCATGCCTGCTCACCCTGTCGAAAAACATTGATATTAAGAACATGCGTCCATGGAGACTTTTGCTCAGATTGGTATGGACAACAATTTACAGCCAACGTCAGCCAGTTTGATTGGGAACCATCTGCCATAAGGAATATGCTATTCCCCTATCTGCTTTAGCTTTATCATTCTCTCGCCATAAGTAATATATTTTATTTATACAATTATAAGAAGGAGAACAAGAATAAAATCTAAATGATATCCTATCCTTATATTGAGCATTGCTGACCAGAAATAGATGTTCCAGGTAATCTCTAGTGTTGAAGTTGATACTCATATGTCGCGCTGAAAGTAGTTAAGAACTAAAAGCAATTATTTAATATAAAAAACGCGATACGTGAACTTTGGTAATAATAATGATTTACTGGAGCTATTTCACAGAGGTGTGCTTGAACAGGTCAGATTTAAAGTAAGTTAGAATATATCATAGAACTTACAAACAACAAACAATACGTAAACAAGGTAAGCATAAGTCAAACAGAAGGGGCAATGAAAGGTAAAAAATAGATACCTTAAGACTACATCTAAGAACCTAGATAAATAATAAAGTTATTACCAAAAAGAAAATATAAATACGTGATCATACTTAAAGATAATTCATCTTATTTTCAAACTTTCTGGCTACCATCATAAAATAGTATCAACAAATTGCCCTTCTAGCCATTCCCAAAATCCCTACAATTTCTTAGGTGGATATCAGAACCCCATCGTTTGTCTTCCACACTGTTAACCCGCCAGAGAATGATGGTGTGTCTTCCAAGACTTCGATTACAAAGCTCGGGCTTGTCAAGATTTCCCAAAAAAACCGTACCCCTACTAGGATATGAGTTTAATTGCCATTCAGGCTATTACCTTTTCTCAACGATATGATCATCATTTAAAAGGTCTATGGTTGGATTAGTCAAACAGCTTTTGCAGATATCCCGATGGCCTGCCTGTAATGGTCATCCCGTATCGCCTCAGAATCTTCAGAAGTATGACAGAGGAAAACAAAATGAGGTAATCGTCCGATATAATTTTTTTTATACTGATACCGTCGTGTTGGCATCATGGAGGACAGCTTTGAATAGCAACTTCCGTGACCGTCCGGTAGAGAAGCCTCAGTGTCAAGTATACTGAACACTCCAAACATGTGAGCAGTACTTTAGGCCATGTACAGAGTCAGGTTATGTGGAGGAAAGTACTTTTTAGCCCTAAGCAAATAACCCAACTTTTTCCCAGCCGTTGTTCTCGGTGATCTGGACACCGACCATCCGAAATGAATGGCTCCCTAGCAGAATTCGGCCATCTATCCAAGCGAGGTGTATTATAGGGCTCTTTTTGTTAGTCATAGTAAAGTATTGCTCTTCGGAAATTTTACCTTTTCTCTCCAGCTCATCGATAGGGATTGGATTGGCAGTATGAATGCCTGCATGTACGTGCAGTAATCAGCAAAGCTATGGATCAGTTCGACGTTACTGATAAGGAGGTGCTTATGTAGGAGAAATAATGTCGCTAAGATCGATCTCTGGGGAACACCCGCGCTGATGCTGTGGGATGAAGTGCAGAACTCGTCAATATCGAGTGACATCTTGCGATAGCAGGGGAAGTCAGCCACCCATCCACAAAGCTTCTTCGGATGGCCATAGAATGGAGGCTTGCACAAGGAGCTTTTCACAAAAGACCAGCATGCCAGAGCTGATAGAAAACTTTCCTGATGTAAAGAGCGACGGCAAGAGCCTCAATAGAGCCTTTTGAAACTTGTAATCGCCTCTACCAGCAATACCGCCGATTTGCGGGTCATCGTAGGAAGGCTTCCATACCACTAGATCCCAAGCTTCACGAATTATTTGGCGTTATTTCTTTAATTTTATGAGACCATTCCTATAATTCAGAAGTTGTTGATTTGTTACCAATCTCATTTAGCTGTTTCGAATTTCTTAACACGACTCTTAAATATATATGTACAGCTTTTTACATTTCGGATAGGCGTCAATAGAATCGAAAGTTTCACGCCTTCAATCAAGTCCAAAGGAATAAAATTTCTAAAACAATTACCCGCGAGGGAGTCCAGGAAAAGCCTCGGGTGTTTTGCTTGCTCAACGAATTGCTCAATTTCCCTGGCACGGTTAAAACAAATACGTGCCATTTGAAAACTTACAGCACCAGTAACATAGTTCAGACAGTATAGCAGTCCAATATATTTAAAAAATAAAACTAAAACGCAGTATGTTACTACTAATTCATAACGATATATTCCTAATGATCTGCTCCACTTTCTTATTTCAAGAAAAATAAAAAAAATACAATATTTGTCTCTTGATGATTTTGCAAGTTTTCAAGATGGTCCTCATGTGTGATTGGATTGGAAAGCATAAAATACAGTGAAATCATAACAAGTGGGCTCTGGATATATGAGAAACCAGTGCTACTTATAATTATAATAAGTTTCCGACAATTGTCCACTTAAATACATCTGTTACTGAGAATATTCAATCCCGTTTAATTGAAATTTGATTTCTTAGACTTATATGTTTATTACATATCGTCTCTCTTGAGCAAGACTCCAGAAATAAGACTATTTCCATTTCAAACGTGCCTACTTGGGAGACTGGATATATGAAACCCTATATAAGTGATCAAAAATTCTAGGTCGCATGAGATCCCAGATATACAGGTTTTACTGTATTTTTATATCGCATGACAGCTCAAGAAGCTTACATGTGTGGGCGCCTGCAGGAGTTTTCCTCAAGTCGGGGAGGCGATTAGACATCTCAATAAAATAAAAAGAATATTGCCGAAGGGGAATTTTTCTGATACCCTGGTTCCAAAAATGTTTATAATTTTTCCGTAGCTGCTCCAGATTTCGAGATGTAAATGAATTAGTATTTGAAAAAGTGCAAACTATGCCATTTTCGGCATAGGTGATGTCCACACTTGACAGATGTGAACCACAACGCGGACAGATGTAAACTTACTAATTGATGCGCGAGGAAATCTATAGGCATAATTTAAAACGAGTTAGCCAATTCTGACAATATTCAACAGTCGGGGCAAGTGCCAAAATCTCCACCATCAGCGTCATGCCAACAACGGGGTGGCCTGCCATCGACCCACTCAACCTGTGGACGTCAAGCGATACAGACGTTATGTTGTGCACTAGCTGCTAGCGACTTCGTATGCTTGAAACTGTTACTAAAATGAAACATTGTTTTTAAGTGATGCTATGAACTTCCGAAAATGTTTTGTATCTTTGATGGCATTAGTAAATTGTCAGCCAATTTGTAATTTGCTTTATTAGTGGCGCCACCTACACGTTCCGCAAGTAAAACCGCGTGACAGTGTGCTAGTAACCTATAAATAAGGGTTGGGGAGAATTATTTTAGAGTTTCTAAGTCAACATTAGAATTTTTGATCACTTGTTGAATTATTTACACACTAAGACTATTGTTAGTATTGTAAAAAATATGGATTCAAAGTTTGGACAATTAAAATGCCTTCGTAATGAGGTGTTGTGAAGTGCGACAGTAACCCAGTAATTAGAGCCCCGAAACACATAAAATATGAGGTTATGTCTCACCCACATTCGAGGTACCTGACGTTACGTGGACATGACCTATTGCTTTGAAGACATTGATTTAACCATAAACAATATTATTCCTAGCGAAGTAGATAGTTGTAAGGATATATAGTGATATTTTCCTTCCATGTTGACTGGTTTAACGTAGAGGAAGGTTCAGTACCGATAGGTAGAAGAAGGCGCGGCCAGGAGGCGAACTTATTTAAGTTTATTTTTCATTTTAATTTTAACCAACGACTGCCGTTGCTCTTCTTCCACTTCCCCTTCTTCTGATAATGCCCAAACGTAAATAAATAATAAAAACAGTAGTTATGAATTCTTGGGAAATGGCGCAAACTTACTGGGAACTTCCACCCAAAGCCAGCCTCCGTAGAAGCGGTGGAGTTTTATGTTTGGATTGCATTAATATTTTACATATTCTAATGCTTTAATTTTGCCTCTAACTGCTGTAAAATACATAATTCTCTTTGTACGATGAAGTTTTGGCCGACCTAGAGTTTTTGTTCTAGCATGGTTAGAGCTGAAGTTATGACTTGCTAGAAACTAAAACTCCGCGCTATTGTGTACACAAATGCTCAAAATTATATCCGCTTTTAGTTTGCAACTGCAGCTTACAGTGGATAGGGAAGCAAGGTTAGTGGTTAGAAGAGTTATGGTTGAGAGTCCTTGTACATAAATTACATATAATTGTGAATAAAATTTATTCTAACGTAACATAATTATGTAGCATCTTAATTCAGGTCAAAATGTGATATATGTTAATATTGTCTAGTTCGGTTTTTTATTTACTTTAGGGCCAATTTCACCAACAACAGTCCGTTATTCTCCACCTATAGGGTAACAGCCCGTCAAATACAGCGAATGAGCTTCAAGTTCCAATCAACAAATTTTAGCAACCAATAGCTATTAATTGTTGAAAACAAAATACTGTCAAAGTATGAGATGACATCTTGTCATTCAAACATCATCAGCTTATTGAATATTAAGAAATTACATATGATTCAGTCAAAACTTAAAAAAATGTTTAATTTTCCAATAAAATTCATGATTTAATTAATATTGTTGATTTTTTATTCATGTTTATATTATTTTCATCAATTGATATGCGATTTTACAGATTCATTAACATCTACTGGGTGTTTTTTCTTATAGACCTCTTGCAGATAGCCATTAAGCACCTACTTGATGACTGGCTCTACCAAAAAGTTCATAGATACTGCTCGTTTCCAAACATTCATTCATTTACTTGCCGTTCATCAGAACCATTATGGTACCTTAGATTGATATTCCCACAAAACCATTCTGATTCTTTAATATCCATACATCCATAAAGTTGAATATTTTTCGTTGTTCAGGAACATAACAAACATCCACACTATATTCACAGCGAATAAGAAATACCCAAATATATGTCGTAGAGCTACCAGCAAACCTAAAACCTGCAGAAAAACTAGAAATTTGCAATATTTTTCTTTTTTCACTGAGTACATATTCTGGGTTATATTTATATTAGACGTTATTTGAATCACAAAACATATACACTGATTTGAATAACAGCTGATTATCTCCTGATATTTTAAAACTAACTATATCGACTAGTGACACATAATTCTGTCGGATCCGTCAAGACTTCGTCCAGTGGAGCAAAGTCTGCCAACTGTCGAAATAAACTTTATTAATTCCAAGTCTTATTTTTGTTTTACTGTGCCTGCTTAGATATTCAAATACGGCCAGGAATTATTAGCGCCTGGCTATTTTAGTCCTTCAATAACTCCTTATTTTAGAACTCTCCTTATTTTGTTTTTCCACGCATTATGGTAGAAAGAAATGGATGATGTCAAGGTGACAGTTGTTATGTGGCAGTGGCAGTTGTTTTTTTTTTGTCTGAAATAGGTAAGTAGGCTTTGTGTATTCATTTTTATTTTTATAGCGTTTCCAGAATTTCATATTTCAAAACGATGTCAAGGGCCGGCAGGGGAAAATCTTTCTCTGAGATCTGAAAATCATTAAACGCGCTGTTTTCAGTCTATTTTATTCTATCCCTTGGGGAAGTACAGAACGAAGAAAAGACTACAGTGCTCAGTGGCCACTCAGTGGCTCAGTGCTCGTCTGTAATGATAATATTCAAATACTAATAAACACCTAAATAGCTTTCTGGCCTTTCAATTTCGAAGCTACCAGTCCTCGCTTAGAGATGGTAGCACAGTTAAGGAAAGACTCTGGGTATACGGTTACGGATGTTTAGGATTCCTCTCGATATCGATATATCGTCATGAAACCATCGATGCGTAAAGATCGATGTTCTACGTCCGATGTATCGATATTTTCGATACATCAATATATCGTCTATCGTCGCCATCCCTATATTATATCCCCACCAGTCCCCAGTCAAAAACCGTAACCACCAATATTTTATCACTATTTATAATTCTTTTTAGCTCTTATTTTTCAGTAATTACTAATAATTTTAGGTCTGTCTACAGTAATTGCATTATGCACCTCGGGGATGTAGGGATTAACATGTTTTACACATGCTGGTGTTTTAGGATGGTGACGACCATACTGTTTTGATTGCTTTGAAGAAATTCATTAATGCACGAATTTATAACAAATGATTACTATTATGATGTAAAGAGAGATGAGGAATTGGTTGGAATACATTTTATATTCTATTTTCTTGCAAATCCGCACAATTCAACAGGTATGTGTAGCTATAATGATCACATATACACACAGTATATTGGACTTAACAAATATCGAGATTGCCATGAATTAACAAACGACCAAACCTGCTGCCAAATTTAACAGCTAGACAATCGACCTATTATTTCTCCCATTCCCACTCGCTGAGGGGATAACGGATGGTCAAATGTACACCTATAACATAAATCAAAATACATGAAAGTTGTCCTGTTTTCTCTGTACAAAAGCATCATGTTGGAATCAAAAAGTGGTCTTTTTATAATACAGTCGAATTTTTACGATTTTATTCAATATTTTAATAGAAATCACTGATATTCTGAGACCTTTGACAGCTTCCGTCAAATTGCATTTCGATAAGGTATTTTCCTATTGGTCCATAATATTGATGTTTGGTGAAATCGGCCCTAAGTATCTCAATTCGGGTGAAAGTTACATACTCGGGAATATTATATATATCTAGTATAGTATTTATTTGTTTACTTTGGTATTTCCGTTATTTTGTAGACCAATAATTTGATGTATATGAGACCGTGGTAAAGTCATTATTCAATGTTTTACTTTATTCTTAAATAGTACAAGTGAGCGAATCTGTTGTAATCTTTCAGGGGACATATTATAGCACCCAGGTCCCAGAAAGCTGTAGGATCTTTGTAAGACATTTTTTCTGGTTTTGGCACTTCTATAAGATTTTTTGAACATACAATAGTTCATATTCACTCTTCCTATGTTTCAGCCAGTATGAGCGTTTATCAGTATAGTGTATAAGTATAGTTGACGAACATCAAAAGTATTTGCTTCTTGGAAGAATAACTCTGTTGGTAATAGCTTTGGCTTCCTACACATCGTCTTTATAATGAATTTTTGTATCATTTCCAAGTTTCTAACATATATCATATTTGCAATAAAACTGTAGCTAAAACTTTGCACCGATACAATATCATATTTGGTGTTATCCACTGATATATTTAAAGCTTCGTAAGTAGGCAAGTTGTTGGAGTAATAACAGAAGCGGATAAAGTTAATTTTGCTGGAGTTAATTGTATTCGACTGTCAAACCATTGATTGCCTTCTACAAAATCTCGTTCTATAAATGATTTTGTTTCATCCCAACTAGTTGGACCATAAAGGACCGTATCGTCAGCAGTGGTTCTATACATCGGAAAGAACAATCCCATGATCGATTCTATTCCTACACTCTTTTCTCAGAAGGGTCGATTATAGACAATGACAAGATTAATCTTTTTGTATATTAATATGTATGAGCCTAAGAAGTTTTAGAAGAGGAAGGTAGAGTCAACCTAATCTCTTATCTCTGTTTACAGTGAGCTTTGCGCATCTTCCCTATTGTTTTCTATAATAATCATATTATATTATTAAGTAAAAGTATATTATTATAAGGATGTGGGGTGATAGACTGTTAACGTATTTTTTTTTAAGTTAGTAGGTTGTTCGGAAAGTTCTTGCGGTTTTTGTTATTTAAATTGCAAATGACATATTTTACAATAAAATTTATTTATAGTACTTTGACATTGTATATCATTTTAGAGCGCGCTTTCCGCTCTGTCTAGACGTTGTATTCGTTTTGTTTTTCGTTAATTTGTTTTTTTAAGACTTCAAATATAGGTTGGACAAGAGGCAATTTCGCACGATTTTATTCTTCCAGTTCAAATTAGGTCGAAAAGCTGCGATATCAACGATGCATTTAGCCAAGTATCCACCAGCGAACATACGGCACAATGGTTGTCCAAGAAATTCCGCAGCGATGGCGAGAGCCTTGAAGATGAAGGGCGCAGTGGTCGGTCACATTATGTCGTCGACGACGAATTAAAGGCCCTGGTGGAAGCAAACCCGCGCACATTTGTTGGCAAGCTTGCGGAGGAGCTTGATGTGGGTATTGCGATTATTTCCGACCACTTGAAACGGATCGGAAAGCCAAACAGCTCGATAAATGGATACCGCATGAATTGAGGTCGTTTTTGAGGTGGCGTCTGCCCTTGTTCTATACAACAAAAACGACCCGTTCCTCGAACGGATTGTGACATGTGATGAAAAGTGGATTCTCTACGCTACGACAATAGGCGACGTTCTGCGCAATGGTTGGACAGCTACGAGGCTTCACAATACTTCCTGAAGCCGGAACTGTATCCAAAGAAGGTGATGGTGACTGTTTGATGGCCTGCAGCGGGTCTCATCCACCACAGCTTTCTAAATCCGGGCGAAACGATTACGGCGGATAAGTACTGTCAGCAACTCGACGAAATGCATCAGAAGCTCAGACGTATGTGCCCTAGATTGGTCAATATGGGGGCCACTCGTCGCACAACTGTTTTGTCAAACTAAACTTATGAACAACATAATATATTAATACACTTCCAGTTCCGGTGACACAACGCACATACTATATTAGACATATACCACACATATAGATTTCCCCGTACATTTGCCCTTAAAGGAGATAGCAAACGGCGCAGTCACGTGATATCAGCATGCGAGATGAGCGCAATATTATCTAAATATACTAGCATTTAGCTGTTGGATTACATGGGGTTAGAGCACTTTTAGTGACGAGATGTCCCAAGACAAAAATTGGCAGTTCGCGTGAATTTGCCGATATAAGTCACTGTGATCACGCAAAGTTCTTATAGTTATTTGATGACATTCAGCTGTTATAATGTTTACTCTAACCGATCATAGGGGTATCTGACGTCTCACACCTTGGCCATTCTTGTCGCGAATGATAACGAGGACATGTATCTGATAAACAGACAAAGAATCCTTCAGAATATAAAAATGCCAACAAATGTCTGCTTGCTTCTCACAAAATGAGTCATATACCGATTGAATTCAATACAGTTAAGTGTATGGATATGACACCCAAGAGGTTCAAATTGCCCTTAGAGGACAGGCAGTCGGCAACTAAGGCATTAAGTTTGCTTATTTCCACTGTGTTAAAATGAGTGATCAACGGTGGTGAACGATCAATTGCGTGGAACAGTTTATTGTTGGAATGAAACATGAATGAGCGCTGCATTTAGGTTTTCTGTTAGAGCCTTGAATTGTCGAGCGGTAATGCTGCCAATGTCAACAGCTTCTAGATATATCTCAACGTTCGTGGTCAACTATCAGCAATAAACGAGTTTTCCAGGCGGCTGAAAAATAATAAACTTGTCCCTCTGTGGGATAATTTATATTTTTTTGATTGGGGCAAGATGGGACAAATAAGGAAAGAGCATAATTATATCAATTCTCTCCTGATTTTCAGCAGGGAAGGCGGCATGAGATGGAAGGGCCAAATTGCAAATTTCCTTAAGTAGCTTCTAACTTTTCCGGCCGCAATTTATTCAATTGACAGAGAGGTGAGGGAAAGGTAAGAGGATGCTTCTGCTGCTACTCCACTAATAATTATATCAGAATATAATTTTTGTCGGCGGCTGTAGCCGGTAATTTTCCCTTGATTTGATTAATTACCACCCCTCTAAAGTTTTGCGTTAAGTGGTGGCTCCAGTGAGCGCGAATTTACCAGACCATTCTCCAGAGTCCTTCAAGCGCTGGTAGCTGTCGACAGGTTTTCAGTATGAAAATAAACTTAAGGTAGCTTCTGAACTCGTCTTGATTGTCTTTTCGTAGTCCAAAACATGCCTTGATATGCAAAAATAACAGACAATTTTATGAAAGAAATGTGCTGGTCGGCAATTTTTTATTAGTATGACAACGAATTTGACATAAGCTGTGGATTTCATTCTGTGACTACCATTGAGATTCATCTCGTTTTTTTCTATGGACAATAACCTTTTCATGAAACAAATAAACTATTAACATTGTGTTCTATTATGTAAATTATAAAATATTTTTTTTAGGTTCCATACCAGGCCAATTCTATAAATCGTAATTTAACTTAAAACTAACGTTGTAATTAAGATATCTGTTCATATTACTTAAACTACACAAAAGGTCTGTAGGGCTGTAATTTTAACGTCGACGACAGATGTCAACAAAGTGAGGGATCGCATGGTTTTTTCATTTTCTCGAGTTTATTTTCCAACATTTTGAATTCGAAGTCGTTTTAATCGTATGAGATTTCGAAAGCAAACGTGAACTATATTAATACTTTTCGAAAAAGGATCCAGGGAGTTGTAGACAATGTTTCTTCGTGAAGAAACTGGATTTCGTGACCTACACTCTGACAAAGTTCATGAATAATGTAGCTCTTCAGTGTGGTTACAACTTTATAAACAGTTCAGTGCATTTCAGTATGAAATAGTTTTTTTTATAATCTTTAAGTCTCATCTGTGACCATGTAAAAATTTCAGCTCTAAATTAGTATACATGACATACATACATAGTATGCAGAAATCTTGAAAGAAAATTGTTTTCTTCGCAACAAAAGGAAATAGATACACCCGATTTGATTCAAAATGTGTATAATATTGTATGTTTATCGAATATCGTAGTGCATCTGTTCAACTACTCACAAATACGAAATGTTTGAATATGTTTAGAAAAAATAAAACGCAACCCTTCGCATAAAAATAACACTTATCTTTCGGAATGGTTTGTGATTCATATCGGCAAGGTAAACTCGTGTATTTTGCTATAAAATGCCCTTTGAACGAATCCTGTATATTGCTCAATAAACTAGTAGTGATGGCCGGAAAACAGGTGTTTTGGGATAAATTATTCGAAATTCTCAAAAACTACTTGACTAATCTCTCCAGTTTTGATGTGGTTATTTAGAACTATGAATCCTGCAGATTTGAAGAATTTCAAGTATCTGCGTGAAACTATTGTCACATTACCAAGTGCCAAAACTTGCATTTTGCCTCGGTTTTTGGGGATAACTTCTTTGCTCGGACCCTTTTACGTGTGGTCTGATAAAGACCTAAAAATCTTATTTGAAGAGTTTTTCCGTTCCAGCCATCACTTTCGATGGAATCCCAAAAAACACGTTTTCTCATTTTTAGTTGTCGAATAAACAGTTTTCCCACAAAAATTTTATGCGTCCATGTTCTAAATACCTCCTTTATTAACTCCACTATACAATTATTTCGCAAACCAGGGGTATTTTCGTCCTATACGATTAGACTAACGTTACATATAATTTTTTCTAATTATTGTACCAGAATCTACTACGACCCATTCGACCTTACCCGTTAGCATTTAGTATAATGATAATTAAATTAAGGTCAAAGCTGAGTCAGCCCAACGAAACTCGAACGTCGTCACAGCCCAGTTAACGTGGGTGCCTCGCGTCGACCCAGCACACCAGCAACCACTACATTCTATCGTTCTGCGGCCAGTGCTTCTCCAAACTTTGCAGCTTTCAGGGACTTTCCATGAATATGGAGCAGTGGAGCGGCGCGGTATGCTTTATGACCCCCTGTGTCTGTGTCCTGATTCCCTATTGAAGAAGAGTTTCGCGTAGACCACATAGCTGGTTAACTAAATTTATCACGGTTAACAAGCATATTTTGAATTATTTGTGCTGCGATGCACCAACTAGAAGTTTGAGTCAGTAAAACTGATATACAGGAATGTTCACCGAAGTTTGAACAGAGGATAATTGATCATTCCCAATCAGATAAGAACAACTGTTTTGTTGCCAGATCTTCATTGTTTTTTGGGAACAACTAGACTATCTTAAATTTGAACGAAAATGTATATTTTGAAGCCTTTAGCAATGAGGGGTGAACGTGGGAGTGAGCAACTCATACTTAGCGAATATCCCTCATTAGGGTATCAAAAGATTAACGAATAAATATTTTAATGGAAATTTAATTGAAATCTCCCAAACAAATGAATTGATCTGAGTTTGGGCTTTTTTTCCAATCGAAAGTATCATCTTTCGAACTGATTCTTAGCTACGTTTGAAAATCGGTGCCTGTAAAAGTTATGGGGAAGGAGGCGGGTGATTAAAGACTTTCGTGTATGGATTACTAAGCCTTTATGATGGTTTTTAGTAGTTCTGCTAATTTGAATTGAATTTCGACGGTTTTTCAATTTGTGTAGTGAATAGTTTGCTGTTTTGCTGTATATTAACCATCTAGAACTCGTTAGGATAATCTCCAAGTACCCAGAACTAGGTCCTGGTTAATATTCAACAACACCACGAATAATCTAAAAACTGGTTCAATATCTCAGGAAAATATAAATCTGATATCCACCAAAGTTTGAACAGGAGAATAATCAATCATTCATGATCGGAAAGTAGTAACCGCATTGTTGCCAGATGACTAGTATTTTGGCAGAAACAATACTGTTTCTTAGGTTCTTTTTTTCAGGACACTAACACTCTGGTACCATTAGTATAACCTCGAAATAGCAAAACTATTTAGTCTACATATGAAGAGAGACAACGCGGTCAAAATTATATTATTGCTAGATCATTATCACAATTAGATGGACTCGAGCTAGATATGTTTAAACTAAGGGGACCAGTTATTAAATAGGGTGCTCTTAGTGATAGACCGTAATTACAAGTGCGCATAACCAACTTCAACGCGAAAGCTTCATAAAACAAGTGGTCTGAAATGTCTAGCTTACAAGATACAGGGTACCAAAGTTTAAAAAACCTACCTGCTGTCAGAGGAAAATAATAGCAAGCTGTCACGGAAAGTCAAATATGTTTATAACAACGAACAACACTCCCTAATAGGAACGATTAAACTTGAATTTATTTAAACAAACATTTTACGTGTAATGAAGTTGTTCTTATTTTTTTCATCGAAAACGAAGTAAGAGTCAAGCAGGTACCAAGAGATATAAACGTTCTATCATAGCTGCATATTTTAAGGTCAGTAGCATACATTTCTTAGTCAATAGTTTGCGTGAGGCTGCCCTGTGAAATGCCACTGGGATTCATAATTACCTTCTAGTTCGTAATAACTTAGCGCTTCAACGAAATCTGCCCAAGGATCTATGCGATATTATTAACCAGTACACATGTTTATATGGACGCTTCTACTTGAATTTGCTTCAGACATGCGCTGTTGTGATTACAGCCTACACCAGTGCACTTATATTTAGAAAGAAAAGTTGAAACTGAAAACTGACGATTTCAGCTTATCTATGGAAACTGACCGTAAAGCTCTAGGTAGTCGAATGTAAAGTTATTTTAAATTGACTTAGAGCATAGACATTTCAATGACCTCATGACGATTATTAAGATCCAAATCGTAAGACTCTGCACTATTTTTTAACTGATTCGAATGTTCTTATATGCTGAAAGCCAGAATCTGGCTGAAATTGTATCCAGTTGGAGTGTATGTTTTACAGGTTAAAAGTCCATGTGGCTTGAGGTACAGAATTTTCATCCTCTTTCCCTGCCATACTGTAACGCTTCCTTTCCGCAAAAAGTCCAGAAAAGATGGAATGCAATGAAGATTCCAACTTTTCTGCACAATCACAGAAAGGGGGTTACCATTAGCTTCCGGTAGCTCAGTCGGTGGCATGAAGACATCTACAGGCGTGTAGCTGTGTGTCGACCATGGCATGGCTAGAGGATAGAAGAACAAACAGAACACAAAAATTTAACAGATTTTATTTAACAAAAAAAAAGGCATTTTCATTACATTACAATTTTACAGTTTTAAAGAACAAAATAAGTTTTACATTTTTGGCGCTGCTATAAAACTATCAACTTATCTTTCGCTGGTCCATTTTGACTCGACTGAAGCCAGGATGGCCAGGTGCTTGAAGGGGAGGTCACAGTTATGAGGGGTGACCTCACATATAGTGGCTTCATAACCAGTTGTAGGCGAAGTTAAAGGCGATGGCGCTGCCAAGGCACATGCATGGGTGAAAATATTGGCCAAGCAAGGCAAAGTCAAAGACTAAGGCAAAGGGAAAGGGAAAGAGAAAGGGAAAGTGAAAGGGGGTGGCCCCAATCATTTTGTCCTATACGGACACACATTCTACAAAATTCTAGCACATGGACATATGACCTTGTGCTACAGAGAAGACAATTTTTAGCTGTTGTTCGATCGGCGGCTCAAGTGAAAAGGAAGCGCGAGGAAGATCGCAGATCAGGAACTCCGCATCAAGCGCTCCAAGCGGAAAATTTTCCAAGCAAAAAAGCTAGAGATGGGATTAATGAAATGATAATCGAGAAGTGATTTAATAAATACGATCGGACGGTGAAACCGTTACACTCGCCCCTACTTAACCAGAAAAAATTCGAAGAAGCATTCAAGAATTTTTTTTTATTTGACAAGGAAATTGAAAGTTATCACGGAAGGACAAATGTACAACCATTCGACCAGATAACAAGTAGCAAAAGTAAGGTAGAAACAAAAATGTTAGAAGAGAATTGGAAGAAAAAGGGATAGCCTCAAGTCTACCAAACAAGAGGGATGGTTATAGCACCAACTCGCTGAAAAGTACAGTGAAGTTGCACTTAAAAAAAACTATCATCATATGATGAACAACCCAAAACATAAAACATCGTCATACCTAAGACGAGAAAAATAATAAACCAAAAGCTTCAGCAGTAGTCCAAGCACGAATCACAATGGCATCCAAAATACACGACTGACTACTAAAAACTTCAAAACTAAGTAAGTACCTAAACCATAAGAGGTACTAAAAAAATAATAATAATTTTTCTCAAAACAATTGCCAGATTATCTCGCAATACTCCAAACCCAAAAAGAATATCATCTACAGTGATATTTTAAACCAATATCCAATATAAAAAAAACAGTGCATTACTATTTTCAAAATATGAAAATCAAAAGAAATTAACAAATTCCATTAGGAATTCAAGTCATATAACAAAACAATTTACAAGTACTAAACCAATGAAAACTTGATCACGAAGGTATTTTAATCAAAAAAGATGTTAACTAAGTGCAGTTCTGATTCCACAAAAAAATTGTCGGGCGCCAGCAGTCTGTAAGACTACAAAATAAGTCAAAATGTTTTCAGAGAATTAAAGTATATAAGAGACATTCATGAAATATTGAAGTAAGATTTTCAAAGTCAAAATATAGCTTAAGTTCAATCAATGAACTAAAATTCAAGAGTAAGTTCAATCAAAATTTTCGGGTCATGTGACAACATATGAACCAGACCAAAAAAAAATTCTGAAGTTCAATATAGAAAAGAAATTTCCAAAAAACTAAGTGCAACACAAGTGCAACTGTAAATCTAATAGTATTAAAATCATAAAGTGAAAGGAAATATCAAAGCTATCTGAGCATGATTTTATAAAGAATTCTCAAAAAAATACAAAAGTAAGCAAAATATTAAAAGTTTCATGAGTAATAATTGAGAAACGAAGTGAGTAAAATGCAAAATAGCGAAACGAAAATCACAAGATATTTTAATAAATCATGATACATGAGAGTAATGCCGCAAGCAAAAATTGTATGCAAAAGTCTACGATATATGTAGGTGCAAAATTGGAGTTATAAAAAAAAACAATCTAGTGAACAAGAAATAGAAATAAATATGATAGGTAAGAATTCGAATTTTGATTTAAAGCAAAAATATAAGAGAAATACAACTGTCTAGGGTCACCATAGGTGCACTCCAAAGCCCTAGACAAGAATGTCTATAGTCTATGGAATATTCTCATGTAGATCACTGATATCATCAGCGCACTTCAAAGTCTACACTGAGAATAACCATATCATTGTAAAATGAAAGTTAAGTTCAAATATGAAATATTACAAGATTAGAAAAACTATAATAATTTACCAGTGTAAAGTATGAAAAAAAGAATTACTATACTGAATCTATAAGAATTGGCGATTACTTCAAGTCAAGACGACAGAAATTGAAAGAAATAAGAAGTCGGAAAAAAAATTATGAGAGCAGACTATCAAAACAAATGCAATAATGCAAAAGCAAAATCACCAGATGTTTCAAAATCTATAGCGAAACATGAAAGCAATGTCGCAGCCAAGCTCAAGACTTAGCAATACGCACAAATGTGCACAAAGGCTGAAAGCATATATGAAAAATCTCAAGAAGGAATTGACAGTTACTTCAAATCAAATTGAACTGATTGAATTGAACTGAGACATAAATTATCAAAAGTGAGTTTTACTTATACGCCAGAGGTTTCAAGAGTTTATCAATACGCACAGATTTGCAACTAGGCGGAAAGCATATATGAAGAGTCTCAAGAAGAAAATAAAATGCATATGAAGAAAACACTTTCAATTAAAGAAACTGTGGATAGTACAAGACCCTCAAAGGCATACATCGCAACAAATCTATGTAACTATCCAGACTACAAAATACTGTCAAAGTTCAAAACCACTCAAAAATATGTGAACAAACATCAAAAGTTTGAACCAAAAATCAATGTAAGTCTGTGCTCTCGAAGAAAGTTATGATTAATTCAAAAAGAGGATACTATCAAAAACTTCAAATGTAATAGACTTCAAAAATAGAGGTACGTAAGTATGTAAAAAAAATTCAGAAAATATACGCATAAAAACATTATAAAATATTATACACAGTATTTGTCACATGATTTTGATCGGGAATGCAATTTAAATTTTGAGTACACTCAGAAAAATGAAATATTCAAAAGATGAAGTATACACATTAAATTGGAATCAGAAAAATAATTATGACTTGTAAATATTGTAAATGGTGGACTGACGTAATAGTTCAAAAGGTTGAAAGAACAACGATGACAAATGTCCAAAGTAAACATTCAACTGCCTTTTACAGAAATTAGCTTAACAATTATCAAAGGAAATTCTTATCCGTTCGCATCTGTACTTGGAAATAAACATAGGAAAACCTACTCGCTCCAATGTACAGATCGAAAAACTCGCCCCCTCCGATTGAGGGGAAATATAAAAGGATCCAAAACACTATAAAAAACTAACAATACAAACAAACAGTTTCAATACAAAAACAGGAGCAGCCGAATCTTAAAAAAAATATTTTATATCTGACATACATTAAAAAAGTACAGAGACGTTCAAGTCCTGTTAATCCGATGGAAAATCAGACACTAATGTTCTAATTTCCCCCAAAGAATATGCCAGATAAAACTATAAAACCATAAAAATTATGAAAACTTATGCTCCAAACAAGAGACAAAATTACTACAATAGTTGCTGAGGAACGTATACTATTTCAACAACAAGTTGAAATTTAATTATCATAAGTGAGTATGTGTGTCTTTGTATAGGTAAAAATGATTTAGGAGTCACCCCCCCATTGAAAAGTAGCAAAAATATAGTCAAGAAAAACATCATTTGTTTCTTGAAAAAAAAAAGGTAAGTATCAACGCACTATGTCAAAATGTCAATACTTAAAAAAAAGTAAACCGCCAAAATATACGAAAAATTATGAATATCAATTTCATACAATTCAGACAAATGGATAAATCGCAAAATGATTTACTCCAGATAACTCTAGTCAGTAGATTATTGCCATCAGAATGAAAACAAATGATCTAAAGTTCAAGTACAGTCAAAAATTCAAAAAGTAAAAACATTTGGGGAGGCAAAAATAATTTTGAAAGTAAATTCCCTACGTAACAAACATCATGAGAGCTATATCAGTACACCAGAGATCCAACAATTAGGCTATATATGCATACATGAAAAAAAACTGCACATGAAGAAATACTTTCAAAAACTAAGAGGTTAGTGATCAAAAATGAAAAGCATATGAGAATATGTTAACTATCAACAACAATAGTCACAACCTCAATCAAAAGTTTGATGATATTCGACAAAATGCTGGGAAACCTAAAGTCCCCAGACTATCAATATTCAACAAAAAATTATCAAAATATCATCGATCTCAAAACTACAATGAGTAAAAAGTTATAACTGTCCTCAGCAGTAAATAAAAACTATAGTAGTATGTGAGAAAAAAAATTCTGACAATGATCTCGCTGACTACTAAACAAGACAATTTAAAAGTTAATAGTATGCCTATGAAATAAACAGGTGGAAAAATTTTAATCTTCTGATAAAAAATTTAAACATTAAGCAAAAAGTGAGGATGATTAAAGAATTAGAAATTTGAGTAGCAAAAGCAATTAAAAATAGAAATGCTGCCAAAAATTGTAAAGAATTTTGAAAACTATGTTCTGTCTGCCAATCTTCCACTAGCAAACCACTTGTCGACAAAGCCAAACACCTATCGAAGCCTCACGTTGCGGGTGCCAATTTATGTAACGCTTCCTTTCCGCAAAAAGTCCAGAAAAGATGGAATGCAATGAAGATTCCAACTTTTCTGCACAATCACAGAAAGGGGGTTACCATTAGCTTCCGGTAGCTCAGTCGGTGGCATGAAGACATCTACAGGCGTGTAGCTGTGTGTCGACCATGGCATGGCTAGAGGATAGAAGAACAAACAGAACACAAAAATTTAACAGATTCTATTTAACAAAAAAAAAGGCATTTTCATTACATTACAATTTTACAGTTTTAAAGAACAAAACTTATAAAGTTTTACATTTTTGGCAGCTGCTATAAAACTATCAACTTATCTTTCGCTGGTCCATTTTGACTCGACTGAAGCCTGGATGGCCAGGTGCTTGAAGGGGAGGTCCCAGTTATGAGGGGTGATCTCACATATAGTGGCTTCATAACCAGTTGTAGGCGAAGTTAAAGGCGATGGCGCTGCCAAGGCACATGCATGGGTGAAAATATTGGCCAAGCAAGGCAAAGTCAAAGACTAAGGCAAAGGGAAAGGGAAAGAGAAAGGGAAAGTGAAAGGGGGTGGCCCCAATCATTCTGTCCTATACGGACACACATTCTACAAAATTCTAGCACATGGTGCTATATGACCTTGTGCTACAGAGAAGAAAATTTTTAGCTGTTGTTCGATCGGCGGCTCAAGTGAAAAGGAAGCGCTAGGAAGATCGCAGATCATCAAGCGCTCCAAGCGGAAAATTTTCCAAGCAAAAAAGCTAGAGATGGGATTAATGAAATGATAATCGAGAAGTGATTTAATAAATACGATCGGACGGTGAAACCGTTACAATACCCAATATTGAAAGGGGTTGTTTTATAATGAGGGGCAGCAGGTGGACGGAAAAATGATATTTATCTCATTCTGGTGGAAGTTTTAATGCTTTGCGCTAATCATTTACTCTATTGAAATCTCTCAAAGAGTATGACTTACAAGAAGGAGACATCTTGTTAAGCTGCCTTATCAACTGGTGACTGCCATCCATGAATCCAGACAGATTATTTTGTCCTTCAAGGTAATAGGGAGCATATTTCCACACTATTTTTGAGCCTATTGCTATGTTACCGGTGTCATGTGGTTCGGATTGTAGTGACAACAACCGAATATTGGTACCCCATAGCGGGGTTTTCTGTCATAAAATTCCATGACAGCCTCTGCTACCACACAATTGAGTGGAAAATAAAATAGTCAGTCTTTCCCCTCGAACTATGTTATGGAAATAATAAATAAATACAAAAAGTGTCACTTCAGTACGAATTTGTGTCTGACGAGAAGCCTATAAATATACCAATGCAAAAAATTGAGATATACCCACCCTACCCTTTGCAACCCCCAGCTCCCAATTCCTTACCCGTAAAACTTTTTCGGTAAAAAAAAACAAAGTTTAGGCGATTTTCAAATCCTAGAAATGTCTTGGTCCTAGTCGTTCGGAATAGCAGTAATTTTGTGTCAAAATTTCATCAAAATATGAGAGTCACTTTTTGATTCATGGAAGGGGCAAGGATTAGCGGACAGACATATGAGCCAGGCAGGCGACAAACAGAGAGACCGACATGACATGATTTTTCATAATGTATCATGTCATGTAGCATAAAAAACATCCCATTTTCGAAATTGTTCACAATAAGTCCTAACTAATTACGCGGGAAGTTAAAGAAAAATATACCTGAATCTTTGTACGTGCACCAGTGTAACTTGGTACCCACCCTTGGTCTTTGATTACCACCATAGTGCAGCGACATTACATAGGAAGAATATGCAAATATTTCCGATACATTAGTCGAAAATGTTCATCGCATTGCGCTTGGCAGATTTTATGTTAATTCCCCGGCATTGCCCGCAAACGAATAGGATTAATTTATATACAAATGCATCTTCGCATTAGCCCATTGCACGATTGCACAAAATTATGGCTGGTGGGCTATGCCTAACAATGGAATGCAATGGGAATATTTTACTAATTTAGAAGATGAGATAATATGTGCATCATGGAAAACCATGTGACTCATTTCCGTCGGTCTGCCTGTCTGTATGTCTTGTATGGACAAAAATGAGAAAACATGAACATTTGTAGACCTGAGCAGATCAAAAACTTTTTTTACACAAACTGCAGCTATTCGGAGTAAAGGAACTTCCACTAATCTGGTTTGAGAGCTACCTGAGTATGCCACAAATTCCGCACAACCACATGTTGCATTGGAGTTCCTCAAGGCTCAATACTCAGACCTATGTTATGCAAAATATATTTAAATGATTTCAACTGCAACAACTTTGTTATGTATGCAGATGATAAGACTCTCTTAGTAGTAGTAGTAGTTTTTACTATTTTAAGAGGATTATCAGATTAGTGGCAGGGATAAATAAGTTGAGTTGTTGTAGAGAGATTTTTAAAGAGACAGGAATTCTAACCTTAACATCTATCTATATTTATGAGCTATTGGTGCATGTCAAATTTGACAAGCTTTCAGAGTCTAACCGATAATCATAATTATACTACTAGGAGAACTTTAACACTGCAATTCTTAGCTCACAGGTCTGCCAAGACGGAAAATCATCTACTGCATGAACATATATCTCTACAATAAATTACCTGAGCAGATCAAAGAATTAAACACATATTTCTACAAGCAAAATTTTTATTTTTTTGGCATTAGTATATTTACACGCTTGAAACTCCGATAATTCTACGCACCTGTTAGACATATTTCATACATCAACGCAACGGACGTAAGTACACTTGAGTGGCGAGTGGCGAAGTTAGTGATAGCAACGTTGCTAGACGGTAGATACTGTCGGTAGGTTGGGGAGGAATTTCTAGAAATCAACGTTATCTGGGTGGTTATATACATATATTTTTAGGGAGTGCGAGAAGTACAAAAAGTACAGTGAAAACCTGGATGATGAGAGCATAGTGTTTTAGAAAGTCACACCACTTAGCTAGATTCAGATAATCTCCAACAGATGGTGGAGATTACACTGGTAGTCGGTTGTCCAGTGCGGTTCGAAATATGTTAAGATCGGACGAGTCTCTGTTGTTTAGACATGAAATCTGGCGCCGATCTTAATACCAATTTTACGCTTTTGACTTGTTTATAAGTTTATCAAACTCTGGTATTCCTTGCTAATTATATAGTTACTGCACTGGTTAAATGGCCGCATCTTGTATGGAGATTGGAGCCCATGTCGGTAAACTTGATAGAAATGCGTTTTGGTTGCGCAGACGATATGCCGCAATGAAATTGATATTTAACAAACAGGCAGAGACTGACAGACACTATACTGGAGCCGTTCGGCAACAACGGCAATTCAGCGTCACTGGGTACAATACGCCAATCTACAGATTTATCGGGACATACCGTTTGATGACGATTGCGCACGTTCTAAAGCTTTATGGACCGTTTAAGAGCAGTGTACATAGGTATGTTGCATTTTGATTACAGCGGAATTAGACACGGTCGAATACGTTTATACAAAATGTAGATGAAGTGCTGATGCCAGTAGTGGACTTGCCTCTGGTACCCCACGTACTTGCAATAGGAAAGATGTCATATTTTTGCTTTGCTTTTGTTTCAAATGATTCTATGAATAAGGTTCTTTAGTATATGGGAAAATACAAGCAGAACGATTTATATTAAACGAGTTGTCAGGGAAGTCATCAGAAGACTACGGCTATTCTAACTGGAAGGTATATCCGTACCATACTATATACTGATTTGACCTCATCTTACTTATAGTATATTAACATCGGTAGCAGCATGTTAATCATGTATTTATAGTTAAGATAGTTTCATCACCCACGATCACAGCTAGCTTAGTTGACCAATTCAAAGAATCATTAGGAATGGTTTTTATGAAAAGCACTGTATATCTACGGATTTGTAGCCTTAAGCCTTGCTGGTTTGAATTCTCTATTCTAAGAAAATTGTTTATTTTATAGCTATGCAGGTGATGCCTTCAGGTGGTGCTAAAGACGATGTGACGTGGTCCCTTTTCCTGTATCTCTTATCCCTTGCATAACATTACTAATATGTTTACACATAACAGAAAATCGCGTTTATTGTGAAAAATGCAATAACATTAATAACGCATTTCCACTTTTTTTACTTCAGAAAAACCAAGTCACTACTAATTTTATTGATTTGCGCTCTTGTTCCTGAAATGGCTTAAAGAGTCATGTCCTGGAATCAAGGCACACTCAATGGACGATTAGATGAATGATTATCGAGCTGACGACAATTAAATATTATAAAAATACAGTAAGAGTAGGCGGGTGGGCACAAGTTAATGCACCTTCCATTCAAAATCGCGTTATGACTGGGAACTCAGAACTCCAAAGTGGATTATAACTTAAATTCCATTGTTCATAGAAGTTCTTCACATAAGTGATAAATGCCAGGAGTTAATGTTATGCGAAGCTCGTCCAGAAAAAGTAAACCGAGCTCACCATCTCTAAATAACGCTTAAGCTCAGACATTTACAGCAACAAGAGACTCGATAGTTCAGTGAAGTTGACTGTTTAACACGTGTATTATAGCTTTTAGATATAATTTAGGCAAAAGCGATACCTACCATCCTTTTCTATACTGAAAAGGTATAACAAATCCCTGAAATAACTTAAGACAGATTGAGAAAATCAACAACTGATTAATAAGACTTGAAGCTGCATCCAATAAGACATAACCTTTGGTTCTAGAATCTTATCCTTTCCTGAAGAAGATATCGCAACCTTGATACTGAATAAGTCCTTCTTTGTTCAAGCCGTTAATGGAACTTGTTATTGGGCCTGCGTTAATGTGTATAATAACTGCAACTTCAGTGTGTTAGTACATGTTAAAACAAGTTGATGATTTTTTTGTGGTATAGAAACGAAAAGCGGATATTTGTGCATTCCAGAGACGAAAGCCATAGAAATAGTGATATTATACACAACGTGACGTGACAATGTGTCAATGCCTTAGTATTACAAGAATGTTATTTATATTATTGAAGATAGTTGTCTAAGCTACCTAGGCTTAACGAGACGTCTAATGAATTCCCAAGTAATCACTTAGGGCAGATGTAAAGCTGATTCTTTGTTATTCTTTGAAAAGATTTGCGACACTGAAACTCTCCAGCAATTATGCGAATATTCTAAATAGACATACTGCTATCGTTGTTGTAGCGTCCCATGCGGAAATGCTCCGCTAAATATTATTTTAAGCTGTTCAACAAATATTATGGAAGATTACGGGACAAACAGCGAAGTTTCGAAGGGGAGACTGTATCAAAACGGGCCCTGGCCGGGTAACGAGATACAGTTTTATTCAAATTGCCTGCTTGAGAAAATTTAACGGAAGAACGGCTAGAGTCAGCTTTGCCGGTGTAATCAGCTTCTTGCATATCTAATAAGACGAAACTAACAAATACTGGAAAATGTTTTGGTGGTTCGAAATCACTTCATAATAGCTAATCGCCCATCGACGTTAAAGAGACTAGACACCATATGTATAGAATAGGATAGAATAGAATAGAATAATGCTTTATTTGAGTGAGACTGCAAATAGGATGCAAAACGTCAAAAAAAAAATGGTATGGAAGTATCACCATCCGGTGGCCAAAACGCATTTGGAAGTCATATCTTTTGCTTTTGTGCTTTGTAGCATCTAATTCGAATATAAAACATTTGGGGAGTTACAAGCCGTGACAAGGTTTGGGGGTGTGTCGATATTTGCAGGATGATCTTAAGTAGTTTCAAGCGAGACTCTCAAAAATGTGGTACTTGCTGGGGTTCTACTATATATACTAAGTGACATATAAATCCGAACACCCAGTTTAAATGGTTTTATTTTAATAAAATTTTGTATAAGTACTTAATGAAGCATAATAAGTAACTGATAAAAATTTCAAAATGATTGCACTGCTTTAAAGCCCTTTGACCTTTAATAATGTGTGGATGCACCCTGATGTGCTACGCATTCTCCAACGCGCCTAGGCATGCTTCTGATCAGGTGGTCAATGTCCTCCTGTGGCATCTCATTCCAGGCACCCACCAACTCCTCTCGAAGTGCTTCTAGAGTCTGAGGAGGATGTTGCAAATTGAGCAATCTCCTACCCATCATATCCCAGACGTGCTCAATTGAGGATAAGTCGGGAGATCTTGGTGGCCATAGTAACAATGTGACATCATTATGTTGAAAGAAGTCTATTGTGACTCTTCCATTCCTGATCCCAGAGTGACCGTTGTCTGCACCACTCAAGGCGATTACGTCGGTGTTCTCGAGTTAAAGGGAGGACCCAGTGTGGCCGGTATGAAAACAAGCCAAAACTTCTCATTCGTCGGTAAACACTTCGCATGCCAATAGGTCTTCCGTGTTCTGCAAACCATTCATTTGCAATGGACCTGGTAGTGGAGAAACGGTCCCTTATGGCCAATAATCTTAGGCGGCGATCTTCACGGTGTGTTGTTCTACGGCGACGTCCAGTGCCCCTTGCTCGTTGCGTACGGCCTTCTCGAAGCCATGCCTGACAACACCTAACCACAGTGTCTACACTTCTTTGCACTCTAACTGCAATTGCCCGAAAAGAAAGTCCAGCTTCCCGAAGTCCCACTATACGGCCCCTATCAAACTCACTAAGTTGACGAAATCGTACAGGTCTCCGTACTCTAGGCATCGTAACCGATCGTAAAGGATGTCAAGAACCAAAATCCGCCAACGTTGATTCTTTACTGCGGCTGAAATATTCATTTTTAGAGCGTTAATGAATTACAAAAAAAGCAGTATAAAAACCGGAATGTCCAACTGATAAGGCTGAAAATGTTTTCACTTGTTATTTACAGTAAGATAAATACATTCACCAACTTTTATTAAAATAAAACCATTTAATCTGGGTGTTCGGATTTATATGTCACTTAGTATATTTCTCATGTATTGCTCCTGCTGAACACGAAGTCTGAAGTCAAAATCGAGGCCGATGGAGTAGGTATATCTCTTATACCACCACAATATCATAATCTATAATCTTGATGTCGAAAGTACTCAATCACTTAAAAGATAATGACCCTTTGGGGGTATGCCGGTCGTCATCCATATCCGCACAGGTAATCGGTGGCGGTCGCCGTAATTGTGCGTTTTCCAAAAGGATTATAACGTTCTGTTTTATACGTAATGGTATTGTGCATTATTTCCATACAGCTCTAGTGGAAGATATACCATAACATGTATGTGTAGGACGACGAGGTTACATAAATACTCATTGGTACAAAGTGCAATTCAGTCGTAAAGCCTGAATTAATTTCATTCGTCGGAATGTTCTGGAACAACACAAACTGCTCGTTAATACGAAGCAAGCCGCATTCATATTTTATCATTTCCTAAATAAAACAAGCTACACTGATGCGCAACAACACCAAAAATAAACTGACACTCTTAATGAGATACACACTTATTCAGATTGTATTTTCAGTGAAATAACAAACATGCTGCCTAGGCCCTCACAAGTAAATTCATATTATTTTCGATTGCTGCCAACATAGCACTTATGTACACGACTTGCAGCATGAACCTTGCTCTTTTGAACATTTGTGGACACAACAAGAATATGCGAGTTTTCAAGTACCGCGATACTACACCTTCAGAACTGATCCGTTCTCTTATACTTGCATTTTCATTTAGAGTGTGGAATATGAAAGTATGTAGTGCTAACTACAAGGTATGGAAATTAAATTCTATAGTTCTTTTTACAGTTTTTGGCGGTTACGTCACACTTCAGTCAGGCAGCGGTGACGTAGTGGTAGGGGTCTACTAATCAGTCGCCTATACTCCCTAGGTACCCATGGTTAGGCCCTGAGTCTCCTAAGGAAAACTGTATACTGCGCAAGCCGATCGTTGACGAAGCTGCGACTGGCTCTGGCACACACACCAATTGGGTGACAGAGGAAATTTATTTCTATTCAGTTTCTGAAAATACTTCTATAATTTCAATATGACTTTCGCAGCGCAGTGACAGTCGACCTTTCTAATCGCTGGCGAATTCTACCATGGACTCCCCCCCACCCAACGCCCGAGTGGCGTCGACTCAAAGAGCTTCTTACACTATGGGGGAAGTGACCTTCAAGACAGGTGCTCTTGTCAAACGACATCAACAAAGCTTCTGGTCGGGACTTGATTCCTGCCGGTGTACTGAAGAGGTGTCAGGTGTCCAGCGTGTCCATGCGTCGAGTCTTATGTTCATAGAGTGGAAATGCAAGACGATTCTCCATTTAGATTCTACAATTCCCGTGAGCTTGTCAGATCGGTATAAAATAAATGAGGCATTCATTTCAATTTTCGAGAATAGTGATTTGGCTTGTGCTGATGAAATTGCATATTACCGAGCTAATACAAATAACTCAAAATTCAAATATCAATTTAATAAAGTGACTATTGACACCGTTGTTAAAATTATACATAAAATAAAATCAAATTCTAGTGGTACAGATGGAATAACTTTGCATATGATACTACTATGTATACCTGAAATTGATATGTACTTAACGCATATTATAAACTGCTGTTTAGAGATGGGATATTTCCCCAATCAGTGGAAACGCGGTATAGTTATTCCAATACCTGAGTGTTCTGATTCTACTAACTATGGTCAACTGAGACCGATCAGTCTAGTGCCAGTTTTTTCTAAAGTATTGGAACGCGTTGTTTACGAGCAGCTCTGCGCCTACTTATATTCTAACAAAATTATTCCATCTAAACAATCTGGATTTCGACAAGGTCATAATACAGCTTCGGCACTCTGTGATTTAACAGACAATATAACAATGGCACTTGATAACCAAAAAGCAGTAGCTCTCATACGTCTTGACTTTACTAAAGCATTTGACACCATTAATCACTTACTTCTTGTATCTAAATGCAGTTATTATGGATTTTCTGAAAAACCTCTTTCGTTTATTCAAACCTACCTTGAAAATCGGTATCAAAAAGTTCGTCTAAATCAACAGTACTCTACGGAACAAAAAAATTTGTTCTGGTGTACCACAGGGATCAGTCTTAGGACCGCTATTATTTTCATTATATATCTCAGATTTAGAAACAGAGGTAAAATCATGCAGCATACAATTTTTTGCAGATGATACTCAAATTTTCTATTCGCTTAGGAGTAATGACTTGGAAACGGCAATTAATAAAATTAATCAAGATCTTGCCCAAATTGAAAAGTTCAGTAGTAGTCATAATCTTCGTTTGAACCCTTTGAAGACAAATATGTTGGTATACGCAAATAGAACAAAAAAGAATACATTAAAAAAGGACATAGACGTACATTTAAAAGGTAATAAATTAATTCCTGTGGATCATTCGAAAAACCTAGGCATTATAATGGATGATGACTTAAAATTTGTTGCACACGTAAACTACCTAATTACTCAGTGCTACGCTATTCTCAGTTTTATTTGCAAATAAGGCTATATTACATAAATCTGCGAGAAAGCAATTGTGTGAATATTTCGTGTTTTCAAAGATATCGTATTGCTTAGTGGTTTACTATCCCTATTTAGATATTATAACAAGAAATCGTATTCAAAGTATTATGAATACATGTTGCAGACTTGTAAATGATCTAAGAAAATATGATCATATATCGAGTGCTATTAATGAACTCGAATGGATGAAAATTGATAAAATGCATAAGTAGTTCTTTATTCAAAAACACCGATAAATTTATTAAACAAATTCATACGTAGAGGGAATATGCATCGTATTAATATTAGATATACAGGGTGACTTTGAAGTTGAGTCATTAATTTTCAGATAATGATTGTAGAAGGAAGATAAACCAGAATATGTGTGTAAAAATAAAAAAAAAGTAAAAAAAAATTTTACCTTGTTTTAAAAAGTATCCTCCCGACAAGTATTTCAGTGCGGACCTGTATTTGATCGTGAGGTCCCCTGTGAGGTCTTAAGTCACCTGATTCACGAGCCCGTTGTACTACATTAACAAAGGCACGAGGGGTTGGTTGCACTCGATTGGGAAACCGATCCGCATAAACATGTGCCATTTTTTATTTCGTTTGAGCCACGCAACAGACACTATTAACACGCTAACCGACAGACACTGACTGTATGTATAACTGAACTGAATAAAATACTTCACTGCAAAAACATCGTTCCAAATTCTTTCGCTTTTTTGTTTCCGATGCGATGAACCGGTAAGGCGGATTATATCCGTTGTTGCCAAACACGAGTACATGATATTATTATTGAGACAGGGCGGTACTCAAACTTCCAAAGGGCTATAACTTTGTTACTTTAATTTTACCAGAAAAATGGTAAAGGAAAAAAACATTTCTTTTGATCAGATCTACTCACTGTTAAAATAAATGACTCAACTTCGAAGTCACCCTGTAGAGAGACTTTTTCAATTCCACGCCACAGCACGTCTCTATTTCAGAATACATGCATTTTCAATGCGATCAAATCATATAATTCTTTAGACCGCAGTTTAAAAGAAACCAATCCAGTATCCAAATTCAAGAAAAAAGTGAAAGAAGTTCTTCTTGATCAGCAGCGAAATCGGTTGTAACCCATAAGTGTCCTCATATTTTCGGTATGTATTTACTTGGATTATACTTTATTCTGTCGTTATTTTATACAGGTGCCTATTAATTTTCAACAAATTCTTTTTTTTTACATCTCGTATTGTTAAGGGGGGTTAGATGGTAGAATAGGTATATAATCTAAATCTCGCCTCCTGTAAGAATATTACAAATAAAAGACGTTGATTATTCTTATTATTATTATTTAATGCACCTACGTACCCGATACCGCTCATTCATCGGAATGAAGTTAATAGGCAGGTGAGAGAGATGGGGGGGATAAAAAACAGTAACCTCAGTGACTGATCATGTAATTTAAAGGATTTGAACTGTTATTTCAACTGCGTAGTAAGATATGCCAAAACCGACTTTAGTATTTATGAATTCAATACTTTTAACTGTTAAAGTGATATTTACTCTACCAAAAAATAGATTTCTTTCTTATACCAAGTGGTATTTGAATACCTGCAAAAATTCATAACAACCGAAAACATATCTGAATAACTGCTGAATTATTCAAACAATGGGTAATCATAAAATGAGCGTTAAAAAGTTGAAATCGGTTCTCTAGTGACGAGGATACGTCCATATGCTCCTATTGCTGCCTAATAATGACCCGCATTTAAAATGGGGGCCCTGCTTCTAGACTATCATGATGTCGTCACACGTCAATCCTACCAGACAAACCCGCCCATTACACATTTTAACTCCTAAGAACTCTGTTAATCGAGAACTGCCGGTAAGGTTGATCTTAGTTTATCCCACCTCAGTGACCTTGAGGAGTTAAAAAATTGGATCGGTCTACTATATCTTACATATCTAAGTTCAGTATAAAAGCACATTTCTAACAGAAAGGTGTCCTCTCTGAGAATAACCCGACTGGGACAAGTATAACCACCTAGCCGCAAGTTCGCTGAGGATAGTTTCAAAACTTTCTTGAATAAAATGCGCGTTAGATTTCTTAAAAGAACTTCCCGCTCACGCCGTCTGTAGTAACTATTTGACAAGGGCTAGTTGCCAAGCGCAAGCTCATTGGTAGCTGTCTCAAAACTTTCTCGCCTAAAACGGCATTTTTTTTAATGAGATGAAAATCGCTTCCTGTTTTAAACCGGAAAGTTATCTACTAGACACTGCTTTCCTTCTACAAGACCCACTTCATAAACCATAAAAACAGTTCACTCCGCCGTCTTTACAGCGGCTTACGTGACGCCGCTCGAGTAGTTCTGATACAGCGTATCGTCGGCTGATTATTATTCTCCTATAAGAAATATATAATGTGGATTGGAATGCCCAGTTCGTACAACCCAACTTCCGCGGTCCGACCATTTTTGCCTTGCCTGCGGTCCTCACTTGGTGCGTTGCACATGTACGGAAAATATATTCCGCGCGCGCAGCGCCAGGTGCGGCGGAACGCCCAGTACGATATACAAATTTTAACGTGCTGGGTACAAACTGAGGACCATCTGTTTTTCACGTTTTCTTAATGATTAGGGATTGGGGAACACGCTACATAGGGTCTGATAAAGTATACGGACCTCACTTTGTCGCGGTCCTCACATTGTATGTAAATTATACATGGGAGGTTCTCACATTGTATGGTGGGCGAATATATATATATATATACAGGGTGGCCCATCCATGTGTGGACGGAATATTACTCATAAACAAATACATTTTGGGAAAATCTATTTATGGGTTATACGTGACATTTGGGGGCACATGTCTAAAATATTGGCCATTTGGACCTACATATCAAAGTTGTGATTGTGGATAAACCAATTTAAAAGAAGAAAACTGATATAACATACTATGGGGTTTTGGTAATTAGCTATTGAGATATAAGGTGTTTTGTCTAGAAAAACACCCCACTTCGGCAACCCCTCAGTCCGCCATTTTGAAATTTGGAGTGCCGAATTTTCTACCAAAAAACTTACACACCTCAGCTTTTATCTTGTTTGTTACTTTTTCGAATTTTAATTTTTGCTTATACAGGGTGGTCAAAAACGCAAATTGTAAGTTTCCTCAAAAATTTCAAGTGCATTACCCTGTATATTTGTGCAAATTTGGATTCAATTTTTTATAAGCTTTTTTTGATACTAGATACATAAGGGTTTTTACGGATATTTTTTCGGTTATGGAACGGCTTAATTCCCTAAAATATCGCATCATCCTTGGAAACAAATAAATTGTTGATTACTTACAAACTGACAAAATTAGCTTTGTGAGCATTATAATAAAAACGTGTTTGAAAACGAATTTTTCTAAAGACGAAATGTTGAATATGGTGTTCGTTTTGGGCGAAGCTCAAAGAAATAGTTTCCTAGCATCTCGCATTTATAAGCAACGGTACCCGCATATTAATGCGACAACCATGGCCGGAAACATTTTCCACACTACGAGAACGTTTTGATTTAAGTGGAGCAGAGTATAGAGTAAAAAATGTATGAATAATCCAAGTGTCACCAATGAGGTGAATCAGTTGGAGGTTCTATTGAAGTTGCAGGAAAATCCTCATTTAAGTGCACGGCAAATTGGAGCAGAAAATGATATATCAAGAACTTCTGTCAAAAGAATTATTCACAAGCATTGGTACCATCCATATCACCTATGCTTGCATCAAGGCATTGGTCCTCAGGATTTCGCAGCTCGAATGGAGTTCAGTAGAATAATACTAAATAAAGTGAGTGAAGACACTGCTTTCCTGGATAAGGATCTTTTTAGCGATGAGGCAACCTTTAATAGCATAGGTGTTGTCAACAGGCAAACATGCACTATTATGCGACGTAAAACCCTTACTGGGTGAGGCAAACAGATTTCCAAAATAAATGGAGCTTGAATTTTTGGGGAGGAGTTATTGGCAGGCAAGTTATCGGGCCCTTCTTTTTCGACAACAGATCCAGAATACTTGAGTTTTTTGATCGAGCACTTGCCTTTGCTTTTGAAGGATGTCATCCTGTTAACTCGGATGCATTATGTACTTCCAACGTGACGGCGCACTTGCGCATTATCATAATCGTGTGCGTAACTATTTGGACACCTGGAGTAACAATCGTTCGGTCGGTCGTGATGGGCCTATATCTTGGCCTCCTAGATCACCAGATATGATACAGATGGACTTCTTTCTATGGGGCTACGTTAAGCAAAAGGTTTATATATATCCACCCCGGAAAATATGAAGGAAAGGATTAAGGATGCTTTTCTGAACATAAGGGAACACATTCTGAGGGATGTGCAACGATCGTTTATCCAAAGACGACGGCTGTGTATTTAACATGGTGGAGATATTTTCGAGCAGTTTTTGTAGATTAGGTTTTGAGCACTGATAGTTGTTTGTTTATGTTGTTCTTATAGTTGTTTTTCTCTATTACGCTTGAAGCTGATTTATAATGTTCTGACTGTTATCAGCTTTTGCGTCAAATCTGTACTCTTAGTGGCCATATGATATGATTTTCTTCCTTAATTTTGGCTGTTCTACTAAAAGCTTAATAACTCAAAATCTAGTGATTTTAACTGAATCAAACCTCATAGGTACCAAAAAAAAGCTTATAGGGAATTGAATCCAAACTTGCACAAATATACAGGGTGATGCATTTGAAATTGTTGAGAAAAAGTATAATTCGCGTTTTTGACCACCCTGTATGAGCAAAAATGAAAATTCAAAAAAGTAACAAATAAGATAAAAGCTGTAAGTTTTCTTTGATGTAAAATTCAGTACTCCAAATTTCAAAATGGCGGATTGAGGAGTTGCTGAAGTGGAGAGTTTTTCTGGACAAAACACCTTACACCTCAGTAGCTAATTAAACAAACCCCATGATATGTTATGTCAATCTTCTTCTTTTGAATTGATTTATCCAGATATGCAATAAAATTTGAGGAATCCATTTAAAAAATCACAACTTTGATATGTAGGTTAAAAACGGGACACCCTGTATAATTGTCAATATTTTAGAAATGTGCCCTCAAATGTCATGTATAATATGCCATAAATAGAGTTTCTCAAAATGTGTTTGTTTATGAGTAATATTCCGCACACCCATGGATGGGACACCCTATACAGGGTTATCCAAATTAAGTGTCCACCATTAGTAACTTTGTTATTAGTGAAAATACAAAGTTGTTTGAATTAGCAAACTAGTAGCATTTTTAACGCTGGTAAAAATGAGAAATAAAAAAAAACAATTGAGAGTCGTTATTTTGATTTTTTTCAGTAAAATAACATTTTTTTAAATGGAAACCCCTGTATATTATATTTTTTTCTGTTAAAGCATCAAATTTTAAACAAAAAAGTTCATAATGACTTTTCCGCTAAAGTCAAAAATAAAGTCAAAATAACGATAAATATTTTTAATTATTTGCAGTATTATAATATTAAGACGGCTATGAAAACAACATGGCGTTCGCGATTTGACAGCATTAAGATAAGCGATAAATTGTTAAACTGGACATACTCGCAACTAGAAGGCTTTGGAAAACAATGATAAAATCAAATAATGTCAAACCTTAGTGTAAATACTTGTTTATAAGCTTTATTGTGTCATTAATTTAAAGAAAAATGTTCTCCCATGAAGAAAAGTGTGATATGTTAGAATGCTATTTAGTGTGCAGAAAATCCTCCTTGAGAGCAAGAGAATACTACAGTGAATTATATCCCGCTCGCATTCAACCGTATGAACGATATTTTCTGAGACTTTATCGAAAATTTAGGGGCAACGAAAATGTTTTTGCTAAAACAAGGGCAAAAAAAGAATTCATAATAAGCGAGGCCACGGAAATTGCAGTTATTGGATATTTTGAAGCTTATCGTGAGAATTCAATAGCAGATATTCTCAAGGACTCTAATTTCAGTTATGGTACTGTTCAAAGGATTTTAAAAAAATACAAATTTATTCCGTATAAGTACCGACCAGTTCAAACGCTTTTGGCAGGGGATCCAGAGAGAAGACTTGTTTTTTGCCATTGGTATCTTAGCTTCTGTCGCCAAAATGTAAATAACTTTCGTTACCTTTTATGGACAGATGAATCAAATTTTTCAAATTCTGGAATGTTTAATAGAAAAAACCACCATTATTAGTCAAGAGAAAATCTTTTGTTAGTACATCCAAGAGGCCCACAAGTCCGTTTCAGTTTCAACGTTTGGTGCGGTATAATTGGTTCAAAAATTGTTGGCCCGTTCTTTTATGAGGGAACCCTAACTGGTGAAAGATATGTGGAATTTATGTCAGAAATTCTGACTAATTTCTTAGAGGAATTGGATCTTATAAGTAGACATCATCTGCAATTTCAGCAAGATGGCGCACCTGCCCACAACTCCAGAGGTACTTATCATTTTCTAAGTACTACTTTTAATGATCAGTGGATAGGAACAAATGGCCCAATACAGTGGCCTCCCAGAAGTTTGAAAAAAAAGAGCAAAGAGAAAACTTGGTGGTAAATTTAAAAGTCTAGAAGGATATATAAATACATATACGTACATTATGCATCATATGAAAAAAAAATATAAATAAAATAATGGAATGCAAACAAAATAAAATTGAAATTCCGCAGTAAGAATAATTCTACTTTATACATTCAAGGTAAGAATCACGCAAAACCGCTTTGAACTTGTGAATTTCATATGATTTGAGATTCTGGGGGATAGGATTGTATAGAATATATATTATACGTAAACGATCTTTCATAAAATTTAGTTCTGTAGAATGGAGCGGTAATGTTTTGTTTCGAACGAATGGTTGCGAAATTCCTAAAGTGTTCAAAAAGAACGATTTACAGACCTCAACTTGAATTCCATCAAAAGTGAAGTTGAATTTTCTATTGGAAGTTTTCTTATTATTTTCCCTTTACCCAGTTCTTTCACGCCTCCTTTTGATTGGAACTAATTGTACACATGAAGCAACAAATTGTCGTTTAAGGTCGATGGTTTTGGAAAGTGACCAAAGCTGTTCAAAGATACCCTCGCGCTCGATCTGGAGAACTTTTTTAGAGCATTGGAACCTGCACTTATCTTTACAAGATGGGCCCATAGATGTGGCCTTAACTACAGTATTGCGCTTAGAAATATAATGTTCACCAGAAAGGGATTTACGTTTCCTCACATTACATTTCCATTTAGCTCTATTCCTCTGACGCTTCTTTGTCGTTGCCGGTTCTGACACGTTTTCCTCATTAGCTGAACCTAAATGTCTCTCAGAGCTGTCGGTGCTAGTAGTACTATCTGAATTTACAAAATCCGGATCTTGTATGCTGTCATCCGAATTCTCAAAAGTCAGACCTTTTTCATCTTCCATGTTATCGACGGATGCTTTTTGCCTCCTTTTAGCTAAAACAAAAACGGTAAAAAAATACTAAAAGATATTGGGAAGAAATTGTTCACCTTTGTCACTATTTGATGTATCGCACCGAAGCTCCGGAGCAGCTGTTAGATTCATATTACTAGATTGGATTAAGCTGGGCGAAGATGTTTTTATCGATTAGTCCACCTCCTACAGTGTCATACCTCACCCCCCTTGAAATGGATCCATACCGCTGCGAACGAAATTAGGGCTGACACGGATATGGTCTGCCGCTCAACACGACACATTGTTTTAAGAACAACAATGTGCATAACCAATAATGGAGGATATTTTGAACAGCTCCTGTAACACTAAACATGTCCAAACTCTCTATAAGAAACATTGATTTGTCATTTTTATGTATAGGTATAAAGTTTGAAAATATTTTGCATTTTATTACACCCATTTTGACCCATGCTAGATAGCATGTATTGCTTAATGTAGAATACTTAGGATAACAAAAATCTGTAGAATTAACACAAAAAAGGTAAAACTTCACAGACTAGTTTTTGAATGGTGTGCGGAAATGCACAATATGATCAATTTTCTTCCACATGTTTTTCTATTTTTGTCTGTTTTTAAGTATGTTTGACCGTTAGTATCAAAACAAGTTTTTCAATAATCGCTAGGACAACATGTCATCGTTCAATTGACACCAAATTTATCATTCTGTGACAATTACGTACTCAGTTATTACAATTTTCATAGATGCACTACCGTAATCGTAACGTAATAATAAAAATGGCTATCATTTCAAGGGGGATGAGGTAGGGACATTGTAGGGGGGTGGATTTGTCGATAAAAGTAGCTGAAAAATACCCCTCCTAAACATCAGTATGTCGCAACCACACACATTGTATATATATATATATATATATATATACGAGCCCCTTCCCACTTCAGTTGGCTCACTATTGAAATCTTTTGTGCAATCATCAAGTGGCTTCACGATGTATTGCTTTCATGTTTTTAAAAAAAAGTTTAATCTGTGTTTAACTTGTTCTTGTCACACAATTGTGTATATTTTATATAATTTTGACCATTGTACCATCTATCCAGCTTTCACCATGTTACTGGGCGTTTCCCTCATCCTAAACGTAAACAACAATTAGCAACATCCTCACATACTTCGTTCTTTTATGAGGGAACCCTAACTGGTGAAAGATATGTGGAATTTATGTCAGAATTTCTGACTAATTTCTTAGACGAATTGGATCTTATAAGTAGACATCATCTGCAATTTCAGCAAGATGGCGCACCTGCCCACAACTCCAGAGGTACTTATCATTTTCTAAGTACTACTTTTAATGATCAGTGGATAGGAACAAATGGCCCAATACAGTGGCCTCCCAGATCACCAGATCTAAACCCACTTGATTACTTCTTGTGGGGTTACTTAAAGAACCAAATTTACAAGCGAAGGTACGATAACCTTGACGCGTTAAAGACTGCAGTTAGGGAAAAGATAACCCAGATAGATGGTAGGACCATACTTAAGACAGTTCGAGCAGTTGAAAAACGTGCCCAAAAATGTATTGAAGAACAAGGTGGTGTTTTCGAGCATCTTCTTTAAAAAAAATTGTTACTGTATTTTGTAAGATTATAAGTTGATGTTGAAAATAAAGTTTGTCGATACAATTTAATTGTTTCAGATTGGAGGCCATAACTTCAACAATTTGTAACCTAGGAGAAAAGTTATTGAAAGTTTTTTTGTTTAAAATTTGATGCTTTAACAGAAAAAAATATAATATACAGGAGTTTCCATTTAAAAAAATGTTATTTTACTGAAAAAAATCAAAATAACGACTCTCAATTGTTTTTTTTTATTTCTCATTTTTAGCAGCGTTAAAAATGCTACTAGTCTGCTAATTCAAACAACTTTGTATTTTCACTAATAACAAAGTTACTAATGGTGGACACTTAATTTGGATAACCCTGTATATATATATATATATACTTCGACAAAATTTAAGCAAAGAGGACTCTTTATACTTTTTTTAATTCTCTCTAGCTTTCAATGGACTTTGCCATCATCATCAGGAGAGTAGTATGTGAGGATGTTGCTAATTGTTGTTTACGTTTAGGATGAGGGAAACGCCCAGTAACATGGTGAAAGCTGGATAGATGGTACAATGGTCAAAATTATATAAAATATACACAATTGTGTGACAAGAACAAGTTAAACACAGATTAAACTTTTTTTTAAAAACATGAAAGCAATACATCGTGAAGCCACTTGATGATTGCACAAAAGATTTCAATAGTGAGCTAACTGAAGTGGGAAGGGGCTCGTATATATATATATACGTATATATACAATGTGTGTGGTTGCGACATACTGATGTTTAGGAGGGGTATTTTTCAGCTACTTTTATCGACAAATCCACCCCCCTACAATGTCCCTACCTCATCCCCCTTGAAATGATAGCCATTTTTATTATTACGTTACGATTACGGTAGTGCATCTATGAAAATTGTAATAACTGAGTACGTAATTGTCACAGAATGATAAATTTGGTGTCAATTGAACGATGACATGTTGTCCTAGCGATTATTGAAAAACTTGTTTTGATACTAACGGTCAAACATACTTAAAAACAGACAAAAATAGAAAAACATGTGGAAGAAAATTGATCATATTGTGCATTTCCGCACACCATTCAAAAACTAGTCTGTGAAGTTTTACCTTTTTTGTGTTAATTCTACAGATTTTTGTTATCCTAAGTATTCTACATTAAGCAATACATGCTATCTAGCATGGGTCAAAATGGGTGTAATAAAATGCAAAATATTTTCAAACTTTATACCTATACATAAAAATGACAAATCAATGTTTCTTATAGAGAGTTTGGACATGTTTAGTGTTACAGGAGCTGTTCAAAATATCCTCCATTATTGGTTATGCACATTCTTGTTCTTAAAACAATGTGTCGTGTTGAGCGGCAGACCATATCCGTGTCAGCCCTAATTTCGTTCGCAGCGGTATGGATCCATTTCAAGGGGGGTGAGGTATGACACTGTAGGAGGTGGACTAATCGATAAAAACATCTTCGCCCAGCTTAATCCAATCTAGTAATATGAATCTAACAGCTGCTCCGGAGCTTCGGTGCGATACATCAAATAGTGACAAAGGTGAACAATTTCTTCCCAATACCTTTTAATATTTTTTTACCGTTTTTGTTTTAGCTAAAAGGAGGCAAAAAGCATCCGTCGATAACATGGAAGATGAAAAAGGTCTGACTTTTGAGAATTCGGATGACAGCATACAAGATCCGGATTTTGTAAATTCAGATAGTACTACTAGCACCGACAGCTCTGAGAGACATTTAGGTTCAGCTAATGAGGAAAACGTGTCAGAACCGGCAACGACAAAGAAGCGTCAGAGGAATAGAGCTAAATGGAAATGTAATGTGAGGAAACGTAAATCCCTTTCTGGTGAACATTATATTTCTAAGCGCAATACTGTAGTTAAGGCCAAATCTATGGGCCCATCTTGTAAAGATAAGTGCAGGTTCCAATGCTCTAAAAAAGTTCTCCAGATCGAGCGCGAGGGTATCTTTGAACAGCTTTGGTCACTTTCCAAAACCATCGACCTTAAACGACAATTTGTTGCTTCATGTGTACAATTAGTTCCAATCAAAAGGAGGCGTGAAAGAACTGGGTAAAGGGAAAATAATAAGAAAACTTCCAATAGAAAATTCAACTTCACTATTGATGGAATTCAAGTTGAGGTCTGTAAATCGTTCTTTTTGAACACTTTAGGAATTTCGCAACCATTCGTTCGAAACAAAACATTACCGCTCCATTCTACAGAACTAAATTTTATGAAAGATCGTTTACGTATAATATATATTCTATACAATCCTATCCCCCAGAATCTCAAATCATATGAAATTCACAAGTTCAAAGCGGTTTTGCGTGATTCTTACCTTGAATGTATAAAGTAGAATTATTCTTACTGCGGAATTTCAATTTTATTTTGTTTGCATTCCATTATTTTATTTATATTTTTTTTCATATGATGCATAATGTACGTATATGTATTTATATATCCTTCTAGACTTTTAAATTTACCACCAAGTTTTCTCTTTGCTCTTTTTTTTCAAACTTAATTGTCGCTCATATTGGCGTTTGTTTATGCGGTATGTATGGGTATATATATATATATATATATCTATATATTATTCTAGACTTTTTTTTTTAATTCATTACCACATTTCTCACTTTTCTATCTTATTTTTAAAAAAACTTACATGCTGTTCATATTGATGTTTGTATATGCTTGATGGATGCATTTACTGGCATAATATTTCTTACAATTTCAAGGGATGAGTGGAAGAGCACCAGATAGTGAACTCCCCCTTGTGGTTTTCAGACAGTCGACATTTGTTTTATTTTTTTATTTTCCTTTTTTTTGGTTAATACTTATATTTCTCTTTCTGATTTGTTTTTGAGAACTGTTTGGAAATAAATGCATTTATTATTATTATTATTATTATTTGTGCCTACTGCTCTATGTAAAAAAGTCATAGGTGGTATGGTTCAATCCGACAAAGGTTCCCCCAAATAAAATATATGCTGAGGTAAAGGATACCATAAGAGACCATATTTTGAAGTTTCCAACAGTAGAGTCTCATTACAGTAGAGAGCGCTCATCCAAAAAATATCTCGAAAATAGCTTATCTACATATATCAAAAATGTACGAGCTTTATAAACAAGAAATGTTGGATAAAAAAATTCCTGAAATTGATATTCCAAAGCTGTGGCTATACTCCGAGATATTTAACAATGAATTCAACTATTCATTTAAAGTTCCCGATAACGACAGGTGTGACCAGTGTGACAGATATCTTGTTCAAATGAAGCAGTCGACTCCTGAAGAACGGATGGTCGTACAAAGAGAGTATGATCAGCATCTGACTGAATCCAGTGACAGGTATGTCCTCAAAAGATAATATAAATCAAACTCGAAGGTAAACAAAAAACATAAGGTGTTGACAGTTGATCTAGAAAAATGCTTACCAACACCAGCCTTAACGAATGCGTAAAGCTTCTATTCTTTAAAATTGTGGACATTCAACTACACAATTAAAGATGTCTTCAAAAATCATACAACTTGTTGTATGTGGGATGAGAGTGTTGCAGGTAGAGGGGGAAATCAAATGGCATCTTGCTTACTCAAATGGACTCTTGTCAATGTTGGCAAGGACGTTGAAGAGATCACTATATGGTCAGATAACTGTCCATCACAAAATCGTAACATTAACTCAGTTTTAGCTTACTTTACAATTTTAAGGCAGATACCAACATTAAAAGTAATAAATCACAAATATCTTCTAAGGGGGCATACTCACCTAGAGGGAGATAGTGATCATTCATTAATAGAGAGAGCAAGAAAAAGAATGACTAAATTCCAAATCATGACTCCATGGGATTGGCAACAGCTGGTGGGAATTTGTAGTACCAGTAATCCATTTGAGGTGATTAACATGGAGACTACCGATTTCAAAAATTTCTTGTTACTGATAGAGGGATCCAGTTCACCCTTTTTGCATAGAAAAAAATTTGAAAGTGGAAACGATTTCAAAATATCCCGGTTAGTTCACATACAGGTTCATGCTGACCATCCCGGCAAGATGTTTTGTAAGGACACATTGAATGGAGATTTCGAGGTTTTGGATTTGAATCGTACTTCACGAAGATCGGTCATCTTTCCTGAAGAAATTCCTTTTGATCAGAGTTGGACCTAAGCCCATATCAGATAAAAATACGAAGACCTCCAAAAGAGAATGCAATGGGTACCAAAAATGTTCCACAACTTTTATCAAAATCTTCCTCAAACCGGGAACAATGTCATTGATAGATAGAGTTATCAATTCATAAAGGCCCTCATTTTACTCTATGCAGTATCCAAATGAACAGTTTGTTAGTTTCCAATGTTCACGTCGTATTGCATTTACTTTATACTTTATGATAATAAAGAATGATTTGAATTACACATTCCATGTGTTATTTTAATAAATTAATTAATGAGCTAAGTGCAGGAAGGTATACTGTTTTCAGAGGTATAAAATACTGCCATCTAAATTCAAGAAACTAGCATACCATGTCCACCGATAGAAAATATACTAAGTGACATATAAATCCGAACACCCAGTTTAAATGGTTTTATTTTAATAAAATTTTGTATAAGTACTCAATGAAGCATAATAAGTCAATGATAAAAATTTCAAAATGATTGCACTGCTTTAAAGCCCTTTGACCTTTAATAATGTGTGGATGTAGAAGGAAGATAAACCAAAATATGTGTGTAAAAATAAAAAAAAAATAAAAAAAAAGTTTACCTTGTTTTATAAAGTATCCTCCCGACAAGTATTTCAGTGCGGACCTGTATTTGATCGTGAGGTCCCCTGTGAGGTCTTAAGTCACCTGATTCACAAGCCCGTTGTACTACATTAACAAAGGCACGAGGGGTTGGTTGCACTCGATTGGGAAACCGATCCGCATAAACATGTGCCATTTTTTATTTCGTTTGAGCCACGCAACACATACCACTATTCACTGACACTAACTGTATACAAATGAATGAGATACTTGTAAAAACATCGTTCCAAATTCTTTCGCTTTTTTGTTTCCGATGCGATGAACCGATACGGCGGATTATATCCATTGTCGCCAAACACGACCACATAATATTGTTATTGAGACAGGGCGGTACTCAAACTTCCAAAGGGCTATAACTTTGTTACTTTAATTTTACCAGGAAAATGGTAAAGGAAAAAAACATTTCTTTTGATCAGATCTACTCACTGTTAAAATAAATGACTCAACTTCGAAGTATGAAATGTGCTTATATGTTTAAAAAATTATAAATTTAAGCGAAATTGATTGTGATATGCATAATTATGATACAAGGACTTGTAATAATCTATATGTAAACTTCAGCAAATCAAAAGTACCATTTCGATCGCCTAATCAAACTGGTCCGCTTCTTTTTAATGGTTTACCATGTGATATTACGTCGGTTAAAAATATTAGTCAGTTCAAGTTCCACTTAAAGCTATTTTTGATAAACCAAGGTTTTTATCATGTTAATGAATTTTTGAACAATGCAACTTAAGATTAGTTGTAGTTGCGTACGAAGGATTGACACTTCCAATACAATTGTATATTGTCTGTATGGAAATAAAGGTTTTGATTTGATTTGATTGCTTTGATAAACCCAGAAACGCCCCTGTTAGATATATTTCTCTCGAATATTTGCACTTTAAAAGGCAAAATGATAAAAAAGTGTTCAAGTGCAATGAGGGTCTGGGTAGCCCGGTATGTTACAGTGTTGGCGGCTAGCGCTAGGATAGCACATTAGCACATTTGAAGTTCTGGGCCGCAAACATGAGCGTTAGCAGAAACTTTTGTATGTTACGATTATGTACCATCCTTCAAGATGGCTTGACCGTGGTTAGCAAATTCTCTCAGGGGAAGGGGCTTTTAAATCTCAAAAATCCTATATATGGAAGACAAAACTATGTTAAGCATGCACAATTTGAAAAGGAAGATAGATTTCAGAGTGGACTATGCTCTGGGGACAGAAGACTAATGGTATGAGTCTATTGGACTGACTTGATCTAATGAATTTCTTTGTTCTACATATGATTTCTAAGAGGAGCTAACTTATATGGAGCAAGGTCTTTTATGAACTGATAACAGCGTTCTGTGGTAAATGCAGAGTCAACATACTTCACGCCAACTCTTTTGCTTGATAATTAGCTCATCTTAGATGGTTGGTGTAGGACCGCTTTAGTGAGAGTTCAGTAACAATAAAAAATAAATAATTCTGATGAAGTATTGAGAGGCAAATTTCCGTATCTTCTGTATAAGCTTCTGATATCGAGAGGACACCGAAGAAAATTAAAGCTCGTTGCAATTGCTGCCTACCTAGATTGGTTTTTCCGTAAATCGCATGGGGTTGATAGAGTCTTTTATAGACAGCAGCAGCTACCATAGCCGACCCAGCTTAATAAATGTAATAAATATTTATTGGCAAGCATTTTCCTCATCGCGGAGAATAATGAGTTTGCTCAGTATATTGGGGTGGAGTACGGAGTCCTGATATGCGCGAGGTGTCGCCACGAATAAGAGGATTAGCGTATAATATTAGAAGCTACACGGCATGATGCTAGAAACTAACCAGCAGCAGAGTTCAACTATATAACGAAATATATTATTAGAGTTTTGAAAGAAATAGTACTCGGTACATCCGTGCAATTAAGCTTACAAAGGAAGTAAATGAATAAAAACGTGAATTTACGTCCGACTCATTAGAACACAACGTGTAATTCACAGCTAACTTGGTAAATGCATAAACGGCATTACAGCCGGTCAATAATAAAAGGAAAATCGCAAAAAAGTAGTTCGCTCAGCTCGGGGAAGTTCTGTTTCTATAGCGCATTAACTGCAACCAAAATTAATTGCTTGATATGCATTTTTACTACCTTTGATTATATTGATAAGCCCGAGGAGGGATTTCTCCCTTACTGTTGCCATAGTGGAACGGAAGAGAATTGATCTTTCGTTTGCATAATTTTCCACGATACAAATCGTAAGTATGCAACTTGCGCCGAGCGTTAGGTGGCTTTCCCAACCTTTCGTTATGTAGAATTTAGAGAGGCACGCTTTATAAGTGAATCAGCGTAGACCGGTCAATAATGAGGTTGTTTCCACAAAATATTAGGGGGCATTGTAGTTCGAGGGCCTCTGACTGTCAAGGATCGACAAATACAGTCACCCAAGCAATTTAATAATATGGTGTTGTCTAGATATGGACAGAACTGAACAGGTCCATTTTAAATAACTGTTCGGACCTCTAAGAAACTCATTGTCGCAAAGAAACGACAAAATGACGAGAAGCCGAGTCGAAAAAGTCTGTAATCGAAAAGTGTCACGTTTTACAATAAGCCCGTTTCATTAAGATGTGACATAATGGATATCGAAGTTTTGTAGTGAATTCAAAAAGAGTTTAGGAAAAGGTCCATAAGAGTCCGTGCTATCTCAAATAGTAGCATGTCTGTTCTGTTAAGAAACCCAGTTAAGAGACATGGAAATTTCGACTGCAGCTGACCGCTGCTTCAACCATTTTGATTTTGAATAAATCGATACTAAGTTCCTTAACAGCGACCTCAAAAACACAAAATCGAGAGAATCGAATAGAAAGGTTTTTTGTAAATACAGGGTGTCGCATCGGGAACTTCATCGATAGATTTCTCCAAAAGTAGGCATATGATATTTTTGAAAATTTGGGAGTATACTAATGTCGATTGGGCAACGGCAGCTAAGATATTATCAAGATGGTGGCACATCCGGTTATAACGGAAGTTGATGCCAACTTGCTTATTTTAAATTATATATAAATATTCGGATTCTACATAAAATTCTAATCACATTTTATGTATAATCTCCTATACCCAAGTCTAACCGTTTTTGACATATGTATTTCAAATGAGAATAATATAAAGACTAATTATGATAAGTTTGCTAGTCGATTTCCAAACAAGCACACATACAGTGAAATGAATAACAGGAAAGAATAAGCTACTTCGATTTATATTTACCTTTCATAACAAGAAACAATTTTTTTGGTAAACGTTCAAAATGGCCACCCCTAACTTCCAAACATTTAAACCATCTAGGTATTAACTCCTGATGAGTGGTAGTTCTTATAATTTCCGGACTCAAACTAGCAAATGCATTTCTTAATCTCTGGTTACAGTCATCTAGAGTGGTCAATGGGTTCTGGTAGTCCAAGACTGTTAGATCTAGTCACTTGAATGGTCCATTATTGGCAAACCAGTGATCGTAAAACGTAGCTTTTAAGAAATTGTTCACTAAGTATCCGTTCTGGTTTGGAGCACCGTGATGTTGATAGAATAAATTTCGATGATCAGCAAGTGGTAAATTATCCAAGTAATTGTTTTCTAAATTCCGATAAAAATATTATTGGGTATTAAAAATGATAATCTTTATAACAGCATAATGTTTTCTTTAATATCCAACTATTTTTAAATGAGATAAATTAGTACTAATGCTGGCAATGCTGACCTTATGTGTTAAAAAACTTATACTACTGGTATTTGCATATTGCGTATTCTTATCAGATTCTTTTATAAAAAACTGTTAATCGCTAACTTACCATTTAAATTTTCTTCATAAAACTGTAGAGAGACAATTTGATTATCTTTGACAGCGCAGTATACATTGAATTGCCAATTGTCTTGAAAGTTTCTTTCTGTTATTACATGAATGTCCTGATTAGCCCAATAATGAGAATTGTGACAATTGAAAAGGCCATTTTTGGTACATTTTGCTTCATCTGACCATATAATATTTTTCAGGAAAGATCATTTTCTTGATACCTTGTAATAATCAATTCGCAAAATAGAATTTAAAAAAAGTATCGTTTTTTTTTAATTGTTGGACTAATGATAGCTTGTATGGATAAAAATTGTCTTTGTACAAAATTCTGCTAAGGTATCTTTCGTAAAACCTGACTCTCGTGCAGCTTGTCGTAAACACATCATTGGACACGCATAAAAATACCAAAAACTGCTATTTCAATGGTTTCATCGTTAACTATTGAATCTCAGGCTTCACACAACCGAAATTTATGAAATTTTCTATTGCTAGCTTAGGCGTATGTGCGGCCGGTCTTCTTTTTTCTGGATATGTATGAGCAAACACATCATATGTTCTTGATGTCACTCTGTTGCTTTTCACCATAAATAATAAATAAATTGAAACAGTCTTCGTAAGTAAAATTTAAACGCGCGGGCATGATTATTATTAATAATTTATAAATAAACCGTCTAATGCATTTTTGTAGAGCGCAACTGTATGTTCTCCGCATCCCGCCGTCATAGCCAACTAATTAAAAAACTAAATATGTACTTATAGGAGCTTTACAATTTACAAAAGAGATTGCAAATTGCTCGAAAAGTAAACATTTTTGGGATAGATAACTCTGTATTAAGTAACTCTAATTTTTAATGCTTGATGCGATTAACTCATAAAAATAGGAGGTTTTCATTTGTCAATTTTTGACATTCAATTTTTATACTAAATTTTTGATCACCCTGTATAAATAATTATCGAAATATCTAGAAAATGAATCCACATTAAACAATAAGATGTTCTACATATGGGAAATGAACAATTATTTTAGGCAGGCAAACGTCATTTTGGACATAAAATTTGAAATATGTCAAAAACGGTTAGACTTGTATATATGTATAGGAGATTATACATGAAACATAATTTGAATTTTATGTAGAATCCGAATATTGAGTAATATATAAGGTGTCCAATTTAAAATAAGCAAGTTGGCATCAAATTCCGGTATAACCGGAAGTGCCACCATCTTGTAAATATTTTAGCTTTCGTTGCTAGCTCGACGTTAATATAATTCGTAATTTTTAAAAATATCATATGCCTACTTTACGAGAAATCTATCGATGGAGTTCCCGATGCGACACCCTGTATGTGTGCCATAATGGAATTTCCATTTCGGTATTAAAAAAATCGATATCAGATTCATGATTGGCGACCTTAAACGTGTACAAATTTCGAATGTGAACTCAATTCAAATATTTTCTTGCATACGTGTCCGTCATATTAGATGAGGCATATTGGTTTTCGACCATATTCGTTACGGAAAACATGAATATGAAGTTTTTTTGGTGAAATTCAGTAAATCTTTCTAGCTTTTGACATGTTTTATGACTTTTAAGCCAGCCTGGTATATTAGTATGGCTGAGGTATTGGCAAATATCCATGACTGTGTTCATCTCTTGGTCACAGCGTGTTCCGGTCTTAAAGAATGGTTTCGTAAAATACATCGAAAGTGGACATAAACGCAAACGGATCCTATTCTAATTAAAAAGTAGCTATACGGCACTAGAAAGAAAATTATGTTACGGACTAGGGAGATTATAGGCTGCCCTAGCGCCTTCTACATATTCTTGAGGCGGAGTTAGCAGGCTACCGAGGTTAGTAAAAAATTGTACTCTAAACTGACAATGCCCCTTTGATACTGAACTAAATTGCGTACTCTACCATGTGGAGTTCTAAAAGCTAGTTAGCTGGGTCCCAACCTATGGGTTTTACGGTGAAGACTTAAGCGTCAGCCTACTACTCGATTTATTTTAGTATCAAAATACGGGTAGCTTTAAATTTCCTGCATTAAAGAACAGCCTGAGCTTTAGGACAATGATTTCGATGATTCAACTTGTTTGAGGTGTCTCATAATAAGCCCGTTTTATTTGGCTCAATATCGTTTCGTTACTAGTTTAATCCTGGGTTGCTTTTGACACATTAATTTTGTACTAGCCTCTACAACAGCCTCTCTCAAGGTACGATAATGTCCCTTGTGAGCGCTGGGAATCTACAGCGGGAAAGGCGGTGGAGAGCCTAGAGAAATTAGAGAGGATCAATGAATGGATTTGGGGGGGAGGGTTGCAGTGGTCTTTCTGGAAGGACTGATAACTTAAATATCTAAATTATATCAATTTCGGGTGGCGCTAAAAAATAATTGATTCTCAAAGTGGGCGGTAGACGGAATAAGTTTAAGAACATCTGTTGATAGTTTTCGAATGTGAAATCAGAACAAGAATACATGTTCCCACTGGATGGAAGTCTTAAATCCACCTGCTGTTGCGTATATGACCTTACGGGTAACAGAAAATGAGCTAATTTTCATAAAGGTATATAACGAGACCAGAAGACAGTCTACATTATTCTTTATGAGGCAATGAAGTGTAAAGTTGAGAAAATTTTATTAATGGCTGTCATAATTTGTTTTAATTTTCCGGAGTTGCTAATTTAGCAGCCTCGCAGTTCGCTTGTTCACCAAGCCCCTTGGGTTAATTTGTAACTACTTCTTTAATATAAAGACGCTAGTTGTTACTCAGTTTTTCACTCACTTTTTTATCATACAGACGGACTGATACGCTAAGTTGGCACACTCGATTTTAAAATTGTACTCAAGCATGAGCAAGTTATGTCTTCTACTTCAAAAACTACTTCATTAAGATAGGTTTTCATCGGACGAACTACCAGCAGTCACCATACTACATCTGCGGATTTAATACGCTGATGATAATCTGCATATTCGATTTGTCAGAAAAATAGTAGTGGAACCTACGAATAATGTAACAACATATTAATTTTTTAATCCTTATAGTGCTTTTAGTACAATTATAACTTTTGATCATTTTTCTTCAAGCATCACATGTGGCAGATATGAGTGCTAGCAAGATTTCCAGGTCGTTCTGGTCAGATAGGACTTAACTTTCTCTGTGGGACGTAGAACACTTCCTCGTTGGTCTTATGAGCAATAGGGTTGCAGGTTATGGCATAAAACTCTTTATCGCTGCTGTTGTTTCAATTTGAAATTCAGTTCTTTATGCGAAGGCTTATTAAAAGGCTGCGGTGCGTATTGTAATATTAATGTCATCGTTAGTCTTTTCCGATGGCAATGTTGGTGTTATAAGAAATAGTTAAGACATTTTCTTGATCCTATTGCAGTATTTTTTCTCCTCTAGTAACTATATGTGATATATTGAAAAAAGGCGAAGACAGCACAGACTTTTTTAATACACCCAACAGCTAAATAGTGACATGTGGTATATTGGAAACGCTAGACTAACCTCAATAATTCAAAGCAAAATTAGGACAAGCGTACGTGAGGATAAGTATGTACATAAAATTCCTAGTCGTATTGTTTTCCATCGTCCAATGGTTGGAAATTGAAGATAGATGACCTGAGGGTGAATTCCGAATGTCGACAAATTAGATTCTGGAACAGGCGAGGCACGTACACGACGGACCCTGGATAGACTATTTTCGATATCCCCAGATATACCGACCGCTATCGGATATTACCATATTTTCCACTTTGCAACACCAATCTAAATGCTGTACCTCTTGTGGTAGGAATTTTCAGAGAGTCGGGTATTCAACCTACAAATGTGTGTTATAATATAAACTCTCTGAAACTGTAATTTATTATTTGTTCCGAATATGACAATGAGTTCACAAATGAGTGCATGTGGTGATGTAGAGACCGGTAAATAGTCTTGTACGCCACCGATGTATACTGATGATAGTTCGTTAAAAGAATGGAAGGCGTCGTCACCTTATTGATCACCTGTCAATCCATTAACACACAGCGGTACGTCGAGGAGCCTTTGTACATCTTCGACGTAGGGGCTGAGATGTATTAGCTTTGGCATATACGTGGCCTACATCGTACTGAGTATTCCTGATACATGAAGCGGCGCTGTATACGGTCGATCACAGGGCCGGAAAGTAAACAGTTCCAATTTAGAGGCCTGTGACCAATAAATATCTATTTCAATCTACTTTCAGTGTGCCGCCAGATACATGATAGTCTGATAGAGCCTCAGTTACAAACCCATTTTGAGCCAGGATCCCTTTTCCGGGTTGATACGCCTATTTTTTGCTTGGTTTTTTATAACGTAAAATCTTATTTGGCACTTACCACTTAATGGTTGAGGATAGAACTCTTACCTGAAATGAGACAATCGGAGTATCAGTATTAACTTACAGAAATTGATTTTTAGCGGTATTTTTTCACTAAAAACCGGAGAAGTCATCATTATTGATCATAAAACCCTACTGAGAAGTAATTTATCTCTTCTTATGTAAATAGCGATAACAAAAAACATCGAAGTAAGTAGAAAGCCATTAAAATTATAGTCTGCTAACATCATCACATGTCTGTCGGACAATTAATTTTTATAGTCCTATATAATAGAAAACACGTAAAAAATAACTAATATGAGGTTTAGGTCGTCAGGTGGCCACCCTTCTTGAGTAATTGAATGATTAGAAAATAACTGGAAAATGGATTTTTATGCTACCAGACTGAAAGCGTAACGAACAAACATAAGCTCCTTACTCCCTGACACTAAAATGAGTATGAAACTTCATGATGGTTGATTTTCGTATAGGTCAGTGTAAATGACATTATACAATGAAGATATTCAAATCTTTTAGAACTGTATGTGGTACGACACTGTTAGTAGTAAAAATAATCCTATATGCACCACTTTTGGGAATGCCGTTATTAGTGTATAGGACAGAGTTTAATAATAATAATAATAATTAGGTGTGTAAGAATAAGGATCTTTTACATCAGATGCATTTTACGTCTAACGACTGGAATTGGGTTCTAGCGGAGATCTTTAAGTGGAGAAAACAAAAGATACTCAATGTATCCAGCATCTATGATTTTCCTGTCCTGAATGATACTAGATGAAGGCATGACTATTGTCCAAAGAATTACTAAGCGGATTAAAAATTTGGTCATGTTGTGTGCTTGACCCCTAGGTATATGCAGCTGAATCATAATTCCCCTATACCTGACTGAAAATAACTATTTTATCAAAAATACCACGGATTTAAAGTTGAATTCCACATCCTATTTTTGCTACGTAGGATTAGCAATAATAGGCCACAAGATCTGTTATGGAAACTATGACTCTGGCAACCTTATGACAACCGTAACTACCAACAGCGCATATCTCGAAATTCGTATCCGGTCCTCTATTGTATCACATATTTCCTTCAATCCTGTGAACAAGAATCGACAGAAAATCACATCTAGCAGATTCGGAAGCAAATAGCAAGCTACAACTTCAGACGAGAAATGCTGCTGGTGAAGTCTGAGAGCTCGTAAATCAATATTTATGACAGCGTACACATACGTTTTCCAAAAGCAATGTTTCTTCAACGACAAACAGTGCTGCTGCTGAATTTACGAGGCGTACCAGAATGAGAATGAATACATTCATTTTTAACATACCCCATTCATCGGAGGAAAACGCAAATGGAAAACACGTGGCTGTGGAATAGAAAGTGGAGTTATTTTGAGTGCCAGATAACGTATGTATATTGTGATACAGACAGCCTACTATATGACTGTGCTGATTGAGAATATTAACGCTGTATACAAAATTCATCAGTGCATACATATATTGATATATGGCTTTCTTCATAAGATTTTATAATCACTTCCAGAAACACTAGAGCAAAGTTAATCACCATCATACATAGTGCACGCAATATAAGAGGCTAACCGTATCAATGTGTAGTAGAAAACGCAACCTTTCCATTAAACATTTGCGACGTTTTATTTTTTTTTTCGCAGATCTTTGAGCTACGTTCGATGTGTAAAAACTAGCCTACCGTATTGAAAATAAAAATCATTTCATTGCCGTAAAGGTGTAATGTAAGTTAACACAATGATGTAAGTATGAGTAAAACGTGGATAATCAAAAAATACTATCTACGCATCTGGAATCCAATAAAAAAACAAGGCCTGAATGTAGTTGTAGTTTTATTTTAAGTTAGGTACATCAACAATGGACATGTAGCACTAGTTATGAATCTTGTTCCGCAAAATGCGCTTTGTTAGAATCTGAACACCTTTGATACAAAAGTAAAGACAGTATAAAGATAGGTTTTTGTTACCAACGAAATTAGGCTTTATAGTGGAGTTCTGAGATAGCGTAACGATACCCACTCATAAATAGATCTAGATGGGATCGTAGTCTGACGGGTCAATGTCTGAATGTCAAAATCACCACTCACATTCAGTTTTCCCATTGACAGCTACCGCGTTGGTCTACGCAAGAGCCTGTGTGCCACACACGAAAGGAAAACTACGTGTGAGTCAAAATTCTGACATTCATATATCGAACTGTCTGTTCCAGATCCCGTCGACCTTCGTACAAGCGTAGGTACCATTTGACGTGCTAAGATCTTCATAACCGCAGAGAGCAGACAACTACCATTAGTCTGCAAAGTTCTTTTGAATGTGAATATTACAAGCAAATGCATCATATTTGGAATGGAACATTATTTCTTCCGTTTTTCTGATAATGGTGGCCAAAGATTGCCTTGGGGCCAATTTCACCAACAACAGTCGTTATTCTCCACCTATAGGGTCAAATACAGCGAATGAGCTTCAAGTTCCAATCAACAAATTTTAGCAACCAATAGCTATGAAATGTTGAAAAGTAAATATTGTCAAAGTATGAGATGACATCTTGCCATTGAAACATCACCAGCTTATTGAATATTAAGAAATTACATATAATTCAGTCAAAATTTAAACAAATGTTTGATTTTTGAATAAAATTCATGTTTTAATTACCATTGTTGATTTTTTATTCATGATAATATTATTTTCTTCAATTGATATGCGATTTTGCTGATTCAAGATCATCTACTGGGTATTTTTTCCAATAAACCTGTTGCAGATAGCCATTACGCACCGACTTGATGACTGGCTCTACCAAAAAGTTCATAGACATTCATTCATTTACTTGCCGTTCATCAGAACCATTATGGCACCTTAGATTGATACTCCCACAAAACCATTCTGGTTTTTTAGTATCCATACATCCATAAAGTTGAATATTTTTCGTTGTTCAGGAACTTAACAAACATCCACACTGTATTAGCGATTAAGAAATATCCAAATATATGTCGTAGAGCTACCAGCAAACCTAAAACCTGCAGAAAAACTAGAAATTTGCAATATTTTTCTTTTCTTACTGAGTAGATATTTTGGGTTATATTTATATTACACGTTATTTGAATACAGCTGATTATTGCATTTCAAGAAGTGACACATGTGTGGGCTCTGTCAACTCTTGGTACCAGTCACAAAACATACTCTGAAGGTTTAATTTCATGCTATTCAATCACAACACGGTGACTTGTGTGGTTGTCAGCGGCCATTTTGTGAGGGTGCGATAGGGTTGCCAGATTGTGCATTAATATCCCGTTTCACCCTCCTGGTCCCAGAGGAGTAAGTTCCGCTGTTCGTGACATTTTTCCCCAAATCATTGCACAACACTCGAAAAGATGCAAATGAGAATTTAAAATTATTTCCACGACGCCGCAAAATAGCTCGTCGGTAGCTTGGGTTATACATCTTGACAGTAGGGATGTTCGATAGGATCCTATATTTAGAAGTATCAATACATTTCACGAGTATCGTCATCTTTCGATCCGGTCTGTGTCAGAAACAGTGACTGCCATTTGGCTGCGACATTACCCTGCCAAATCAGACATATCTTTCATCATTTTCGAAGAAATTGTACAAAATCCTCAAATTTGTGAAGTTAGCGAGTTTCACTTCATACGTTCTTACCAGACATGCCCAAATCATCAGTTGCTGCCGTGATATTGATCTCGACCAGTGCATTCCCACGGCTAGGCGACCTGTATGTTAAATTTGTATTGATAGGGCAGCGGGTTATGCTATAAATCATATGTCACAGTGTTTGTGCACTGATTGCAACAGTTAGATGATACCAAAAATATTTTCATAAATAGGAGATCTTCCCCATTCCGGATCGAACAATCTACCAAAGATGCTTATAATCATGATACCTAGTAAATTTTCACGAAAAAAATTCAAAACCAGCAAATGTGAAAGATTCATTTCGCACCCTCTACCACGGGACGTGATCGTCGTTAGACTTGGCAACCCTGCGAGTGTCAGATAGATATCCCCGCCAGTCAAAAAGAAAAAAAAATAGACAAACAGTAAACATTACTAGTTTTTTTGATTTTTGAACTTAACAGCCATTATCTGTGGAACAATTTTCATAATTTTTACACGTTATCTGTGTTTTAGGATGGAGAGGACAATGTTTTTATTGCTTTGAAGAAATTCATTATCCCATAAATTAATAATTGATTACTATTATGACATAAAGGCAGATGAGGAATTGGATGGAACGTATTTTATATTCTATTTTCTTGCTAAATACAGACAAATCCACACTAGTCAACAGGTATGTAATGATAACTTTCAGTATATTGAAGTTGGTAAATTCAAGAGTGCCATGCATTAACAAACGTTCAAATCTGCTGCCAAATTTAACAGCTAGAAAATCGACCTATTATTTGCCGCATTCCCATTCGCTGAGGGGGATAACGGATTGTTAAATGCAAACCTACAACGTATATCAAAATACATAAAAGTTGTCCTGTTTTTTCTGTACAAAAGCATCATGCTGGAATCAAAAAGTGGTCTTGTTTATAATACCTTCGAATTTTCACGATTTTATTCAATATTTCAATAGAAATCACTAATATTCAGAGACCTTTGACAGCTTTCGTCAAATTGCATTTCGATAAGGTATTTTCCCATTGATCCATAATATTAATGTTGGTGAAATTGGCCCTTAAACAGCTTTTTTTGACACTGAGCTTTTTATAAAAAAAAACACTTTATGCAGAAGTACAGTTTTTTATCACTGACCAAGCCAACGTCCATCAAAAAATAATCAAAAATCAGCTGCCTATATCTACTTCAAAGACAAACAGATTTCAATGAAAGGTTTGGAAATATTAAATAGTATCTTAGAAAAAAAAAAGCATTTGTCAAAGGCAATTTTTGCATTTTGGTAGACTACGTCTAAATAATTCTCCCTGCTGACATTCGTCGGAAAATTTATGAAAAGAGGGCTCCGATTAAGCAAGTAAAAAGGTCTTGTCATCCTGATGACATTCGTAGAGCGATGAACCCCGTCCATAAAGTGAGAAACGTACTCCATGAATTCCGTAATGAGCAGTGGAGCGACTTCAAAATCGCTCAGAAACGGAAGTCAAGATCAACTACCATATATTAATGGTCCTGGAGGCATAGTTTTCAGGACTGAGGATAAAGTCGAGGTTTTTGCTGACGTCATGGAATCGCAGTTCTCTTCCAATTATGATCTGGACAATGACCTTGCCGAGGAATGAGAAATTGTAAGATCAGTCAGGAGATATTTCAGAGCGAATGGCGACAACAACGTCAGTGCTAAAATCGGTGACCTCTTTTCAGAAGATTCTTTTACGGAAGACTCTTCAGATGAATCTCAGCATAGCACATCAACGGAATCCTCTGAGATTCCGTTTTGTACACCAGCAGAGCTCCAAGGCCACATTAAGGACCTAAAGGTGCGTAAAGCACCTGGAGAGGATCAAATCACCAAAAAAGCACTGAAGCTGCTTTCGCTCAAGGCTTTGACTTATCTGGTGGTAATAATCAACACAATGCTCAGAACTCATTACTTTCCTAAGGCGAGGAAGATCGCTGAAGTCATTGATCCCAAAGAAGGCAGGTTCGATATTCCCCCAGGATTACCGCCCCATTAGCCTGCTGTCAGCTCATTCTAAGCTCGCTGCTTGCTTCTAGATGCATCAAAGGCATTTGACAAGGTGTGGCACATGGGCCTCTTGTATAAGCTTATCTAAAACGGTTTTCCATTTTGGCTTCGAAAACTGTTGAAATCTTTTCTAGATGGAAGGAAGTTTCGGATAAAAATTAAAAATGTGTTGTCAACAACCCTAAGAGCCGGTGTTCCTCAGGGTTCGGTCTTAGGACCAATCCTTTATTCACTTTATATACATGACATCCCTTACCCAGCAACTGTAAAGTCTATCTCTATGCTGATGACACTGCACTGCTAGTTCAGTCTTGTTCTGGTAAGCTGTTTCACGCCAGGGTGCAGAGTGCGGTGGAGGAAGTATTGGCGTGGGTGGATCGGTAGTTTTTTTTTTTTTTTTTGTCGATCGGTTTGGCATTGGAAGTTATCCATTTGCCACAGATGTGTGTTACTATTGATCTAAAGTTTAATTGTGAGCTAAACGTTCATTTTGATTCTTTGGAAGAAGTTTACCAAGCAATCTAGGATTTGCTTGTCACCTATTCTTAAAAGGGAGCTTATATTGGTGGGGAGTTGATATTTGGATTTCAGTATATCAATAAGAACTATGCGTTCTTGATTGTATTTTCCGCAAGCAAAAATAATATGATTTAGATCTGCAATTGATGCACTATCGCAATCGCATACACAAGTATCCAGAATGCCTATTCTATTGAGATGAGCAGGAAATCTTCCATGGTTTAGCTTCAAACGAGTGATGGTGACTGAATAATGTCTATTTACATTATACTCAAAAATATGTGGTATTTTTTTAGGCAATGTAGGATGGATTAATGAATAATGGTTATTAGATAATTCAGCAAAATGATTCCAGTGCACTTCCAATTTTTTTCTTATTTCCTTCTTTCCAGCGTTGACTACATCATAGTATTCGAGTTTGTTATTGGTAAAATTTGTTAGATTGGTTGCCTGCTTTGCTAAGATATCCACATCCATGTTTCCGGTTATCCCAGCATGACCCTTTACCCATACAAAATGAATTATCTGACCTCTTGTGTTTAAGTCGTAGAGGAACTTTTTGATTTTACAGATGCTGATTGATTTTGAAAAGCTACGAAATGATAAATTGCTCACTGCCCTTAGAGCTGAGGAAGAGTCAGACATTATTAAAGCATTATGCTGTTGCGGTTGTTCCATCAACCATTGCAACGCAGCTTCTATAGCGTAAACCTCTGCAGTGAATACGGAGCATAAATCGTTCAGTCTATACTGTAGATTTACATTGTTCTGGATATGAACTGCACATCCTGTTCCGTTTTTCGTTTTTGAACCATCAGTGTATACTTTTAGATAGCTGCCATATTGATCTAAAATTGAAAGAAGTGAGGCTCGATTAGATGAGGGGTTGTCGGAGTAGGCAGGAAAGAGCACAGTTGGTTTGAACACCATTGCTTGAAAATTTTGTTCGAAAATAGGTTCTCTATTGTGAGAAGTTATTTTACTTATCATTTCATTAAATGCGGAGTATGCCTCAACAAATGGGGGGTCATTCTTTTTTGACCAAAATTTATTAGTTAAATTTTCTATGAATAAAATAAAGATGTTTTTATTTAAAAAATGGTTGGAATGAAAATATTTTAACGAAATTATTTTCTTATAAGATAGATGCAGTCTTCTCAGTCTCAGGGGCGGTTCCTGTGCTTCTGCCAAAATTGCATCTGTGGGAGATGATTTCATAGCACCTATACATATTCTCACGGCACAATATTGTATCCTATCAATTTTTTTCAAATGTGAGTTTGCTGCTGAACTATATAACACAGAACCATAGTCAATGATTGAGCGTATATATGCCTTGTAGAATAGGAGCGAAGTTTGTGCATCTGCGCCCCACTTGGTTTTAGTGGTACACTTCAATAGGTTAATTCCCCGTTCGCACTTTCTTTGGATGTGGCTGATATGTTCGTTCCATAGAAGTCTGTTATCTAGGACTACACCTAGATATTTGTATGACTTCTTTATCGGTATATCAGTTCCACATAATATTATATTTGGAGGGGTTTGCAGTCTATGTCTTGTAAAAAACATGACTGCGGATTTTTCTGGGGATATTGTCATAGAGTGATCACTAAACCACATTTTAAGGCAATAGAGGATGTGTTTAAGCTCTTTGATGCATTGGCTATAGTTGTTTTGTATCGTATAGAAGCAGAAGTCGTCAACATATTGGATGCACTTTATATCTGGATTAAAAATATTGTGCACGTCATAGGTATATGTGTTGAATAGGATAGGACTAAGAACCGCCCCTTGAGGAAGACCATTATTAATTTCCCGTGGGCCATGCAACATATTATTCGGGTCTCTAATGAATATTTTCCGATTCCTGAACAACTCCACAATGTTTTGGGCAATCAATGGATTAATATTAAGAGATACAATTTTTTCAACAAGTATGTTCAAATCAACTGTTTCATAAGCACTTTTTATGTCAATGAAAAGACATGCGACATATGCATTTTTTGAGAACGCACACTGTACGTCTGTGACTAATTGTGCTACTGCTTCAAGTGTTCCGACTCCTCGTCTCGCTCCATATTGTGTGATGGGCAGTTTATTATTATATTCAAGATACCATTCTAATCTGGCCTTGACCATTCTTTCGTATGATTTTATAATACATGACATTAATGAGATGGGTCTGTATGATGAGGGAAAATTTGGGTCTTTATGAGGTTTTAAAATTAAGGTAATTATAATTTCTTTGAGTTCGTTAGGAATACCACACAATGCCACCATTTATTATATATATTTAGCAAATATATTTTAGCGTTCAGAGGTAGATTCTCTAGCATGTTATAAGTGACACTATCTATTCCTGGAGCTGTATTTTTATGTTTTTGTAGGGCTGCTTCAAATTCTGCTAATGAAAAGTCATTAACAGGAAAATTACTCATTAAGTTGGTGTTGCCTGCTGGAGGTGTAAAGTTCATTACTGTAGCAGGTGCAAAAAAGTTCAGTAAGCTATCTATCATTTCCTCAGTAAAATTATAACTTGAGTTGCAGTATTTTTTGTTGTTCATTTTTCTAACAAAATTCCAAATTTTTGTTATAGGTGTATTTTTATTTAGGGTATTTAAAAAATTTTTCCAGCTATCTCTGCATTTTTTGGTAAAGAGTAACTTGGTTTGGGATTCGGCTTGTTTGTACTTTAAAAAATTTTCCCAATTTGACTGATTTTTGTACTGATAAAGAGCCGACTTTCTCTTAGCAACCATCTGAGAACAATCTGTATCCCACCATAAAGGTTTAGGAGTATTTATAATCAAGGGTTGGTTAACTTTTATCGAAGAATTGGCAGCGTTATTAAGGATAGTGATAAAATGTTTTATATTAATTTCTTCAACATTAGATTGGATATCAAAATCATTTTGTATTATCTGTGAAAACAGAGGCCAGTCAGCGCATTTGGTGTTCCATTTGGTGGAAGGTTGAAGGCGCTGCGGCACGTAATCACAGTAAAACGATATAAAAATTGGGAAGTGATCTGAACCCATACTGTCGCTAATCGTATTCCATCGTACTTTACCTACCAAATGGGGAGTTGTTAAGGAAAGGTCAACGGCTGATCTATTTTCGGAGGGTCTGCTTACTCTCGTGGGACAACCATCATTTAAAACTATTAAATTGTAAGTGTTGAGTGCTTGTATTAATTGCTTACCATTGTTTTGATCTTGTGCTGATCCCCATAAGGAGTGATGGCAATTAAAATCTCCGCAAAAGAGCGTACTGTTTGGAAACTGAGAGAAAATATTTTCCCAGTCATTTACGGAAACATTTTTGTTGGGTGGCTTATATAAGGAAACTATAGTTATGTTAATTTGTTCGACAAAAATAGCACATACTTCAATAGAGCAGTTGAAAGGTGGAGTAATATTGATAGGTCTAAAACGTAAACTTTTTGCAGTAAGGATAGCTACACCTCCTTTACCGTCCTGTCTATTTTTTTGTATGCAATTGAAACCTTTTAAATTGATAGCAGCGTTAGGCTTGATCCATGTTTCAGAAAGTACAGCAATATCGATTTTTTCTTTGGAAATAATATTAATAAGATCAGCTTTTCTTTTATTTAAGGAGAGGATATTCCATTGCAATATATTCAATTTCTTAGTAGGTTGAGTCATTATCATTTTCATTGTCACTAATAATCATTACATCTGATGAATTTTCATTTTCAAAGATCGATTCAATTTGTTCTCTGATTTTTTGTTCTAAGGGTAAATTAGGTTCAGTATCATACGTATTGAAAATGGATTTTACAAGGCTGGATATTTCATTTATAATTTTTTCTTTATAATCAATGAAATCTTGTCGATGTGGATTAGGGATGAGTGATGAGTTATTTTTTGGTTTGGGTGGTAGGCATTTTTTTTCGTTAGATGTGGGTGTGGTTGGTGGGGAAGAAAATTTACGTTTTTTATTAGAAACTTGTGTTTTTTGTTTATGGAACATATAAGTTGGAGCTGAATTTTGTGTTTCTGATTGAGTCTGAGGTAAAGGTGGAAAATTTTGAGAATCGTTTAAAATTGCAAAACGATTGTTAGTCACGATTTTGGAGTAAGAAGGGTTGTTAACTAAATTTTCAGCCTCTTTGAAGGAAATGTTTCGCGTGGCCATTTCTTTTTTTATGTTGTATTGTTTAGTGTACATAGGGCATTTTTTAGATATTGTTGTATGCTCCGATTTTTGGCAAAAGATGCAAAAATTACCAGGGCAGTCTGCATTGTCTACGTGAACTGTACTGCATTTTTGACATTTTTGTTCTCGAGATTTGCATAATTTTATTGTGTGTCCATATCTTAAGCATTTATAGCATTGGACCACGGGATGTATATATGGTTCAACAGCAAAATAACTGAGATTAATTCTTATTTTATTTGGTATTGTATTACCTTCGAATGTAATGATGATTAATTGACGATTGATCAGTTTAAATGTGCCATCAGTGTCTGCAACTCTCCTTTTCATCCTTTTAACCTCGACGACCTTACTATTTTCGCATTCTATGTGTTTTAGGAGATATTCTTCCGAGAAAGAAGTGTCTACCATTTTTACTACGCCTCTGCGATGATTGAAAAAGGTAGGAATGTATGCGATCAATTGATTTTTTTTTATAATTTCATGATTGATAAGTGAGTTCGCTATTTCGTATTATTTAAATACCACTTTTACCCTGTTACACCTACTGAAGTTATGTCTTGTATGTCGTGTTTAAATGTATCGTTATTTAACAGAAAATAACCTATTCTCATGGGAAATAGACGTCCAAAATTTTTATGCAAATGTTCTACATAAACGTAGTATGGACCAGAATTTTTACAAGTGTATTTATTAAGTAGGTTGAATGTATTTATGTCTTTTATACTATCATCATTTGTGTTGATGGAGCTGCTGGGTGGCCCAGGGCCACCCGAATCGATAGACATTCCTTAGATCAAAACAATTGTTATGAGAAAAAAAATATTAACCGTATATATATATATAGATATTAGATCTAATAAAGTGAGATGTGGATTAGCAAAATTACTTATCTGTTTAAGTCACTCTGTTCACTGGGAATCGATTTCGCGCACGAACCGTACACGTTAACGTACGTACCGTGGGATCGGTAGTTGATCAAAATTAATACTTCGAAAACATAGGCAATCTATTATACCATGGAAGCAATCTGTCAGGTACCTTGGGATCATCATTGACAAGGGGCAGACCTGGCAGAAACATACTGATATTTTGAAAACAAAATTTCAAATTACCTTTCGGCAGCTTTATCCTTTGTTGTGCAGAAATTCAAAATTAGGTTTGATCAACAAGATTCGGTTGTAAAAAATGGTCATAAACCCGCAATCACCTACGCATGCGCGGATTGGTGTTTTCTTGCCAAGACTCACATGCAGAGAGTGCAAGTCCTGCAAAACAGAACCCTACACAAAATCACTAATGCCCCTTGGTACGTGTCAAATGAGACCATTCACAGGGATCTTGATATTCCATATCTAAGGAATTATGTAAAACAATAGGCACAGCGGCATTATAATCAAGCCGAATCGCTCAGCAACCCTCTGTTGCGTGATTCAGTAGACTATGCAGTCGAGTAAGTTCGCAAACATTCCAGGCCGCGCCTCGCACTGTGATCAAAATCAAATTGTGAAGTCAGACCAGCCAAAACTATTTCAGTGTACAAAACCGATCAAAATTATTTTTTGGAGTTACAAAATTATTCGATTAGTCAAAGCAATAATGGTTAAGCTATTTAAAATGATGCACTTCTTTTCTTTGCTCTTTTTCTTCCTTCCTTTCTTTCCTTCAGTCCCTTTTCCCCTTAAACATGTTTGGTATCTGGATAGCCAGACCTGACAGACTAACAGACCGACGAGACTTTTAACTAAGAGCAAAGGCCCACCGGACCGCTGTGACTGAACAATGATGAATAGTTTTAGTCTAAATAAGTAAATACAGCTGAAATCAGTCAATTCGCAAAATATTTCTTCTTATTAAGTCAGATTATTATAAATTAATACTTAGAATAATAAACCGTTAGATATATTTTTTTTTAACATATTGTTTAATATTTTCACACCTTGGAAGCATCTTTGTGATTCAGTCTAAAAGGCCCACTATTACATTTTCATTAAAATGCGTTTGTTTTCGAGGTGGATCTAAGCGGTGTGATAGAAATCCATGTTGAACAGTTTTTAGACAATATTTTCTTTACAGTACATTGATTGACATCGGACTCATCTCGGTAAGTTTGTAATGAAAAATTACACAACTTCGGTATACAGCATTTTTTCGCAGAAAACATGAAAAGTCAGAGCAAACACAGTTTTTGGCAGTGGTCTGTACAACATTTTTAGGAAAACACACAAGAAATAAGTTGTGGCATTCTAGTGCATTCCATTAACCCTACATTTATATAGGTTGTTCATAGAGTTGCATATGCCCTTTAATTTTGGCAAAACTTATTTCCTTTCTCCCCAGTTGTGCATTTTATACTACATGACTTCATTCTGTCATACTATACATTGTCATCGAGATGGATTTTCGTCTAAGACGCATACCATACATACGTTACCTGAATCACGGAACTCTCTGACGGGTGCAAATTTCTTGTTTTGTTTACTTTTTTACGACAAACCTGACTTTATGTCCTGCAGTATTATTTGATTTGTTAGAATTTTACGTCTTACTTTTACGTCCTGTGCTGCCTCTGCAAGTCCGTAAAGTGCTCTTAAAATCGTTCTTGTTTTGTTTATATGCATCTTAAGTTGAATGACCTTGTTCTGTAATGTTATTATTCCCAACTGCCTCGCGCTTTTCGCAAACAAAATTTGCATCTGATGATTCAGTCTAATCAGGTAGGTTTTTTAAGTGTCAAAATTGAATGCCAGGCGCAACTATATGGAAAAACTAATATAAACATATGACGATTCATTTGCATTGACATGCAACACCAACAGATTTTAAACTTTTTACATAAAACGTTTCAATTGAAAGTTGTGCAGCTTTTTTTAATACAGACACCAAGCCAAGCCCACGACGATAAGTTACTGGAGAAAAGTTGTTATACATACATGCATCGTTTCCAAATTGCTTAATACCTACTTCAAAAATAAACGAAGCCCTGCAACCTCATTGGAGCCCAAAATATGAGAATGTTTTCAAATTTCTAAAATGTGTCTGCGAAATGTTGGAAAATGTCGAAACTGGAGGTACTACAGACCAAAATATGTGAATTGACCTAAGCATACCTTGGTCCAAAAATTGATTGTTTGTGAGTTACAAAGTTACAGTTTTATTTTCTATTTTTCCTTATTCCTTGAGAAGTCTTTCATATTTTGGCATAAAACTCGGTATAAGGAGGTTTTCTAGTATGAGAAACAAGAATCCGTTATTTTTTATGGCCTAACTTCTAGAGGGCGCCACGTACAGCACTATTCCGGTAAACAACTTATCACAACCTTTTTGGTGCTACCCTGTATACAACAACTGACTTATTTTCTCGTATTAACACAACAAAAAAGGTTTACTTGTTAGAAGTATTTAAAGGTTATAGTTTTCGAGATATTTGTTTTTAAAAGTTCCAATGCATTATTTGTACCATGATGATAAAACATTTTTATAACATAATAATCAAGTTGCTTTGGATAATAACTGCGTAGCGTTGCTATGGTTTCTAATGCTTGTCATAATATTGCTTTGAACTTCATGAATAATTTTACGCTAACAATAAGTTGTTAAACATTGTGGAGTATAGGTACGTCTGATTAATATTCTGATATGTATTTAATGTACGGATTGGCAAGACGTAATGCTTTAAAAGCACGAAGATTATACGTTGACAGATTCCCTAATAGACAACTGCCTAATTCAAAGACTTACAACGAATTGATCAGCGGTTACGAGAAACTGGTAAGAAATGATTATAGTCTTATTTTGAGTAGTAAAAACAATTTGGACTTTAGGTAGTTTCGCTCAAAATATGGACCGACATAGTGGAGCTCCCAGAACTGTACGTACAGCTGAAGTTGAAGAAAATGTTTTAGATTCTGCCTTTGAAAATAGTACAGTGGGGTTAGGAATATAGCTCGAGAATTTCAAGTTTCCAAATGCCATTTTTCAAGAGCAACTGCTCCATCCATAGCACCTGCAAAAAGTACATGGTTTAAACACGGATGATGACTCTGTAAGGGTACAATTTTGTACAAGCTCTTAAGGAAGTTTAACTACGACAATGGTTTTACTTCACGAAGCAGGATTTGGAAGGGATGAGCCCATGAACTCACATAATCTTCACATTTATACAGATGAAAATCCTCATGCAGTAACGCAAACCCGCCACCAAGTATAATTTCAAATTTATGGGCAGGAATAATTGGACAATATTTAACAGGACCTGTTGAGTTACCACCTAGACTAAATGGCCAAAGGTATATAAAATTTCTTGACGAACAATTACCCACTCTGCTGGAAGATCTTCCATTACAAACACGCATGAATATGTGGTTTATGCACAATGGCGCTCATTTTAGTATCTTAGTTAGAGACCACCTAAATAGAGTTTATCCAGACCAGTGAATAGGCCGATCTATCGTGGCCGGCTAGATCACCAGTTTGGCCATAATCTGAAATACTTCTCAAGCAATAAGGAAAATAGAAAATAAAATTTTAACCTTGCACCCTGTATCTCGCAAACTATCAGCTTATGGACTGATGTATGTTTAGGACAATTCACATATTTTGGTCTGTAGTAAATATTTTTCATGAATAGGATTTACTTAGATTGCATTTTGTTATACTATAATACTATACGGTAGTAATCCAGGTTTACTTATCTATTTAATATATTAACTGACGACCGCTTCATCTCAGTAGGTCTGTGATATAAATCTATAGAAGTTTTGTGTAATTTAGTTCTTATAAGGCACAGGTTAAAAAATAATAGCGATGAGCTTTTTTTGGGTCATCTTCAGCCAACTAGTTGGTGCATGTTTCCGTATTTCATTTTGGCAAGACATGTGGTACTTTATATTCACTGTTTCGCCAGGCAATAAAGTACAAGAGGGTTCGGCTGGTACGACAACCTTTGTGCAACATCAAAGTATTGAAATAGGTGCCCGTAAAACTAATTTTATATTGCTCGATTACAATATTTTCCTGACTATAAGCGAAGGTGAACGGGAAACAAAGCAGTTACAATCAACCTTTTTTGTAAGCCTCGTATAAAATCATCTATTTCACCCTCTCTCACCACCCAATTGGAGCAGGGACATGACCAGCATAACAATTTTTCCACATATCCCTCCGAAATTATGACGAATGCGGTTTCGCCATCCGCAGAATGCCAGATAGACACATTATATCATACTAACCGCCCTATCAGCTGGAAGTTATTTTTCTTCATGTAGGCCTGCCAACACCTAATGTCTCTCTACTTTGTCGACACCTCAACGCTAGTCATCCCTTATCATGCTGTACTGTTTGTGTGAAATCGTATATCATTTAAAAACCCATGAATCCGTTAGGTAAAAAAGAAGAGTTGGTCTCACAGAATACAGTCGAATAAGCATGTTAATTTTTTGAATCACATAGGTTTCTTTATCAAGACAAAAGCATTGTTATTGGTATTGTCATTGAATTTCAAACACGAACACCGGAGTGGTCGAAATGACTGTAAATTTTCTCCCATATCTGTGGTTTCATTAAGCGGTACAGATGAATGAGCGAGGCACCAACAGAAAACGAGATTGACCTCTATGCTTTGCTCCTGGACCTTTTGGAGATTCAATGAATGTTTTTGATAGTAAAACAATTGGTCGTAGTATTTTTTAATAGAAATTAATCCCTTTGAGCAAAGAGTCATAACAAAATATCCGCAAGGGAAAGAGTATGGCGCCCATTGAAATTCATTAAAATATTATGGCGAACGTTTGCGGGCGGCCTGTTTTTCTGATATGGTCAACCGTTGGTGTTGTGCTTTTAAGTGCGGAAAGATATCTTGTGAAAACCAACATGGCAGTGGACCTCCTGTAACGATATCGACCGACATTACAGGATGCACATTTAGAGTTGCTAGGATCTATTATGGAAAGTTATTCTAGAAACTGTGAGATGCGTTTAAAGAGAAACTTTGAGGGAAGTTAACAAGAGAGTATCAAATATATGAGACTAGTATGAAAAAGTAGCTTCTGCATGTGAGAACGTGTAACGTTACTGCAGTTCACGTCTATCGTGGTTAATACTATATACTGCGATTTGTTGGTGTTTTTTGGTGGTTTTGTGACTTGTTCTATTAGTAATACCTATAATATATTAGTGAGGGTGGATTATCAAAACCTTCCGCAACTTTCATGAATCAAATTGAGAAGCTGAACAAGGTATTCAATGGGGACGGAATAGTGACAAAAAAGGAAAATTTTATAGGTGAACTTCTGCTGAAGAGCAGCAACATTGACTGCCCTGAAAAAGCTAAGAAACTATTTTTCAGGTCAAGACGTTCTTCCGGATTAAAGAACTGAGTAAAAGTTTGGAAGAGCAGAAAAATCGTGAAATGAAATGGAGACAAATTGTGGCTTACACTAAGTCATTGCCATTTATTGTTATACTGCCAGCTTACTGCAAAAAGATCATAACTCCACTTTTCTACTTTTCGAGTTGCGTCCATTTTCACACTTGCATGTAGTTAGTTTTTAGGATGTTCTGTAAAATAAAGATAAATAAATGTAGTGCAGTATTAACGTCATGAGCATGTTAATCCTGCTCCAGGTAATGTAGATAATCTTGTTTTTACAGTAAAGTGACGATACACGCTCTATTGTGGAGCTAGAAAGCCGTTTAAGCTATAGCCTGTGAGATAGGAATTACAAGGTTGAAAGCTTTTATTTAAATCCGCCATTTTGTTTTGTACGAAATTTTAATGTAGATTGTGTCACTCGCACCGCTAAGACGAATCCAACGATACCTCACATGTGAAAATCTATTGGCCTGTAGGTGAAAATATGCACGTTATCCATATCAACCCAAATGATAATCACTCTCCGCGTGACGTCATGCGCGACGGCGGGCGAAAATCGAACAGCGGAGCATACGGCCCTGGCTTGAAGCAAGCCAGAATGTTGAAGGGAGGTTGCCACGCTGTCTATGATCGAAGCAACTTTGAGAAGTGCACGATAAGGATCCCTACCAATTCAGGCTAGCAATGAAAAATAGTGGAAATCACTCCGAGACATAACTATTCTGCAACCTTCCACAAATATTGGAAGCGAAAATGTACCAAGAATCTCTCCTGCACCACTACAGCCACTACAAACTCAAGCGGGCAACAATCTGATGGGCCTGCGATGATCGGATTCACGCAAGAATATTTTGAGATCGCTCCTCTCAGGTATATGGTTCAAATAAATGATAGCAGCAAATATTACTCTCTCTCGGAGAGACCAATGAAAATTCTAACTTAGGCGAAGACGCAGATGTGCATCAGGCCCGCTATATGTTGTGAATTTTTAGAGAATATAATAAATTTATAATATTAAGTACGTTAGATAAATAAATTTTGATTAATTGGTTGACCCAGTGACAGCCGAAACATCTACAGACTTATATTTGTAGCACGTGTTTTTTCATTTATTGGTCCAGATTAAGATTAGATGGATGAGAGTATCAACGATGAGATGAGCTTCAGACACTTCTGACTTTTTGTTTGTAATAATACCTATTTTTGGATGAAGATTAATAATGTCAGTTTGCTTTTACGGTTTCATCCAATCAACTGTATATTATGAGATGGAAAATGGAACCGCTTCCAGAACTATCTATTTTCGCATTACTACAGCGATACAGGATGCATTGTGTTGCCATAACAATCGCCCCGTTTCTTTCCCTTGACTAGGTAAGTAATTTTCAATTGTTCCTTTCTGCGTGCTGCTCTAGAGCAACTTCTCCTCTCTCCTAAGGAAAGCATCATTCACTTGCCTCTCGACATCTGAAAAACAGACGGAGCTATGAATTGTCTGCCAGATGATTCAAAGGAAACGTTTCCACATTCAAAAGAAAAGATCTTTTCAGCGTTTTCCTTAATTAACAGTTACACAATCCTTTCATAATCTTCTCCAGAAGGGGCTTTTGTATGGCCAACAATTGTTTGGGGGGATCAAAAGATCCATTTATTAGAAAAATCATGCCAATTAAAAGAGATCTTTTGTTATGAATACTGATTTCAGCATCTTAATTTGTAACTAACCATAACTATGAAATGATATGTGGAATATGTGATTCAATCAATGTTCAACTATTCTACTAGACCAGTGATTGGAGAATCTCGCAATAGGAATGGATAGGATCAGAGGTGCTGATCTGGTCGATTCTAGTCTGAGGTGGCAGATTCAATTTCAATTTCAAAAGCTAATTCCTTAATTAATTTTGTACTTCAAATGTCTTGGGAGCAATATTATCAAAATGTATCTTCAGTTCCTAAATAATTGCCATAATTATATTGGATCAGAGTAAGCGGTGCCATTTTCTAAAGTATATAATAAATATACAATGAAGCAGCTGCTCAATGACCGTGAACATTTCTGAAATTCTACCCACGTAATCTCTATAAAAATCATCCGAGACTTGATGTTTCGTCTTCTACCCTCTTCTTATTGTTATGGTTACGTTATTATCTTGCGGTGTTGAATTTACGATGATGTGTCTATTAGCTATTGGATCTTATATGAGCAAGGAAGCTATGCTATATTTTTCGTAATGGAATATGTTACATATATCACTTCAAGCTTTTGCAAACACTATGCACAGTATCATGATGTAGTGATGCTTCATAGAGTATCTGATTACAAAAGAAATAAGGAGAACAGCATTGTTACATCGGTTGTGTAAATTTTGTGTGGCGTAAGAGACTTGAGAGTTTTCAACAGTAAAAAAAAGAACACGTTTGCTCTACGGAAGAATCTGATATTCTTATCATTGCAACACTTTCTTACATAGGTAGACTGCTTTGTTTACCATCCTTTCTGAAAAACCTACCCTTTTTGAAATTATTTCGTGGGAATCCTATCGTTATAACTACTTTTAATAATTGCTATAGTTATACTTATTATACTTCACTTGCAGTCTCCAATTATCATTTTATAGGAATATCCCAAAAAAAGGTTGACAACCATGCATGTCAAGCTAACCTGATTGAAGGTCATAACATAGACCACTGCATTAACAAGTTATTTACTTACTGCTGTGCTTGCCGTCAATATTTGTTTTCGTCTCGGGCTAAGTGATAGAAATTGAAGAATTCGTTGCAGTAAATTTCCACAAACGGAATGTGCCACTTTAGGCGCGAAGTTAGCTTTTCTAGAGGAAGCACGACAACTCTGATAGGCAGACGCTCACAGCATCACAAATTTACTAAACACTGATAGCATAAGAACTACTATGCGAGTTTTTATATAAACCATGTAAAACCTCATATTGCTAGTATCCACAGAGTCCTAGAAATATTGAATTGCATCTCGTGCAACATTGTAGCTTGTCTGACAAAAGTGAACTCCGGTAGAGTTCCAACTTCCAGTAACACACCTCTATTAGCGGTAACGACACCCTCCTTAAGTTGTTGTTCCATCTAGTCAGTATCGTACTGATGATTCTTCAGAAAAATAAAACAGTACCTTAAGCAGTCATCTTTTGGCCTAATGATCATTTGGGAGAACGGTAATTTTCACTACGTTTTCATATATTCGATAACTTCTTATACCACTATACATAGTTCGTTTTGATAAGAGAATCAGAACCCCTTACCCGACGTTGTTACTCTTCTATAGACAATTACCCCTTTCTTCCTCCAAATTTTTCCTTTTAAATTTCTTCTCCTTTAAATTAGCATACGAGGGAACAACTAGGATTTTATAAGCTCCTTTTACTGTATGATCCATCTTGATTATATGAAATATGAATTGATCATTATCATTTTTGACATTTCCTTCATAAACAACATACGTAATAAAATTCGAAAATCGAGGAAAAAGCGATAACAGACAGACAGGCCAGGAAAGTTAGTGATTTTTCGTGATGAACATATTTTTACGCCGTAGCAGCAATGCAGGCAGAAGTCTAAATGCCAGGAGACCGCGGCTGCTATGAAGGTCCCAAAGAAATTTTGTTAATCCGACTTTGAACCTCCTAAGGTAAGCAGAACTGGAAAAAGACTCCTCTTGGAGATTGTCCCACAATCTCGACACCCCCAGGACAAAGAAGAAACCGTATCGACCAGTTCAGGACCAGTTCAGGACGTAAGAAGTTCTGTCTGGCAAGCACATCGCGCGGCGGGATCATGGAGGAGAAAAGCCCGTTGGTGTAGCGGTAGAAGAGAGATAAATCGAGCATAAACAATGAAGTTGGGGTGGCACCACGGGTCGAGGATGGGCCTTATCTGGGCGTTGTATAGAGTGAGGAGGTTCTGCGGAGAAAAGTACTTCATAGCCCTAAACAAATACCTAGCTTTTTCCCAGCAGCTGCTGCTATTGACGAGATGTGTTCGTGCGCTTCTTGTTCGTCAAGGTACAGTTCTTGTACAAGATTATTGCGTCCCCAAGCAGTGATAGCCTCCAGGTCTCTCATCAGAGAGGAAGTCGCTGCTAATTTTCTTTTTTCAGCACATCGGCAGAGATTATCTTGTCGCTCTGAATTCCTGCATGTAGAGTGCTGTCATCAGCAAAGCGGTGGACTGCGTTAGTTGTACAGAAAAGGAGGTCGTCGATATGTAAGAGGAACAGTGTCCGAGCCCAGACTGATCCCTGGGGAGCACCCGCGTTGACGTTGTGGGATGAAGAGGAGAACCTTTCAATTACGACGGATATCTTGCGGCCCATCTGAAAAGCTTCTCTGGGAGGCCATAGGAAGTTTGCATAAGACGGCAGGAATATAGGACTAAAGTCCGCAACAAAAGTTTTGTTGATGTCGAGAGACAAGAGCATCCGTTTTACGGTCTTATGACTGAATGCTACTTCCCGCATAGTGAACGGAACCCTTTGAATCTACCGCACTCGGGCGTTGAGAAAGGGACGTCCGAAGCAGAGAACTTGGTAAGCACTTCCGCCTTAGTTTTTGAGTCAGCTACAATCGTTCAATCCTGACAAGTGGTGGAAGGCGACTCTGAGAGATATTCTTTTCAGCCTGCATGGCCAGCATCCAGAAAGACCGACTGCCATTGCGCTGCGACATTAGCCTGTGCCCAACTTTTATATCTGCTGGCCTTTGGCATTGTGGATCGCTTCGTTATTTTACAGTGGGGTTTTGTCAGCAGGTTCTGTGTGCCTTGATCTTCAGTTGACGAGCAGTGTCACAGGATTTGAAGAACCAGCCGTTTGGACCCTGATTTAGACACTTTTACTGTATAAGGGATGTATTCCTTCATACCAACGTGGATAATTTCGCTTATCGATGAACAGACAGCCAACGCACCCGCGTCAGCAAAACAGACATCTCTCCAAGTGAAGATGGAGAAGAAGTGTCTGAGCCCCTCCCAGTCGGCATGTCCGTAATGAATAATTTTGCGGCCTGGGAGAGTTTCTGCGGCCACAGAGGTTTCTGACCGAAACCTAACCTCCACAACACCATGGTCTCACTTACCCAGGGGAGATGGGACAGCAGGGCTGTAATAGACAGCAGGGCTGTAATAGACAGCATGCATGGTCAGAAAGGGATCCTGCAGGCTATTAATGTGTGACGAAACGCGAGGGAACAGTAGGGCTCGTCACCAGCTGGGTCAGTCCTTGAGGAATAGTGAAGGCTTCGACTGCACGACCTGCTGTATCGGTCTTGTTTGAGCCCAACCAAAGCTCATTATGGGCATTGAAATGACCGAGGTGAGCTACATCTACATGTCGTGTAACATACAAAAGATATATGTTTTGCAGCAATGGTCAGTACCCTAGAAAAATATTTTACTACAGTCAATAGGGCACTCTACGCAACGAACAAGATACGTTACATAAACTCAGTAATTTCACGCATCTGCAAATCTAACTTGCAACCAGCTTTCACAAGATAGTTTGGTAGTAATGTGGAGATAAACCTGTGATGGTAACCGTTTCCTTATCTCTTATATAACTGTTCCTCGGTTTTGCATTATGTGTAGATTAAGGAATTTAGATTGCTTTCCGACCCTAATTCTCAGCGGAAATGTGTTTAAATTACAACCACGGTCTTCACGCATGTCCTTTACACCGTTTAATAAAACAGCTGTTTCCTGCGGCATTCTGCTCTACTTGATGGAAGCGATACCAACTGTTATCCTGATACTGTCAAATACAGTAATCCAAGCAAATTGATGATTGGCTACCTGTGGACTGAACTGATGTCGGCTGTAAGTAATCCTTAGAACTGAAGAAACTCATTGTTGGTAGGAACCCACTATAAAGTCTTTTAATTCTTATATTGGCTACGTCTCTAGCAAGGCTGTTTGGAAGAGTTTATAGAGCTTCATTTCAATAAATAAGGACAAACTCTGCAATGAAGAAAACTATTTTAAGTTATATAATAGAACCAAGTGTTGCTTAATAATTTATTTGTCTCATTCCTGCAATAAATCAATTGATAGTCATTGTTTATTAGTTATCATGGCCTTCCACTGTCTACTCATTATATTAGCAATGATTCCAACTACATATTTTGATACTATTACACTGAAAAAGGATTTATAGTAAAGTAAGATAGAAAATTATTTGATTTATTAAAAATTCCTCTGGGACTGGGCTCTCAAAAATATAACATTAGGCATTTCTCAAGAATCCGCACTTTCTAGAAACTAAATCTATTAAGAAATTCTCCAACATAAAACCTTTTACTGTAGGTACTCTACACATTTAGCAGTGTTCCACTAAAACGAGTCGTCAAGGGTGAGGCCAAACGACCAGTCATAAACTAAAATTATATGTTGCTGTTACAGAACAGCTGCAGAGCATTACTGATTCCGATATAGATAACTGTCTGCCGTTGAAGCATCAAATTTATGATCCAATATTAGACCTTGGGCTAAGTAGTAGCAGGACGTTCCGTCACTAAAAATGAAATGCTGTAATTTTAAGATCGGGTATAAACAATGAAATTATGTCAACGTACAGTGTACAAAATCAAGCTATACTCCAAATTGTGTACTTTCACCATATCCTTGCAGAAACAGGAATCGATACCATAAAACTTACAGACAGATTTTTCAAATAAATGGCAATATGTACAGTTATCAGAAATATGTGAGGAATAAAAGGGTTTGAGAATTTCAAATTCATGCGGAACTCAAAAAATAGCTCCACGCTGTAACAATCCTTTTATGCTCACCCCAGATAAGATGTTACTATACATTAGTCGTACCATCCCTTTTGTGGTCACAGTATGTCACTCCATAGGTACATGTTGCGAAGGTCACGGAGTTTTGCTTTTTATAAGCAATATGCATTTAGATTGGATAAACAAGGATTACGGGAACGATTTAACCGTTAAAACGTTTCTGCAATATACAGGTAAATGTTCTGTCTACCAAGGGACCGTAAGGAGGAGCCAGTATATTTAAAAGACATTACTGCTTGATATGACAATTAACTTGGCAGCCTATTTCACCGACTCTAGAACCGCTAGAACATTATCAACTTATTGGAATATCTATTCAAAAATATTCCGTAAAAAATCATCGAGTTATATTGTGTAACACGAATATTAATCCAGGAGGGTCAGTTTTTACTGTCGCAAGTCATAAGAAAGATATTGAAACACGAGTGCTTTCTTCAAGAAGGCCTATTTAACCATTATTAAACAAGAAGAGATTTTTTGAGCTGCACCATCAGGTGAGATCGGATCCCGCTTTGAACGAAACAGTCTTACACAGAATGGGGTCAAGCACTCTTAGCCACAACCAAACTACATAAAACAGCCTATTTAGGACATCTACTTTGATGTGAGAAATGTAAACTGCTTCAGCTGATCATGAAAGACAAAATTAAGCTGAGAAATATCCGCGACTCGACTGCACTAGATAATAATGTAATATTTATTTATCCAATAAATAAATCTAAAAGAATGGACCTAAAGAAGGTATTGCCAGTGGATCCGTCATTTTCTGTTGTAAAAGAAATCATGCATACACTTTAGAAACAACTGTAAGCAGTAATGTGATGATGAATTGGTTATAGCCAACCTCCGTTAGTGTGGCACAGCAAGAAGAAGAAGAAGACATGGTGTACATATTTTGGGTCGCCCTTCCTAAGCTACAGGATGTTTAGAAATTGAATGTAGTAATTTAATAGTAGTGAAAGAAATAAATCGTGAAGGCTCAAATACAATATCTACAGAGATGTATTCATGATGCTGCTCCTTAATATACCTACCTACATATAAGACGATGTAATCCCGCTAAGCGGGTGTCTGACTCCTTAACCTCATTTCACTCCAGAGAATTTAATTTGCCATTTAACGTCAGCCATTTTTGTCGCGTGCTCGTAAACCCGTCTTTATAGAACGCTGGGTCATAAACAGATTTCTCTCGTATATATTAAAATATGCTAGGGACGAGCTGTAGATCTAGCCAGTGTTGGATTTGGCGGGTTATAAAAATCAAACATACGTTCAAATGTGACAACAGAAATTAAGTATCCATCCACCACACTGAAAAGATCCAATACTATTATGCACTTTTTTATCCAATTGAGTTAAACAAACTCCATATGATGTGACCACGATCGGCAACAAAGGTCGCTCATGTTCTTTAAACATTTAAACAAAACCTTTTTTGCTTGTTTCAATTTCAATACTCGAACAATATCGATGCAGCGATCATCAAACTATTCCTTAGCTTCATTTTCCGAATAAATTGATAACTTTATCAAATATAGTTCTTGAATATGTGTGTTGAAGGAGATTGATCCAAAAAAAGCTAAAAATACAGGTATACAACTTAATGTACTTAGCAAAATTTCAAGCTGATTGCATCAATATATCTTTGAACATTTTTTGAACAAGGTCTCATCCTACCATATATGACTCCAGACTACCACCAAAAGCTGACCAACAGCCAGTGTAAAATTCCTTAAATCATGAACGTCTTTAAAAAAAAAATTTAGTAACCCATCAGATTTCTAACGATAATGGGAATCTAGACATGTCTGTTTGAAACGCTTGGTGTATACCATATATGTTAGAAAAGAAAGTCTAGTCTCGTAGTTTCACTCGTTTAAACAATTAATAATATCTGCAAACTTCTGCTAAATGCAGAATAATGAATTCGTACACTTTTTGATTTACAACCATCTTTAAGTGGGGCCTCGGTTGGCCGCGTTGGTCAGAGTGTCGTGCTACTGATCAGCCGGCCGGCCGGGCCGCGAGTTCGAATCTCGCCTTCGCCATGGATGTTGTGACGTCGTGTGTTTGTCCATAATTAGAGAAATATAAGTAACACACATCTGTGGCAAATGGATAACTTCCAATGCCAAAAAAAAACCATCTTTAATTTTGTTTTAATTATTTTATTATTCAGCTAGTATAATAGATGCCATTAAACTGAAACAAAAGTTCATGCAAACTTATGTATATTATGGCGTAGTTATTTTTATTTATTTTAATTAATATATGTTTTATTTGAGTGATTTAGAGCAAACTCTATGTTTCGACGACATTAATGGACTTGATCTGTATTGGTTATATCCGACTCAAATATCCCAGCGGCGGCGTTACAAGGTTTTAACCAGGTATTTCGGGATTTAACTAAGTACGCTGATGGGTGGTCGGTACTGTCGGTAGGACAATAGATATATTCAGATCTGAGGGGACTCTGGACTAATTATCTCATCTGTTTGACTGATACGCCCCATTTATTTCCCTTGTTATACATTTTCGGAACCAGTTTTTTTCTTCTTTTTGTCGGACATAAAGCTATGAGAATTGATGACAGCGTTGCTTAGGAAGTGCAGGGTTAACCTATTTTACGCAATTTTTTTTGGCTACAGCAATTGCATATCAACAGGCATGCATACATTTTTGTGCGTCTTTAAGTCCCTTGCTCATAACTACAAATAACGGTAGCTTGATTAGTGAGAATTCGAAATACTCGGTTAAAATTTGATATCGCCGCCCTTGGATGGATGGATGTAATCAATATCAATAAAAATTAAGTCCCTCAATAATTGATTTGCAGAATTTCGTCTAAATTACTTGAGCTTGTATCTCAATAAGGAAGCCGCAAAATACATAAGCAAACATGACCTTATATAAATAAAACGATCTATAAAAGTATATTGCAAGCGAAGGCGGAAAAAATTAATATATCGGTGATGCTTTAATAAAATAACCAAAAACCATTATCAGCTAATTAAAAAAAGCCTTACGGAAATTCCAGAATGCTGGCCTGCCTCCAACGCCGCTTTACGACAGGTACTATATCATGTAAAACTTTACTGCTACGGTTCCTCATTTGGCGAAATGAGGATTTGTTGGCTATGAATGTCGAGGAAAAATTTAGTTTTTTCGCTGTTACGGAAACGAACAAGCTTTTAACGTTAATTTTAGTATATTGTCTGTAATTCATGCTCTAGCGTAATTTGTTCATTCGGTAGTGTCAGAGTTTGATGCTGTTTGCTAAATTCCATTTGAAGCACCATAATTCGTCACTGAGCATTTATTAGTGAAATTACGTAAATTCTGATGGATATCACAGGCAGTAAATAATAAAGAAACAGCGATAGTTGAAAGCAACCGATTATTTTATTAGTTCTATTAACTAATTTACTTTCACTTCTCCTTCCAATGTCTTGTTATTTTTATAAATAGCTATATTTTTTTTTGGCTGGCATACAATGTGAAGACCGCCTATAGGAGAGTGAAACATTCCATCATGCAAAGGTAAAATTACCAAGCAGGTTGATACATTAAAAAAATAACGTTATTCGGCAGATTAGGGTAACTTTTCTGGGCATCTGGGAGGTGTTGTCCAAGCAAAAGAGAGAGCAGCGCCTCAACATACAGTATTGAAATAACGTCAAGTAGGATGACACGTTCTGGAATCACGGTACATTTCGACAGCGCCTGCGAAATGTGGTCCCTACAGAAGAGTGACACACCTCAACGTGCAACATTAAAATGATGTCAAGTAGGTTGACTCATTCAGAGAATGACAATATTTGGCGGGTTAGGATGTATTTCGCGAGGCTCTGCGAAATGTGGTCTATGCGGGAGAGTGAAACAATCCAACATACAACAATAAAAGACGTCAAGTAGACTGACTCGTTAAGGGAATAACCTTATTAGGTAAAACAGTGTCAGAAATAGTACGAGGCTGAATGGTACCACAGTAAGTTACTAAATGACTTGAATTAAGACGCTTTACACTATAATCGTTTCTGTAGTCAACACATATGGTGTGAAAAAAGTACTTTTGGTTTTTAGTAATGAATACCGCAGCTTTATGGCAATGCGAAAGTAGTCCTCGAATTAGGTAGATAGAGATTTATTGTAAGGCGGCGAGAAAGTTTCGGAACCGCGGGTTTTGTGCTCGTCTAGGACCGGGCGTGCACTTGTGGGCGACTCTATGTGTGAGTTTTTCATGAATAGCCGGCCATACACAGACGTTATTTGGCGCGGTTTATCGTGTCGTCTCTAAAAACACTTGGAAAATCATGTGTGTGAGTGAGCATAGCCGCGCAAGATGAAAGAACGGAAAGGAATTTCAGTCGTCCTTTCCGCTGGAGTGTGGCGTAGTCCACATCCACACCCGTGCTCACGTGCCATTCCACGTGTTCCTTTCAGAGCTGCGTATTTTGTGATTAAGTTGGTATTTAAGATTTGTGAAATGGCTGATATTCGTCACGCCACCAAGGAATTCTTAACAGAATTTATAGAGATTTATAGGTCTCATCCATCTTTGTGGAAAGTGAAATCAAAGGAGTATGTTAATAGAAACTTAAATAATGCGGGTTATGATACGTTAGTGCAATTTTATCGCAAGGTGGACCCAAATGCTGATCGAGACATTGTCTGCAAGAAAATTCTATCGATGAGGGGATCGTTTCGAAAAGAGTTAAAAAAATCTGAAAAGTTTAAGAGAAGTGGCGCTTCTAGTGATGAACAGTATGTACCAAGTCTCTGGTATTTCGATTTATTAATGTTTACCAGAGAACATGAAACACCTACAGAGAGTTTTGATAGTATGGCGAACAGTCCGTCAGTCCTAGATGCGACTCGCCCTTCCGAGACCGTTGACAACCTTGACGAAAGCTGTACCGAGAATAATCAAATTTCTGGAGTTGATGCGCCTAGAAAGGAGAAGGATAAAGGTGGAAGTAATGAAGTGGTTGGTATATATTCATTGAGTTTTAATTTTTTATTGATCCTTAATTGTCGGCACTTTATATTTCAAATTTCAAATTTAATTTTGTGTTAATATTCAAATTTTGAATGAAAAATTGAAGAACTACTCAGGCTCTTCCTTTATCTAACATGTCTTCTTGCCATGACACTGCACCTTCTCCATTAAAGCAGGTCAGATATCTATCACGATTTGTTTTTGCTGAAAAATAAGTACTCTGGCGTACAGTTCTTAGACCAACAAGTTGTACTTCATTTTCTCGCCATTCAGCATTGTAATTTATTTCATGAGACGTTGCATTTATAGAATCAAACCCACCAATATATGATCTTGCTTTTCTCTTTGAGAAGTTATGAAGCACACATATAGCCATTATGAAGTAACAAACTTTATTAACGTCAACATTTATAGGCGTGTGCAAAATTCGAAATCTGGCTGAAGTCAAGCCGAAAACGTTCTCAACAACATTTCTCCCCCTTGATAATCTGTAGTTATATATACGCTTTTCATTGTTGAGTTCCCTTTGTGGAAATGATTTTAAAATATGGTCGTTTAAAGCAAATGCCTCATCTCCTATAAATACGAAGTTTAAATCTGCAATATTTTCCGCACTATCAGGCAAATGAACTCGATCTGAAATTAAATGTCTGAAAAACTTCGTTTGCTCTAGTACTCCACCATCTGATAGCTGACCGTTTTTTCCAACATCAACATACAAGAACTTGTAATCTGCATTCACGATTGCCATTAACACAATACTATAAAAGTTCTTATAGAACAATGCGCCTGTATTAGGTGGCGGGAATGTGCGAATATGTTTTCCATCCATGGCGCACAGTTCGGTATCTGCCATCGCGCGTTAAAGCCTTCACCAACCCTTTTCCACTCGTCTTTACTTGACGGCATCTAAAATAAAAGACACAATATGATTTTTGTATTCAACAAGTTATCGCAAAACTATAAAGATGCTATTTTTGATTTTTTTAACCCCCAATAGAGAGTTTAGGGCAAATAAAACTATTTCTACATTTCTAAATTGCCGCCGTTTCGAATTTTATTAAATTTTAAAAAAATAACCAAAACGCGGACAATTCATGAAAAAATAGGAATTGTTTTATATCCATGACAAATGTTTTTCCTATTAGGTATGTTAACAATATTAGGTATTTATCTTACAGATTTTCAAAACACCTGTCAAAAGAGCAAAGGCGAAGCTAACACCTCATGAGATGCAGCAGCAGATATTTATGAAGAGTTGCATGGATACATTAAAAAACTGTGGTGAAGAATCGGAAAGTACAGCTTTCGGAAAATATGTTGCCACAAAGCACAGAAAGTCAAATGAAACCCAAAAGATGTACGCTGAAACCCTTATTACAAAAATATTACATAAAGCTGCCTTAAATCAATTAACTGAGGATACCAGCACTATCGACTTTCAGCCGCAAATTCAAAATACTTCTTCATCCAGTTTGTCATCATCCGTAACACCTTCACCTACACCATCACCTGGAGGTATGGAAGACCAGGATCATCCACAGAACGTAGGGCACTTATTGTCAAATTTTTCATCTTAGTTTGATATGTAATAATAAACCTAAGTACATAATATCAATATCTCAAACTTGCCTTTAAGTAATCCTTATGTAATACTTCATACAAAGCCTTGCACGTTTCGGGTATGATGCTCACTAAAGCTTGAGCAGATACTCCAGTAGTAGATTTAAGATCTTCATAACTACGTCCACTAGCAAGGAACCGAAGCGTGGCTACTAGCCGTTCATCGGCAGGTACACTTCGCGTCATTGCAGTATCTTGCTTACTGAGATAGGGTCTCATTAAATTTAGAAGCTCATCAAACGTGTTTCCATTCATTCTTAGATAATTTTTGAAGTCATCTGGATTATTATCTCTCAATTCTCGCAAAAGCGACATGTGACAATATTTTTCTCTATCAGCCAGCCAACCTTTCTCCCATATGTAAGTGATGTTCGATCTTAATTATGTGAAACCACCCAAATATTTCTTGGCTTTGAAGAAAATGAGTGTTTGTAGGTGGCCAGAGAGGAGAAAGGTAGGGGGCGTGGTGCCGCTTTCGTTCGCTGCGTCGTGCTTTGAAATTGTGGGTTTGGAGAGCTACCTTATGTATTCTAAATACTTACTTCGACGAGGACTTCACATAATTAAGATCGAACATCACTTACAGGTAAGTTGGTTTGATCATGTAATTATTATTACGCTATAAGAAATATATAATGTGGATTGGAATGTCCAGTTTGTATGAATATCCACTTGGTGGATCGCACGGTTTTCTATTGACTGCAAATATACACGTACGGGTAATATATTCCGTGCGATGAAAAAAGCTGAAGCTTCATTAAATTAGAAAGAATGGTTATACGAAGTATTTGATTAACAGAATCCTGTTCAGCTCTCCTCCTAATATTTTGCCAATTTCGAATAACAATATTAACCGTAGACAACCCTGCCTTGCCCAGTAATTCTTTAACCAATAATAATGATAATATTATGCATCATGCTTCTAATCCCAGAGTTAGCTATGTTGTCTTGCCATAGATTAAAGAATTAACTCATAAACTGATCAGGCTGTATAATTCCTTAAATTGTCGTACTGCTTGTAAATCAGTACTCACAGTCAACAGTGTGTTTTCCAAAATAAAGGATAGGTTTCTGCTGCTTGATTCAACAAACACTGTCTATTGCATTGATTGTAACAACTGCAATTTAGTTTACATATGCCAAACATCTAGATCACTAAAGCGCAGGATAACCTCACACAAAAGTGACGCCTGATTACATCCAGAGGGATGTGCTTTGACATCACATGTTAGCACTATAGGTCATTTTCATGACTGATCACTGTATGAATAAAAAGGCTGATGTTAAACATTTATTATTACTTGTTGAACTGCGAAAAATTAGAACGACTACGTATTCCAGTTGGTCCAACATCCTCCTAACAATAGAACAAATTTCCATTATACATCCCGTGAGATGAAGGAATTTTTCAAGGTCTCATAGTAATAATAAATATTAATAAATCTTCACACAACCCATCTTTTCTGGTGTGTCATTACCATCCTCTGTTCATATAAATTACAATTTTCCAAAACAAAACTATTTTAGTATTTTGGGAAATACGAAAAGCTGTTTCGAATGCCCCTCGTATGCATGATACCTGAAACTTGGCACCAATTTTTACACATTCTTTCGCGACGTTCATCAAAGGTGTGTGGATTTGTTGTAAGAAGTATTTCCATAATTCTTGTACGCTTCGAAGTTGAGTCATTTATTTTAACAGTGAGTAGATCTGATCAAAAGAAATGTTTTTTTTCTTTAACATTTTTGTGGTAAAATTAAAGTAACAAAGTTATAGGCCTTTAGAAGTTTGAGTACCGCCCTGTCTCAATAATAATATTTTATGTGCTCGTGTTTGGCAACAACGGATATAATCCGCCTTATCGGTTCATCACATCGGAAACAAAAAAGCGAAAGAATTTGAAACGCTGATCACGATGTTTTTATTCAGTCAATGTGTCAGTCGGTAACGCGTGAGTGAATAGTGGTGTTTGCTGCGTGGCTCAAACGAAATAAAAAATGGCACATGTTTATGCGGATCGGTTTCCCAATCGAGTGCAACCAACCCCTCGTGCTTTTGTTAATGTAGTACAACGGGCTCGTGAATCAGGTGACTTAAGACCTCACAGGGGAGGGCATGCCGGTGCTCGAAGACCTCACGATCAAATACAGGGCCGCACTGAAATACTTGTCGGGAGGATACTTTATAAAACAAGGTAAAATTTTTTTTTTAATTTTTTACTTATTTTTACACACATATTTTGGTTTATCTTCCTTCTACAATAATTATCTGAAAATTAGTGACTCAAAGTCACCCTGTATATATGTATATATAAGAAAGGCATTTGACTGTTTAAACCACAAAATGTTATTGGGTAAGCTGCACTTTCTTGGTTTTTCTGAGAATTCGATTACATGGTTTGACATTTACCTATCAGATCGACTTCAACAAGTTAAAATAGGCAGTGACTATTCTGACAATCGGGTCATTGTAAAGGGGGTGCCGCAAGGTTCCATTTTAGGACCAATCTTATTTACTTTATACGTGTCGGACTTGGATCGGTCGGTCAAACATTGCGCTTTACATTCTTATGCTGATGATACCCAGCTTTATCTATCCTATGATCCCTCCTCATGTGTTGATGCTAATGAAAAACTAGCAGTAGATTTAAGCGGCGTTTGTGATTGGTTTAGATACCACGGGTTACACATAAACTGTAGCAAATCGGCCATAATTACCTTCCGCTCTAAGAAGAACGAGTTCAGTGGAGATGCTATAAAGCTATGCCTCAATAGTGAAGAGCTCACACACAAAATATCGATATTAAACTTAGGAATAATCTTTGATGAGCACTTAACTTTTCATGATCATATTTCTAAGGTTGTACAGAGCTCTTTTGCTAAATTAAAAAGCATCTACAGCTTTAAGCACGTGTTGTCTCAAGATACTAAAATTAAGCTTTGCGATTCACTCATTTTAAGTAAGTTAGAATATGGAAGTTCCGTGTTTGGTCCTTGTTTGACTGAAGCCGAAGCTTACAGACTTCAGAAAGTGCAGAACAGTTGTATTAGATATTCTGTTGGAATCCGAAGAAGGGAGCGAGTGTCTCCATTTATTCAAGAAGTGAATTGGTTGACGATGAGGCAGAGGTGGTTGGTTCACATTTTATGTTTGGTTCATAGCATTTTATTGACCAAATACCCTATATACTTAAATAATAAGTTATCCTTGAGAAGTCAGCATCATGCAGCCAACCTCCGTTTCGTTGGTTACACCCTTAACACGCCCCATCATAGAACCACCCTATTTACTAAGAGTTTCTCTTTTGTTGCACCCAATCGCTATAATATGCTCCCTGTCAGCTTTAAAGTTTTATCTGTTCCACTTTTTAGGTCAAAAGTAAAGAAATTTGTTTTAGAAAATATGTCATAATACCTTATATTATTTAGTTTTTAACTTATGTAATGGTGTAACTGTTAACTGTGAATATATAGGATTTTTTCTTTAAATTAAAAAAATGCCTATTTTTGGCATTATAGATTTTTTATTATTGTTACTCAACAATGTTTATGTATCCCAGATTTTGTATTATAATTTTGTTTGGCCCTGGTTGGTATGAAAAACAGCTTTTAGCTGACACCCGCCAGGTTAAATAAAGGCTATTATTATTATTATTATTATTATTATTATTATTATTATTATTATATATGCTTATGTAACGTATAAAGTTGAGTATGTATTCCTGGTACGTATCCTCGTCATCAAATATACGAAAGGTTGAGAAATCTCGAAACTGGAGGTACTACAGACCAAAATATGTGAATTGAACTAAACATTCCTTAGTCGACAAGCTGATAGTTTGCAAGATACAGGGTGTCAAAGTTACAATTTTATTTGCTATTTTTCCTTACTGCTTGAGAAGTATTCCAGATTTTGGGATAAGGTTCGGTATAGGGAGGTTTTCCTGTTAGGAGAAATAAGAATCCGTGATTTTTTATGACCAAATTTCCAGAGGGCACTTTTTCGGTAAAACTTATCATAACTTTTTTGTCCTACCTTGCATACAACAACTGACCAAAATTCTTATTTTCTCGTATTTCCTCAACAAAAAAGGTTTACTTGTTAGAAATGTCTAAAGCTAATAGTTTTAGAGATATTTGTTTTTAAAGCATTACATCTTGAAAATAAAATTGTAACTTTGATCTCGCAAACTATCAACTTTTGGACTAAGGTATGTTTAGGTCAATTCACATATGTTGGCCTGTAGTATCTCTAGTTTCGAGATTTCCCAACCTTTCGCAGACCGTTCAGAGTCCCTTCAAAGAAAATTGTTAAAATGTCTTTCATACATGGTGAGACATAAAATAGCGTCTTAGATATAAGCCATATTCAGTCGATCATGCTGCATCAGACAGACAATGTCCATGTTTTTTAAAGAAATATGCTGAATTAAAATCTAGAATTGACTATGGCTAGGCTTAATAACAAAGTTTTAAGTATTTGTCATCTCAATGTGCGGTCCTTGACTACTGCTTTCGACTGTTTTTGTGGTTTGGTTCAAAACAAATTCGATATTAGATGCATTACCGAAACGTGGCTTAATGGAAACATTTCTAGTCAAGCTGTATCTATAGAAGGCTACCAGCTTTTCCGTAGAGATCGTTTAGGTAGGGGTGGAGGGGTTGGCTTCTATATAAGAAATAATTTCAGCATTACCGTTATTGATACTCTTGATTTTGTAGGTGACTCTTCCTTAGAATTGCTATGCTGCAAACTCAGCATGGGCAACTCTACCCTACTTATTGTCGTCGTGTATCGCCCTCCTCATACTTCAATTACAGATAGCATTGATACCATTGATGATATGCTTTCTTTCTTCGTACCTCAATTTGATAATATAATAATTCTTGGTGACATAAATGTTGACCTTTTGAATCATGACAATCCTTTGAGCAACTCATGTTATTAATTTCAAAGGCGACTTACTTCATGCTGGACTTGATCGTATCTTTTACTTTATGGATGTTGATGACAAAGTAAGCTGTCTATCTAGTTAGTATAATACAAATATATGATATGCACGCGCCATTACGAACTGCTCGTGTAAAAAAACCGGCTGCTCCATGGATAACATCGAACCTGAGATGCATCTTTAAGGAACGCGACCAAGCTCTCTTGAATTTCCGTCATGACCCATCTGATGTGAACTGGTCTACGTACAAAGATATGCGGAATTACGCACTTGCTTCCTTTCGTAGGGAGAAGAGGGCCTACCTTTCTAGATATGGTGATATTAGTACATGATCAGCATGGAAAACACTCAGATCTATGAATGTCTGTCAACAGAAACGTGTTGATGTACCGTTTCATCTGCTAGATCCCCGTGAAGTCAACGAATACTTTTTAAGTACTTTTATGCTTGCCGATCAAAACCTCAAAGTAGTACAATCCACTGTCAACAGCTACAGCAACAGACGCTTCGATCCCGACGTGTCATCATTTCACTTTCACCTGGTAACCCCTCGTGAAGTTATGAATGCAGTCTTGTCTATCAAGTCTGAATCAGCGGGTTGTGACGGCATCACTGTAACTATGCTAGGCTTATGCCTGCCTGAAATACTTGATCACATCACGTATATTATTAATATTTGCTTAGAGAGGGGCGTTTTCCCATCCAACTGGAAGGAGGCAATAGTCAGACCTCTAGCCAAAAGTAAGAATCCGTCTGAACATGCCGATCTTAGACCTATAAGTGGTTTATGTTTCTTGTCGAAAGTCTTCGAGAAGATAGTATACGAACAGCTTGTTGAGTATTTTGCTAATAATAATTTCTTTCCAGTACACCAATCTGGTTTTCGTGAAGGTCACAGTACGACTACTGCACTACTACATCTTGCTGATGAGATACTCTCCAACCTTGACAACAAATCCGGCACGCTGTTGGTCATGCTTGATTTTTCCAAGGCTTTCGATACGGTCAATCATTAGATTCTTTTGAGTAAGCTAAAATATTATGGCATGTCGGAAGTTCCTTTGAATTTCTTCAGATCGTACCTAACTGATCGCACCCAAAGAGTGAAAACATCTAGAGGAACTCTGATGCACAGTATCTGTCATCAGGAGGTCCACAGGGTTCAGTACTGTGACCTCTTTTATTCCTAGTATACACATTCGATCTGCATGAGTGTGTAGAACATTGTTGCATTCAAATGTATGCTGACGATACACAGCTAACATTTCGTTTCAATGAATCCAACTTACATGAAGCATCCTATACAATTAACCTAGATCTTGATAACATATTAACGTATTGCAATAGACACTGTCTCCGCATCAATCCATCAAAATGCACCGCGATACCATACTGTCCTAGATATTCAAATTACAACATCACAAATCGAGTCTCCTTGTTTATCAACGACATAGATATTCCATTTTGTGATAATGCTAAGAATCTAGGTGTTATATTTGATTCAAATCTTCGATTTAACTTACATGTGAATAATATTATGAAGTCGAGTTATATGAAGATGAAGCTTTTATATTCTAGTCGCCATATTCTAAACTTTAAGTGCCGTAAAAAGTTGTGTGAAAGCCTCATATTATCAATTTTAGCTTACTCTCTAGTCCTCATTTACCCATGCCTAGGCTCAGCTTGCAAGTCAAAATTGCAGAAGCTTCAGAACAACTGTTGCAGATTCATATTTGGGCTTAGGAAGTACAGTAGCGTTTCCTCAAAAATCAAGGAGTTGCAGTGGCTCAGAGTTGACGGCTTATACAACTACTCTATGGCTTCATTGGTGCATAGAATTTTTAAAACTGGTAAACCCGTCTATTTGCTCTGTAAGTTGATTCCTCGTGGAAACCAAATTACTGTAAATCTGCGGCACAATGATCTACTTTCCATTCCTATACATCGTACGTCGGTCTTTGAAAGGTCCTTTACTTATAATGCGGTCAAGGTATACAATTCTTTGCCAGCTATCTCTAAGAGCTTAAGTTTGCAGCGCTTCAAGAAGACAGTCAAGTTGCACTTTCTGGACTCAGCACATTGAGTGATAAATTCATTTTGCTGAACGATATCTTGTTCTTTTGTTTCGTTTCTTTGTATACGTTCATATTATATATTTACCTTTTTAATGCATTCCTTACAGCTACTGATTCATGTTGTTATACTAATGTTTTGTAATGTCTGGTTGTAGTATGGTTAAATGGTAGAGTAGCCATGGCTAAACTTCGCCATACTATGATCATCTTTTGAATATAGTCATTATTATTATTATTATTATTATTATTATTATTATTTTTATATATTTTCGTTTTGTTTGACTTTGAGAGACATTCATTTTCGTTAAGGCTTGCATAAATGATCCCGGTATAGTGTATAGTGAGTGCTGGGTAGGTAAAGGTAGAACGCCGTTTTCCCTCAGAACTCTGTTTTGAGGTTTTTTCAAGCGTCCCAGCTTTCTCTACAACACATCCGCCACTTACATGCATTTCTTTTATTTTCATGTTTATCCATCATGTAATTGGCTGTGGCTGTTGGATGTTGCTAAATAAATAAATAATTCAATTAGAATTACAGATGTGCTTCGTAAATTATCCCGGTACGAAATTTGCTTCTGTTGTTCTATGTGTTGAAATTTTATAGCGCGCCAAATCATAAGGGTTGTGAAAATTACCTTTAAATGCCTTTTGAATGTCTTTTCCAAGTTCAAAATCACTCTCATTTTCGTTCGTTCAATATTGCTTACAAGATCTTAAACTTCAGAAGAATACTCTCAGACTAACATCAACATACATATGCGGAGGACGGAATTTGGCCAAAATATTATATATTTCTACAACCACTAGAGTTTAAACATCTGTGTTGCGACAGTACAAAGCCAGTGAAAGAAATTTATATACACGTACGTATAAATTTTATATAGAGCCTATTTGGAATAGACTAATGAAATTGCGAGCCAGATTGAAATCCTATGCGGGTACACAGTTGAATAATAATTTACGCAGGGCAATTAAATCTAATCGGTATATATTTCAGACAGATGTGACGCCAGTAATGAAAATTCAAACAAGTCCCATACATTTAGTTACCTATTAAACAGAAATGAAAAAAGCGCACAGCTAAATGACGTTTATTATATTACATACTGTTACCCCAGTACTGTTTCCTGTCATAATTAAAATATGAAATCATTGTGCACGACATTCAAAAATGCAACCCAGATTTACAGAATATTTAAAAAAGTATGATTACTAAGTTACGGAGCAGCACCATACAAAAGCAGAACTTTGATGCTTTAAAGTTTCTATCACGGTATGTGCGAATAAGCAGTTGATCTCACGTTGACTATAATCTCACGAATTTTTTAAGTTTCACTCTACACCTGCACTTCAACTTCGATTTTAATCAGGGTCATATGTCTAGATGAGTCAAGCTGATAGATCATTACCCAATACCGGAAACCTAACCATTTATTTTTGTAGTTACAAGTAGGTTAAAGTGTCATTTTCTTGGTAGTTTCCGGTCAGTTGCAAGGGTTACCAACCCTTTGCAGCCAGATTTATCTTTTTGTTGTGAAACTTTTCGTTTCATATTAAAGATGTATTGCATTAGTACTAGTAAATTTAAAATGACTATTACATACAGTATGATACCATCAGTACAGAAATGTAAAAAAACTGTTGATATAAATTTTAAAATCCATCGTAAAATTGGGCTTAGACCTGAAGTGTAAGATCTTATTTTATCGGATTCTTGTAAATTACTTAGTACAGATTGTAAACTAAATGTACATACTTTTTTACTTCAAATGTAAACATTTAACTAAAACATATTTTGCCATTTTACAACGGAAATATGTCCTAAATGAAAAAGGTCTTATGAATGTATTTTATGCGCTGGCTTATAGCCATATGTCTTATAACCCTATGTATGGGTGAAATCTTCCGAAAAGAAAATATATAAATGTTTACATCACACTGTATTTACATTTTAAATTGTGTAACTTACGTTAAGAAGTTTAATAGTGTGTTCCCAAATATTAGTGCTCATCATAATTATAACGCTAGAAATCAAAATTTCAGAATCATCCACACATACTACAATACATTTCAAAAAATTACCAAACTATAACTGCATTAGAGAAACTCAAAAAATGGCGGAATTGATATAAAAATTGATGAATCAAACCATAATAAACTGAAAGATGAACTTCAAAATAAATTGAATGAAAAATACTTACTGAGCCGAAAATGTTAAATCCAAAAATTAAAATAATAAATTATAAAAGTAGTGAGAAACCGAATGAAAAGCAAATTGAAGATCTTATACATCAGAATTATATGATTCAGAGTGGAGGCATACAAGTAAAGTTTATCAAATATTTTCCATCAAGAAACAATTACACTATCTACGCGGAAACTTCTGGAAAGCTGTTCAAAAAAATCTTCGAAGACAATAATAGAAGAATACTTCTGGGATGGCAATGTTTGACAGTATATCAAAATAACGACATTTCTCAGTGTAGAAAATGCTACCGTTTTAATCATACAGAAAAGAATTGCAGGAATGAGAAGATATGTGCCAACTGTGGCAACGGTCACGAAGAAGAAAATTGTAAGCATGTATCAATAGAATGCTGCAACTGTAGATATGGAAATGAAAGATATAAAAAAAATTATAATTTTAACCACTCACCTACCGACAAAAACTGTCCATCGTACAAATATTATCAGGAACAACAAACTTAAGGATACTTTTTTAAAATTCAAGTTCATCTTTTACTACTCCTATCTCTAAAGAGGACCTAAAAATGTCAGTAAATAAATACATTAATGATTTCCAAATTCCAAGTATTGCAACAAATATAGCACAAAACGTCGATGAACTTAATTTATGTACACAAAATTCTGATGCAAAATTTCGAATTTTTAATATGAACATAAGGAGTATAAAACACAACATTGATTACTTAAAAATACTACTCGACCAAATATGGTACAATTTTGATCTAATAGTTTTAACTGAAACGTGGCAAGTGGCTGATATTTCTTGCTTCAATCAGCAGGGATATGACACGCTGTATAACTTTGGCACTTATAACCAAAACGATGGGGTGATAGTTTTTGTAAGAAATAAACTGCAATATAATCATGATACATTCACTTTCACCGATGGAATCAAAATTTTAAACATAATGATCCAAATTAACCATAACAAAATTGAGGTATCTGCAATTTATCGTCCGCCATGTTCAGAACCCCACGAGTTTTTAAAGAATATCGAATTTTTTTTTCAAACTCAAAATAAAATTTAAAGCAACATATTTTCTTGGGAGATGTCAATATAAATATTTTGGACGATGATCCCATCACAAATGAATACTTGAATATCCTATCAAGTAACGGATTTCTGTCCTATATAAACCTACCTACAAGGTCCATCAGTGGCACATGTACAGATCACTGCTTTGTGAAAGACCTATCCAACAAAATTACTTGTATACCAATAATCCTAGAAAGCGATATTACTGACCACTTCTCCACTATTTTACTGATATCTTCAAATGAAAAACATTATAACATCCCTACCGTTAGTAACAACCAGGAAAATTACAAATTTTTTGTCGACAATTCAAAACTAATATCAAATGTCAAACAAGAATCCTGGAAACAATTATACTCTATAAATAATATACGTATAGACAAAGCAACGGGACTGTTCACAGAGAAAATAAAAAAACCAATAGATATTAGTACCAATAAAGTAATAATTAGTCACAAAGAGAAAAGCAGAAATGCCTGGATTACCAAAGGATTAATAAAATCGGCAATAGAAAAAGAAAGACTATATAATGTAATGAAACTAACGCCAACTACAGAGAATACCGACTGCTACAACCAATATAAAAATAAATTTATAGAGCTTGTAAGGCAAACCAAACGAAAACATCACCTAAATAAATTGAATAATAACTTAAATGATCCTAAGCGGCTTTGGACAACTATTGATGAGATTACTGGGAAAACAAAAGTTAAAGAGTGTGTCACTGAGTTAAATACAACATCGGGAACAGTATTAAAAAATTCTCAACAGATATGCGATGAATTTGTACAATTCTTTACTGATATAGGCGAAAATTTAGCAAGTAATATACAAGCAAATGTACAAAATACTCAGCCTCCAAAAAGAACTGTGAACTCATTTATTTTGGATAAAGTCGAGCAATGTGAAGTATACACCACTGTTATGTCCTTAAAAAATCGGAAAAGTCCTGGGTTCGATGGTATTAAAAGCGAGCATTTGAAAATTATAGCCGAGGACATAACAGAACCACTCACTTACCTAATCAACAAATGCTTTGAATCTGGCGTATATCCCTCAATTTTAAAAAAGGTAATATAATACCGATACATAAATCAGGAACAAAAACAGATGTTAACAACTATAGACCAATATCAATAATATCCAGTGTAGCAAAGGTTTTTGAAAAAGTTTTATCTACTAGAATGATTCGATACCTCACAAAATTCAAAATTTTAAGTGAAAATCAATATGGATTTACAGAAGGGAAGGCTACATCGGACGCAATAACTAAAATTTTAAATCAAATACATCAAAATATTGATAACAGGATCCCTTCAATCTGCATTTTTGTTGATTTAAAGAAAGCTTTCGACACAGTTAATCACAAATTATTATTAGAAGCATTGGAGAGAATTGGTTTCAGAGGAAACGCGTACTCATTGATCGAAAGTTATTTGTCAAATCGCCCACAATCTGTGCAGATATCCGGATCATTTAGTAAAGAAATGCATATTAAGTGTGGTGTCTCACAAGGAACTGTCTTAGGTCCGCTGTTATTCAATATATATTTAAATGATATTTTCCAAATTAATTGTGTTGGGTTGGCAAAATAACTAGTTTTGCAGATGATACTGCAATATTATATGAAGGCACTGACTGGTCTGATCTGAAAAATGTAATTGAAAATGATTTTATCAAAATTATTCGGTGGTTTAACAGTAGAAAATTAAGCATTAACTACTCTAAAACACATTTTTTACCATTTGGATCTTATGCAAGACATCTGCCAAATCACACAAATTTCTCCTTCAATATTAATGATCAAAAAATGCAAATTAATCGAGTGCCCAACATAAAATACCTTGGAGTGGTCTCGGATCCTCACTTACGATGGGACATCCATGTCAATTATATTTTAAAAAAAGTTAGATTTGTATCCTACAAAATTAAATACCTTGGGAATATATTGACAGAAAAATATCTTCGAACATTATACCATGCACTGATTGAGCCTCATCTCACATATGGTATATTAGCGTGGGGAGCTGCATGTTCCTCACATATCTATAATTTAGATGTTTTTCAAAAAAATATTCTAAAAATGATATTTAAAAAACCGAAACTTTATCCCACTGAAAAATTATACTCAGATGTTCGAATGTATGATATAAGACAGCTTTATTTCTTACACAGTATCACTCACTACCATAAATTTGTAAACACCGACCAAGAAATTAAACATAATCCTTATACCAGCTACAAAATTCGTGGCACAGTAGTTCCTCAACCGCATAAATCTATAATGCAGCGATATCTCTATTTAGCGCCTAAATTTTATGAAATTATACCTAAAGACTTAAAAGATTTACGTTTCGGAAATTGTTTCAAAAGAAATTTAAAAAAATGGCTACATTCTATATCTAGGACTGAAATTCATAAACTCATAAATACGAACATCAACTGAATACATAATCTACTGTAGCTAATTTTTGTCCTTTTTTGTCATTTGCATTCTACAGTTTCAACTTAAATTTATTGGTCCATGTACAGGCGATGCCTTCTATTGATCCTGTTTTGATTTTATATTTATTTACTCATATTTTTTGTTATCTTTGTACATTGAGTGAATAAATATTATTATTATTATTATTATTAAAGTATACAATAACCGTCATTTCGAAGTTTCTAAATACAAATAGCAGTAACGATCTTTTGTAGCACATTGACCTACTAACTTGTTCACCTTTGACAAACTGACCTCATGTGTGAACATTGATACCCACGCAGAATTTCATACTGATCACAATTCTACGATCAAAAATAATTATTTGATTTTACGAAATTGATCTCTAAATGACTTCTGAGGTATTATAAAGTTCACAAACGAGGCTACAAATAATCTCATGTATGAAAAATGGTTCCTATGTAAAATTGCATGCTGATCACGAATCAAAAATGATAGTTGCTATTTGAAATTACAATTTTTCGAGGCAGCCTCCAGCTGACGTCTGACGTCACGCCCTAGGCGAATTTTAGAAGTCACCAATAGATTAATTTTTTGATTTCTTCGGTCTTTTATATGAATGTTTTTCGAAAAATGCATGACTGACGAATTTTCAAGGCGTTCGGGTATTCAAAAGACACCTTATTGGGTTCTGACAATGCCACTGAGGTGTCATGTTACCTTCACACTCTCTTGAGGTGTTGCTGCTAATCTATTCAGGCAGAGTCCTCAAAATTTTAAAACTTTGAGGTGCTTAATTACTCTGTCAACAAGCCAAAGCTCTGCGATAGTTCTAAAATAGTTAACCCTCGGTTCAAGGATGTTGAGAGCTATCACTGATACTTAGGACTACGCGATTTAAGAAAGCTACAGATTAACAGAAGAAAACCAAGGATATTATTGTCATCAAAATTTTTGATTTAAATAGCACCACAAAATGATTAAAACATTTATCAATTCATTAGTTTTTGTACGACTTTGAAAAATCCGATCATAATACCTTCTACATCCTTCGAAATTATTCCCTCTATAACCCGCTCTTGCGGATCTATGGATCTGTAAATAATAACCGCTTTTTAATTATCCAGCGATTATACCATTAACATAAAAAATAATCTGGTCAAACGAATGTGAGCATTGATATCACTGGTAGCTGTATCTCAAAGTATCCAATTCCATACAGAACCACAACTCCCGGAAAACTTTTTATGCAAATAGTCTAATCATATGAGATGGTTTGCCAAATAATTGTAAAGGCTGGTTTCATTGATGCAAGTTGTTCACGGGGGTATTTAAAACGTGGACGCATAAAATGGGTACACCAATTTTTGTGGGAAAACTTTTTATTCGACAACAAAAAATGAGACAACCCGTTTTTTTGGGACTTAATGGAAATTGTTGGCAGGAACAAAAAAACTCTTCAAATAAGACTTTCAGGTATTTATGAGACCTGCAGAATGAGACCACACGTAAAAATATATAATAATAATATATATAATTTCACGCAGCTACTTGAAATTCTTCACATCAGACTTCATACTTCTAAAATTGGAGTCGATTGGTCAAGTAGTTTTCGCGAATCTCTAATTGTTTACCACAAAACATCTGTCTTCCGGCCACCGCTACTAGTTTACTAAGCAATGTACAGGGTTCGTTCAATAGGTATTTTATAGCAAATACTTGAATTTACCTTGCCGACGTGAATCACAAACCATTCCGAAATATAATTGTTATCTTTTTGCGAAAAAAGAATGGTTACGTTTTTTCTTATTCGTGAAACTTACGTTACTCTACACATTTTGAAACAAAGCGGATGTGTCTATCACCGTTTGTTACGAAGAAAACATTTTTTTCAAGATTTCTTCATCCTCTTGTGTTATACATATTTAGAGCTGAAATTTTTACATGATCACAGACGAGCCCTAAAGTTGATAAGAAAATACTCCATACTGAAATGCACTGAACTATTTATAAAGTCAGCACTCAAACTGAAGACACAAATATGTTTAATTCCGTCTTAGACTAGTACGTAGCATGTGCTAAATGGCTGCATTATTGATGACTGCATGCCTTTATCAAATAAGTAGGTCACGTAATCCAATTTATTCACAAAGGAATATAATTCCCTAGACTTTTTTTTTCTAAAAGTATTAATATAGTATACGTCTGTTTTCGAAATCGACTGCGATTTCAAAATGATGGAAAATAAAACTCGAGTAAGGGAAAAAACAGTAATCCAATATCAACCAATTGCAGCGAACTGACCGTCTTAAAAATTAGGCAAAATGCTCGCTATTAGTCCCTGATACATTACTTAAAGGATCAGCATTGTATCTTGATAGTTTTCAACAGTAGTGTCATTGTTTATATCAAATTTGATATGGCTCCAACGTTCGCTAGATATTCGTCAGTGAAGTTTAAGGATCCAGTAAACTAAGAGGCGGCGCATCGTAGCGTAATGGGAATGGTTGACGGTTGCAGAACCGCAGGACGAAGGTTCGAATCTACGATGCTCCTTTTTTCTCTATTATTTTTTTTTCTAAATTTGGAGAAAGTCTAGGGAATTATATTTCTTCGTAAATAAACTAGATTACGTGACCTACTTATTTGACAGAGGCATGCAGTCATCAATAATGCAGCCATTTAGCACATGCTACGTACTAACTAGTCACTACAGTTTGAAACAATTGGGTCTTCAGTTTGCGTGCTCACTTTATAAACAGTTCAAAGCATTTCAGTATGGAATATTTTTTTTTATAAAATTTAGAGCTCATCTGTAACCATGTAAAAACTTCCATACCCAAGAGGATGGAGGAATCTTAAAAAAAAAAAATGATTTTCTTCGTAACAAAAGGTGATAGATACATCCGCTTTGTTTTAAAATGTGTATAATAACTTTTGTTCTACAAATTTTGTAGCGCATCTGTTCAGTTACTCACATATACGAAAATACTTGAATATGTTTAGAATAAAAAAACGTTACCCTTCGCTTTTCACAAAAAGTAATAGTTATCTTTCAGAATGGTTTATGATTCACATCGACATGGTAAATTCGTGTATTTTGCTATAAAATACCCTTTTAACGAGCGCTGTATATTTCTCAGTAAACTAGGTCGGAAACTAGGATGGCCGGAAGACAGGTGTTTTGGGATAAACAATTAGAAATTCTCAAAAACTACTTGAGCAATCGACTCCAATTTTGTTGTGGTTATTTAGAAGTATGAAGCCTACGGATCTGACGAATTTCAAGTAGCTGCGTGAAAGTATTGTCGCATTAGCAACAAGTGCCGAAACCTGCATTTTGCCTCGGTTTTCGGCTATAACTTTTTTACTATTATTCAGATCTTTTTACGTATGGTCTCATTTTTTAGGTCTCACAAATACCTAAAAATCTTATGTGAGGAGTATTTTCATTCCGGCCAACACGTTCCATTGAATCCCAAAAAACGCGTTTTCTCATTATGTATTGTCGAATAAGACTCCCTTGAACAACTTGCATCACTAAAACCCGACTTTACTATTATTTCGAGGAAATATGCTAATATGATTAGACTATTAGGAAATGTATCAATACCCGTTAGCCAAATTATGATGTGCGTTGACCAGATGAATGTTAACAAAACGTGGCTCTATTTAATGATATGATCAAGCGTGTTTGATCAAATCGTAAAATAATTACATTATTTACCAATAGAGGCATTGAGCGCTTTGTTTACACTTCAACATGGCGGTCGTTAATAAAAAAGTAGTGTGTCCAAGTGAAAATTCTGATGATTCGTCTCTAAATGAGGAAGAAAGTGAGATTAAAATACTTTACGACGAAAAGTTCTCGAGTACTATGCAGGTCACGCAAATACCGATTAAACCATCAAAAAGCTGTGGAGTTTGGAACGTGTTTCACAGGTCGCTACTTCACTATTAAATTACATTATCATTTGCTTATTTGAAGTAAGAATCGTGTGTTTGCTAAAATATTGTGTTTGTCTACGTATGTCAAATGTAAAACTCATCTTAATTTTTATTTAATTTTTAGGTCATTCGTTGAATAAAAGTATTTTAAAATTTTTTAAACGTTTATCTGTGACACGTACAATTTCAAATATATTAAGATTGTTTCAGTACAATTTCTTTATTTTAATTTCCTATAGTGCAGTCAAATGCTGACTGCTTATACACGTTTCCCCATATACTTTACTCACGAGGCGATGAATTTCTATGGGTGGTAACGTTTTTGGGTGCAAAAATCGTATGACTGCACGAATTTCGCACCTGGCGGTGACGGCGATGACGAGCTCGATTACGCATGTCTGTCGGGCCGGTACTGAGCATCGGAAATAGGCGCTTTTTGTTGGGTTCGGTGGTGTGGAGCCGACAAACACGATGGTGTTAGCAGACTTCGCCTAGCATCACGTGCAAAGATACATCGAAACTTTATTTTTGAGGACCTTAGTACTCAGAAGTAGAGTCAAATATGCCATAAATGTTTAAATCAAATTAACAATAACGATTCATCTTACAGATGGTTTGGTTAAACGATATGTTGCAAATACCCCCAAACTACCAATACTTGAATTAACCCTTAAGCCACGCTCTCACGGGGTAAGACGGCGACAGCGTGTCAAAGTCTCGATTTCCATCCTGTCTTGACTGGGGAGTGAAACGTGCATCAGCGTGGATAGTTTAGACCAGAGTTCCCCAAACTTTTTTGTGTCGTAGACCCCCTACTTACCTGATATTGATTTCCTCTAAATTTCTAACTGTAGTGAAGTGTAGTGTTAAAAACTTAAAGTAAAAACACATGTTAATTTATACATTTATTAATTGAATTTAAATTAAAACTACTCAAAATAAAATTTTGTATCTGTTATGTAAAATATACGTAACAGTAAATAAACACGTGTCTGACCAATAAGTGCCCGTATTGGGAATAAGTGCCCGCATTGAAAAAGAAAATAAGAGGGATAAAATAAAAAAAAGTGAAAAATAATAAAAAAAAAGTTTTTTACTTAAAATAGTACAATAAGCGAGTTCGTTTATGAATTATAACATAAGCGTATGCTCTACAATAATTTCACTGTTAGTTGATTAAATTCTGCTTCTTATACGTTTAAGTTATCTAAAAATAGTGAAAAAATTAACGAATTTTGGTGTATACCTGTCCTTGAATTTTCAGAACAATTAAAAAAAAATATATTTTCTATAAAGGGGGGTTCTTTAAAAAAATCAATGCGGGCACTTATTCCCAATGCGGGCATTTATTGGTCAGACACCAATAAACATAAAATAAACTATAAATAAAATAACATAAGCAATAAGTCAATATTTGTAGTGAGAAGGATGAACCTAATGCTTTAATAATAAATTATCAACATTTGGCGTCAATTTTGTAAGGGTTAATCTTAAATCTCCTCGGCTAATGATGTCCAGTCTGTTTCTTTTTTTCGTTAGGAGATTGGTAACAGCGCTGAACCCCCTTTCCACTAGGTATGACGATGGAAAGGAAATTAACCCTTTCGGTACGGCTTGTCACTGAACATTTTTATTCCTACGGCCTGAGACTTTTACATTGGTCATTGGCCTGCCGTCGGAAATATCCGTCACCTAAGAAAACTACCCACATTTTATGAAATAATATGAGCAAGTTATATTAAAACAATTATTTTATTAGATAAAGTTACAGAAAACATAAACACATTAAACATTAGAACATTAAACATTAAAAAGTAGCCTCTGTGTGATATATTTTGAAGCAAGGGACCACGCATAATCCAACGTCACATTCTGGGCACATATAGCTGGACTCTTTTCTTTTTGCTTGCTTCTGCTTTGTATGGGAACAAACCCAACATCTTCTGGATCCAACCTTAGTACTGCCTGGTTTTCGTGGAACTGACACCGGAAAGTGTCTATTCTGAAGCCTGGCATTGCCCAAATCGCAATGTATAGATTTTACTATGCCATACCTGCAAAAAAAAGCATTTAGCAAATATGATCGAAAACTACAAAGAAATCTTTACCTTTCTATAAGTTGAGCAATAACCGCTAGATGAAAATTGGCGAATGAAGTCTTCTTAGTATGTCTTGTGGAAAACATTGCATGTGCGTTTAGCAATGTTATGTCAATCGAATGGAAAAATAACTTCTTATACCATTTCAGACATTTTCGAGTGCAATCTACGCTACTCAGCATCATATCTGATCTGTCGACAGCTCCCATTTGACGGTTGTATTCCAGAACACATAACGGCTTTATTACATTTTCATATGTAGATCGATTTATTTTCGGCAAAGTAACCATTCTATTTTCATGCATACTGGTCAGCATCACAACATCCCGCCGATCTTTCCATTTTATTGCCAATAAATTTTCACTACTTCTCCAGTCAGTATCTCCTTGTTTTAATTTTTTATCAAATACTGGCATATGTTTCCTATTTTGCCTTACAGTTCCACAGGAGTTTGTTTTATGTTGTAACAAAAAAGTTGAAAGTGTAGGGCTGGTGTAAAAATTATTATTATTATTATTATTATTATATAAAGAGAATGTCCCTTGTTGAGGTATGGCTCTAAAAGTTTTGCAACAACGGCCCCTGTAGTACCAAGATTATTCTTGTCTTCTGCTTTTATATTAGTGTCTTTTCCACAATATATTATAAAGTCTAAGACAATTCCTGTTTCGCAATCACACAACACGTAGAGTTTAATTCCAAAACGATGTTTCTTGGTCTTGATATACTGTTTAAAACTGAGTCTTCCTTTAAAAAGAATCATACTCTCATCTATAACCAAATTTTGAAATGGATAGAATTGAGACTGGAAATTTTCTTTCAATATATTTAGCACGTTCTCAACTTTGAACAATCTATTACCAGGTGGAGCGATTTCATTATTGGAGAAATGCAAATATCTTTGTAATTGAAAATACCTGTCCCTTGACATATGTTTGCTAAATGCAGGTGAAAGCAGTAAGTGGTTTTGGGACCAATATTCCTTCAAGTTCACTTTTTTATTGCGAGGCATAAGCAACGCCAAAGCCAGAAAAACGTAAAATTCGGAACGTTCTAAATGCTTCCAGTTTTTTGCATTTTGTTGGCGTGCATAATTATTTGTTTCATCCAAAATAACATCCACTATGTTTTCTGTGAACAAACTAAGAAAATAGTCGACTTCCTTTGAGTTTTCGTCGAGGTTTTGGTCTTTTACACCGCTATTGGTCGTGTCAAATTCGTGTATTTTCGGTAGAAACTCATTTTTTGTCCAAATTATTTCCAGAACTGTTTGGTGAGTAATATTATCTTCAACGTTTCCTACCTCTTCCTGCTGATTTTCTTGTTCATTTTCCGGTTCCAATTCATCCAGATCGCTCTCAGAGTCCTCAGAAGATGGACAATATTCGCTTCCGCTATCGAGAAAGGGGTCTTCTTCACTAACGTCAGACAAGTAAATATCTTCATCTACCAGACTTAAAATACTATTGACTTCCTCCTCAGTTAAACCACAATATCCGCTACAATCTACTTTACGCCTTTTCGGCCGCTTAGTGCCCTGAGACGAACTGGCCTCGTCGTTTGACATGATCGAACGAACTGACGCTTCTGAAGCTTACGGTACATGGCATGCTACCATGCTCGACTGCCGTCGGATATTTCCGACATTGACGGGTTATGCCGACAGCAGGCCATCCACAATGCGTTATACGTCGGATAAAGTCGTCGGCAGTCTCTCGGTGAATGTAAGTTTTCAAAAGAGTCGGAAATAAACGGCACAAGTGTCATTAAACAAAATAACCTTGAACGGATATATCCGTCACCAGGCCGCAGGGCCATATTGCTTCCTGTCGGGTATATCCGGCAACCGTACCGAAAGGGTTAAAAATTTTCTCGTTATATTCCATAATACGGGATAAGTAACGGGTATGTTGTTTTGCAGCCAGAATTGCTGATATCCGTTTTTAAACTGAACCTTAAGTTCTTCGTTTGTACTTAGTTCAGTCAGTTCCTCTCGTATTATGACATTCGTTTCTTCTATGTCACCATATGGATTAATTATCCACGGTGGTATTACCATAGTCAAAATATCCTCAAAACTAGATTCAAAATCTGAATAGAGGGCATTTAAATGTTGAACGTAAGTTGAAACGTCGTCTTCCTGGCAGCTTGTCTGTGACAAATTGGGGAACTGAGAAAATTCGCCCCGTCCAATATTTTGCTTCATTAGTTTAACTCTGGCAAGAAACGCTGATAAAATGGACTTTGTTTTAATCAAATTTAAACTGTCGCCTTGTAATTGCAAATTAACCATATTAAATTTTGAAAACAAATCTGTTAAATAGGCGATGTCTGTTTTCCTCTTCATTAAATTTTCTTTTAAAATTTTATCTTTAGTATCCAGAAATTCTAAAATAGTCTCAGAAAGTGCAAAAAATCTTGTCAAACATAAGCCTTTCGACACCCAGCGTACTTCAGTGTGAAGGAGTAATTGATGAAAGTGTTCGTCATTTTCTTCACACAACTGCGCAAATAACCGCGTATTCAACGCGATATCATATTTGATAAAGGAATTGCTTTTTCAATGAAGTAATCCTTCAAAACATGAATTATTGATTCACCTTTAGTGTCGGTTATCAAAGTTCTTGCGAAGAGCAGTTCTTCGAAGATTTCTTGATTCATAATAAAACGAGTATATGCCAATAATAATGCTGCATTATCAGGTAAAGTTGACTGGTCCAGTTGTATAGAGAAATGGGTCGTTTGCAAATAATTACATAAGAAGCTTTCAATATCAGAACTCATTTCATCAATACGTCTTTCAACAGTATTGTTACTTAAGGGAATTCTTTTAATGATATCAGATGCAGGTTTGTGTAAAAAGGTTTTTAAAACCTCTTCAACGGCTGGCAAAATTAACTTCTCTCCAATAGTATGCGGTTTTCCGGATTTTGCTATAAGTAACGAGATATTGTAAGACGCCCGCAAACCATCATCATTTCTTTGTGACCTCGAAGCGAACATTCTGTCCAGTGTAGGTCTCTTTTGAAATTTATCTTTGAGTGTTTGAAAGTATTTCAAATCTTTCTCTGTTTTATCAGGGTGGCATCTTCTCAGATGATCTTGCAGTTTAGATGGTTTCATAGCGTCATTGCCCAAAACTTTGTTGCATAAAAGGCACATAGGCGATTGTTTGTCCAGCAATGAAGGAATGAAGCCAAATTTCAAATAATCAACACTGTACTGTCTACATTTCTTTTTAGATTCGGACATGGCATCAGTCATCTGTGGGCAAAATTAAATTATTTAAATAAGACAGAAAATCCAGCAGCTGTATATTAAAAATATGTTTTGATTTTTCCGAAAACATTCCATAATTCGAACATCTTCTTGCAACAATTAGCTCGAATTACGGAGATTGCACTGTAATTATATTACCGATTGCTAAAACTTTCAAAAATAAACTATTGAGGAGTACTCGTGTAATATTGCATGATTGAGTATTTAACTACTAATAGCTAAAGTCATGGTTGGCGTAATTTATCTATCTTTGCTAACTACGAGTACAAAACTAAAATTTAATAAAAAATAATGTACTTACTTTTCTCTAGCACTCTCAAACAAAATAACACTGACTCACTATAATTTGTGTGATATACTATCTGTTTATATTTTTCAAAATATTTTCTTAGCACTTTACTTTTCAAGATTCAGGAAACGAATAAACGTATTTGTCCCACATTCGTATTTATACAGTGACGAATTGAACAAGTCAGTGCAAGGTAGCGAAGCTCTGAGACTGAGACTCTCAGGTTTTTACAAGTTCAAAATGTATTGCGACCACAAAGCGAATACCAACATCCTACAACTTACACAATTTTATAAACATATATAATAAATTTTTTACTTCATAGGTACTTTTATAAATAATGTATATGTTTTGATATTATAAGATAGTATGATGTAAGTAAATAGGTACTATCAGTGTATGTGTTGAGATCCACTATCGTAGACCCCCATATTCATTTCATGGACCCCAAATTTTTTTTCGCTGACGTAGACCCCTTGCAGGTTTTCATAGACCCCTAGGGGTCGATATAGACGACTTTGGGAATCAATGGTTTAGACGATCACGATTCAGATTATTCGATGAAGCCGACCAGAAAGAATATCTACTAAATGTTGTGCACTTACAAGTTCATATTTAAGTGCTATGTTAGCGAAAAGGTTGAGAATTACGTGGATAGATGAAAAATAAAAGAAAAAGCTTTATTGGGCAACTAAGTGAATACCTGCATGAATAATTTCGAGGAACACAATGTGGCAGACGCTGAACTGAGAAATGATCACTCGGAGGATTTAGCAAAGATGTCTTAAGTTCAGTTCAAATTCCTCCTATTAACCCATCAAAGCCGGAATTATCGTAATGCAAAATTTTTTGCATTTGCTGCGCTCGTACGGGTGATTGATGGAAATAAAATTATAAAAAAACAGAGTTTATATTTTTCTAATCATACAATAGGAATTACTTGTTGTGACCATATGGTTACGCTAGGTCATTGAGGCAAAACTTTCAAATTGTCATTGCTTATGAAATATGACGAAACACTCGACGCACAGGCCAACTCCACATTTTGCACATTGTGTCCGGCCAACAGATGAGCATCCCTCTCCAGCACATCTTCTACGTTTCTTGTTAGGGACATGTTCAATTAGATGATTTACAGTATCATACCTTATATCGTCCGAGACTCGGTTCAGTGATACACTGTATTTGCTGGTCGATGGTCTACCAGCTCCTTTGGGACTGTTTTTGAACTTTTTGAGATAAGTAGTGGCTATTTCTCTTCGAAAATTCAAGTTTGTTGACTGCCTTCCGGAGCATTTATACAGAATCCAGGCATTATTTATAGCTGCATCAACTAACCAGGTTAGTATTGACCAGTACCATTTTTTACTTCGAATGCTTATTCGGTATCGGGCTAAATCTTCGTCCATTCGATCGGTCCCACCCATATATTTATTATACATTCCAATTGCATGTGGGCGTGGAACTTGTATGATTTTCTTTTCTGTTTGGGAGTATCTTTTGACCTGCTGAATGGGATTCATACCGTAGGAAGTTGAGGCCACCGTGACAACGGCGTTATCAATCCACCTCATCAAAATGATACCATCCTCCTTATCAATTTTTGCCACCAAAGTTCCTCTATTTGCCTTAGTCATAGATTTCTTTTCAAGAGGAAAGTCTTTAGGGACTCGATTCTCTCTTATGGTTCCTGTCACACCATATCCACTCTCTTTCAAATAGACTAGTAAATTGAAACTAGTAAAAAGATTATCTACATAAAGTTGGTAAGGCAGGTTCCGTGTAGGTAACTTATCTAGCATAACAACAAGCGGAGCCGCAGCTTTTCCAAAAGCTGCCTCATACGGTTCGTTTGGTCGTGGCGATTTACCTTGATAAATATCAAAGTTTACAAGGTAGCTGTTTTCAGAGTTCAGGCACCACACTTTGTAACCAAATCGAATTGGCTTTCCTCTAATGAACTGTTTGCAGTTATGTCGACCAAAGTATTTTATCATGGATTCATCATAGTTCATATGTTCTGTTGGCCTGTAATATTTTAAAAAGGATTCCTGTAACCTAGTGATAATAGGACGTAGCTTCCACATTTTATCCTGGGGATCCATTTTGGTATTATCAGCGCAGTGCACAAACCGCATTATTTGAATAAATCTGTCCCGACGCATCGCTTCTTTTATCATGCCATTGGACATGTCTTCTCCAGAATCCCAATAAAATCTTTTTCCTGCAAGAATATTGTAACCAGAAACGATAAGTATGGCCAGAAAACATAAGTTCTTCCATAGTAACCTGTGGATCTGGACAGGTCGAAAATAAGGCGTACTTTTTTGTTTCCTCCAAACTGTACAGCATCATACCTTCATCAAAGAATAATTCGAACAAACCGGCTGGGCTCATATCACGAAATTCAGAAAAGTCCGGTGCAGGAAAATGAGACGATTTTGTCATATCTCCATCTAACCATGTCCTCTTGTCATATTTTCTCCCCTTTAACGTTCTCAGTAGCTCTTCATGCGCTTCGATGCCTAACTCTGATAGAGGTTGCGAGTCATCAACAACGTCTTCTTCCTCCAGATCTGCTCCAGTCGGTTGGTCAACTCCACGGACGTGGATCTCAGCATCTGAAAACGGTTGTCTTCCTAAAAGATCATCTATAAGTCCACCATCATCTTCGTCTGCCGAGTCCTCATCAGTTAGCACATTTGGTTCTGGTGGGCTTATATATATGTCGGGTACTTCATCCTCATCGTCATTGAAGATCATATCAAGCGCCTGTTGCAGCGAAAAGCCCTTTCTAAAAACAAAAATTTATGCTAACGTATTGACCTAGTGTGACCATTCGGTAACAAGCAGATTTAGCCATGGACGGTGCGAAAATGTATAGGTTATGTTGAGTGACGCATATGTTATGCTATTTGCTATGATTTCATTTATTAATACCATCACTTAAATATGAAACAGATTCTACAGTAAAAATTGTAATGATTACTTACGCCCACCTCGGCTCCATTATTTTGAAAAGATAATTGTCTTAAACTTTGAAACACGTTGTCTGTTTGAATATTTGTGCGAACGGGTTGAGGCTAACAGAACGTCTAACGCGCTCCATCTATATGCGGTTGATTCAAGTAAGCACCGAAAAAAGTACAGAGATTTGCTTAAAACGACCTTCGAAATAGCGTCTGTTGATGTGACCAAATGGTCACGCCAGGTTTTGATGGGTTTTAAGCATTCTGGAAAAGGTAAATTACGCTCTGGACTGGTTTCCACGGCTAAAAGTCAAACGAGTTTGATGCCGAGCGTGCGCGGTAGTTGAATTGCCTCTCTTCCGAAGACGTTAGAGGAAAACTAGCGACACCTCGTTCAGACGCAGACCATTCCACGAACGCGAGAATCACGCTAGCATGCTATGCTCCATAAAGAACATTACCTGTCAAAGTGTTGTATTTCTAGCTTGAGCCGAATAAATCATCGGATGGGCCCCGAATTATCAGATCAGAATGGAGTAAACAAACATATTTAGGTAGATCAGGTTTTATGTAAATTAAAATATGTATATCAAAGGGGACGTACAAATCTAAAGAAGTCTTAATCTCAATTTTGAGGTAACGAGAACAATTGTTCAATATAAAATAAAATATGGAAATCTAGAAAAATAGAGTGTATAAACTATAAGATTTTTTAAATATCACAAAAGCCTGACTTCTGTTTGGTTTTGATACAAATTTTTGCTATTTATATCTGTAAACAATCCTTATCTGAATGTGTGTCTGTTTCCTTTCAGTCTCTGCGACCATAACCAACCGTATGCAACGTTGTTAAATGTATTTTAGTAATTATCAGTACCGTATAGGTCTAGCCATTTCTATAGAGATGACAGGTTCAGGGATGCCCGATAAACTGTGGTTTCCTGCTGCGGTGCGTAGGGGTCGGTAGTACCGCGATTAGCATTGTCACCCTTATTTTTCGCGCAATTAATGCTTTGTCAGCAACAAAACTGTGAGATTTTTTGCTAACGCTAGAGATATGATTTTTTGAGTCTGATTATTACACTTTTATAGTAATAATAAATCCCTATTTTGAAATATCTACTTCACGGGTTACAGTCCAAACCGCTTAATGGAATTTGACATAAGGTGTCTGGCGCGGAAGCGCTCAGCCGCTGGCGCTGGTCTGATTGAAATGATTCAGAGTATATAAATATTGTTTGCATCGTACATTATTTTTCTTAGTCATTGTACTGATTTAGATTTGTTTGGTATTTTGTTTTGCTTGAAGCATAATAAATAGTTATTGGGTTATTTGTCATACATTATCTAATGCTGCTAGGTAGGTAAGGTACATTTATCTGTTATCTAGCAAACTCCAAAGATGTGTGGTCCCGTATTATCTGTCTGGTATGCAGTCTGTCAGCATCACGCCTGAATCATAATACGAAGAGACATAAAGAATTGTACAATTACTAATTTATACCCGTGGAAGCTAAGAGGTTTGGTTTTATCGGCGAACTCATCGTAGATATTGCATTCAAATGACGTTGGAAGTGCTAAAATTTCCAACAGCGCGGCCACATGTCGCCCGACTCAACGCGTGATCATCAAGCGATACAGACATTATACTTTGTACTAGCGGCTGGCCGCGACATCGTAAGTTTGAAACTGTTACAAACAGAAAACACTGTTTTTAAGTAGTGTTATATACATCGGGTCACGTTCTGTATTTTTGAGTGATTTTTTTTATAACGAAGCAGCCGCGCATGCAGAAGCCTAAATGCCGGAACACCGCAGCTGCTATGATGATCCCAAAGAAATTTTATTAATACGATTTTTGAACTGCCTAAGGTTAATAGAACTGGGAAAAGCTTCCTCTTGTAAATTGTTCCACAATCTCGACACTCTCGGGACAAAGGAGCGGTCGTATCTGCCGGTTCTGGATGTACGAAGTTCGACACGGTTAGGATGGGATGCCAAAGTCAGGCCGGTCTGTCTGGCAAGCACATCGCGCGACGGCATCATGGAAGAGAGCTCTGAGGAGCAAAGCCCGTTGGTGTAACGGTAGAAAAGAGCCAGATCGCCGACAGCCCGCCGGTGCGAAAGAGTCCCGAGACTGTCTGTTAGAGAAGATTCATCGATCAGTCAGACCGCCCTTATATGGGCCTTGTATAGAGTGAGAAGGTCATGCGGAGAAAAGTACTTCTTAGCCCTAAGCAAATAGCCTAGCTTTTTTCTAGCAGCTGCAGCTATTGACGAGATGTGTTCGTGCTAGATCAGGTCTTCGGTGATCTGGACTCCGACCAGCCGAAATGAATGGCTCTTTGGCAGAACTCGACCATCCATCGAAACCGGGTGAGCGCAGGGACGCTTTTTGTTCGTCAAAGTACAGTTCTGCGTTTTGGAAGCATTGAACTGTACAAGACTGTTGCGTCCCCAAGCAGTGATAGCCTCCAGGTCTCTTGTCAGAGAGGAAGTCATCGCTAGTCTTCTTTTTTCTAACTCAGCGGCGGAGATCGGCTTGTCACTCTGAATTCCTGCATGTAGAGTGCTGTCATCAGCGAAGCTGTGGATTGGGTTGATCGTGGAGGAAAGGAGGTCGTTGATATGTAAGAGAAACAGTGTCGGTGTCAAGACCGATCCCTGGGGAACACCCGCGTTGACGTTGTGGGATGAAGAGGAGAACCCGTCAATTACGACGGATATCTTGCGGCCAGAGATAAAGTCAGCCACCCATCTGCAAAGCTTTTCTGGGAGGCCATAGGATGGAAGTTTGCTTAAGAGGGCAGCGTGCCACAGCTGATCGAACGCTTTCGTGATGTCAAGAGCAACGACATGAGCCTCACCATAAGACTGGATGAGTTTACTCCACAATTGAGTGACGTAAGCTAGGAGGTCCCCTGTGGATCGGTGGTGCCGGAAACCATACTGCCTGTCGCTAATCAAGCCGTGACGTTCGAGGTAGTCCAGAAGCTCGCGATTTATGCACCTCTCCATCACCTTACTTAAAACAGAAAGCAGAGCTATAGGCCTGTAGTTGTAAGGGTCGGTCTTAGATCCTTTTTTTGGGATGGGTTGGACATGAGCAAATTTACAGTTGTCTGGGAAGATGCCGGATTCATAAGATATGAAGAGACGCGAAAGAACTGGAGCAAGCTCCGGTGCACACCTCTTCAGTACAATGGCCAGTCCGGACCAGAAGCTTTGTTGATGTCGAGCGTCTTACGGTCTTATGCCTGAATGTTAGCTCCCGCATAGTGTAGGGAACCCTTTGAATTGACGGCACTTGGACGTTGGGGGGGACGTCCATGATGGAGTTGGCAGCAAAGATCTTGGCTAGCACTTCAGCCTTGGCCTTCGAGTTGAATTAGCAAATTGACAACTAGCTTGCACGCTTGGAGAATTCGGTTAATTTATGATGCCACCTATACGTTCCACCTGTCAAACCGCAGGGTATAGTAATTGTATTTTTGTGATCCGTTCTGCAACAAAATGAGAATTCACATGGAGAAAAAATCGATTCATTTTTTCGGTAGGTTTTGTGTTAAAATCGCTAGACTAAACGGCTTAAATCGGTAGACGTTGCGACGCGCGAACCCCTCAAATCGTAGGAAGTTGCGCTGCTGTATTATATTTAGTAGGCGGTGGCTGTATTTGTTACGTGAGAGGCCTCAGCATGGATTTTCATAAAGGGTTTTTACGCTGCTGCGAGGATTATACACGTCGGTTATTATTAGGGATGTATTTGCTGGTGAAATTCCGTGCTAACGCGGCCCGGTGGCCAGATGTATAATGGTAATACCTGGTAATGCTGTTAATGGAGAGAGAATGGGATAGTGAAGTGGTAGTAGTAGGAAAGTCCGAAGCAAATGTTGATCAGTTAGTGTAACGGAATGCATAAAGTGGTTAGCAACCGTACAGTACTTTACGAATTGGAAACTGCATCTAAATAAGCAGAATGATCGCATTTATGTTCGTTTCATCAACATAGAAGCATCAGTTAATCAAATGTTAAGTTCGTAATGCTACTTGGTAGTTAGCTGTGTAATCATCTACCACGCTGAATCGAGACCAGACTAGACTAAAACTATTTTATGGAAGAACAGAAAAATCAGGCAATTCGACATCGACAGTTGTTGATATTTCGCATTAAATTCTTGTTTGCGTTCATGCGAAAAGCAGTTTGAGCTGAATCAAGGCAGATCTTTTTATCGATAAGTGTTAATATAGTATAGTAGTTGCCGTTGCAAAAAGGCGTGTGTTCTCAACGTTTACATGAAAAATTACGAGAGAGCTTTGGTTTATTTTAATCCATTTATTTTTTGAGTGCCGAATCCTAATACGTATAAGGTTTGTTAACAAACTCTCATACCTCACACAACATTGAAAATGCAAAACATTTGACGCAGCCTATAATTTCTTATGAATACTGATGAGGGCCTACCGGAACCTTACCTTTGGGTCTCATCCACTTTGATTTTACGTTTAAAGGCACTTAGGAAAGGTCACTTTCGCCTTATATATAGTAATTTTACATTTTTTCATTTAAATACGAGATTCTGTTAAGGAACCTTAGCCTGCTGCTAGAATCTATTACATCGAATTAACCAGTTCACACAAAACACAATCACTTAGGATCAATAGGGTGAATGATATCACTGTAATTACCATATAATGATAATAAACTAGGTATTTTCATCCCGTCAAGGATGTGCTCGGATTATATAAAATATGCTGCTTAGAAGAAGTGAATGGAATTTGAGTAAGATGCCCTTATATCATGACATGTATTCAGTTAATACTGCTGCATGACGAAGACAATTTTTTGTAATATTGGCCTTCTATATTTACGAATTAAGCCGGAATTTTCCATATGCTGTACCGTTGATTTATGTATACTTCCATTTTTGATTTTAGTGAACTTTAGCGGTTTAGTAGTGGTTCACATCGTAACACAGATAGTATTTCTTCCCTTCTGTACGAAAGTAAATCCAGTACAATTGGCTACTTGGATATCCTTTTCAAAGATAAGAGGTACCCCGATGTATTGCTTTGAGATTAAGCATTGCTAGGTAAATCTACCCAAAAGAGTGAACTAAGGCTAAGTAATTTTGGCGAGAAACCTCAATTTGTAAACATACCTATAGGCTTGGTTCCCTCGAGCATATTAGGATTCGTAGGTCCTCTTAACAAACTGAAGGCATAAGCACGCATAATCAGCATGGAGGATTCCTGAAGAAGCATGACAAATCGTTCATTCGTTAAATGGGTCACAATACACCAAGTGAAATGGAGAACATTTTGTAGCTAAACCAGGTGATGTATGAAGTATTTCTTGACTTAATATGATAATCAGGGGCCCATCTTACACAAATCGTATAGTTTTATCTAGTTTTAGAGGCATTTTACAAGAAATCGATCATATTCATTAGGTCCAGTACTTCAAAACGCTTTTTCACCTTCTCAATGGTCGAATTTGTACCAGAGGTGCAAATATTGTGCCCCGAATTAGTAAAATCGGGTCATAGAGATACAAACTACTATCGCATTAAGGTAATCGATCAAACGAAAACTGAGTGGCAACTTTGTGAGTGTGATCTATGAAGAAACAATCAGCAATAGATATCTTTAAAAGCGGAGCCCACAAAAAATGTTTCTCAAATATCGTTTTTTATGTATAGTTTTAGAGTCACAATATATCTGAAAGGTCCTTCCAAACCGGTTGCACGAGATCTACCTTTTCCCTCCTTATTTCTGTATAGGATATCCTAATCCTACCAAATTAATTCGGACAAACCGTCGCGTCCGCCTCTTTTTTGAATAATTCACGGATCTGAAACAAAGGTAACGTCCCATCCTGTCGCTCGATCCCTAAAGGGCGTGTTATAAAATTAATGACACGTCTCGCCACGGGCCCTTTTTCCTTCCAAGCGACATCACCGTCAGATAAAAACTAAACTTCCCTTCGCTCTGACGCCGCGCTTAAAGCTAAGTAGTTAAGGTGCGATCTGGATAGGACCAGTGGCACCCTGCAATGTGCTTAGGAGCGTATCGTATGGGATTTTTCACATCTTCAAATATTTCACAATAATGGGAAGTCAGACCCTAATGTCCGTTCAGGCGGGGCTAAGGATGTTAAAAAATAATGGATATTTTTTAATTGGTTACATAGGTCGGCATTTGATGTAAGGATTATCACTGGATCCCTTGCGAGTATCGTAGAGCTTAACGTTACGGTCGGTTAACCTATAACACGTCAGGTTCCAGGTCAAAAAGAGTCTGAAATATTTGTACGATGCAAATCGGCACGGGTATAGCGTATCTTGGAAAGTGACATTTTGCCGGTTATTGTCATTTCGAAGGTTCCTTGTGACATAATGTAAGTTTTTCTACAAGATGTTGACTTAGCATAAACTGTTGTACACTTATTGTGAACTCGTTTTGTTGCTGTACGTGTTACTTAAGCGCCAGCGAACAGCGATCATAGCCAGCAAACGTGGATTGAACTGTTTGCACATTAAAAACTACCTAGTCTGCAAGATGACATTTCGTAGAATATTTTTTTGTTTTTTGGGTTTTTTACATAATACCCCTGCCGGTATCTGATCCTCACGATTCTACATTTTCCGTTTATCGAATAAGTTTGTGAATGCATCCATTTTCAGTGTCCTTTCATATCATTAAATGTTTCATCATAAAGTTAACTTTGTCTTTAGAGATGAAACTGATAGGCGACGACGATACTTCTGCCCTGTTTCTCCCTAAAATAATCCGACTCTTCCGTTAGTGCTCAGAAATACTTTTAGTTGTAAGAGAACCAATTTCTATCAATTATGTAACTCCATCATTTCAAGAATTGATCCCATGGTTTTTCAAATGACTCCATGTCTATTAAACCTTATTATAGCATATCCTGCATAGGACTGTAAAACTGCCGGGCTATGAAAACTTATTTTATACTCCACCAGGTGATAAAATTTACTTTATGAATAGCTTTGCCCAGAGTAGAGTCCTTTTTTTCAGCATGTGAACCTTCTTTAGTGGAAATATTAAATGACGTAGCATGATACTCAATTGCACCCTAACAACCCATAAATTATGGTGCAAAAGACGTTCAGCTGAAAACTGTACCCTAAGTTCTACGCTGCGACGTCTACTGACTGCGTCCATGATGCACTCCCAAACAGAACTGAAAACAATGTTATGCCATTCATCGTTCCAATTTTTCAGTTTCAGTTTTGTTTTAGGGATACATAGTAGATGGGTATGAGACGGGACATGCCTCGGGAAAGACATGTTCAGTTGAATGTCACCTGAGCCGTACAGCACCTGTATCTGTAGCTGCCAGTATGCTCCAGAAATACTAAACCTTTATTTTTTACAATTACTCCAAACACTTAACAACCCTATATCCTAACAAGATAGTGTCCGTCCCCATATTGCTAAGGTTACAGTAGACTATCTCAATAACGGTCAAATAGGAGTGACCTCTGTACCTCATGCTGCACTAAGAGTAGCAGCTCTTCGGAATCAAGTACATATAGCTTGAAATACCAGGAAATCACCTGTTTAGAAGCATGCTCCGACGACTGAGCGAATGTTATACGGTATTGAGGTGGTCCAGCAATTATAAGCGGAATCTGGCAATATCGTGAATGTTTTCACTTCAAAATCCAATCTCGACTTCATCTTGTTTATGTCTAAAACTGTATACAAAATTTCATTTGAATAAAATATTATTGTTTTGTAAATTACGACATAAATGATTTTTTTGAACAAATTTATATAGAATATTATACGCGACGCATATGTACGTAATTCACGATGTATATTATTTGTTGAGACTGAAAAGACGACCGACGTAGTACATAAAATTCCCTTTATCGCGCAGACAGGCGGCAGATATTTCGGAAATCTCATATGCAGCAGATACTCAATTTATGTTGGTGCATTTCTATCAGCGAAGGTATATACGACTATATTCCGCACACGCCACGATGATTCTGATGCAAATCGGCTGTGAAATCGTTTGTTGCTGAAGCAAAGCGACAAAATGTGATGCTCCAGGGGCGCCGTAGCGTAGATTTAATGTGTAAAAGCTACCAACATCTTAAAAACCGCGTCCTTCAAATGTTTACTCAAGTAAAAGTTCTTAAGGCGGTTATATACTTCGAGTATAATTAACATTATATGAGTAAAGGGGAGATCTTGACCTGCTCTGCATGGATATTCAACAGATTATATGCAAAAATCGACATCGCCAGTCCAGCGATTTTATTCTCATGTTTCATAGTTCTAGATTCTAGAGAGGCTCTCAGAAACGCTCTGAGTTGCTCATTTTCTTACTGGGAAATATACAATATATCTTGAAAATTTATACCCCCAAAAAAAGGAAAACAGACAAGAAATCTTCTGCCGAAGAAGCTTCAGCTACAACTGATCTTAGATATCTCTTATGCGTTTGTTTTAAAAATGCCTTTTATGTTTCCGTAGCAACTCTAGTTTTTGCAATGTAAACGATACGGTATTTGGCAAATAGAAAACTTGCTATGTTTGATCCCGAAAAATAATATGAAAAAACAAAAATGTCAATGCTGCCAAGGTACGTCGATATACTTCAAACCCCATTAACAAAATCTTGAACCATTTAAGGGAGTGTTGTTATTGCAAACCTTTGTTTTTCTATCACTCATAATTTAAGACACAAGTGGGTAAAAGTGTCATATACCATTTTTTTTAAATTGCTTTTTTGCATTAAACTAATCTTAAGGAGTGATTCTTTCATTCTGTGATTACTTTGTTGCAAAAACAAGATAAAGAAACTAATTAAACTGATTCTTTAAGATATCAATAAAGTAAAAGGTCTCAATAAAAAATCTTTAATGTCAACTTTCTCCATTCAACGATTTTGTTACATGACACCTTTATCCACTTGAATCTTCAATTGACTTATCATGTCAAGTAATGGTGAATGAGCTTATTATAAGTATGCATCTCCTATTTTAAACACCAGTGACACGATAAGTAAATATTCTAATTAAAAAACAAAACTTAATGATTACAAATTCCATCTAGAATGTTTTTGGATTTTGTTAATGGGTGCTTGGAAGATATTTAGGCAACATTAATAACTTCGTTTTTTCGTATTATTTTTCGGGATCAAAAATTGCTCTTTTTTTCTCGAAAAATAGATCTGCTACGAGGAAAGCGTAACATTTTTACCCCAATTCAGTTCCTACTTCTGCTCTGGAAAAAATGAGAACGTCTTTCACGAATGGCCTCTAGGACGCATTTATATGATGCAATTCAATTGTTAGAAGATAAAAGAAATATTGAATACCAATATGAAGATTAGGTTTTGATGGATGGGAGAACTTGACCTAAAGACTAATGATTTGGCATGAACACATCTTGTCAATCGCAGTAACTTCTGGCAAAAAGTACGTTAGCTGTTTATTTTATCACCCTATATAAAGCCCAGATCCGACCTGGCCTAGAAGATTATTCAAACGTATCAAATATTGCTACTTCAACTATGCTGCCCATACACTTAAAGGGATTCAGAGAGGGTTGATGTGACACTTAATACTTTTTGAGCAGATAGTCTCAAGTCTTCCTTCCACCGACGGGTCTCCGGTACACTAGCTCTCTCTTACCGATATGCCAGTGGACTTTGGACCCTTGATGCCGTAGCATTCAGCACCTGCCAGGCATGAAAAAGACTTTTGATTCTGATTTGGAAAGGATCCAGCTGGGTACCAGACCGATGGTTTGTCCCTAATGCATTTTAAAATATTGAAACTAATTATGAAATTTATGGTGCAATAGACATTTTCAATAGTTGATGATATAACATATAAATTGTATAATAATAAATAATAATAATAGGTATTTATTGAGGAATACCTTAAATATATACTGCTCCCCAAAAGGCGGAGTCTAGAAAAAAAAACTAAACTTATCAACTTGACGAAAGTTTTCATTTTATTTCTATTAGAGGTAATATTAGAATCATACCTAATGTAATAAATTGGATTAGATCAAGATACACACTCTAGGTTATGTGCCTTCAATTATTCTTATAATAGACTGAAATATGTGAGCCTGGAGACAAAGAAAACGAGAACGACTCAAAAATAAGAGAGAAATCACGGAAACTGCGCCATTGGAGACGCCTTCGAATGCTACGTATAAACACAAAGTATCTACTTATTTACAGCTTGCAAAATTCGTTCATCTGGAAAACTAGCACATTAATTCCTCAACCGTACCGAACGCTTTGTTTTGCCGCTCGCAGATAGATTTTTATAAATTGTCCCATAAAGTTAGCTGGCTCTAGAGTCGTAAAATTTTATTATGTTGGGTAAAATCCACACTTAATTTGAAATAAAAATAAGATCAAGCAAGAAAGGAGGTTAGCTGGTAACGGTCGATTTTCTGGGAGATTAAACTGCCACTACAGCTGATATATGACAGCTGGTCTGGTGTTCGCTGGCAGAAAAGCAATGTTGCTATTTACTGGTGGAGTATTACTGACCGTGAAGTGGCGATTAATCAATACTGGGGATTCTTTAATCGCAGGTTAACCAGTATCTTTGATATGGATGCTTAGCACGACGCTACTTATCATCAAGAAATGCTGAGAACGTTATTATAACTTTCTTGGCTGACTAAATCATTTACCACGATAGTACAGCCCATTCTGTCGTCCATTTGAGGCCCATTGTTTGTTTAATCTGCTGGTAGAAGTGAATGTGTTGAAATTCAAATGTGTTAGCCCTTATATCGATTGGTTTGTTATGATTGTATACAGAAACCTGCCTAATTACATTATGATAAAATAACCTACACAACAGCGTCGTTAAAGGTATGAAGCAGAGATGTCTTCGCTGCTTGTGGATGAATGTCACTAAATTGTTTGATGCCATGTCCTCAATGTTCAAGTATCGTGGTAAAAGCTTAATCTCCAGCGTAGCTGCCTTTAACTTCAAGTTCACTTTCTGTTACCAAATAGTTGTAGTTGTGTGTTTACTAGCTTTTCAAGTAACTCTTTTTTAGGTATAGCTCGTTGATGTGACTGCACTGCTGCAGAACCCTTATATTTTAGTTTTAAGAACTTCAAATGGTTTTTTATTTGACGAAAAAAAAATTATATGGAGGAGCACTGTTTCCTGAAATCCAAGAATATAAAAACGCCCATATAAGATTTTTCTAGTCTCAGCTAGAGGAGAACCTTAATGATTCTATATCGAAAGGTCGAACGTTGAGAGGAAATGACAGCATCGGATTGTTCAAAATAGTTCTTCAAAATATTTAATACACAATTTTTTCTGTTTTTACTTAAAACAAAGGGCAGATTAGAAATCTTAGGTCAATACAATTTTATACTTAACCCAAACACAACCTGCAAGGAAATAAGACGTGTTGATAAATGTTTCATTGACAGTTATCATGCAGTAAGCAGGTATGGTTACCTTTCTGCCTATAGAAAAGGGGAAAGCAGTAAAAAATAAAACTATTGCTGCATTTACTTTCCTGATTTATACTTGTCCCCCATTTGAAGCTCCGTCTTTCAAATATAGGCGACTAATACAAAAAATCCTTTAGTAAAAGTTAATGAGATGAGCTGAAAGACAATAATGAAAAGACGCTGATACTAATTGGACACTAGAAGGAGATAACGAATGAGACACGTTGGGAAAGTAATGAGCAGATTTCAATAAGTTACGTATTCGTTGAATACAATATTGTAAGGTACACTGTAATGAACCATGCAAAAAAATCTAGGGAGAGGTTTATTTTTAACAGCAGCTCCGTTATTAGAAGTAGCGTTGAATGGCGAAAATATATAACAGAAAATTGAGGGATAAAAAAACAGGATAGTAACAATGAATGAGTCGGTGTCACAATATAGGAGTAAAGGATATAATAAACATTTTCTAACATGGAGACTTAGAACTGCTGCCTCAATTTATCAAACATTTGCCATCTAGTCTTGTTATAATAAGATGTAAGCATCAATACAAATCATAATGTGACAGTATCCACCTTGACAAAACAGACCTTTGTACTACCAGCTGAAGTAAGTATCCAGTAACATTTGGGTTTGTTCCGGATATCGATATAGCGTGATATCAGCTCAATATCTTAAACACATAACACAAATGTTACACTCAGTCTTAACTGTGGTCTGTACTATTAGTATTTTCTGATAATTTCGTCAGTGTCAGCAGATTTCAACGTAACCTTATACATCAGTCATTACTGACATCCTGGCTGTAAGGTCAAAAAATATCATATTTGATGGTGAATACTGACAGATCATAGTAGATACTGATCGTATAACATTCGTCTAAGGGTAGACAGTCGTAACGCATCTCGTTCATCACGCTATTTGGCACGAACTGTTCGAACGCAAGACTTGTCACCTGTAATTTATAAAAGAAGCCTTCAAAATATACCTCTTAGAGGAAAATATTTACAATACGTCGGAATAGTTTTTTTAAAAAGTATTTCGAAAAGTATACTATCGAACAAGTAGCTACAACAACTACATACCCAAGGCGGAAAGATAAAGTGCTTTGCAACATTATGCACTGATTGCCTACTACCTGAAACAAATAAATAATAACGTTAAGCCCATGGCTCTTTATCCGAAGAAACAGTTTTCTACTACTACTACTGCTACTAATCGTCAAGACAAATTATTCTGTTTTTGACAAAATTGGAGAATTGAAAGAGGTTTTCAAGATTCGTTCAGAATGGCAGAGTAATAAGTATTTAAGGGCTGAATGCAAAGCAGTTTTTAATACGTGCCTTATTGTGAGTGATCTTGATTTGTTTTGTCATAAGCGACCTACCAAATAACAAAGAAGTATGTGCTTTTAGATCTGAGACACTTCTTACTACTTGAGTCAATCAATTACTTACTCGACACTTCATGCAAAAAGTGTTTTCCATAGGGTGGTTCAGAAAAACGTGACAATACTTCTAGCATGGAAGGTATCTCGAAAAAGCAAAGATAGTTCTCATAAGCATAGGTCCGAAAATGCGTTATTACTAACATGAGATTGTAAATTTCTACTCCATTGATGGGACTGAATAAGGACAAAATGTAAAAATTGTTCTAATTACGCTTCCGTCAGTGAGGATTACTCTCCCAATACACCATATGCACCTTTCCTTGTCAAATAGGAAATAGTGTATGATTTGCCAAAATCGATTTAGTGGCGTATGTTATATAAAATGAACGCATCCTACTTATGAAAAAATTGTCTTGGTGTAATTCACTAAATTACTTTTGTGTAAATGTTTCATTCAAATATACTATGTTTTAGTTATATATTATTACAAAAAAGGAGTTTGAAAAGAAAATGCAACATTAAGCATAAAAATCTATATAAAAATATGGTTTTGTCTGGACAATTCAAATTTTCTTGGCTGATTTTAAGACAAAAAGATCATATAAAGCTTTGTCCTGAACTGCTCCGTTTTCAAGATACAAGGGTCAAAGTTTTCTGTTCTGTTTTCGTTTTTTCAAAAAAATCGCAATATCTTTTTAACCGATATTCTTAAAGTTATATCAACAAAATTTCAAATAAAACACATCCGATACATCCAAGTATTGTCTTATAGGTGATCGATTTTCAACATTTCAATTTTTTCTTTGCGAGTTTTGGTTTTATTGGCACGTTTTTTTTATTCGCCTTCATCTAATTCGTGACTTATATTGAATAAAACACCAAATTTTAGCAAAAGCAAACTCAATTTCCGCCCTTAACAAACCAATCTGCCATCTATTGTTTGTTTCCACAAGTACTTCCGCACACACGTTTGTTATTGATATACAGTTTTCTGTATTGGTCCAGAACTTCTGCCTTAAGACTTTCTGCTAGTTCAAACTTAAAAAGTATCCCGTCGACAGTTTTGTTCTATCGTCCGTGGGTGTCTAAATTCATCTGTCAAAAACGGTTCAGCAGCTTGTGCTTCTACGAAAACCGTTTCCTTTTATAGTCACGCCGAAAATTTCATTTTTGTTTGGGCAACCTGTATGTCCTTACTGTGTAGGCGGTGTTTTTGATACAGTCGAGTTACCTCTGGTGCAATTCCATAGTAGCGCTGAAGTCGACTGCGATGGTTAAAAGTGGGAAGGTGCATACAGCAGCACGAGCTAAGGTTACATAAACCTTGCTGCTTGATGGATATAACTGCGTCGTATCTCGAGTACCCCATTAAAACTTAAGCTTGAGTCCCCCGATAAAAATGCTGCCGCTGGAAGCTTTATGAAGATCGTAAAAGCTCCCGACTTATCGGAAGAAATATGATTGGTGTAATGCTATGTTGAATTTAGTTAGCTGCATAACATTATTACGACTACACTGTTTCTCGCTATTTTCAGATTTTCGATATTTCAAGGTTAGAACGTTCATACGGAAGTTTTAGTTGGAGTGTCCCTCAAATGACGATTAACTACTCTCGAATTTTGATGTCACTTTCTTCGAAAACAAGTATTTTCCTAGACATTCTCAGGCAGACCATTCCACAACCATGAGATACTATGGGCAGCCACACTATTAAAATTTTGGCATGTGAGAAGTGGAAGGCTGACGGGTCTGTCAGGCAGGTACAGAAGCAAAGTTGGCTGCTATATCACTTACCTATTGATGATGTTAAAAAAATATATGATTAATGAGTTTCGTTGTGAATCGGAGGTAATGCTGACAGACTGGATAGACATTAACATTTACATATTGTTGCAATAAAACGTTGAATAAAATATCTCTAACCAGTAATTATTGCATTACTTTAAATATTGCATTTCAACTAATGCAAGACGTATACCTATACTTTTCATTATTTCCACGCAAGCGGAGTCGCAAATTTAGACTACTGAATTATATACGAGAGCTAGATTAGCATATTAACTGAAGGTACTTACTTGTATTGCATCGTAGAAGAGGTCGAGGCTGTAATTTTTTAAATTCGAAGCAACTTTGGAGTACTGAGATATCAGCTTGTTAATACTGAAGCGAAAACACCGCTTTTACCCCTTAAAGTGTAATTTATTACTTGTCACTAATTCATTACAAATTTACGACCATGTCGACTGGATTATGGTGATCTGCGCAGTTGACTCATCCGTTCGCTGCCGCTTGCTGTTCTGAGTGTGTGTTTTTATCTTCGGCTCGACCAGTCCAGAAGCACTACCGCGTCTTCTAGGTCAAACTCGAGTTCATGTTGAGCGGTATTGAAGTGTCAACTTGTCAAGAATGTATGATATGGAACAACACAACGTGAGTAGAACACATAATGAGGTGTGTGTACTCGTATTCAACTGCTGATAGAGCCATCGACTTTTATCAATGTCCTTTTCCCACCTGCTGTTGAGTGACACTGCCGTGCGATGCAAGGCGCCTAGATCAAGGGGCGCATTTTACTTCAGCTTCAAGACACGTTTTCAACTATACTCACAGCAGTTTATAGTTGCTCCAACGTGCTCGTCATTCATAATAAATTTCCTAATTAATTCCCCATTCATGGTGATCTATTGTGGTATGAATATTCATAAAATTTACGATGTCATCACTCCATCTTGCTGCTTGCCGGGTACATTGTTTTCTTGGCTTGAACACCTCATGGCTTGCATTACCTATGGATCAACGGTTTTCCATATACCACGGTGCACCTCCGTTGTTCAAGTTCTGTGTTTATGGCTAATCAGCTGGATGGTGGATTGTGTATAGCGGAAGCATTATGTCAGAAGGCGAATGTGATTATCTATGAAAGATTTTATGCCATGTTATTATAAGATCGTCGTTATAAAGATAGTCACATGTGAAATCCGTATTTTGTAGGATCTTGGTGACCGTGGGCATAAAATTTTTATTTCTCGTTTGGAATACTGCTTACAGTTTTGGTTCAATGTTGGTTCAAAAATAATTAAGGTAAACAAACATGTTTAAATCTCGGAATCCGATTCCACTGGATAGATTGTTGCAATTTTTAGTGTAAACGAGTTTAAAATACTGTACATTAAAAGTTTAGAAATCAATTTCGATTTTTAATTTTTTATTTATCCTGATCTATGCCTTAAAAATACTACCGTAATTTTCTGAATCACGATATTTAGTTAATTTTGTTGGGTCAACTTTTTTATTTAAACCTTTAACAACGCAATCGGAAAAGTTCCATGGAAATACATTCAGTAGAGCGGGATACCGAGGTTTTGATATTTTTATGTTTTTCGGCGCTCCATTGTACAGAATATCTGATACGAGAATACCAACATTTCTTATAGTGTAAGATCCCAGGGAAGACATCACTTATTTCCTCATAACGTCATGTAACAGTCTCATAATACCTCATTTTCAAAATTTCCCGATTGCGATACTAAAAGGGCCACTTTAGGTCTATTTAATATCACTAACACGTAAAAAGAAGGTTGGTAGACAAGGACCAGTCGACCGAGGCGGTATCAGCCGCTAGCTTTTCCCAGGGTGTCTTATAAATGCCAGCATGTTTCCACACCTAAGCTATGCAGTCGGTTATCTTCCAAAACAAAGAAATTAATGATGATGGATCCGTCGAGCACTAAGAACTCCGGACGTAAACTCACTCCACGCTCGGAATGTCCGGGGAACAACATCGAAGATAAAATTTGTTTTTCGAGCATCTGAGGGATCAACAGCAACGTTGATGCTGATCATCACTACCTGCAATCCAATCGTCCCGCCGTGCTTTTCTTAGCGGAGACAAAAAACTCAGAGACTGCACCGATTAACCATCTCAACTTTCCAAACTACGAGGTGCACTGCAATCTGAGAAAGAACGGGGGAGTTGTGGCTTTTGTCCGCAGCAGTCTTTCCTGCCCCAGGGATCTTTCTTTGGAGTCAGACCGGAAGGACATTCTGTGGCTTCGCCTCAACTCCAAAACATCACCCAAATTTATTTGCTGCCTTTATCGCTCTCCCTCGAACCATAACTGGGATGACCTACTCGAATACCTCGCCGTCCTGATCGACTTCCTGAACATCAATCACCCCGCTTCAGAGGTAGTTCTTCTCGGTGATTTCAATGCCCATAATAAGCTTTGGTTGGGCTCAAATAAGACCGATGCAGCAGGTCGTGCAGTCGAAGCGGTCGCTCTTACTCAAGGTCTGACCCAGCTGGTGACGAGCGCTACTTTTTTCCCCCGCGTCTCGTCACACGCCAGTAGCCTGCTGGATCTCTTTGTGATCATGCATCCTGTCCCTTGCAGCACTGCTGTCCTGTCCCCCCTGGGTAACTCAGATCACGGTGTTGTGGAGGTTAGGTTTCGGTCAGAAGCCGCTGTGGCCGCAGAAACTCGTACAGGCCGCAAAACTTGGCATTACGGACATGCCGACTGGGAGGGGCTCAGAGACTTCTTCTCTAGCTTTCCTTGGAGACATGTCTGTTTCACTGACGAGGATGCGTCGACTGTCTGTTCTTCGATAACTGAAATTATCCACGTAGGAATGGAGGAATAAATCCCTCACACAGTGAAAGTTCCTAAACCAGGGTCCAACGGCTGGTCCAACAAATCGTGTGACACTGCTCGCCAGCAGAAGATCAAGGCACACAGAACCTACTTACAAAACCCCACTGTAGAGAACAGACAAGCCGACGTCGAGTCCAGAAACAAATATAACGAAGCGGTTCGCAATGTCAAAAACCAGCATGATATAAAAGTTAGGCACAGGGTAATGTCTCAGGGCAATGGCAGTCGGTCTTTCTGGACGCTGGCCAAGCAGATTGAAAAGAACTTCTCACACAGTAGCCTTCCACCACTTACGTGTCAGGATGGAGCTATTTTATTGGACTCAGCGGAAGTGCTAGCCAAGATCTTTGCTGCCAACTCCACCATGGACGTCCCCACCAACGCCCAAGTACCGTCAATTCAAAGGGTTCCCAACACTATGCGTTAGGTAATATTCAGGCATAAGACGTCTTGCGAGTGCTCTTGTCGCTCGTCATCAACAAAGCTTCTGGTCCGGACGTGATTCCTGCCATTGTACTAAAGAGATGTGCAGCGGAGCTTGCTCCAGTTCTTTCGCTTCCAGATATCTTATGAATCCGGCACCTTCCTAGAAAACTGGAAATTTGCGCATATACAGCCCATCCCAAAAAAAGGATCTAAGACCGACCCTTACAACTACAGGCCTATAGCTCTGCTTTCTGTTATAGGTAAAGTGATGGAGGGGTGCATAAACCGCGAGCTTCCGGACTACCTCGAACGTCACAGCTTGATTAGCGGCAGTACGGTTTCCGGCACCAACGATCCACAGGGGACCTCCTAGCTTACGTCACGCAACTGTGGAATAAACTCATCCAGTCTCATGGTGAGGCTCATGTCGTTGCTCTTGACATCACGAAAGCGTTCGATCAGCTGTGGCACGCTGCCCTCTTAAGCAAGCTTCCATCCTATGGCCTCCCAGAAAAGCTTTGCAGATGGGTGGCTGACTTTATCTCTGGCCGCAAGATATCCGTCGTAATTGACGGATTCTGCTCTTCATCCCACAACGTCAACGCGGGTGTTCCCCAGGGATCGGTCTTGGCTCCAACACTGTTTCTCTTACGTATCAACGACCTCCTTTTCTGCACGATCAACCCAATCCACAGCTTCGCTGATGACAGCACTCTACATGCAGGAATTCAGAGTGACAAGCCGATCTCTGCCGCTGAGCTGGAAACAAGAAGACTAGCGACGACTAGCGACGACTTCTTCTCTGACAAGAGTCCTGGTGGCTATCACTGCTTGGGGACGCAACAATCTTGTACAGCTCATTGCTTCCAAAACACAGTACTGTACTTTGACGAACAAAAAGCGCCCTAGCGCTCATACAGTTTCGATGGACGGCCGAGTTCTACCAAAGAGCCATTCATTTCGGCTGGTCGGAGTCCAGATCACCGAGGACCTGATCTGGCACGAACACATCTCTCCAATAGCTGCAGCTGCTGGGAAAAAGCTAGGCTATTTATTTAGGGCTAAGAAGTACTTTTCTCCGCATGACCTTCTCACTCTATACAAGGCCCAGATAAGGCCTAGCCTTTAGTATTGCTCACACATTTGGGGTGCTGCCGCCCCGACTACATTGTCCATGCTCGATGCTGTCCAGAGGAGGGCGGTCCGACTGATAGATGACTGTTCTCTAACAGACAGTCTCGGGACTCTTTCGCACCAGCGGGCCGTCGGCGATCTAGCTCTTTTCTATCGCTACACCAACGGGCTTTGCTCCTCAGAGCTCTCTTCCATGATGCCGCCGCGCGATGTGCCTGCCGGACATACCCGCCTGACTTCGGCGTCCCATCCTAACCGTGTCAAACTTCGTACATCCAGAACTGGCCGATACGACCGCTCCTTTGTCCTGAGGGTGTCTAGATTGTGGAGCAATCTACAAGAGGAAGCTTTTCCCAGTTCTACTAACCTTAGGCAGTTCAAAAAACGTATTAACCAAGTTTCTTTGGGATCATCACAGCAGCCGCGGTGTTCCGGCATTTAGGCTTCTGCCTGCGCGGCTGTTTCGATATAAAAAAAGGAAGTGAATGGAATGAACGATTATAGCGATGGCACGGAGCTGAGGATATATCCAGAAAGCGTCGCACAACAAAGACTATTATATTCGAGTATATAGCTCGACATGCCAAGTAGTTTTGAAGCTCCTTTGAGATTTATTCAGAATATTACGTTTTTGAGAGATCAGGTTTACTCCGAGCAAATTGAATTTGCTTTTTTACCTCGGCCGGATATAGTAAGTTGACTCGTTATTCTTGTGTCAGGGATGAAAGCGGATGAAAACAAGAGCCGGAGAATCGACAGTGTGATAATCTAAATTGGAGAAAATGGAAAAATTTCCATAACGACGACAAGGCAAGAGAGAAGAGGTGGTTCACATGAACTGGAGGGAAAACAAGCTGTGTGTGTATACACTTATGTAATATGAAAGTGCACATTGAGGATAGAAGTAGCAAGCGATATAGAGAGAATGTGGAGGAAACTTGCAGAGGGAATAGGAAAAAGAACCGGAAAATAGATAAAAAATGGAATTTATATAAGGTGTCAAGTTGGATAAAGGAATGGCAAGCATCTACTCCTGACTAGTGTAAGCACTTTGTATGTGTATCAAAATCATTAACTACTGTGGTATAAACAATGTTATTGCCACAAAAATAATACATGGCTCAACAGTTTAATAGAATTAGAGTAGGAATAAAGTGGGTCCCATTATTAACGCAGGATTTGAATTTGCCGCCATGATTGCAGTAAACTTTAGGTAACCCTGAAAAAAGAACAATTTGACAGCTGAGAGGTTAGATTTAGTGAAAATGGAGCGTTATGAGATACAAGAACGTGGTTTCATCATAGAACAATACACATATTTTAAAAGTAATGAAGGTGTAGCATCCGCAGTTCGAAAATTGTATATAAAACATGGCCGGAATAGTGTTTTAACCTAGTCAACCGCAAAAAGATTAATTTAAAAATTCAGGGAGACTGGATCAGTTGGATACGCAAAACACATCGTCAATTCGGCGTCGCGGACAAGAATTGCAAATTTCAAGAGGTTCTCTACAGCGTATACTCACAAAAGGCCTGTGTCTCCATGCTTACAAACTTCAATCAACACAACAACTGAAGCCTAATGACCATGAACATCTAAGAGAGTTCGTGAATGGATTATTGAACATCGACGAGAGGATGCTGATTTTTCGAGCAAAATCATCCTAAGCGATGAAGCACATTTTCACTTTTATCGCCAAAATTTGGAGTTCGGAGAACTCACTTGTGATTGTCGAAAAGTAAATGCACAAACAACGGGTCTCTGTTTGGTATGAATTTTGGGCTGGGGGAATCATTGGGCCATACTTTTTTGAAAATGAGGCTAGTGAACCAGTGACTGTTACTGGTGCTCGATATCACGACGTGATAACACAGTTCTTTCTGTCGAAATTGGATGCTATGGAAGTGTCCAATATTTGGTTTCAACAAGACAATGTCACATGCCATTCATACTGTGAAACAATTCAATAATTGCATGAGACTTTTCCTGGTCGTGTACATTCCCGGTTTGGTCATCAGAATGGGCCCCATACATCGTGTGATTTAACACCATTAGATTTTTTCTTATGGGGTTATTTAAAGTCAAAGGTCTATATAAACAAGACCACAACCACCTGTGCATTACAAAAGGAAATTAAACGGCGCAACAACGAAATTCAGCCACTATTATGCAGAAAGGTAATGAAAAAAGGGTGCGTATGTATCAGCAAAGCCATTGAGGCCATTTGCTCGATGTGGTATTATTCTATACATAACCCTATCTTAAGTATTTTATGGTTCAATGAAAAATAACAAGCTAAAGACTTGAAACTATGACACCCTTTATAAGCTTTGTTAAAAATAACAGGTACTGTAACATCTGATACTTTTCCAGTGGTTTCCATGCTCACCACATATGTTTGAAATACTATTTATTGATGACGACGTTTCAGCCACAACAGTGGCATTTTTCAGGTACAATTGTCATCTTGTATTTGTATTACAAGCACATGTGGTTTCACTTAGCTGCAAGACAAACGTGGAGGCTTAAAAATGACCATAGACGCCAATTGTTTCGTGCTTTTTGGCAGCACATCAGCACGGTTCTGGCTTGGTCCTAGATAGGACAATGAACGAATGCATACTAAGTATTCCCTATTTGAAATATAAGATCTATTGAAATAAGACAGCACAACGTGCCATTTATCACCAGAATCGACCACTACGGTCACATTGGTGACTTGACAGTAAAACGTGAACTGAGATCTTTACAGTTCCTACCGATAGCCTCTATTCACTTACTCAGTGGTCGACATATGAAACTTTGTGCTGTTCAATTTCGATAGATCTTATACCACAGATAAAGGATAGTTTATATGCTTTCGTTCCTTGCCCTACCTGAGACAAAGCATATACCATATCGATAAGTTGCCAAAAGCCCGAAACAGCTGTACACGGTTGGTTGTCGGCAGTCGGACAGACGGTATCAGTATGTTTAGTTGTTCAATGGCGGGTTGGACATATCTACTCTAATGTTAGAGTCGACAGCGTCTAGCGGCCACAGTGGTGACTTGGCTATAAAACACGAACTGTTATCGTCACAGTTCCAGCCGATAGCTACTGTTTATGGTTGTCATAATTTGATAACATTTATTATTGTTTATTATTTATCTCCTCTTGGTCTCACATTATAGGTTTATCCCAGTTTCACAGATTTATTCTTCCCGGATTATCAGTAAGATGCTCCACTTTCCCCGGAACCAGTCCTTAATTAGTTAAGGTTCTGCTTGAGATAGAGATGGTCTTTCAGCAGCAAGAATTGTTTAGCACATGTTCATGCTCGTTTTGTGGATGTGCCGTTTGTACCTTATAAAACATAAAAATTCCCTTTTTTGTGTAGTTTGATGTTACAGAATTGTATGCGATCCAAATGATGTTCGGATTTACTCAAAAACAAAATAGTACTAGAATAAATAGCGAATTATTCCTTTTCCCAATAGTTTATGTGTAACTTATGTCTGAACATGTATATGTTTGGTATCTGGATACCCAGCTAGAGAACACTCTGGCAGTTGCTGAGTAATAGTATGAAAAATAAATGAAAACTGATATTCACAAATTTCCAGACATAAAAGTGCTGTACAAGCATTCGCGTTTGCCAGTTTCGGGGGATTGGGATAGTTTATTTTTTGTTTTTAGACCTTTATTCTCATTTACAGGAACTGACGAATACCTCTGAAACAAAACAGTAAACATATTTTTAGCGGAAATAAAGCAACGTGTTACTTTATAGAATTCTACAGCTACAGCATGGATGCTGTTTGCCTAGAACTGGTTAAATTTTAGTTGGTGGAGCCCATTTATATTGCAGCCATGCAGCTAAAGAAGCCTGCAATCACGCAGGCCATCACACGTAACAGCACAGTTGTTTTCTTATTGCCGTCACTATACGGATAATGGCTCTGTTATGTTCGTGTGGCCGGCTTCTTATCAACGTACGTGCACTTGAGGTACGCAGATTACAGTGAGGCAGTTCTCGATCTAAAATCGTGAAGTAGAATGGGGATAAGCGTATAAAGACTTTAGTTTACAGAATTATCAGAAAAGTAAGTTAATAAAAGAGAAGGAATAACCATTATTGACCGCAATGCCCCGCTGCTTTTCTCTACATGGTATGAACTGATAACAAAAAAAATTAGGTAGATGTCATTTAAACTTGTAATTTGGTGACTTCATTATGTAAGCTGGACAACTAGGCTTTATATGCCAAAGTATTTAAAAATAAGAGAGAAACAGCTAATAGAAGAAGTGTTGTTTCATTACATTCGTAATAGACCTACTACTATTGTGAACTTGTATTACCTCTATTATCGTACGCCAAGGTTATATCGAAACAAGTAGCAGATAAAAACACCCACCACGGCAAAAACACCAGCCTAGACAAAAAACCATCCAAGTTACGAATGGGAATTAATTAAGCAAAGATGATACTATGGAAAATCAGAAAGAACGCCTTACTCATTCAAATCAGGATGTACGCAGAAAACAATATACAATCATAAGTCACAACAAAAATAATGACGTGAAAACTGTGCCAAAACTAGGATATCTTCATGTATACAGACTATCCTCGTGTTAAACGAATGAGACTATGTCAACCTCTATGAAAATATCACCACCACATATACCATTTACCTTTGAAAGGCTGGAGAAAGAGGATGAATCAATTGCGTCTTTCGAAGTATCCTTCCCACTGGCGCACGTGACAGATGTGTATAATCCAAACATATGCCCGGATGGATGTGCTGTTAGGAGTGTCAGGTTCCATCGAAGTAATTTTCCAAAACAAGCCTCAGCAAGTCAGCAGATCGAGAGATTCTCGAAAACAAAATCGTCATTGGACAACATTAACAAAGCAAGTCAAACGTTAACCATTTTTAGGATTAACATTCAAGGTTTATCAAATAAAACTGATCTTGTTGGAGATTTTGCCCACAAGAATTGCGTTCAAGTGTTGATGATAAGCGAACACTGGTTGGGAAAGAATAATATTTCAGCAGTATCAATTCAGGGGTTCAAATAGATATCTGACTACAGCCGCTCCACCTACGTACATGGCGGCTTAGCTGCCTCCGTGTGTGACACCTTAAGAAATCTATTTAGCCCTGTGCATTCAGTGAATACCTTATCTATTAAAGAAGTAATTGTTGGTCCTGCAATATCATTAAACAAACAAACATGTATTTTAAACATTTACAAACCACCCTTGCAATCCAGCAACGAACTTGGACATCTTCTTTGAAAAATTCACTACCACCATATCTAAGGCCTAAACAGAAATTAAACGTTTATTCGACATTTTGAACTCATTCTAGCTTGTATCTTTAGTAACAGAGTATACACGTATTTTTACCACGTCAACATACACTAGTAATTCTTCAATTTATTACGTAATCACAAATACTCCCGATATTGTGAAAGTAAGAAACATTGATCCTGGTATCTCTTGATATTGTTAAAGGAACAAATTTGTCGGATGACATGGACGAATGTCTTGAAATCTTTTTGCGAGATTTCTGGTGGTATTTCCAAGTTACCAAGGCTACTAGAAACAATTTTTTCAGAAGAGCTGATGCGCAAATCCCAGAATTGAAAACTGGCTGTGAAAACGTATTCATGATGTCAAAATCGATTGTAAGTACAAATGTCTCAAGAGCAATGTTAACCATAACATTGCAATGGAAAAAAGTACATTAAAAACAAAACGCTATGGAACATAGTCAATTCGCACAGATGGAATAAGTGCAGAAATAATAATATCGACCGTATATCCGTTGATGGTATAACATATGACGAGCCATCTACTATAGCAAATACCTTTGGTGAATACTTATCTACTGGCATTAAAAGAAAGATGTCATCTCATTTCTGTAATATTTCCACTGAATGTGCTACTGCATCTAACAACACCAGAACCATGTTTTTCAGTCCTGTCATCACCAGTGATGTAACCAACAGCTTACCTGATAAAAAAGTACTGGATGAGATTCCCGCTTCGCAAATTAAGGCTCATGCTGACCTCATTGCACCAACACTTGCTGAACTTGTCAATACTTCAGTAATTAAAGGTACTTTTCCATCTGCATTAAAATTAGCTACTATTATCCTTATATTAAAAAAAGGTGATCATTTAGACTTGGAAAAACTACTGGCCAATAACTCCTTTAAGTATTTTCTCAAAAATCATAGAAAAAGTCAGCTCAATAAAGATTGAGTCATACTTAATCACTAATAAAATCTTGACAACCGTCAGTTTGGTTTTGGAGCTGGATTTTCAACAGAAGTAGCAACTACCGAATGTGTTCAGCATGACTTCGAAGTTGAGTCATTTATTTTAACAGTGAGTAGATCTGATCAAAAGAAATGTTTTTTCCTTTAACATTTTTCTGGTAAAATTAAATTAACAAAGTTATAGCCCTTTAGAAATGTAAGTACCGCCCTGTCTCAATAATAATATTATGTGCTCGTGTTTGGCAACAACGGATATAATCCGCCTTATCGGTTCATCGCATCGGAAACAACAAAGCGAAAGAATTTGAAAAGTTTATCACGATGTCAGTCAATGTGTCAGTCGGTAACGCGTGAGTGTATAAGTGGTATTTGTTGCGTGGCTCAAACGAAATAAAAAATGGCACATGTTTATGAAAATGCTGAACTTGTGGACATGATTCTTATTTACAAAATGCTGCCGCGGCATCACGGCTTTATTTATCGGTTTCCCAATCGAGTGCAACCAACCCCTCGTGCCTTTGTTAATGTAGTACAAAGGGTTCGTGAATCAGGTGACTTAAGACCTCATAGGGGAGGGCATGTTGGTGCTCCAAGACCGCACGATCAAATACAGGTCCGCACTGAAATACTTGGCGGGAGGATACTTTATAAAACAAGGTAACATTTTTTTTTAATTTTTTTTTTATTTTTACACACATATTTTGGTTTATCTTCCTTCTACAATCATTATCTGAAAATTAATGACACAACTTCAAAGTCACCCTGTATAGATACTTGACAGTGTTGATAGTGGTATGCTCGTAACAGCAATATTTTTCGATCTCTCAAGAGCATTCGATTCTGTTTCCCACAAATTGGTTTCTGATAAGCTCAATTATACTTTAGGTCCAGTCCGAAGACATCACTTTGTTGATTTACTATGTAGTCCGGCCCTGGAATACTAGCCGCACACCAAGTTAACAGATAAGAGATCCCCGCTCCCGTCCCGTCGCACCGCGGTCTTGCACGTTGAGTCATTCGGTTTTTGGTGTTACAGCCGTACGGTCGCCCGGCATGTTTGTGCGTTAGGAAACACGCAAAATACGCGATTCCTTTTCAAATCGGTTTAGTGCTTGGTGAGTAGGTTGGTAAGTTTGACAAAAATGGGTTGTTTTGTTGCTCATCTAGTAACACGTTATATATAATATAATATATACTTAACAGAAAACCATGGAAGAAAAACCTGGCGGCAGGGACGAGGATTTGGAGGTTAATTCTCCCACTTCCTTGAGGAGTCTTATCAGGGAAATTTTACACCAGGAACTTGAGGGTAGAAGCAGCAGGTCGAGGTCTCGTGCCGATTCGCCCCATTACTTTAGGCGCTCTCGGCTGAGCCGTAGACGTTCAAGGTCCCGTACGCGGAGTAGCATCAGTCGTAGTCGATCACCGAGCGTGTCGAGGCGACGTAGAGAGAGACGGGAATATGTGAGAAAAAAACAGAATTCATCCAGCCCAGCTGATAACGCACAGCGTCAGGTAGGCCTGGCTGGTCGTTCCCCGTGCGGGCCGGAGGCTCAGGTACTGACAGGGCCGGATTTGGGAGCGGCGCCAACAACGCAAAACAGTATGGACGATGTTTTGATACTTGATGATGCCGATTGTATGCCATTATCAGAGGACACATTAAATATTCTGGGTGCCGATCCTGAAAAGGCTAATACGTCTAGTTTTAAACTTCACGGTGCCCTAGCCTCCAGGTGGTCCCATATTTTGGCAAACGGGCTATCCGCCGAATATATTTCTACCCTTAGCGAAAAACAAAATGTGCCATCTAATTGCGCTTTATTACGTCCTCCAAAAGTATATCTCGAAGTGAAAGCTATTCTTTCATCCACACATTTAACTAGGGATTCCAGTCACTCCGGGTACCAATTGCACATTGGTAACGGACTAACCGCCCTTGGAAGACGAATCCAGCATCTCTAAAGACATCAGGGAAAAAGTCTTATCAAATTTGACAGATTCTGCACGAATATTGGCGGCTCTTTTCCACGATATTTCGAAAACAAGGAAATATTTAATTAGCCCAGTACTTAACAAATCAGTTAAAGAACTGACTGAAAATACCATACCTGGTAAATTTTTGTTTGGGCCAGATTTAGGTGAACGAGCAAAAAAATTGAAATCTTTGGAAAAGTCAGGACATGACTTACGTTTGCCTTCTATCCCCTCACGCAATAGCTCTCAATCAGCGCGGGCCTTCAATCATTCCGAAAGAAGAGGGGGGGCAGCTCGTCCAAGAATGCAGGACCTTTAAACAGGTATCGCCCGTCTTACCGCAAGAGGGAGGTGAGGCAACACAAGGGCCATTTCTCGAAACAGTTTCCTCAGAACAGACAACAGCAAACCAGGAAACGCTGAAGGTAAAACGAGTTCCGTTTGCTGGCCGTTTACAGTTTTATTTGGACTCTTGGTCCAAACTAACCTCAAATTTGACAGTCTTATCCTGGATTAAAGGTTATAGGATTCCCTTTAAAGACAACCCTCCATCATGCCACCACTTGGTTAAAAATAATTTTTCCCCTACAGAAACATCGATAGTAAGATTAGCTATAAACGATTTGTTAAGGTCCGGAGCCATACTCAAATCTGATTCAAGGCCCGAACAATGTATCTCTCCATGTTTCCTAGCAGACAAATCCAGCGGTGGAAAAAGGTTTATTTTAAATCTAAAACAATTAAATGAATATGTGGAATGTCCGCATTTTAAAATGGAGGACCTACGAATGGCTGTTAAATTGACTCACAAAAAGGTGTATATGTGCACAATTGACTTGAAAGATGCATACTTTTTGGTACCCGTTCACAATGACCATCAACCATTCCTTAAATTTCAATTTGAAGGTCAATTGTACCAATTTACCAGCTTACCGTTCGGGTTATGTACATCTCCGTTATGCTTCACAAAATTCATGAAGCCAGTCGTCTCTTTTCTCCGCACTTTAGGCATCTCTACAGTCAATTACCTAGACGATTTCCTAATATTCGGAGATTCTTATGAATACTGTCTCAAACATGTCAACACAACCACTTGTCTTTTAAAATCGTTAGGTCTTATAATCAATAAAAACAAAAGCATCCTAGTACCTACCACATACATAAAATTTCTAAGCTTTATGATAGATAGTGTCCATTTAAAAATAGAACTTCCTGACGAAAAGAAAAATCACATAATCAGGTTAGCCTCATATTATATGAATCGACAGACATGTAAAATTCGTGACTGGGCAAGGTTTATTGGTGTTTTAGCGTCTGCCTGTCCCGGTGTAAAATACGGGTTTCTTTATTGCAAAACACTAGAAAGAGAAAAATTTCTAGCTTTAGAAAGAAATAATGGAAATTATAATGCAGGTATGCCTATCCCTGAAAGCATAAAGCCAGATATTTTTTGGTGGACAAATCATATTTCAAAAGCCTTCAACGACATCAGGTATGAATCCTGTCATATAACAATTTTTACCGACGCATCACTTACAGGATGGGGTGCTTGTTGTGGCCATGACAGAACCCATGGATTCTGGTCTGACACTCAAAAACGGCTACATATAAATAATTTGGAGTTATGGGCTATTTTGTACGGAATTCAGTGCTATGCCAAAAATTTGAAAAACTGCAATATTCTAATTAGATGTGACAACACGACAGCTGTTTCATACATCAACAGAATGGGGAGTGTTCAATTCCCAGACCTCTGTTCGTTGTCAAAACAAATTTGGCAATGGTGTGAGCAAAGGAACCTCTGGCTCTTCGCTTCATACATCCCTTCGAAGGATAATGTTAGAGCAGCACCGAGTCCAGGAGTTCGAATTTTGAAACGGAATGATCGTTATGTCAAACCGCCTTCGACTGGTTAACCACCGTTTTCGGAAACCTAGAAATTGATCTTTTTGCTTCCCATACAAATGCTAAATGCAAGTTATATGTCTCCTGGAGTAGAGATCCAGGATCTGCATATATTGACGCGTTTACGACTCCCTGTAATAGATTTTATTTTTACGAATTTCCCCCATTCACATTAATTCTTCGAACTCTACAAAAAATCATTCAGGATAAGGCGGTCGGAATCTTAGTGGTACCTTGGTGGCCTTCGCAACCATGGTACCCACTTTTCCGTAAGATAATGATCAACCAAGAAATATATTTTCACCCTTCACCTACATTACTCTCTTCTCCGGTTTTTAGGTTACATCCACTGTCGAAAACCCTTACCCTGGTGGCAGCGAAGTTATCAGGCAGGCTTTTTTGAGTAGAGATGTTCCTGAATCGGCCATAGCTACAATTATTTCTTCAGTCTCCAGATCCACATTACAACAATATAACAGTTCGTATAAATTATGGTGGGGTTATTGCTTCAGTAATGACATTTCGCTTTTTAATCCCACAATCAAAGAAGTGGTGTCATTCTTGCAAGAACTGACAAATAATCAAAACCTTACGTATGGTACTTTTAACTCCCATACCTCTGCCCTTTCATTAATTTGCTCAAAGGATTTAGCCTCTAATCCGATAATTAAGCGCTTCAAAAAAGGCATCTCTCGCTTACGGCCTTTACGACCAAAGTATACTGCCACCTGGGACCCTATACCCCTTCTAAAGTATTTAGAGAAGTTATCATCACCGCTTAGTCTTCCAACTCTGTCACAGAAATTAACGACGTTATTAGCCCTGATAACAGGAGAAAGACTCCAGACGATATTTCTTATACGTATCTCAAATATAATCCATGGTCATAGTGAATCAACTATTAATATATCGGATCCAATTAAAAGCAGTAGAGTTGGTAAACCTCAACCCACTCTGCACAACTCGATTTTTCAACAAAACCCCTTTCTTTGCGTGGCCACAATCCTGAAAGGATACATTGAAAGAACGGCTTCTTTAAGAGAACCCAATAACGATTTCCTATTTGTGACATGGAAAAAACCCCATGGCAGGGCGTCTAAAGACACTTTAAGCAGATATGGTTTTGTTGTTTCTGAACACTTTATAACACCATCAGATCGCTTGCAACTGTGTTCTATCTTTAAACATCTACATAGTAAATAAACATAGTGATGTCTTCGGACTGGACCTAAAGTATAATTAATCGATCAAACGAACTTACCTTGAGTGAAGTTCGATCGTAATTATACGAGGGTCCAGTCCGAAGACATCACTCCCACCCTTTTTCCTTTCAACCCTCCCAAGTTGCGAGCAAGTACCATTTCTTTTAACAAATGACTCAACGTGCAAGACCGCGGTGCGACGGGACGGAAGCGGGGATCTCTTGTCTTTTAACTTGGTGTGCGGCTAGTATTCCAGGGCCGGACTACATAGTAAATAAACAAAGTGATGTCTTCGGACTGGACCCTCGTATAATTACGATCGAACTTCACTTAAGGTAAGTTCGTTTGATCGATTAATAAGATTGGAATTCGAGGTTGTGTTAACTTATGGTTGACCTGCTTTTTGAGAAAGAGAATTTTTCTGTTGATGATAAAACATCTACTGAATTTCACATAGATTGTGGAACACCTAAAGGCAGTGTCTTAGGACCTTTGATCTTTTTATTGTTTGTCAACGACCTTCCTTTGTATATCAGTGAAGGCATACAATTTTTATACGCTGATGACAACTGTATAGTCGTATCTGCTCACTCGGCGGAAGACCTTGAGCAAAAAATAAAATCTGTGATAAGGAATTTGATGTTTGGTGATATAAAAACCGCCTAATCGTCAAAAGACTGTAACCATGGACATTCACACCAGGGATGAACCTTCGACTAATATTAATCACAACTTTAAAGGATCGCTAATAAAACCATCCATGTCATTTAAATTCTTAGGTGTCGGCATTTTAGACTCACATCTGTCATGGAAGGAAAATCAAAATTCAGTATGTGCAAAGCTTGGTAAATGTTATTTTGTGATAAATTCCTTAAAAAATATCTTAGATATAGAAGGTTTGATGAATATTTATTATGCATTAGGATACTCTGCTACTTCATATTGTCTTGTGCGGGCAGGCTAAATACATCCAACGTGTTTTTATCCTCCAAAAAAGGATCATCCGTTTAATTTATATAATTCACTATCAGTCATCTTGCAGGGAAATATCCAAATGTTATCGAATTCTTACTGTGGTATCTATTTATATGTTCAAGCTATTAGTGTATTTTTCCAAAATAAAAACAAATTTAACCCAGATATATCCAAAGTTATCATGAGTCTGACTTCTTCATAGTTTTGCATTTAAGGGGCATTACTAGTATACAAGAATCCAACTAAAACTTCTGAAACTGACAGAAGGCTATATATAGGACAATGGGCACTTACTATGCTGCATTAAAATCATTTGGGCTTTGTGTGATACATCAAAAACTCTTAACATGCAACCCTTTGTCACATTTTTGACTGCGAGTCGTGTTTTCTGATGACAAGCTGCACATGTTGTTTGCTTTTCTTGTGGTAGTACCCAGTGGTCCAGACGATCATATCTTAACTCCAGATTTTAGAATTGAGATGTGTGTCTCATCTGATACACACATTCTTTTTTATTTTTAACTAGCATAAAATTTGCAATGACTCTTCTAAAAGTTAAGTGGTCCATTGTTCCGCCTCATTTTTTTTTTATTTGCCAGGAATTCTGCACTGCCATATCTATGCAGTGAGATGTAAGAGGAAAATACCACTTTCTTCCTCTTATGGCGGTACGATAGAGGTTTATATTTTGGTCAGAACGGTCAACCCGTCTCATGTTCCTATTATATAAGTGGACCACATGTGGCTGCTCTACCTGGAGAAGATGTCAACCACTCGTGTTGCGAACCGTCAAGTAAAAATATTTTAGGACGGCCCAAAACTACACAAAAATCAACCAAATAACATGGTGAGGATTGTCAATTTCACATAATTATAACGTTTCTCCTTCTCTGCCTGCTTGTATGTTCCTTTGATTGCTTCTGTCAATTGACTCAAGAGTATCACATTTATTATTTACTCTGCATTTGAGACGGCGGCAAGTTATTTATATATACATTGTATTCTTCGCCGAATTTTCATCTGCCAGATTTTCGGAAGCATTGTTAGGTGAACACAGTGTGATGGTATCGTATTGCACTTTGTCATCTCCGATCATAGCCAGGGCTTCATGTAATGAAAACCCTCTGTAATTTAGAAAAAGTGGCAGTAGTATATTTGCCCAATGTACTTTATATAGGACAGATAAATTTTTTCCTAAACTGTGAAAAAGCTAGGCAATATTATTCATTGCCTCAAGCATATATTCCTTCTGTTGACTTTATATGTAGCAATTTGCTCTATTATATGGAATCCACTTCAATGCAAATCCTCAAAATACTGCTTACCTTGCAAACCTGATGCCGTATTCATCCATTTCGTCGAAATGTAGTACTTGGACTTCAAAGTACACTAATAGTCCGTCAGAAAACGACAACTAACAACCGTACCCTAAGCCGAACAACGTTATATTAAACGAAACGAATGAATTAAATAGATTTTTACAGACCCCTACTGACAAGAATTGACAAGTTTGAGATGTACTACATATATGCCATTGGGCACACCTGGGTTAAAAGACATTCCGATATGCATAATCACAATACTCGTAACATAGAATCAACAATAAATTTCATCACATGTACTATAAAAAGTTTCCAGTTTATGCTGGATGTGTGCTCTTTAACCTGCTTTCAGCTGACCTGCGTGAGGTTACGTCATTGAATAGTCTCAAAAGAAAGGGAAAAAACATTTTATTGGAAGGCCAGTTTTAGTTATTTTTCTTATGACTCATTCCAAGTCATCGCTTGATGATTCGTTAAATAAAGAAATATTATTATTATTATTATAATTATTATTATTATTCTTATTATTATTTTTATTATTATTATTACTTTTCCTATTTCTACCCACTAGTTTCTGGTGCCATATGTGGAGCACTAAAATTCGTTTTTTCCTTGATGCTGCTGCCATGTGTATAATAAGTACTGCACTTCAGGTCACACTCTTCCTCTTTTGATGAGCCAGAGTTCACCGAAAATGTGAAACGAGTAGTGGAGTGCCTCTTCCTAGGTAGTCCTGGCCGATATTTTGTTTTGTGTATTCCACTCAAGGTATACGAATAACAAAAGCATTTACATTTTGTAGAGGTACTTTTTTCAAAGTAATTTCTCATGTTTTTTCATCAGAAAAAGCCCTAACAAGCAGTTAGACATTTCTTATGTGGGATTAAAATTTACCCCAAAATATAGGATTCAAGACAAACTTCAAATTAATAATCTATTACAACACCCTGAGAGTAATCTATTACCATTGACTGTAAGTTTATCAGCCATTAGGAAAGACATCTTCTATTACGACACAAAGAAAACACGGAACAACACTGATTTTATTAATAGTTGATGATGTTTGTTGTTATGTTCAGTATTTTAACACTTAAAAAAACATACGCTTTCTGGAAGTAGTTATACTTTAATACGAAATATGTTAGTCAAGGTTTGTTGTACTTTTGCTTCTTATAGCCCTTTTTAGATTGAAATAGTCACCAGATATCTTCGAGACTATTACTTTTTTAGAAGGACCCTTTTGGGCATGCATATATCGGAATTCTGTTGCTCTCTTTCCTTAGTATTGAAAAAAAAACCCAATTACACCCGTTTTATGCAAACAGGCAAAAGACAGGAAAAAAATCACTGAGTAAAAAACAGATATTTTACATCTTCCATCACCATCTTAGGATGTAACTTTCCAGTGGTTGACAGATGCCTAAAAGGTACTAATTTCTTTAAGACCGAGGAAAAAGCACTGAAGTGAGATACAGCCCGCGAAGTACCTCACATATCCTCGAAGAAGGTTTCAGTTCATACATTTGGCTCGCCGCTTAACATAAAAGCATGATAGGAATTAATTTTTTCACGACCGAGGATAAAATCACCGGAGTGAAATAGAGGCTGTGAAGCATCTCAAATCGGCCCAGTGCGCTGATTCCGGGCAACAGTTGTGCAGTATAATGACGCTCGATGAACACATTTGCGTAGTTAGCTGGAGGGGAAGCCGAATTGTATAGTGCCGGGATGGGTACTGGATGTGGACATATTTAGTATTTCGCTCAGAAATCAGGGTTCTAATTTCCATGTTTCTTTACCATCACTGCTGATGAAAATAGCACATTGTAGTGATGTTTCAGTTCAACATCGATCGGAACGCACGGTACGCAGCGTGAATATTGATACTGCCTATATTAGCAATTTTAAGTACAGTGCGGTAGTGCGGATCAGTCGACACGTACTTTTATAAGACAGTGATAAAAATCGAAAACCTTGGTATAGGTGCCTGAATAATTATTGGATTACTCAAAAAATGAGTAATCATAAAATGTGTTTGGTCTTAACGAAGGAGTCAAATAAGCGTTAAAAAGTTAAAATCAGCACACTGGCAGGGACTTTTGAATATGGCGGCCAAACGGCTATTGCGTGACTTAATTTTTATATACTGCTATAAGGGCTTGATAATGCCCCACATTCAGACTGTGAGGACATGAATAAGAGCACACGTGACCAAAGTAGCTTCTCTTAGAATAATAAGCAATATTGACGCAACGGATCACTGCGGAAGACTTTTATTGAGATTGACGATGACGCAAAAAAGTTTGTTTTTGGAAAATACCTTCCCATCTCTAGCTTGCAGCTTTCCAGGAAGACTGATATATGTTTTTGTTCATTCACGGTTTATGAATACGCGATGAGAGCCGCAGGGGCTTTCCAACACAGCAAATACAGACACGACTGGTTACTCTATTGACGCATGAAGGATATTCTATGAATGCTGTAACCAGCCAGAGCGTGGCGTGGCGCTAGTACTAATAGGCAACGACTGTGCATTTATGCATCCAAAACAACGGATTACTTTTACTACATGGTTCTGATTCGAGCTATTGTAAAAAGAATCAGAGCTATAACACTGAAAAGGGTACCCTTGCATCAAAAAAAACCTTCAACTTCATATCTTTATTACCAACCTGGTTGGTACTGAAGAAATTATTACGTAAAAAAGATAATAAAAATGAGATACTTAATATTTGTCGAACATAAAAAAATCACTACCTTAGCATGAGTCTTAAATCCAGATCGTCTCTGGCCCCTCATGAAAGTTCCATTATCTGTTTTTTATGAAGACATCAATATCTTACGCCCCTCGGATTTTTTCCATTCAACTCTCTCCAGCTGAGCTAAATGTATCGTGAAATCCGAAAAAACTGCTAGAAGGGCGCCGGCAAATGAGAGTTAAGGTCTTTGGGAAAGCTTAGCAGTGGTAAATATATTATGCATGTTAGTAAGCTTTTCAGTGATTTACAAATATTGGCAAAGCAAATGGCTCAACAAGCCGTCGCCGTGTATGGTGAGCTAATTTAATTGAAAACCTAATTAGCATAAATGCAGTGTGTTTCCTAATTGAACATGAATATTTAAGGGGGTGATTTTTGGGTCAATTTTAAGAAGAAAACTACATACACAAGGGTAGCTCGCTACTGATTTTTCTCAAAATAAAAACATGAAAATTTTATTTATTTGTTTAGTTTTTACCTTAAAAAATACAAGCTATTTCCCTGGATGGTGATATTGTCGTACGAATATGAACGAAATTGCTATCTTCATGAAGATAAACGGTTTTAATTTTCTTAAGCGAAAGCTGTGCATCGGACTGGAAAAATCAAGCGATCAAATTTGCTTATAAATGATTGGAGATCTCAACAATAAGTTTTATTTTGACAGAAATTAGTGGCGCGTAATCAATGTTCGCCAAAATCGGCCCGTAAAGTACCGTACGAACACGACTGATGAAAATTAAAAAATATAGTATATCAAAAAATACCTCTGTACATGTATGCCAAATTTCATTAAAATATGTATAGTCACATTTACACATTTTTTTATGCCAAAGCAGCAGCGCAGGCACAACCTAAATGCCGGGACACCGCGGCCTCTATGACGATCCCAAAGAAATTTTGTTAATCCGATGTTTGAACTGCCTAAGGTTAGTAGAACTGGGAAAAGTTTTCTCTTGTAGATTGTTCCACAATCTCGACACCCTCGGGACAAAGGAGCGGTCGTATCGGCCAGTTCTAAATGTACGAAGTTCGACACGGTTAGGAAGTCAGGCGCATCGCGCGGCGGCATCATGGAAGAGAGCTCTGAGAAGCAAAGCCCGTTCGTGTAGCGGTAGAAGAGAGCTAGGCCACCGACGACCCGCCAGTGAGAAAGGGCCCCGTGGTGGTCTGTCAGAGAAGAGTCAGTGATCAGTTGGACAGCCCTCCTCTGGACAGCATCGAGCATAAGTAATATAGTCGGGCCGGCAGCACCCCAAACGTGTGAACAATACTCGAGGCTAGGCCTTATCTGGGCCTTGTATAGAGTGAGGAGGTCATGCGGAGAACAGTATTTCTTAGCCCTAAACAAATAGCCTAGCTTTTTCCCAGCAGCTGCCGCTGTTGACGAGATGTGCTCGTGCCAGATCAGGTTCTCGGTGATATGGACTCCGACCAGTTGAAATGAATGGCTCTTTGGCAGAACTCGGCCATCCAACGGAACCGGATGAGCACTAGGACGCGCTTTTGTTCAACAAGGTACAGTTCTGTGTTTTGGAAGCATTAAACTGTACAAGATTTGTGCCCCAAGCAGTAATAACCTCCAGGTCTCTCGTCAGAGAAGAAGTCGTAGCTAGTCTTCCAGCTCAGTGGCAGAGATCGGCTTGTTTCTCTAAATTCCTGCATGTAGAGTGCTGTCATCAGCGAAGCTGTGGAGTGGGTTGATCGTAAAGGAAAGGAGGTCGTTGATATGTAAGAGGAACAGTATCGGAGCCAAGACCGATCCCTGGGGAACACCCGCAGTGACGTTGTGGGATGAAAAGGAGAACCCGTCATTACGGTGGATATTTTGCGGTCAGAGATGAAGTCTGCCAAGCCTTTGCGGGAGGTCATAGGATAGAAATTTGCTCAAGAGTGCAGCGTATCACAGCTGATCGAACGCTTTCGTGATGTCAAGGGCAACGACATGAGCCTCACCATAAGACTGAATGAGTTTACGCCACAATTGCTTGACGTAATTTAGGAGATCCCCTGTGGATCGCTGGTGCCAGAAACCATACTGCCTGTCGCTAATCAAGCGGTGACGTTCGAGGCAGTCCAGAACCTCTCGAGAGGGAGAGGGGTGAGAGAGGGGAGAGAGAGAGATAGAAGTAGACGAACAAATATGATTTGATTTGTCAGTTACTCAAATGTGTTTTTTGCAAACTGGAGTTGATTAACCTCGCTACATTACTGAATTGAGTACTGAAGATCCTTCTCTATGGACGTCGCTGCAGTCGGAAAATGTAACAATAAATCAGGATGTGTTGATTTCATCACCATCGGAGGAAATCAAAGATCACTTTACCTATAACAGAAAGCAGAACTATAGGCCTGTAGTTATAAGGGTCGGTCTTAGATCCTTTTTTTGGGATGGGTTGGACATGAGAAAATTTCCAGTTTTCTGGGAAGGTGCAGGGTTCATAACATATCTGGAAGAGATGCAAAAGAGCTGGAGCAAGCTCCGCTGCACACCGCTTCAGTACAATGGTAGGAATCAAGTCCGGAGAAGAAGTTTTGTTTTTCGAGCTACAAGAGCACCCGTCTTACGGTCTTATGCCTGAATGTTACCTCCCGCATAGTATAGAGAACCCTCTGAATTGACGGCACTTGGTGGAGTTGGCAGCAAAGATTTTGGCAAGCACTTCCGCCTACTAGACTACTGTGTGAGGAGTTCTTTTCAATCTTCTTGACCAGCGTTCAAAAAGGCTGACTGCCATTGCGCTGCGACACTAACCTGTGCCTAACTTTTATATCGTGCTGGTTTTTGGCTTAGCGAACCGCTAACAGACATCTCTCTAGGGAAAGGTAGAGAAGAACTCTCTGAGCCCCTCCCAGTCGGCATGTCCATAATGCCAAATTTTGCGGCCTGTGCGAGTTTCTGCTGCCACTGCGGGATCTTGCCGAAACCTAATCTCCACAACACCGTGGTTTGAGTTACCCAGGTGGTACAGGACAACAGTGCTGTAAGGGATAGGATGCGTGGTCAGAAAAAGATCCAGCAGGCTACTGTCACGTGACGAGTCGCGTGGGAGAAAATTAGTTCTCGTCACCAACTGGGTCAGCCCTTGAGTAAGAGCGAACGCTTGGAAGCTAGGATGGTTAATTGGTGCAGACTCTGAGACACGAAAGCATGGCGGGGCGATTGGATTGCACGTAGTGATGAACAGCATCAATGTTGCTGTTAATCCCGCAGGAACATGTTAATAATAAATCATTTATACTTTGAAAACTTTACCACCCTGTATCTCAAAGGTAAAGACGTTCAAGGCATATGTACATATGAACTTTCCTTTTTTAGATAGAATCAAAAATCGTCCCATCAAAGTTTTACATTCAATTAGGAAACAACCTGCATAGAATTTTAAGTCAGCGATATTAAGCAATGTTAACGCATATTTTGTAAGCCATTCATTGTGACGATCGTTGTTTGATATAGGTTTTTTGCCTCTTCCAGTAATCGGCCGATACCGGTATGATATTGTGTATGGCCGTATATGCTTTATGTGTGTCATGATACGTAATATAAACTTCCCCATATTTGCGTCACTTACATCCATCTCGGAGTTGATTAACGACCTGGGGCGTGGAGACCCGGAATTTACATACCCGTTGAGATTCGATAACTCCCGCAGTTATACAGATTATAGTATTCATCTATTCAGATTCCGGCTCATTTCGCGAAGCTGAAGCTGTTTTAATAGAGACAGCTTATAACTTGCATAAACTCCAAAGAGGAGGCATCAAAACTTCTGCAGTTACGGGTATTACGTAGTATATACCTCCTCTCTTGAACCAAGATGAAACTTGTCATTCGACGTAAGCTCTCCTGCGTATAGATTTTAATCATAAAAGGCGTGAATATGAGAGAGAGAGAGAGAGACTCCCTCTCCTGGAGAGAGGGAGAGGGGTGAGATATGGGAGAGAGAGATAGAAGTAGATGAACAAATATGATTTGATTTGTCAGTTATTCAAATGTGTTTTTTGCAAACTGGAGTTGATTAACCTCGCTACATTACTGAATTGAGTACTGACGATCCCTCTCTATGGACCTCGCTGCAGTCGGAAAATGTAACAATAAATTAGGATGTGTTGATTTCATCACCATCGGAGGAAATCAAAGATTATTCTAAAAGAAATTAAAACACAGCAGCAAAATTGAAATGAATAAATAGTTCTAATCAAAATGAAAACAAAATGTCAATGACATTACAAGTGTTACACCCAGAAAAAATATTTTCTTCAACTTTTTGGCAACATAAAGACTATATTTGAACCATGCTGTGGCAACAATGTCAACGTTTTATCTTTGTTTTTGTTTACCTTTGTTAAAATGTTACCTCTTAGTTTTTGTGAAGAAAGCAGTTTCTAAGAGCTGAGTAGTAGAGATATTTTTAGTTATGCCCTTTCATTTACTGGTGTTAAAATTATCACCATGTTAGCGACTTTAACAGGGGTAGAATTATGGCCTATCGACATATTGGTTTGTCCTATCGCGAAATTGGCCGCTGTGTTAATTGTACTGCAATGACGGTAATGCGTGTGTGTCGTGTATGGATAGAGGAAGGTACAGGAACACGAAGGACGCCAAATGGTCCACCGAGGCGTACCACAGAGCGTCAAGATAGGCGCTTCAGAGAACTAGCCCTACGAGACCGTTTTGCTACTACGCGTCAGATCGCTGACCAATGGTTTGGAGAAGAACGTAGACCTGTTACTGTACTATATCGCCGCTTTCGACCCTTTGGACTTTTTTCTTACCGTCCACGGTTAGTGCTTGCTCTGACTGCGGACCACTGTCGTCAACGTTTGAACTGGAGCAGAAAACGGAAACATTGGGAGGCAGAATGGCATAGTGTCATCTTCAGCGATGAATCGCGATTCTGTCTAGGTAATCACGATGATCGTAGAAGGGTAAGACGCCGCCGTGGAGAACAGGGTGATATTGGATTTTCCGTTGAGAGGTATGTACACAGGACTGTTGGGGTAATAGTTTGAGGGGCTAGCCGATCACCCTTTCTGTTTGTTCAAGGCAATATGACTGCTGCGCGTTATGTTGATGATGTCCTACAAACCACTTTACTGCCATATCTAGAAGGCCGTCCACACGTCATTTTTCAGCTAGACAACGTACGTCCCCATATTGCTCGGCGTACTATGGACTTTCTTCAAAAAGCAGGTGTTAATGTTTTGCCGTGGTTCATAGGATTTAAATCCCATCGAACATGTGTGGGATATGATGGGGAGGAGACTATCCACTTTGCACCATCCGTCATAGACTCTGCCACAACTAATCCACTAAGATCGAGTTGCTTGAAATGAGGTTCCTCAACCAAACACCGATCATCTCATTTTGTCGATGCATAAACGTATACGGCAGTGAGTCCAGCTGCGTGGCCGCCCAACACATTATTAATTGTTTTTCTTATTACTTGTCAATAAAATTTCGTGAGAATCTTATCGTTTCATTCTTGATGTAAGACTAACTCATTGCCAAAGAATCAAATTGAAGAAATTATTTCTTCTGGGTGTAACACTTCTAATGTCACTGAGTAAATTAAATTAAATGTTCGAGCAGACCTCAAGACCTCCTGCTGAGGTTTGACAGTAACCTAACCTACTGTAGAAGACTGTGCGAACATTTTCTAGCATGGTAGGAGTCACCGAACGCATGTTTCTCTTATTTTCAGCCAAAACTCCAAAGTGGTAGCCGTTGCATGGGGGTAACCGTAAACGCGAGTCTTCCATTATCCTCACAAAAACAAATCATTAGGGGCCAAGTCAGGAGATCTCGCTGTCCATTCAATGCATGTTGCCATGTGTAGAGGTCAGGCGTCCGAGAAAAATTGTTTCCAAAAATTCCTGAACTTCTCTCGCGTTGTGAAACCAAATATCAACAAGGTTGAAGACCAGTCTTGGTACAGTCGGGATATTTTAATATTGAAGCAGTTCCAAATAACGCGAGGAATTTAAGATACCATTTAATGAATAAAGGTCCAACAAGGTGCCCCCCCCCCCCTGAAATACCTACAAACATTAATTTCTTGGGGATTACCGCGTCCTGAATGGTAAACCTAAATGTTTGTTTTCCCTTGACCAATACCTAAGACTTTGGGGATTATTATGTCTATGGAAAATAATGTGTTTCGGAGATATCGGTCATTCTTTGATGATGAATGATTTCTCTGATAGCATCATAAAACTCCATTCCCCTGGTATGATAAGCGGGAAAAATCTCCTGCGTTTTTTGCTACTTAACTGGCTTGTAGCCATGCTTCTTCAAAATACACCTGACGGTACTGACCGGCACGGGTATTACATATCCTGAAAAGTGACGTTATATCGATTTTTTTTTACATAATACTGTTTTTTTTTTGACATTATGTAGGTTTATCGACAATGTGTTAACTTAGCACTAGCTGATCGTCGTAAACTCGTTTGTAGTTGTACGTGTTGCCTAAATGTCATGATATTTCAGTTATCAATGTTTGGCTCTGATGTGATGTAAAATCTGCTTCAGAGATGGCATTACTGGAGGTCGAAGCTGAGGCATAGTGAGGATTTGTGGGCTATAATGTGTGCTGATGATAATTCCATTGGATTCTTGTCCCAAATACACTTACTAGAGACTCAAGTCTAGAAATTAGTTGCGCATCCAGTTTTTCTTACCCATTCTGGAAATTACATATGCAAATTTGCTGAATTTCAAAAATGAAAGAGATACGAAATAATTATATTCACTGTATCCTGTCGAATTACAAGTCATATACACAGTAATTACACACAAGGGGGGCGCAGTGGTGATATTTTTTGTAACTGTTCTCGAAGTTTTTGAAAACACAAAAGAAAGAAAAACGGGAAAATCGTAATGTATAACATTGAAAATACAACCTTTCGTCAGAAAGAGCAACACAAATAACCCGTCTTGCACAGCTAATACATATACTTCATTGGCAGCATAGTAAGTAATAATTTTCTCACATAGCAAATATCACAGATTTTATATACTTTCACATGTTAAACACTACAATTTGTCTACAAACAAAATGGCTGTCTGCAACTAACAATGCATACATGGAAAGAGACGAGCATGCCGATTGTTCATTCATTCGTCCATAGATGGACGCTATGGATCGCGCTCACAACGATCCCCATTGCAAACATGGAATGACAGCTTGCACTATAAAAACTACCTAGTCTGCAAAATGACATCTTTTAGGTTTTTTTACGTTTTATAGGTTTTTCACATAATACCCGTGCGGGACACCGACTTCCTCTGTACTACTTGAACAAGGTTGTGGTTTCTCTCTCTCTCTGAAGCATCCTTTCGACATAACCACAAACAGCCTTGTCTCTGGCAACCTGGTCCTCTGGAACACCTTCTTCTTCATCATTCTCCCATTGACATGCTTCATGTTGATAAGAGTCGGAAAATGCTCCTAACCGTGGTTGGACTAGGGCAAGGTTGGTCAGGGTACGTAAAGACAAATTGCGCATCAGTGTACGTAAAAATATGTGATATCCACTAACGGTTGCGTTTTATGATCCATTATGGATTTTGACTTTCAAAAATCACACATTGGGGAGGTCTTAACGTCATTTTCACGGAAAAATCGATACTGAGGGGTTTTCGGGTTGTAGAACCCGAATCGGAAATTAAATGTTCCATCTTCCGAATTCTGGGATAAAAAGGATAGAATTCCATTCAAGTAAGTCGGATTGATCTTGAAAATTACCTTCAAGGTGAAGGTGTTGGCCAAGGACATGTCCAAACATTTACCTCTTTCAAATTCCCAGGTCGAAAGTATGAAGTCCTATTCAAGAAAATATACCTTTAAAGTCAATACCAAGGTCATGGTCGAGGATTCAAACACTAAAACTTGAAATTTTTTTCTCTTTCATTTTCTAGGGTTTAAGGTATATGTTTTCATTTGAGGATTTCGCTTTGACCTTGAATGACGGTCACGGTCAATGACTTATCCAAACTTAGAATTTTCTTGAATTTCGATTTTCGGGGTTACAATTGCAATTATAAATTTTATCTTCTTTAGATTCCTAGAGTTAACAGTATTGGGGCCTATTAAAGAAAATCGCTTCTACCTTGATATGATCCCCAAAGTTAAGGTCAAGATCATAGTCAACGACATATCCAAACTTAGATTTTCCCCCTTTAGATTTCCGAGGTCTGAAGTATATGGTTCCATTTACGAAAATCGATTTGTCCTTTGGATGACCTTGAAGGTCAAGGTCATTGTCGAAGTCACCAATAGATTGCTTCAATAAAATCCTGCAACATTTGTCTTTCTCCGATCAGTATTTTCTTATATGGTGGGGTCGGGAGCTCTTTGAGCACCCTGTATACAGATAATAGAGTCACCATGACCTACTCAACACATGTGTAATCTCTACTTTACACTATATAATTCAGCCTGGAAGCATCTTGCTGCATGCATAAATAAAAGTCCCATAAACAGCGTCATGGGAGCAGACTGGCAAGGGCGGCTAGTAAGTTTAACCTCGCATCCCATAATTCAGACAATTTACTTGGATTCGGCGCCAGAACCACATGTAAGTTGTCATCTGAACGAACATAATAGCTAATCGCTATATTTATGAGCAGACGCCTCGGTTGGCCGTGCCTGTGCTGCTGCATCCGGGTAGTTTCAGCTATTATGTTCGTGTTAAGGAATGGAAAATGGTCCGGCAGGCCGCTGGCTGGGAGCTTTATTGCGCTAAATAGACCTCCAGCTGTTATTACTTTCGGCGTATGAGGATAGCGATATATAAAGCAAAGTCGCATTTCACTGCGAGATTTGATTTTCTACACTCGACGCCAAAACATACTGAGAGTAATAGTGTGCGCTAGGCCCACAGCTTTGAAAGTTTACTGTGACCCTACTTTTAGAAAGTCGAATGTGCGAAGGTTGCGGGACCATTAGTTACCATACCACCTTGTATCGGACGCCATACGCCTATAACTTCATTCATTAGACAAATATCGAAAACATTTCTCTATCACTGTTTCAATGACAAATGAACTGGTAACCAGTGATGTGTGAAATATGGCTAAGAGCTGAGTAGAATTAACGGTGCTGGGAGCGTATAAATATAATAACATCAACAAATTGATATATACCCTCCCCCACCCTCCTACCATCCTTCACCCCGTAATTTCTTCAAAATACATTAGGATCGCCTGGAACTTCCGAAAACGAAGTTTAGGCGTTTTTTTTTATTTTTGGCCTTTTCTCCGTCGCCACTTGACCGATTTTCAAAAACTTCAAGCTTTTCATCCTTGGCCCCGTAAAAATTTCATCCAAGTCCGAGACTGACAGACAGACGGCAATCAGCAGTATGGTTTTTTCTGATGTACCTACATATACCGGGTGATTCTCCATGGTGGCTCACCCCTATAACTCTTATACTATTGAAGAAATTTGAGGGTTGCATAGTATAGATGAATTTACATTTTTTGACATATTCACTTGCTTTCACGTACTTCCGGTTTTACTGGAAACGACTAAAACTTTCGATTCCACTTATTTGGATCAACTTGTCTATGTTTGACAAATAAAGTCATCTTTATTTCAATTTTTATTTTTCGATCTAGAATGCCATGGATCCTGTAAATCGCACAGTCGTTTTGAAGATTCTCTGAAAGTTACAAGCACTAATTTTTTCAGTATACTTGATTTTTTCAAATAGAAAGGGACGATCATACTTAACAACAAATAATACGTATCTGCATTTGGGTTACCTATGCACTAAGTCCTATTATTCTAGTTATCCGTGACATCTTTTCTATTCGAAAAAATCAAGTATACTGAAAAAATTAGTCTTTGTAACTCAAAATCTTTAAAATGACTGTAAGGTCGTTCGCCCCAAAATCGTATTTTGCCCTTGTTACTTGATTGAAAATGAAGCGATTTACAGGATCTACACCGAAAAACGAAAAATCAAATAAAAGTGACTTTATTTGTCAAATATTGATAAGTGAGGCGTTGTTGAGTTCAGAATGTCATTCTACATCGAAATAAGTAAAAATGAAAAGTTGTAGTCGTTTCCGGGCAAGTGATAATGTCAAAACAAGTTAATCCATTTATAATACGAAATCCTCAAATTTAGTTTTTCTATCTTCAATAATAAAAAAGTTATAGAGAGAATCACCCGGTATAATATTCAGAAAACGTTTATCGCCTTGTCCAGTGACGTAGGAAGTTAAATAGTTCCTTTCCACGAATCATGTGGTAATTATTTGTTTTAAAATGTTATTTCTGGAAAACCGCAAAATATACAGGGAGTTCCATTGTTTTTTTAAATACATCTTGCGTTTATAAGCACCTTGTATAAACGGTGCACACAATTTAAAACGCGCTCAAATGGAGAGAAATTAGGGGACATAAAGCTCGTTTTGCTACTGTATCTACAAAAGTGACTGATATAAGATCTGTAAAAGTTGACTGTTTTTTCAGGAAAATATCCTGTAGCAGTAGCAACACAAACTTCTTGGTTTAAGGAGGAACTTTCAGAAAATACCAAAATATACAAGGTATTCCTGTTGTGTATCCATTCTTTTGTTTTTATTAACTCTAGTTCATTCTGCAGTTCTTCAATTTCTTTAGCAAGTACCAGGTTCTTTCAACTAGTTTCTTCAATTTCTGTTGATTTTTGAAGTATTGTCATTTCATAATGCTTGATCTCATCGAAATAATATGTTCTTTTGAGTTCGCTTTCTTTTTCCTCAAAATTTTCAGTTGTCCGTCTTTGTCTGTCAATCAGCTTCTCTCTTTTTCAATATTTTCCATTTTATAAAGTGTCTATTTTCTGTAATAAGAGAGCTTTTTCATCCAAGAATGCCAATTCTTCCGATTCGAGCTTGACATTGGAGTTTTCTAATTTGATGGGCAGATACTTTACTTTAGCTTAACATGTTTCAATTAGTCACTTTCTGCCAATTTTTAGGCTTTTCTTTGAGCAGTATGCTCTTGGTCCACCAATTTGATCCTTGCAGTACAGCTCGGATAGAAAATACTTGAGTATATTGTCCAGAAATATTTATTATTAGTCTTTTTTACAGCATTTTTATCTTATGATATGCGCAGCAACAAAAATTTATCGCATAGTCCTCGAATTTCTTTGCTTTGTTCAATTAGACATAATTCGAGCAAACAGAAAAAACCTGCCTTTCGATGTTAATAGACATCTTTTGAGAAGTACACGCAAGAAAAGAAACGCACTACTAGTACATTTTTGCTCCATTCTTCAAAAATCCAACTAGATATTCACGATCACCAACAATTGAAACCGCCTTGCACAAATTTTTAGGAATCAACAAGTTGAACTACTATTCGTTTTTTGCGTTGTACAACCAGCGATCATCAATCGAACAGTGAGTTGTAAGTACTACATATGATAATGGAAGTATAAAAATGGAGGAAATTGGTACCTACGCCTCTGGCACTCCTAGTAAATCTTCGGTTTTGTTAGGTCGTCTGAAGTAAAACGTGAATTGGCAAATATTGCGGAGAACTTTAGAGTGGCAATTTAGCACAGCACAAAATGACCTTCGGGGTTGGGACGCATGGGCCGCGCAGGAAATACTGTTTACACTGGACTGACCTCGGAGGGCAGCTTCCAACGATACACCTACTAATTGGACGATAACTATCTGGTGAGAAAAAGGCGACCAAGGGATTGCTCTTCTGTCTACAACTTAGGAGTTGGATCTGCCAACCGCAATTAAGACTGTAACATCTGAAACATATATTTTAGTTGTTTCGCTGATGAAACTTTTCAGCCACCTTGGTGTTCAAAGTAAATAAAAAATGACAATGACAATATATTTCATATGTGTCTTCAAGGTGGCGGTTCATTTGTTTTTACGCTACCAAGGAATTTAATCTAGACACAGATGCAGTATTAGCAGATGAAAATTGCAAACAGTCAACCAGTATGTTGCGACAGCAGCTCTGGGTGGGATTTTGATGAGTAGTTGCTTGGCATTTTCAGGGCAATGAACGAGGGTGGTGTGCCTGGTTCACTCAAAACAACACATAATCTTAAGCTCGCCTGTCTCTTTGGAGACGGTGTAAGAATTCTGGGAGCAAGAAATGCCCAGACAGCTTTGGAAATTGCTAGGTTTGCTTGTTGTGATTTAACATCGTTATGAGGGCTGTCATAAAGGCATTCATCCGCACAGGCAAGTTTGGGAACTTCTGGAGTTTATGTGCAAGATGGCCACATAAGTGGCGTATGAGAGCCAAGGTATTATTCCATTTATTTTCGTTCTCTATTAATATCATTACAATGATTTCGACGATTATGCATAACTTTTAGGAATACACTTTTGATCAAACTCCTCAGTAAGATAGCTATCGTCCCATAAAGCATAATTTCTAACCAATTACCACAAATGCTGAAGTGCATGTGCGGTTATGTAGCTCCAAAGGAGAAGGAGGAGCTGTTTAAGAATTCATCAAGGCTTGAAAGGAGCTTCAGGTCTACGCTTTAAATTATTCAGTGGGATTCGACTAAGAGTACAAAACTATTAAGCTAACAAATGCATTAGCGGACTTTCTAAGGAGTTACCTCTTGCTGAATTTAACATCGTCTTCACGAAGTATTCAGAGGATGAGGCATTTGGTTCAGTTGCACTGTGAAGTGCAGCAATCTTTAGCTCCAGTTAGACGCAAGAATGTAATGTTTTAGATCAGGAGGCAGAGTCTCAGAAAAATAAATGATTGGCTTTTATAACGTAGTTATATTAGTGGTGTCAATAGCGATTTTTCTCAGAAGTCCTCTTCTTTGAAATTTTTGCTTTTTCAACATCATGGGTGTACTGCAAAAAATGATAAAGTCGGACATCGACGAATTTTTGTTGCCAAGTGATTACAGATAATTTTGCCTCCCCCAGGAAAAATTGTCTAAATCAGAACTCTAATATTTCCTAGGATACTTGAGTAATTCAGTTCGTTATGACCAAGTCCATGCATCTAATTTAACAACGGGAAAAATTGATCAAATTAACTTGACCATCTATATTTTTTTTTGATATCACGTAATAATGATCTGGTCACTTTCTGTTCTAGTGCTTTGATTGAGATCTGATCTAGGCATTGTTCTTATACAGTTTTTCCAGCTAAGTTTGTGGCGTTTGCTTACCCGACTGCTCTACAAAAGTATAGTTTTTATTGGAGTGAATTTGTCCAAGTATTCTCAAAATGAGTTCCAGAGAAAAATATGTGTACATAGTACTTCTGTGTACCAATAATAATTTGATACGCATTCCATACTCTGAAATATCTGGTATGTATTATGCGATGAAACTGGTGCTTATCACATTTATGAAGGTGCAGCTCCAAATAATGCATACTGCTATGCTTGGAGTGAATTGTATGGCCAAAGAGCAGTTGCAAAAACTGGACTAACGGAATTACGGAAGATGCAAAAGAAATCAGCCTCTTTTCTGAAACATGTGGGGGACAGCACCGCAATCAGTTTATTGTGCCGCTTTTTTATGTAGTACAAAATATTCACCCGAACACCTTACCACAGTTACATGAAAAAGAGAAAATGGTTAAAAGATCATATTTTTCCTCAAAAAGCGTTGTTGCTTCTTGATAACGCTCCCGATCATCCGTCTGAAGAAGAACTAACAACTGAGGATAAATGCATCACTGCGATGTTTCCGCCAAATTGCACTGCACTGATTCAACCAATGGACCAGAATATCATTCAGTTTGTCAAGCAAGACTATAAGAAAAACCTACTTCTGAGAGCCGTATCAAAAGACCAACCAATAGAAAAAACTTTAAAAGAATTTAATATGGAAGACTTGGTTTTTGCTCTTTGTCAGTCGTGGAATGCGTTACCGTCATCAACTATTAAATCGTCTTGGAAAAAGTTATGGCCAGATATAGTCACCACTCCTAGCAACGTTCCACAAATCAGTGTTACTTCGGAAGTTATAGAACAAGTCGCTACTGAAACACAGATAAGTCCGGAAGATTTGGAAATCTGGTGCCGTGGAATGGATAAAGAGGAAAATGTTTTTCATGAAATGTCTGACGACGAGATTATAAAAGAGGTTTCTAATTATACAAAAAACAATCAGTAAAATAACGACGGCGTGATTGCAACTGCTCCACAATTCACAGCACAAGATGCAATTAACGCCTTTGGCTAGGTTTACAATGGGCTGAAGAGAATGGGTACATCCTACAACGAAGTTTTACTTTTGAGAAGACTGAGGGACAAAGCTCTGATCTCGCGTTATAACAACCTTAAACAAAAAAAAAATGATGAATATTTCCAAGATTCATAATTTGATAAATTCATTAATGATTTTGATTAATAATTCTTGATTATTTTAGTACATATGTATGTGCATTTATGCTTAATTTTATAATAAAACGTAAGCTCTCTATTGTCATTTAATTTACTAAATTCGACATACATAAACTATGTATGATTTGTTCTTCAAAGTACATACATATACATAACATATATAATCTTACCATTGGATATGTAATTTGTCGGATTACAAGGTACTCTTTTGTAAAAAATTCCGGACTATAGGGGGTCTTAGGCAGTGCTCTATAATCCAACAAATCCGATAGTCCGACATTGCCCTGCATAATGTTTGTCGGATTACCGGAGATCCACTGTATAATGAAACAAAGATCTCTCTGCCCATATCGACCAAGATATTTTTTTTCAGCTTCAAGACGAGGCTTTCCAAAAGTGTTATCTTTAAGCCAATAATGGTACAAGGTTGTACATTTTTTTGCTATATTACGTAGTGGATATTCCGCTCCTGGCAATCCAAATGACTGAAATGCTTCTATTTGGATAACTCAGTGCTATTCTCGAGGAATTTCGAAGATTGCCTCTTGAGAATAAATGGAAAGGCCCTTCATTTGCAGATATAATAAAGTTTTGATGACCAAAGTGGCCCATCTAGGGGTGTGGCGGGCATTCACATAATGAATCTTGTCTGTGTAGTCGTTTTTACTCCTACCGTGAGTGTAATATTAGTGATAAACATACTATGTGTTGCGTGCAAAGAATGAAATGTATGTTCGCGCACCACAAACTCAACATGAAATATGTAAAGGCTGAAAAATTTCCAATATTTTTCCATTTGTGGTTATTTATGTAATAATACAATGTTCAACAAATCAAACGCATTTCCAAATGACTATGTATTCTCCATTATGTATTTGCACCAGTTCGCACGGACAAAATGGATGAAAATATACATCTGATGGCAAATGTTGCTATTATGATTAATAATTACAAAATATGAGTCAATAACCTAAATTAGCTAATAGTATCATAAAACTAGGAAGCGCAGCTGTCTCATATGCCGTAATATACTGGCACTAGCAGAATTTTATAATAACGGAATTATTTATTATTATTTTGTGATAAACGTATCTAGAGATCTTTCGAAGCCCAATATCAGGCCTTCATATTCTCGTAGCGAAGTGGCTACTTCATTAGATACATCATTTCCGGAGTATACAAGGTGTTCTTTAATAATAATAAATAAGCAACAATAATTATAAAATAAGTTTCATATGTATTGATCAGAATAGTGGTTGGCTAGGGAATTCAATTTATTGTAGGTTCAATACAAATTGTACCATACAATTAGAATATAGAATATAGTACTTCAGTTTATATGAATGTATGCCTACGCTTTCCACTGATTTTCCAAGAAGATCCTCATAAATCTAGCTTTTGATCATCCTAACATGAGATCTCGTTCACATTTCATAAGATCAAATTTTGGCACCAACCTCGCTGATCCAAAATTTCAATTAATTGAATATGGTTGCTGTTCCCTCCTAAATTCTATGCACGAAAATTCACAAACCCGTACTCTCAGTAAGACCTATAGTTGCTTCAATAGGTTTAGCCACCAAGGCTTTGTCTTCATTAATATCGGAAACATCGAAATCAGCACATGTAGATAATGATTATTACATCAAAGACTCGTTTGATGTCTCTCGCCAGTTCAGCAGATAGCCAATACCACCCGATCACATTTTCGCCAGTCTTGATGTGGTGTCGCTATTCAGCAATAACTATCTGGATGCATGTACTAGAACTATAAATAGACATTGGGATGAGATAAGTCAACACTGCAACACATCTCTAGAATCATTCACCAACATTATAACATTCCTCTTTCATAACAACTACTTGTCTTTCAACAGCAAAATATATTCTCAGACACATGGTTGTCCTATGGGATCTGTTCTATCACCAATTTTGGCAGAATATGTCATGGATGATCTGCTTGATACTGTTATTCCGACACTACCCAATAACATCTTCTTCATAAAAAAATACGTAGAAGACATTATCTTATGTCTCCTCTCCAGAGGTCTGGATGGTATTGTCGGAGAATTCAACAGCTATGACCCCTACATCCAATTTACCGTTGAAAAGGAAGATGAGAACCTGTCTGTCCCCTTTCTAGACACAAGACTCATCCGCACCAACAACTAAGGCTTAAAATCAACTTGGTGAAACAGATGAAAACAAGGGTAGTCAGCATCTCAGAAAATACTTTCCATACTTCAAATTTACGGAAGCTATCAAAACTGTTAATTAACAATGGTTATCCGAAGGGTCCGATTAACAAGATCTTGTTCAGCTCTCCTCCTAGTATTTTACCAAACTCTAATGACACAAGCAATAGTCTCACAACTCCTAATAACAGAACTGATAGAATTCCCAACAACAACACCAATTCAAACAGTACCACCACCATCCCAAATTCCAGATCTGGTTTTGCTGTCCTGCCCTATATCAAGGAACCGACCCCTAAGCTGATCAGATTATGCAGTCCGTTGAATTGTCGAATTGCTTGCAATTCCGTCCGTACTATAAAGTGCGTTTTTTCAAAGATGAAAGACAGAGTCCCGCTACTTGGCTTAACCAACACAGTCTACTCTATCAATTGCAACAATTGCAACCAAATATACATAAGTCAGACCTCCAGATCTCTTAAAGGAAGGCTTACATCACACAGAAGTGATTCTAGGCTTCATCCCGAGAGATGTGCTCTAGCATCTCATGTCAACACAACAGGGCACTCTATGAACTACACAAGTATCAAAGTTCTCGAAAAAGAGAAACACCTATCCAAACGTTTGTTCCTAGAAATGTCCCACATTTTCATGAATGACAAATGCATCAATAAGAAGGCAGATGTTAAGCAACTGAGCGTCATTTACTCATATTTGCTAAACTGCGAAAAATTGGAACACTTACAAATCTCTCCAAATTTTGACTCTTCACAACCATAAATGGAATGTTTTTTTTTGGTCTATTCCACCAAAAAATTCCATTCCATTCAAATTTTAATAATTGTTTACTCATAATTAAATAATAACTGTTAATTCAATTGCCCATCTCATAATAATATAGTTAATTCAACTGGTCGGGTTGACAAGTTCTTACCCAACATATCTTGAAAATCACACCATCTGAAGTGATTTGGCAACGTAGCACACGCCTTACAAAAAAATGTTCGTTCCATCATTCTAAACGGAGACTGCTAGCCTTCGGCCATCTGTGAAAAGGTTCATCTTACTCATGACTCTATGGCCACCATTTTGTGCAATCATCAAGTCGCTTCACGATGTAATGCTTAACTTTCGTTTTGGATATTTTTAATCTGTTTTTAATCTGTTCTTGTCATACAGCTATGTGTAGTTTGTATAATTTTGACCATTGTACCATGTATCCAGCTTTCACCACGTTACTGGATGTTTCCCTCATCCTTAACGTAAATAACATTTAGCAACATCCTCACATACTACTGTAAGTTAATTTAAATTCATTTTACACAATTTTTGCTACTTTTATCAATGTAATTGCAGCTCCAGATGATGATGGCAAAGACCATTGAAAGCTACAGAGATTAAAAAAGTATAAAGGGTCCTCCTTGCTTAAATTTTTTCGAAGTACCCAACAAAAGGCGGAAGCTTTAATTTTCACCTATATATATATATAGTAATATATATATATATATATATATATATATATTACGTGAGCAGTAGTAGTATATACGAGCCCCTTCCCACTTCAGTTGGCCCACTTCAAGATTTATACCAAAATATGCCTTTATAAACTAAACATGACGAAACTATTTACTTCTAAAACAATTTATTTTCTCAAAAACATTTTAGACACACTCTAGTCGTAAAAAATACATATCTGAAATCACAGACCTATAACTAATAGAACATCTGAACAAATAAACAATGTGCGAATAAATGCGCGCAGTTAACAAAGTAACAATTGAAGATTACCATTGGGTAACATCACCTTTACTTTTTATTACGGCTGAAATTCTTTGGGGCATAGTCTTAACCGAGTTTTGACAAAAATTTTATATTAAACAATCCCATATTTCTTGAAGCTTTTGTCTCAGTTCGGTGATTGTACGAGCAGGATGTTGTCGTAGAACCTTTTTCATCTCGTGCCACAAAGTTTCAATAGGTGACAGATCTGGACTGCTAGAAACCCATTTCAAAAGTGGTACGTTATTTTCTTCCATCCATTTTATAGCCTTTTTTGAGGTATGGCACGCTGTACGATCTTGCTGAAACACAAAATCTTGTCCGGATGTCAAACATTCTTCCATCACTGGTAAAAGCGATTCTTCTAAAATTGCCAAATATTTGTTTGTATCCACACTTCCATCAATAAAATGAAGTTTTCCTACTCCTTTTGATGACATACTGCCCCAGACTATAATGGATGCTGGAAACTTCACTTCAGACAGTCAACATGGAATGCTTCATTTTTTTGCGAATAACTCTACTGCGACTGTCACCAACACAAACTTCGAATCGGGCCTCATAACTCCACTATATTGCACACCATTGTTGAGGAGTCCATTGTCTATGTTCTTTAGCTCATCTAAGCCGATTTTTTTTTTGCAGTGGAGTTAATAGTGGCTTTTCTTTGGCCTATAAACAAGTTGTGCAACTTTTTACTTCACTTTTTTTATAAGAAAGCTTACCTCGAAATTCTCCTTTCAACAGCGTCACTCCACAGAGCACTTAATTGTAAATAATTGGCACACCTGTTTTTCACGATTATTCTTCTTAATGCTCTTCGGTCGGCATTTGTGATAGTACTTTTCACATATCGTGGCTTAATATTAACTGAACCAGTTACGGTATATCGTCTAACAATATTTCTCACACTGTACCGCGATAAGATAGGTTGATATGCTGTAATTGCAACATGTGTCATTTTTATGCTGCAAATTTGATTAGGGAGTGATAAGGTTGGTGTTTTCTACTATATATTATCAAAATATTCATTGTTAATATTTTAAACCTACAACACCCTGCTACATTTTTATTATTTGTGTTTGGTAAGAAAAAAAATAAGATTTCATTAGTTGGGCCAACTGAAGTGGGAAGGGGCTCGTATATACATTGCTTTTCTTTAATGTCCCCCTCCCCTTTGACTTTTTGAACGGATATTTTTGAGTAAATTTGGCAGATGAAAATGTCAAAATGGTCGCTGGGCGCCATCTTGGAAAAAAAATTATATGAAAACGGGGATATTGTGGCACATCATTTTGAAGCTCCTGGCGAGTACTTTATAATCCTAGAATATGAAGTCAATACTTTACCTACTACAAAATGGTGGTACATATAATAATTACTTGAACACAAACCCACTAACATGCATATCTCTACAAATAATTCTAATTCCCTGACGTATCGACAGCAACAGCCATAAAAACAGGTATTGTTATTTTTTTTTGACAGTGACAAGAATATCAGTACGAAAACAAACGTCACTGTACAGTTAAAATACTCTTATTTAGTACCTATTCGGTTTTAGTGCTAGATACTGTTTGAACTATTTTTAAAATGGTCAATTCTCGTCCATTGAAAGAAAAAATCGAAACGAATTTTATTTATGGTGCGACGCGTAACTTTCACGAGACTGAAAGGATTTTTAATAATCGTTTCACTAATTGTCCTATCGGTAGAAAATATTTAAGGGAACTTGTATCTAAATTTACAGCTACTGGTAGTGCAGGCAACAGCGGTGGCCGCAGTAGTACACTCTTCGGTCTCCTGATCAGTCGCCGTGCGCTGTGCGGGTTCGAATCCCGTCCCAGGAGAAATTTTTCGCTCGGCCAGGGATATTGTGATTATCCGTAGGTGGTAGACGGACTCTGACTGTCGAACGCGAAGGTACCACCCGGCGGATCTCGTAGGCAGAGCCGGAATGTGTGCATCTTACATGCACACATGTTCACTCGCCAGAGTCCGTGTGGCGTTCTCCCTTTCCCCTGTATCATTCCCCTATAGCTCCACGGTACCCAATGGGTGTGTAGGCCTTAGGCCTTCGTGGTAGTTGGAGCATAAAAGAAACAACAAAAAGCCACCAGGTCATCCGACCATCCCGGAAGAAAAGCAAGTTCAAATAATTGCTGAGATCATAGTAAATCCCCAACAGACTACTTCCTCCATCGCGAATGTATGTGAGGTTTAACCTTCTATTGTATGGAGTCTTTTGAAAAAGAATAAGTATCACCCATACAAAATTCATATGGTACATCAGCTAACTGAAGATGACCCTGATCGAAGAACATTACAGGGCATCCTACCTATATCCAAAATATTTGTTTTAGTGATGAATGCACATTTTTTCTCAACGGTAATGTGCATAGACAAAATTGTCGTTATTGGAGTGACACCAATACTCACGTCTTCCGGGAAACTCATAGTCAATATACACAAAAAATTAACGTTTGGGCTGGGATACTGGGAAATCATATTGTGGGGCCTCTATTCATCGAACAAACTTTAACCAGGGAACTGTATATAAATATGCTGCAAAAATACTATTGACCCTCTAATCCCCGAAATCGTCGAAGCGAATCCTAATATATTCGATACTGATATTGTATTCCAGCAAGATGGTGCTCCACCACACTACTCCAGACAAGTTAGTAATTATTTCGATAACATTTTCCCCGGTCGTTGGACTGGCCACCGAGGTACTGTAGAATGACCAGCTCGCTCGCCAGATTTGACACCTAGACATTTTTTATGGGGCTATTTGAAGCAAAAGGTGTACGAAACTGAACCTGCTCCAATATTTAATATACGGTTGAGAATAACAAATATTTGTAGAAATATCGATATTACGGACCGGTTGTTATTATGTCAAGAAGTTCAAGTTCCAACATCCTCTAAACTGTACTCAACGTATTTATTCGAATTATCAAGTTAAATTTCAATGTATTCAGGTAATTATTAAATGCACCACCATTTTGTGGTAGGCAAAGGTATTGACTTTATATTATAAGGTTATAAAGTACTCGTCAGGAGCTACAAAATGATGTGCCACAAGACCCCCGTTTTCACATAATTTTTTTCCAAGATGGCGCCCATCTTGACATTTTCATCTGTCAATGTTACTCTAAAATATGGTATCCACGCATCATTTCATTACCTTAAGTTTTAATTTTTTGAATTGATCCGTTCAAAAAATCAAAGGGGAGGGGAAATTAAAGAAAAGCACTGTATATATACGTATATACCTAGTACGGCGATTCATAGTTATTGTCGAAATAACCAAATTATGCTAAGTGTACCCTGTTGACTTACAATACTCAAGCTTTCGACAGACTATGCTGCCATCAACAGTAAGCATGGTGCTAGTATTTGATGTTAAAAAATGTAAAAGAGGACGCGGATTGGGACGAACATGACTGATTGAAATTTTTTTTTGTAAAAACTTCTCAAATTCAGATCTTAGACTCACCTAGAATAATTAGCGTGGTCGAGAGTTTAGGATTTATCTGTGATGTTGGTACTATTTGCAGGTAGTTGTGATGAGAATCAGTTTTCTTTGTTATGTCTGTTACCAAACTAAAGCAGAACTTGTGCAAATTGGTGAGCAAGTGCAAAATGATAGAGAAATTTCAAGATTCGTTTTAAAGATTTTTTCTTGACTACATTCCTGATGTGAATTGAGAGTCACCACTTGGCCAAATTGGTTGATGTTGACAAAGACCTGCCCTGGCGGAAAGGGGGAGAAACAAAATATTTTTTAAATGACTTGTTGATTTCACATATTGAATTGTTATACTGGTTATTGTGATAAATCAATATCGGGACATATGTGTAATCGTTCCAATTTTGCAATTTAGCAAATATCAGTAGATGACACTAAGTTGCTTGACATCGGCCTTTTTGTCCATACAACTGTCAGTCATGAAAATGTGTGACATTTCTAAGAACAAACATTTGGAGAGATGTTCTTCTCTGTGAAGGATCTTGATACTGCTATAGCACATCGAGTGCCCTGTAGTGTTAACAAGTGATGCCAAAACACATCTTTCTGGATGCCATCTGCCGTCACTCCTGTGGGATGTTATTCTGCCTTTCGTGATCTGGAGGCTTGACATATATATATATATATATATATAAATATATTAAATTACAACAATTACAATTAATGGAGTAGACAGTATTAGTTTAGCTGCATAAGCATCGGAACTCTATCTTTCGTTTTGGAAAAACACTATTGATTGCAAGGACAGATTTACAGGCAATACGACAATTCAAAGTGCTACATAGTCTGGCCAGTTTTGGAGATAAGTCCTGAATGTATGACAATACTACAAAACTAATTCTGGGATTTGAGGGTGTATTGGTATTATTATTGTTGTGAGAATTGTTTGTAATGTTGTATATTTTTAGAATTTCTCCTAAAATATTCGCTTGAACCAATCAAGAATGTCATGTATATTTGTATAACAGTGAAAAATATGAACTACATGAATTACAGTAAATATTTTATTGTATAATTTGCCATAAATATATTTGTAGGAAGCGTTGAAAAGGAGTTGTAAGAGGTGTTTTTGGGTGCCAGTGTTTCAATATGGCGGCCGAAGCCAAAAAGATTTGAGCTGGCAACATCAAAATTCCCAAACATGTGACTAAAACTAAAAGAAAACAGTGTTCACTAACTTCTCTCAATTGCTGTATAACAGTAAAAATATTATGTATCCTCACATGGAATGTGCACCAATAACTCTACTCCCTTTCCCCTCATATTCCTATTTAATGATTTTATTAATCCCCTACAAAATGTCCGTTCCGTAATTTCTCTAATTGTATGCCTTATTGCGGTCTCGTCCGAAATTTAAATAAGGTATAATGGGAAAGCTGGCGATATAATTGGATTAAAACCCCCCAGAACTGAAAAAGTGATACCACAGAATAGCAGGTATCCTTTGTTTATTAAATGACACAGCTGGAGAAACATAAATATACACAATTTTGGAACACCAGAATACCTTTCTGCGTAATTATTAATTAAGTTAAGTTCACGAAAAATTATTCCACCTCCCTTTTCTCTTCCAAAACTGAACAGACAATTTAAATTATAAGGACCCAACCCTTATTATGAGAAGAAATTATTATGCAAAGATGGAGTAGCAGCAATTCAGACATGTGAACAGAGCTTCTGCCAAGATCTTTTGGGAATGAATATTAAACAGATATCCAAGCTTCTTCCTAAAAGTCAATAGTATTTACAAGATACACTTACTTATACCAATCTACATCATCAATCGATATATGTATGTGTGTATGTGTATTTTCCTGGCAACGTCGCTCCAGTCCAATCCAAGATTTGTAAGCTCACGGCAGAGCAAATACATTTGGACAAGTTGCAGCTGAGCGGTTGTGTAGCGGATGGCCATGTGAGCGGATGCATTTGGGCAGGTACAGATCCTCTGTTACACGGAAGTATCGCCAAGTCAAAACAAATTGCCCTTATTAGTTGAGATACAGTCCCGTGTTTCAACAGCACTTATAAGTATTTAGCTAAATGCGGTACCACCCAGCCCTACGTCAGTAACATGAAAGTACTCAGTTTCCTGGCATCTCTAATTGACAGCACTCTTTAATGAAACTGGCAAATGGCGCCTACTACGTAAGCATTTCATCAATCAGGGGAGTCCCTAAATATTCACCATGCTATGACGTATTATGCAAAAGTTGGTGTCCCATACAGAACTGAGTTTTTCAGTAGACCTCTTTTCCCTTATTTACGCTCCGTTATCTCTCTCCAATGACATATACCGTATTGATGACTGCTAAAAGGCACGAAACAACGTTGAATACAGAGATGGAAAGCCGACGGATCCTATGCAGAGAGCCATTAAGTAAAATGAGTTTCTTACGACCCCAACCGACTTTTTGCAATGGATCATAGCTGAAAAACAAAGATACACCAAAAATCTGGATTTGTCGCTAGTAGTAATAGCTATTTCTCTGTCTTTCGAACACTTTAGCTACAGCTGGTCGGTAAAGTACACTTTATTAGCAGGTATTCTGGAAGGCATGCTTCTTTGCGTGTTAAAGCCCGCATACTTGATGACTCAGGCACAAATTTTACGCCAAGAGCCGTAACACCCTCTTTTGTACATAGATTTTTTAAATAACTATTAAGGTGCACGCACACTGAGGGGAAGCGATGCTTTCTAAGAAATTTCTTGTTTTGTGAAAAAGATGAAAGTCTTATGGTGTGGGAGTCAGCACTGTATGGTGGATGCCAATTGCTGATCGGTCACTTGCATCAATAGACCTCAAAATTTGATGAAACATCGTGAAACATAGGTTATTTTTTTATCAAATCTGTCTTTCCCAGTCCAAGCACACTTTCGTCACCTAGTGGGAAATTGTACATCGCTGCTATTACTTCACTTGTCATTGGCTGAACTTATAGTAAATCGTTAATTGGATGAGTCGTTAAATGCCCTATTAAGTCGTTTATTTGTCGTAATTGGATGGATATAGAGGTGATTTTTTTAACGGATTCAAAACATCTGTATTATTTGCTTATTGATTACAGGGCACTTTGTGTTTTAACAATCATCGAAGAAATATCCCCCATTTCCCCATTACAATATAGGCTATTTAATCAACCTTTCTTACCTGCATACAGTATCCATTTAAATCTAACGCTGACGCGAATATGTATGTGGGATAAACATACATAAATTGCTGGTTTATCATCACCCAACACTATTTACCATAATAATGGTATAATTGGCATTCTGATTAATGTTTGAACTACATTCAAGCATCGATCGGAAGATGTCAAACGTCTCCGAGAGAAAGCTTAAAGTCAAAAACCCTATTATGTCAAATGCCACACTGTGCTCCTAAGAATTGATTCATAAATATTAATAACTGTTTAAGCATTTAGTAAATTTGATTGTCAGAGACTAGCTTTAAAGCATTAACGCTAGCTATTCAGCAGTGCTTCATTGACCACACGACATATACCACGAAACGACATGCCCACGTACAAATTGTTTTAAGGTACAGATTATCTGCTGTATAAATACTGCAATCGAAATATGTTCATCGCTGAGAATTTGGAATAGCTAATGCTTCCATTAGTTTCCTATAGTTGCAGATATCGGACTGCAATTCACAATACACTCACTAACACACACCTGTTGTATCGTGAGCTCCTATACAGATTCACTGTCTCATTTCAATATGAGTTACACAGGAAAATGTAGTATTCGTTCACTATCATTACTTTTTCAGGGAATGTAGGATATTTTGTATTCGTAAGCATTTTATTATACCTATATTCAACTGAAACTTTTGGAACGTACACCTATAAATCATCCGTAAGTGGGGTTCAGAAATTTTTTACTCTTAGAACTTGTTGAAAAAATGGGGCAATATTACAAAACTATTGAGTGTCAAAGCGTTGTATCCATCATAACCAATAATTAACAGAAAGTGGGAGTGCGCAAAGGCAAATTGACTTTACTACCCATGCCACTGGCGAGGAAGTATTGCGATCGCAAAAACTAAAAAAAAATGAGATATTGTTGCATGAGATAAACATTATGAAAAGACCTGTTATTCATCTCCATCGGTCTGTCTATCTGACTCCGCTATTACTTGGAAAGCACCACGGATATTTTGATGAAACTTTGACACAAGGTTACTGCTATGCCAAGATTGGAGAAGCTTTGTACTTTTTGAACATCGATCCAGTGACGGTGGAGCTATAGGCATAACATGAAAAAATCGCTGAAACTTCGGTTTTTGGTATTTCAGAGGCACCTCGCCATTTTCTGAAAAAAAAATTCTAGGGATTAAAAATTGGGCGGTGAGGATTGTACGAGGTGGGAAAGGGTATATGTCAATTTTTTGGAGTTAGTATATTTGTAGGTTTCCAACCCCGGTAATTTTACGCACCTGTTAGTAGATATTTCACACATCATAGATTTTCGCGTACATTTGCCCTTAAAACTTAAAGTACTCTGAAGACGCGTCGCGTACAATGTTGCGAACGTATACCTTTGTGCACCTAAGCCTGTCTGCACCTGACCACTCACCGCAAGCGCTGGCTTATGACATGGCTGACTGGTGTGGATCAGCAACGTTGCCAGAAAGTCGATACTGTCGGGAGGGCTGAGGAGAAATTTCTAGATCGAAGGTTTATCAAATGGATGGGGACTATGGACTAATTTATTGTATGGCCTGCTTGACGTTATCCATTAATTTATTATGCTATACGTAGCTAACATTTTTAAAATACAATTACAATATGTTTATTGCTCTTGAACTTGCAAATATTTTTATGGTTTCTTCTGTTCTATAAGATTACAATTTTCATGTTAAAAGGAAAATTATAACAGTTATTTTTATTATATTTTCAGATCGTATCCCGAGTTCTACCAAAACAGCATTGACCAAAAATCATTTGGTAAGTTTCAATGTATATTTTTCATTTGCATATATTTATTGATCTTCCAAAGCTGTTTTCGACTTAATTTAGAACCATACATTGTGTGAGCAAATGGAGTTTTGAGACACTCCCACTGATATTCTTGTCGAGTCTTTGCAGCTTACGCAATCTTAGTAACCGCTCCATCGATTTCAATTTAAGAAGAAATTCTGGAGAATTCTTGCATTGTCAGCTGATCAGTTACGATAAGATTCAAAACAATTATCGGAAGTAATTATACAAGTGCGTTAGCATTACCGATAATTTTTCATGAATGCGAATTGTCTAAAAACTGCATGAGTATATTTTCCTATTTTGGATCTTTTAACAAAAAAAGAAAATAACCGAATGCGGTTTTTACTGACATCATGCTTGAATGGAAAATTATCGGGTTTATTTTGATGCATGAGTGTAATTCGGTAGAATATTTTCCGAGTTGAAAGAGTAAAAGTATGTTTTAAGTTCGAAATTCTATTTAAATTTACATTAAGTAAGTGAACTTAATATTACAGAAAAATTGACAAATCAAAATATAATACCTAAAAATTGCATGATTTGCAGTTGAAAACACAGATGTAAAAAATAGTATTTCTGGAGTTTGCTGTTGAACTATAACTTAAAGAATTTGTTGTGAGCATATTAGCTCCATTAGTTTCTTTATTAGGGTTAGCAGTATTATTGTCTCTTATTTTTTCTATGCTTGAATGGTGTTCCTCGACATGATAGCTTTATGGATTTCGGATTTGAATCTCCAGTAATTTTTATCAACGTATGTTCTTCAACCTCGTTCTTTGCTAAGCTAGAAATAGCTGATGCATGCAGTAAATGCTAGCTATTTTTACATTTTCAGTCGCAAAACCTGACCTTTTTGCCTCCATTGATGTCCACTTGGTGATCATGTTTTTTCCGACAGGGATGTTCTTGTACCACTTCCCCAATTTCCAAAAAGGAAAAGTGGTTTCGTAACTATAATTCCTGTCTTTCATAAAATCAAAAAACTCATCTCCATATATACTGATGGTTCAGTATTGAATTTTTAGATTTACTTTCGATCACTTGTTCTTGAATTAAACTCAAAGAATCATTTCCGAAACGTGACATTACAACGACTTTAAAATTCGATATTCATGTCTGAGGAGATGACAAATGCATAAGTCATCGGTCCTAGGTATAGATACGGACCTATAGGGAAATTATCGACACCTACTGGGCAATTCCGCACCTGTTATAGCATTTTTTATACATGAGGGAAATATTCTCCCATATTCCGCTTCAATAAGTTAAATACATTTCCCACGTTGCTTATTACCTAAGACTCAGTCAAGGTTATTATTATGAAGCATTATTTCATTGTCTTTGAGTTGATACGAAAGATTCAATATCATTACTTTGATATCCATTTTTCTATATATTTATTTATATATGAAAATCTTTGTTTTTCCGCCGGTGTTATTGTATCCAAACTATCTAGTTTAGATTTCCCCTACAAATCTCCATCAAAAATATTTTGGTCAGACAACGAAATAAACAAACCCTATCTTTACCCAACATCGACAAAAGCATTTTGATGGACGACATTCTGGCCATCCATTGTATCTGGATTGCCGCTCTGTTTGTGCAGAATGAGAGTTTCTATATTACAAAATGGACAAATTTATGCAGGCCCAATCAAAAGTAATGTTTCGCCATTACTATAATTTCTGCGTTTTGTGCTGCTGTTTTCTCCGAAAATTAACTTCAACGAAAGCGGAAAACGATTCCTTTTATTATAATACGGTGTCCAATTTATTTCCGGACAAGCTTCTTAATGGAATGCCATATAAAAATGTATTTTGGCATAAGAAAGCAGTCTGGGAGCGAAATTCCATTTTCTTCTGTGATATGGAATTTATACAACTATTTGTGCCTTTTGTCAGACACTATAGTGTAAGACTTCATACAAAGCACCCCTAGAGACATATATTTAGTCTTGAAATTGTGCTTTATAGCTTCAGAGATAATTTGTTAATGCGGGTATAGAGATAAAACATCTTCTTCAGCCACATGGTTTATTGACGATCAAAAGTAAAAGTTCAAACTTTGTCGGAGTTGTAAAGGATGTTGAAGTATTGTATAGTCTTATATGAGATATCCCCGATAAAATTAATTTAGATTTATTCAAGCAACACCTGTTATTTGTACAATAGATAGATACTCGATTTACATCACACTAGGAATAGTTCGAAAAAGTAAGTATATTTTCAACAGATTCTTGGGCATCTTATCATTGAAAACAACGCATACATATAATGTGGATTGTTTTTTATTATTGCCTCGCAAAACAAATAAGATGTGCCATCGATGTCTTGAGGTGATAGTTATCCCATTTCGGATCCTTGAACGATGCACGTGCATAATTAGTATTTAAAGATTGCAATAACATACTACGGGCCAAAGGTGGCTTAGTTGTCAGGCTTCGCCTTCCCACTACCACTACTACTATTACTACTTCTACCACCCCTACCCGTACTTGCATAAAAGTCAAGCGGTATGTTGCGACAACAATTCTGCGAGGGGTTTTCGAGTTCTCTAGTCTCGTGATCACTTGTCGCTATTGTGGGGCTGGACATCTTTTAGGAGTGGGAGCGGTTCTCGGCCTTGCTTTGTCTGCGCGGCCAATCTTAAAATTGTAATGATATCAACACGCAATCTTGGCGTGTGACAAGACCAGTGCTGGGCGTTTACGCGTATACATTAATTGCCTACGTCTCGATGTATACAATGCGTATACAATGAATAGAATGTATACAATGATGAAGACAATGTATAGAATAGCATAAGTGAGGTTAGGTTTATTCGCGAACGTCAGAAAGTTGGTGAACAGTGAAACGGCCACTTTAAAAAAATAAGGTTGGACGCCCCAAGAACAAAGAAATCGATGAACTTGGGTTCATTTTGTTTGAAAATGGAAAGCCATATTCCGTAGAGTGTAGTGTCTGCAAAAAAAGTTGTCCAATACCGCTATACCTCGATTGAAATCACATAAGTATTTTGTTATATTTTACTTAAGAAATGTTCCTAATTTATTTAAAACTGTATCTTTGTATACATATGTAAATAAATATGTATTATATATACAGGGTGGCCCATCCATGTGTGACGGAATATTACTCACAAACAAATACATTTTGGGAAAATCTATTTATGGCATGTTAAACATGACATTTGAGGGCACATTTCTAAGATATTGGCAATTATACAGGGAGTCCCAATTTTGACATACATATCAAGGTTGTGATTTTTTAAATTGAATGCGTCAAATTTTATTGCATATGATATAACATAATATGGGGTTTTGGTAATTAGCTACTGAGGTGTAAGGTGTTTTGTCTAGAAAAACCGTCCACTCCGGCAATCCCTCAATCGGCCATTTTGAAATTTGAAGTGCTGAATAATATATCAAAAAAAAACGTATACTCCACAGTTCTCATCTGATTGATACTTTTTCGAATTTTCATTTTTGCTCATACCGGGTGGTCAAAAACGCAAAATGTACTTTTTCTCAAAAATTTCAAATGCATCACCCTATATATTTGTGCAAGTTCGATTCAAATTTTTCTAAGCTTTTTTTGGTACAAGGCTTGATTCAGATAAAATCACTAGATTTTGAGTTATTAAGGTTTCAATAGAACAACACACCAAAATTAAGGAAAAAAACCACATCATCCGCGGAGAGAAAAGACAAACAGTGGCCTCGTTCCATATTGCCACTAAAAGTACAGATCTAACGTAAAAACTAATAACAATTATAACAGTACAAATCAGCTTCAAGCGTAATAGAGAAAAACAACTATAACAACAACATAAACAAACAAATATCACTACTCAAGACCTAATCTACAAAAACTGCTCGAAGATATATCCACCATGTTGAAAATTCATATTTTCCGATGTAGATGGTGGATATCTATAAGCCTCTTGCTTAACGTAGCCCCATAGAAAGACGTCCATCGGTGTCATATCTGCTGATTTAGGAGGCCAAGATATAGGCCCATCACGACCGATCCAACGATTATTACTCTAGGTGTCCAAATAGTTACGCACACAATTATGATAATGCGTAGGTGTGCCGTCATTTTGGAAGTATATATGCATCCAAGTTTGCAGGTTGCAATCCTCCAAAAGCAAAAGCAAATGCTCGATCAAAAAATTCTGCCTACCTGTTAATCTATTGTCGAAAAAGAAATGCCCGATAACTTGTCTGCCAATAACTCCTCCCCAAACATTCAAGCTCCATTTATTTTGGAAATCTGTTTGCCTAACCTAGTAAGGGTTTTCCGTTGCATAATAGTGGTTGTTATGCCTGTTGACAACATTTATGCTGTTTAAGGTTGCCTCATCGCTAAAAAGAACCTTATCCAGGAAAGTAGTGACTTCACTCACTTTATTTAGAATTATTCTACTAAGCTCCATTCGAGCTGCGAAATCCTGAGGACGAAGGCCTTGATGCAAGCATAGGTGATATGAATGGTACCTATGCTTGTGAATAATCCTTTGGACAGAAGTTCTGCATATATCAGTCTCTGCTCCAATTTGCCGTGCACTTAAATGGGGATTTTCCTGCAACTTCAATAGAAACTCCAACTGATTTGCTTCATTGGTGACACTTGGATTATTTATACATTTTTTACTCCACTGCTCCACTTGATTCAAAACGTTCTCGTAATGTGGAAAATGTTTCCGGCCTTGGACGTCGCATATTAAGGTACCGTTGCTCATAAATGCGAAGTGCTAGGAAACTATTTCTTTGGGCTTCGCTCAAAACGGACACCATATTCACCATTTCTTCTTTAGAAAAATTCATTTTCAAACACGTTTTTATTATAATGCTCAAAGCCAATTTTGACAGTTTGTAACTAGTCAACAATTTATTCGTTTTCAAGAATGATACGATATTTTAGGGAATTAAGTCACTCCATAAAAGACATGCTAATAACAGAAAAAATAGACGTATATACAGGTGTATACAGGGTGATGCATTGGAAATTTTTTAGAAAAACTATAATTTGCGTTTTTGGCCACCCTGTATGAGCAAAAATTAAAATTAAAAAAATAACAAACAGGATAAAAGCTAAGATGTGTAAGTTTTTTTGGTACAGAACTCAGCACTCCAAATTTCAAAATAGCGGACTGAGGGGTTGCCGAAGTTTGGGATTTTTCTAGACAAAACACCTTATATCTCAGCAGCTAATTACCAAAACCCCATAGTATGTTATATCAATTGTCTTCTTTTTAATTGGTTCATCCAAATATGAAATAAAATTTGTGCATTCCATTTGAAAAATCACAGCTTTGATATGTAGGTCGAAATTGAGACATCCTGTATAATAGCGAATATTTCGTAAATGTGCCCTCAAATGTCATGTATGACATCCCATAAATAGATTTTCCCAAAACGTAATTTTTTATGAGTAATATTCCGTCCACACATGGATGGGTTATCCTGTATATATACATATATATATATACATAACCCTTTCTCATTATTTCTAAACTGCTTTCACAGTCAAACAAATAGTGCAATGTTGCAGAATTTGTAGCGATCTTGAACTTTCATTTCCACCTAAATCATTAGGATCGATCCTAAACAGATTCGACAGAAATGTGTATTTGGGCGTAGAAAACAAGGCATTGCAACAAGTTAGAGTCGTGTTCTGTGGCCTTCATCACAGTTGTGCCAGGCAACATGGTGTATGGTGCAGTCTTTCTACACAAGTGGTGCCTGCTTCTCCTCCTGTCTCTCTCTTCCTCGTACACGTGGAAATCTAAAAGGGAAAGGGACTTTCGCCAGCACTGTATGCAAGAAGTTGGACTATGATTTGCTATTGTATACATTGCATACATTGTATACCTAATCGAGACGTGTATATATATATATAAAAATCAGATTCCCAAAGCTGTAACTTTGCCGCGCGTGATGCTAGGCGAAATCTGGAAACACCGTCGTGTTTGTCGGCTTCCCCGCCACCGACCTCAACAAGAGATACCTATTGGCGATGCTCAGTACCGGCCTGACAGCCATGCGCAATGGAGCGCTTCATCGTCGTCACCTTAAGTGGGAAATTCGTGCAGTCATCCGATTTTTTGAACGCAAAATGGTTAGCACCCATAGAAATTCATCGCCAGTTGAGCGAAGTATATGGGAAACGTGTATAAGTATTCAACATGTCCTCAAATGGTGAAAAGAGTTCTTTGATGGCCGCATGGACATCCACGATGAACATCGAAGCGGGTGGCCGTCGAGGAAGTTATGGCGAAGATTGAGCAAATCTGGCTCGAAGGTCGGCAAATCACGATCCGGGAATAGGCGGTTTAAATTCCCGAGGCTTTTGAAAAAGGTGAGACGGGCAATCCAAAATCGTCATAGGGGAAAACACTCTAAAGCGTAAGACTTCCACAACAATGCGCATCCTCGTCTCTGAATCGAGCAACTTGGCTGGGAAGTCATTGCCCATGCCCCTTAAAGCGCTGAAATAGCGTTTCCGAAATTGAAGGAGCACCTAGGCGGTTAATGGTTCGAGACGGACGAGGAGTTGGAAGGAGTAGTTACCAAGTTTCCAAGCGGATCTCCTTGAGGCGGGAGTGGAAAAGTCTAAAAAATGCTTCGAAAGAATGGCAACTAACTATGTAGAAAAATAGCTTAAAGATCAATGTTTTCAATAGTATATTCGTTTTTCAAATAAAAAATTCCTTGTGCCTGAAAAAAATGTGGGAGCCTTATTTTTGAGGCAACCCTCGCAAATATGAAATATGTTGTACTTTGAAGAAGGCCACCATAGTGGCCAAAATGTCAGTAGAGTGATTTCTGAATTTGGTTTCATTTGGCCAGAAAAACATGTAGATATATCACCATGAAAATCACAGGATAACTTTCAGATGTTATATTAACCTAAACCACCTTTAATGCGACTTCGCTATTGCAGCGTCACCCTGCGCCTTAACTTCCACTCAACATTTCTTTAAAACTGCATTATTATAAATAATGACAGAAAGGATGATAGTAATATTATTTTGATGACAAATGTATATATGAAGCTACTTTCGAATTTACAGTTTGGAAATCAATACTGAAAGACTGACTGACATAACTATTACCGAGAGTTCCAAAGGTTCTTCGGATGGTTCCGATGGGCAATGATAGATAAATGTGCATTCAAAGCATTCAGCAGCCCATCATCTAATTTTGTTCAAGGTTCTACTCTAGACCATCAATTATAAGACCAAACTGCAAATCATGATAGTTACGTTAACGATATAACAAGCTCCTTCCTATCGCCACCTCTCTCAAACATGTCCCGTTTAATGACTGATAAATTACGTTGTGAAGCATCAGGGGAGCAACTTTACCCAATACCGAGCCCGGGCTCCATCAAACCCCAAAATGTTGTGCAAGAACGAGCAAATCAAAGCTCACAACCCTTCCTTACCCTCTACCACCTCCCCTTTCCTCTAGGAAACTATATCAGTCACACGGGACAGGGACCAAACGTTCTCATTTTACTGGGAATCCAATTTAAGTTAGTAAATTCGGATTAAATTATCCTGCTTCCATGTACGATGGTAACGAAATTATGGGTGACCGGCGAATGTTGTGTTGCTGCACTGGCGGATCCAAGGGGACAAGGACGTGAACTCAACCCTTCTAAAATGTGTATACCGGGCAATCAAACTTTGATGCAGAATGAATTTGGGTGCCTTAGATTAGTCTGATTGCTGTCATTGGAGCTGTCTGGTGACCCGTTTCACTAACACCTAAGAAGACCTATTTGATAACGACCTTTTTACATAGCTTCTTACGTCGATATATGTGTTGTCAAGTATTTGTACTTGTTACAAAGAATGGACTCTGCTGCTACTGAGGATTACATTACTGCTGTCTGCATGATCTTCCTGTTGATCCGATATTTTATAAAATCTAGAAATTTGGAATGGAAATCCTCTAGCATATTTGAAAAGTTTTTGGTCTCTAGATGAAAAAAGAACTACTTGATCTCTGAAAACAGGTTTATTATTCAATCTAATCTCCATTGATTCACACTTCTTCCAGCGATTTCCTATTTGGTTTATACCAGATCTTTTCTCAAGAATGTTTGAATCCAGCTTAACGAGAACACTACAATAATATTTAATAATATGTTATAATTTTACCAGCCTGAAGATGCCCTTCCGCTTTTGCATCCCATCAGTTTCATCAATCTTTTCAAGTGGTTTTGACAACTTTGCTTGCTCCGAAGCAGAATAACTGGTATATATTCAATTCTATCCGTTGCAATTTGATCCAGTTGTTGTCAGGGAAAGTTTTACATGAATTCGTTTTTGATCTAAAATTTGCGAATGCAGCACCCACGTTGGCTTTCTAGACCCTAATTTATTTTTCAAAATATGAAAAACAACTTTATTTAAGATGCCCACACACATAGTTATTCTTTTAAAACCCAAAACTATATCAGGGATATAATTAAACATATCTTCGTTTTTGGGAGTTGACTGCGTCCTCGTCATGGACATATTTTTTCCTGAAAGTCTCAATTAATTTGCAGATTGTGAGTAAAATAGTTGTCAACTGAACCAATATGCTCAAGCTGTCAATTGGAGATTATTATAAAGGTGGTTGTCTCTATTCATTCAGCTCCACTTCATGGGTTTGTTATTCGCTTTAAAATCGAAAAGGTATACAATTTCTATTACTATGTTGTATTACACACTAAAATTTAGCACAAAAAACCAAACCGTCCAAAACTTCAATGATGACAACTGTTACAGCCTACTGTGAAACTTGAATGTTCAAATAAGTATTTTTGTTTGTTCAAAATCCACGGTGAGATGATTCCTCAAAAGGCTTATAAAGGAGTGTTTATTAATGTGACAAAGGGATACCTCAGTTTGGAAAAAAGCTACCTTCTTCCTTGAGGAGATATTTGGCAACTAATGCCGTCATTCCCAACTGTCAATACTATCAAGTCTGAAGAGGACTTAAGTGAAGGAAATAATATTCAGCGCTTTAGATCAAATGCTTCTCTCCACGGCACTGTCTGAAAGAGGACGTCTGGATCGACCACAGAGATAAAGCGACTTCTGTGCCGTCATCGGGCTAGACTTTGGAGGGGCAAGCGGGATGCGGAACGTAAGCCGGCGTTGCGGCGCCTTCTGCAAACATTCTAAACTCACCAACTAGATTAAGCTGTTTACCTTAATCGCCCTTATCTTCAGACTGCCCGTTTTGATGTTTCATCAACAAGACTTCTGCTGGGTGATGACGTATTTGAACAAGAACAGAACGTTTTGGTGGCCTGTTTCGTGACGTTTATATGTGAATTCAAGCTGTTATTTTGAGAATGAGGAATTTGAATTTTAAAGTAGAATAAAATAAAAAAAAAGTAAACTGTATCAGAGAGGTTCATCAAGTCATTTCTGTTTTCGGGCATACATGCACCATCGTTGGCTGACTCAAAAAAGGCGGAACGTGAACGACCACTTTCCAATAACTTTATGGGCAAACTCACCATGTACAGTTGCCGATAACGGTGAATAAAGGCAGATTTGTTTATCCATCCAAAATGATTTATTGAGATGTTGAAGGTTGTACAGTTGTACAGAGTAATCTTATCTCTAACAATATGCCTATTTATAATAAGTCGGTATCTTGAAGAAATTTGTTATGGTGAGAAAGTACATAAGAACACTTACTCATCATTATCAGAAAGTATACACAGATATCATTGATATCATAATCAACAAGAAGTCATTAGAAAAGAAATTACCGAGAATATACAAGAATAATATGTTTACTGAATATATACGAGTATGATACCATAATTCCTCCCTTCCATGAAAAAGTTGGTCTCCAACTTTGTAAAGGTGAAGATATACAATCATTGTTCAATATTCTGAAGTGGAATTGAGGATTTATGGTTTACATTCATTTCCGTATCTGAAACATATGGATATTTTACATAGAACATGGTAAACATAGGAAGTAAAACGATAACAATTGTATAAATTATCGAGTAATAATAAGACATAAATTTGTCAACACCGACTAAAAAATTAAACACAATCATTACACAAGGTGCAAAATTCTTGGCACAGTAGTTCCTCAGCCGCATAAATCTATATGTAGCGGTCAATTTTATAATTATACCAAGAGATTTAAAATATTGATATTTCGGAAATTGTTTCAAAAAAAATTTAAAAAGTATAATACTAGCATCAAGTAAATACATAATCTACTGTGACTAACTATTGGTCCATGTACAGGCAATGCCTTCTATTGGGCCACGATAATGTTCGCGTATGCCAGTAAGAAATGAAACCGAAGCCATTTTTTTATAAAAACCTAGTTTAGAGTTTTGCACGATGACATCAGGATATTCTAATTTGGCATGTTTTCGTAGAACATGTAATTTTCTCAAAATGTCATTATACAGGTAATATACTTAATAAGAAGTTTGTTTTAGCAATTCGTTGATCAAAATAATATCACTTCTACGTTCGCTATAATTATGAATGAAAGTGTTTTTGACTACATCTCAAGTATTAGGGTTAGCCTGTAAAACCAATTCTTTTGCTCTACTTTCTAGTAGTGAGACAACGTAGATCAAAGCCTCTCGTTGGAAAGGGGATCGATCAAATACGATCAAAAATCGTTGGCAATTTTGAATATATTCAGATAGGCTGTTAGTTTGATGTGAAAAACTTGAAAATCTATTTTTTAATAAATCGAATTTAAAACGATAATCGTTCAAATTTAAAGCCATTCCAGATCCTGATGAAATAGGCGATCTGTCTCGAATTCCTGTAACTGAATTGGAGTTTGAAATTGGGGAATTTACCTGTGGTTCCCTTCTTATAGTAAAACGATTGTGTAAAGGCATTAAAATTAGTATCAAGAATACAGAATAAAAGTTTGTTATTAAAAATTGACTTTCGCTAGTAGCAACAATTTCTGCATGGGTCCTGCTGGGATACCGGTGATGGTCAATTCAGTGGACTCAACAGAAAATCTGCTGCAGTAACGCTATACTTGCATTGGACGTCGTCTTGCTCTTGTAATAGGCAGAGGCCGGATGAATTCTCGGAGATGGAGTGTTCACTGGTTCCTCTAGCCTTGTACTTTCGAGCGTTTTCGCGGCTAGGCACTTCAAAACTCGTCAGGTTCGTCGGATAACTCCTTCGGTATAATTAAAATCTTTCTGCTCGTTGAAATGGCAGCACTTCTCAAACTAAAGAACCTTGGGTCACCCAAATAGCTCAAACAATAATTGGAGTATTCACTTACCTCGGCCTACAGCTTCTGGATATTCAGATAGTCGACTGAGTAGTACTTCGTACCTACCCGACTAGACCAGATTCGAAACTTGAGAAAACAGCAAACCGATCTTCAACGGGAAAGCTATCCTGTTCACAGCGCTAATTAAATAAAATAGGCGACGAACCACTTCCAAATATTATTCAATGAGATGTTGAAGGTTATACAGCAAGGCAGCAGCGGTGGCCGCAGTAGTAGACTCTTCGGTCTCCTGATCAGTCGCCGTGCGCTGTGCGGGTTCGAGTCCCGTCCCAGGAGAAATTTTTCTCTTGGCTATGGATGTTGTGATTGTCCGTAGGTGGTAGACGGTCTCTGACTGTCGAACGTGGAGGTACCACCCGGCGGATCTCGTAGGCGGAGCCAGAATGTGTGCATGTTGCATGCACACGTGTTCCCTCGCCAGAGTCGGTGTGGCGTTCCCCCTTTCCCCTGTATCCCCCTATAGTCCCACGGTACCCAATGGGTGTTTAGGCCTTAGGCCTTCGTGATAGTTGGAGTATAAAAAAAAAGTATAGAGTAGTTTTGTCTCTAACAATATGCGTATTTATAATAAATGGGCATCTTGAAGGAATTTGTTATGATGGGAAAGTACACAAGAACATTTACGCATCAATATCAGTAAATATACACAGATATCATTGACGTCATAATTAACAAGAATTCATAAGAAAAGTAAGTACCGGGAATATACAGGAATAATATGTTTACTAAATATACGAGGGTGATACCATAATTTGAGTTACAGTCATCAGCGATGCGATAGGACATGTACTTGGGTTTTACCTGGACAGTTGTGAGGTAATTTTCATTTATTTCAATCCACTTCTTTTTCTTTCAGTGTTCAGCCCCAATCTAAGGCTTGTTAATAAAATTGCATACCTTAAAAAAACGTCGAAAAATGTAAAATGTTGGTAACATTTTTTTTATGAATGCTGAAATGGGCCAATCAAAACTTTAACTCTGTACTCAAATGCTAGACTTATTTTTAATAAGTCGTTGAAATGACTTCAAGATGCTATCTGTTTCGAACTTATCAACCGGAAAAGCCTAAACGAAATGGTGTTGGTGTCAACTGTTCGGCTTCTTTTAAAAGTGTCTTTCACATCCCGCCGTAGAAACAAACTAGTCCCAGACTTGAAATCGGCAATTCAAAGAACTGTACTGAAAACCCTTATAAGTGTCGTAGATATTGTGTTTTTGATGGCTTTTCGGTCTTCCAGACCACAGTGCAATGGTTTAAAAATTTGGTAGGCATTGGGAGTTAAATCTATCCAAAATTATGGAGTTTTGGTGGCAAGTAATGCCATTCAAACACTTTGGTTAATTGGCTTTGGGAATCGTGTAAGGTCTCATACCTATGGATTTCTTGCTATGGTGATATTCAGTGATCGGCATAAGTTATAAAAATTCAATTTTTGTACGTTTTATTACCACTTCCATGGATATTCCTGCTCGTCTTTCAAAAAGAACCTTGAAAATAAAACACGAATTCCATTTCTGAAATACCGAATAGGCACCGATCAACGCTATGCTATTTTTCTGGTATACTATCAGAGCGGAGCGGTTAAACTCTGGCATTTTTAACTCTCGGATCGGGGAGAAAGAAAAAGGTAGAGGTTATCCATTTTTGCGTCCGTATATAAGAATGTTCGAGGCTGTAGCGACATGGCACCGGCAGCTCCACATCGCCGAAGCTACCTTCGTCCGACACAAAAGAAGAAGACGAACAAAAACGTAATAGATGTCAGTGGTTGCTCTTGTACCAATAAGTGCAATACGGGGAAAAGGAATTTTGTAGCATCGATGCATGAACGGAGTTTTCGGTTGGCAGATTGGACTCAATCTTATCGAGGGGCACATCCTAGAGGTGACGCTGCTCAAATTAAATATGGCGGAGAGAAAGTGAATTTTTGTATTTTCAGCTACAGGTATATTGGGGGCTCAGGCGTCAGATACTTCGTTTGGACCATAATGTTCGCTTAGAAGTTATGTAGAGTTTCGTGTGGCTCGTTGAATTGTTGCGGCAAATTCACGTGAAGGTTTCTGCAATTTTTGTTTTGCGACACAGGGCTGTGAGCATCAACGAAGATATTTCAAAATTAAGATAGTATATTGCTATAAATATATGAAATTGGCTACCTCACGAGTTATGTATTCGAAACATGAGATACTATTCTCTATGCTAGACTGACATATCTACTACATTCGTATACGGAACCAATTTAACGGCGAATTTCGTATATTTTCAGCAACAAACTGATTTAGTTTTGAATTCTCCCGGTTGGTGCTCTCCACCCTTAGGCACGCTCGTGCCATATCGCAGGCAGTATTTATTTGATTGCGATTCGCTTTGAAGCACCGTGAATAAGGAGATTGAAGCTACATTTATCTTAAAACCACAAAGAAATGAGACAACTGGCAGTTCTAAGTGTTCTAACAACAAGGTAACTCGCTCACTAAGTTCAGCAGTTTACATAAAAGCGATTTATAATTTTTTTCTCAAAATTTCGCAGTTCCAGTCATCCTTATTTCTGAAAACAAGCTGAACATCCGTAGTTGTATAAAATATATTTCCTCAAGCAGGTCACATGACTGCCCGACTCTAAAATGCTATTCATTTTATTTTTGCCTGTATTCAATACAAAACATTTACATGAGAAGCCCTATGAAATTGTAATCACAATTTCTTTGGTCAAAACATTATGGAAACTTCTCACAAAAGACGCAAAAAAAAGTCATAAGCATATACTTATACGCCCACAATTTCTTTGAAATCTTTGACCATATAAATCACAGAAATAATATATCACGTGACGCAAAACTTTGTTTCTTTTTATGACCCATATAGTATTTATTATATGTATAAACCGAGTAGAATTCATTTCATTAAAATTTTAAAGTACTTTCCTGTCACATGTTGTTCGTAAACATTGTTTAAAGTCATCATCGTTCCTCAAACACACAACTTTATAACTTCTTTCGTCTGCAACACAAGGGGCAGTCTAGGTCTTTTACAGTGTCACTTTGGCGACCGTTGCATGATATAAACAAACATATGTGTCTCGGGACAGAAACATCTAGGAAAACTATATGAATAGAACCGTGAATTAATAATAGCATCTTGAAGATACCATAAACCAGCATGAAATATATAACCTCATTATTGCTATAAGATGTCAATTTCAGTTTTCCAATTCCGATTTGTAAGTAAAATGGATTAACCTACATACCACACGGCGCTTGATATTGATAATGATGCACTTTGTACCACAAAACACAGAACCTTTTCGGGCTGCCCCGTTGAACTTTTTTCCAAAGTCATCGTCGTGGAAAATTTGCTTATTATTATATTATTCAAGGACAACGTGTTTACTGAAATTTTCACCTTTTATTGAATGTTCCATAAGAAACGCATGCAAATTTTTTGATTTACACACTTCCTATTCCTAGTATTTCGAACGCTGTCCGCAAGGTGGTGACTCCTCACCAGTATTCTTGAAGGTTGAGACTTGAATTGTTTGGAAAAATGTACAGTGCTCAAACGAATATTCAGTCCATTCAAAATCGGACGCCCTGCTCTGTTTGTAGTCAGCGTGAATGGAGTTATAAGCATGTGCAAAATGGAGTAACGTGACGTCAAGGTATTCGGGATGATCGAGTGTAGACCTTTAGAGCGCGCTTAGCGATCCGATGAGAGAAACACTATGCATGCTTCTCACCGAATATATACTCAAGGCTTTAATTACAGACCGTTTATCCTTGAATTGCTTGTAGAGCATGATGACACTGCACCTAAAAATCACTACCTAAATATAAAAAGTGCACTAAGCGGAACGAATCCACTGCGTAGCGGCAGGCAGCCCTGAAAAGGACGGACGCTCGTGATCTACAGGACAAAAGGACCGGCGACAAATAGGTCGCTGTCAGTGATATCGTGCCAGATACATCACCGCTCACAGCGGGACGACTCGATTTTTTGTCGCTTTTGGTTTGCGTTTTAAAAATCTTTTTAGGTCACGTTTTAGAGCTGAGAGTCCAGCGGCTTAGGCAAATACGAGTACTATGAGAGCTGTCGCCCTTTTGCGCAAAAATATTCATAAAGAACTACATATGAAGTGCACGAGTATGTTCAAGCTTCAGATAAGATGGGTGACTGAAGGTACTGGGTAGTAGGAAGATGGATCATTTTTTAGACAGGGGGAAGCTTTTATAGCCTCTTTCAGAGCGCTCGGTCGCTCGCTACATGTCTCTCAACGGTTATGCTTGCAGCATTCCATCACGGTGGGTAGTGTCGCTTCAAGTATTCATATAAAAATGTTGTTAGAGTTTTCAGTGCTTCCAACGTCTTTAGCCTCAGAGCAGCTGCGAAAGGCGAGGCAAAAATTGACATCCCTCTATGTTTTCTGTGTTTTGAGTGAAACTACATATGTAGGGTTGAAGTTTAACTAACATTTCTGCCACTTTGGTGTTGTTTCATTTCATGGCCAGCAAGCATGAAGGATTATCACTATGGAAACCACAAGATAAGTTTTAAATATTATATTAACCAAAGCTGTGACTTTTGGCGAGACTTACTTTACTTCTGCCATGGAGGTTAGGCTTATCACAAATATAATAAAACTACTGGTCTATTTTTTTCTGGTGGAAAGTACATAGTATGCTTTAAATGAGTTTTCTTTTATCGTGGGAATTTCAAATAGATTTTTTACAGTGAACGAGCGAAAAAACAAGGATGAACTACCTCATCCCCATCCCGGAAGTAAACAGTCCATTTTTGCTATCAAAGATGTAATACTGCGTAGGTCGATAATACCCAGTTATTTTTTAACTGCTATATTTAAATGAATGTATAGACCAATTCACATTTTGAAATCTATGATGAATTACATTTAGCCGCAACAGTTTCATACGTATCAGTATGCTCCAATATGATCAACAAACAAAAGTTTTCATACTCGCTCAATTCACTGATAGGTTTTAAACATAATACGATACGTATAACAATATTTCTGTGAATCTTCGATGGAAACACAAACCTCCAAGACGTTTATTGCGGTACAACATTTGATGATTAGGAATCGGTCTGAAATCAGTTCAGTGAAATATTACTAACAGTAGTATATACATACATAAACATATCTTAAAACTGCGGAGAGACTCAGCTATTCAGCCATGCCGATGAAGTAGTAGATACGCCACGGAAGAAGAGAAGCCGGACAATAACGTTATTAGCTGGTCAGCTATTTTGACGCTCTCCGTAATGCAAGTATCCATATTATTTGGACAATGTTGATAAAAACATAATACAGGCAACATTACCGATCGGGAGATGGCGTTAAATGCTTGTTATTCAGCGCCAGCGGTTGACCATGAGAAAGTGGAATGTAGTTATTTGACCATCCAAACCAACAAGGGATCTCGTGAAATACTCGTAAATCATCTATTTATGAAAAACTGTCTTAAAACTTTACGACATGAAAACAAATCATTTTTAAATTTTGAGGCCTAAATTTTTTTTGACAGTGCGAATATTGCAATGTTTTTCACCCGTTCGTCTTTATATCATTATTCCTGCTTATTAAGACCAAGGCCCGGATATCAAGAAAAATGATATACGTCATTGTGCGGCTATCGGCGTCAATGTTCAACTGAAAGACAATCTTCCTCAGATTATTTATTTACTATGTTTAACCTTTTTCTTTGAAAATAATGGAACGAATCGGCAGCTATGAATTATTTTAACTAAAAACACGTTTTATCAATCTGCTACTGACCCACTGGTAATATCCCAGCTGTGTACAGGAAGTTCCATACTCTCCAGGTTTATGTGAGGTGGGATAAAGTGGTTCACTAGAAATTGAAATTATGAAAAGTTCCGAACGTCGAAAGCGAAATCGATTGCAGTTACAAATATATTTCATATCCTTGTAGATTGAAACAGTTTACACTTAAGAATTATGTTCTAAAGACTTTATACAGGGTGTTCCCTAATTGAATGTCAATATTTAAGGAGGCGATTTTTGTCTCCATTTTAAAAAGAAAACTTCATAGAACGTATGTCCTGAATGTCTTAACTTTTGAGATCTGTAATAGTCACTTTAGATATTTTAACAAAATCGGGAATACATGTACCTACTATGTATCAACAAGCATTTTCAGTGAACCACATTTTTTTTTAAATTCTCACAATAGCGTTCATACGTACTTATTGATGTCGATTCTAAGCAAATTTGATCGCTGTTTTTTTTTTCAATCAAGTTTTTCTCCATGATCATAACAATATCGTTAATATGACAATATAGCCATGCAGATAAATAGCTTTTATTTTTTTTGTCAAAGCGTCTGACTAAGAAAATACAAGAGATCAAATGTGTTAACAAATTAATACACATTATTTCTTATTTTAAGGAAAGTCAACGGCGTGACACCGACTTTCTATATTGAAAACTTTACCACTCTGTATCTCGAACTCAGGACATTTAGGACATCTCGCCCTTGTGTATTGATATTCAATCAGGAAACATCTTGTATAAGCCCATACGTACAAGACCTCTCTTTCATCTCTACACTTTCTACCAGAACGAGGAAAAATACGACCTGATATTTTATTTAAAAAGTTTCAAAACTAGTAAAAATGCAATTTTGAGAAGTTTAAAGTCCATTACATTAAATTGACCATTGTGCATGGATCTCGTAGACTTTTTCCGAGATTTCGTGAGGTTTATATAGTCGAACACTAAAAATTTAAATCGGGTATTCGACTGTCGTCACTATTACCGACTGATATTCGTATACATTCATAAATCTGAATTGAGCGGCCATATTCGTGGACTTTCGGAGCTGTAACGAAGTTTTCTGGAGCGCATTTAGGTTTGTTGTGAAAAGCTTACATACGGGATCGATGTTTTGAAAAGTACAAATGGCGGTTTCAACTTAAGACGAAGAATATCGCTGTATAACGATACCTAAGTTTCTCAACTGCAGTTCAAATTGCTGACTGATCAACTCTAACCTTCAACTTGATGGACAGTTATCCGAAAATGTTATATTCGTAGTTTTGATGGGTTTAGTTTAATTACATAATGGTGAGAGTGGTATCGTTGGAGAATACCACGCCTTCAGATGGCGATGAAACTCGCAAAGATGGTGAATAGAAACATTCTGCTATTTCGGATAGCAAGAAAAATGGATTGACACACTTTTATGGAACAACTTCACTGTGACCTTCAATACAACTTCTAAATGACGACGCCGCGTAAAACTAACGCCATACATAATATCGGAGAAGCAAAAATCGTGTTGATGGAGATTTGCAAATAAAATTAAGCACCTTTATAAACTTTGACCTTGAAATAACCTAGAACCTGACGTGATAGAGCTCAACCGACCTCGACATTGAGATCAGTGGGCTCAAAAGCCCTAAGGTATTCTTAAAACGGTCCAGTGATAGTTCATAGATCAAATGTTGACCTAGGTTTATTAAGAATGTGCGTAGGTTTTCGGTGTTGCCCTTTTCGTTTACAACTCCTACCGTTCCAATAAATTACACCCTGTTACGCATATGCATTTCCTCCTCCAAGAAATTTGCAAACCATATTAAAATTCCTCTGTTCTCGCGTATATTGCGGCACCTGGAACAGAATCATCCCTAGAGCAGCAGCGAATTCTTTCCCCCTATGCCACTTATCCCTCTAGATTATCAAAGGCTTACCTTTTTGCTCGTTAGCTAGCCGAGCTCGAATCCACATGTATAATTAGCAGAAAATAAGACAAAGGGTGTCATGTCTGACCGAGTAGCAACGAAAGGGCTTGAATATGCTATACGATAACGTTCGTCCTGTACGATAATTTTGCTTCCCTTCAACGCTGAGTGGTTTTGGAGAGGACATGCAATCTTGGGCGAGCACGGATAATATGTTATACTCTTTTTTTTGTACCCGTAATTGTTTTTAGACAATCAGGCAACTGCCAAGAAATAGGAAGATTTCGTATAAAGGAATCATACAATTCAAGCGATAGTAAATTTTTGGTGGTATCTTAAGACTTCTAGCTTCCTAATGATAAGTTCAAATTGGCGTCATGATAGAGTTGAAGCATTGAACACCATTTCTGATAAGCGCATTTAATCGCGAATCTCATAACCATTGATTTTATGTAAAAAAGTAGTAGAAGGTTTTGTTGGGAATTTGCCTTACAGTCAACAGAACACGAGAAATAGGGTAAAGGTGCATTTGATGATATTACTGCTTATAATAGCCAAACTAAGAATCTTAGAGTATGAAGCACCTTGAAAAGTGTATCAAAACAGTCGCCCAACGTACTCCGCAGACTACGTACGGTCTCCACATATTCTGCATACAACATTATTTCACGTGGAATCATTATCTATCTAATCATCAAATCATTATCTATGATCAAGGATACAATTTCTAAGTGAATCCATTTTTGCCTTTTCATAGAATATCTAAAAATATTGCATTTTCTATTCTTACGTGTCGTATTAAAAAATGTATTCACTCTAAAATGGTATTCATGATCATCGATAATGACCTGTGGAGTAATTCCCCATATGACAGCATGTTGTATGCTAATACGTGGACAATGTACGTAGAGTGCGGAATATGCCGCGCGACTGTTTTGATATGAATTTTGGACTTTTGCAAAATGACAAAGAACGTAACTCCCAACAAAGTTAGAACAACACAACCAAAAAATTTACTGCCATCGATTCAAAGGGTGCCACTACAAGAAAAGTAAGCTTCAGGCATAATACCGTAAGAGGAGTGTACTTTTCGCTCGACAGTAACAAAGCTTTTGGTTTGATTTCTGCCGTTGTACTTAAGAGATGTACAGCAAAGCTTGCTCCAGTTCTTTCGCGTCTCTTCCAGATATCTTACGAATTCGACAATTTCCGAGAAAACTGGAAAGTTACTCATGTCCAGCCCATTCCAAAAAAGGACGGCAAGTAAGTTGTCTCTGTACTGTCCACGCAACGCTGGCATCAGTTGGTGAAGGATTACATTCGGCGCAAGTTAAAAAAAAGTTAGCTACTAAAATGTATAACAAAAGATTCAGAGTGACAAGCGGATCTCCACCAAAGAGCTTGCAGCATGCCCACTATTCGCTCTCTATCAAACCCGTTAAGTTCCTGAAAATTTTCTCGTCTTCTCACTTTAGGCATAATGAACATGCAGTTTTTCCCAACGTATTGTGGGATGATTAAATTCCAATTATAGCTACAAAAGACAACTATCGCTTACTTACTTTTTTCACAAAAACCGTTTTATCGATATGGTTGAAAAGCTGATCGTTTCTTGCCTTAACCTAAGCAAACATATACCTAGAAAATCTTTGTAATAAATTTATTTTTACTGGATGCTCTTTCCTTTGTGTCACACACAGTATATATCGACGAAAGCAAGACCCCGCGAAAACTGTTATCGTCAAACGCTAGATTTTAGCAGACAGGTTGAGAACAACAAAAATTTTGCAACAGAATAGAACCATACAATTACAAATTTAGCCTGTAGGAGAATTATATCACATCTTTTCCACACCGGCTCTCCATCCAAGTACTTTCCGCAGCAGCAAAACCCCTCGAATAATCTTGTCGTTAACCGCCTCCACATCACTGTTAATTTTCCACCGTACCTAAATCGTCTCATTAATATTTGTTGCGGGTGATATAAACATACATTTATAACTCTTCCCCCTGATGCTCTTTATTTCCGCAAAATCCCCAGAAGCGCCAAGATTACAAGAGCTATATGTGTTTGTGAGATCAATTTTGATTGCTGGAATTAACTAGTATTAAGTACAGATCAAAGCCAGACTGAAAGAAACTGACGCCATCCTGAAGAGACATCCTATGGATATAAACATACGGGGTGGCCCAACGAAAAGGTCGCACCCCCATTTGTGAGTCTCCTGGTATATTTTGGGAAAAACGTCAATTTTGATTTCTAGCCGTACAATTTAGGGTGCTCCAAAAATAAGATATTGCATTACACTTTAGATTTTTTATTTTTTTTATTTTTAGATTTCCCATGAAGTTTTTATTAGCTTTTGTATAATAAAGTTTATACCCATCTTCAATCGTTGAGAAGCTATTTGAGTTTATAATAAAATGCGACCAACTTAATACTGACAATAATGTAATGCAAAGCAAAAAATTAGCCTAGTTAGTTGTTATAAGTACAATGACTTATTCAATTCAAGAAAGGGTAGAAATAACAAAACTGAATTACCAAAATGGGAGCATTGCAAGAGCTACTGCCCGGTTGTTTAATGCGTTACATACAGAAAAATTTCGAGAGATTGGATCTGTGTCAAATATTTGCCCTAATTGCCATGGAGAAAATCGATCAGTTAGAAAGGAAGCCGCAGAAATAGCAGTTTTGGGACTCGTAGCACTTGACAACACCCAAAGCACTCGTGGACTGGCTACTACAGGATTTACATCCACAACAGTACAAAGAATTTTAAAAGACAATACATTTTACTCGTACAAGACAAAACAGTTGCATGATCTTAATGAAGACGATTTTCATAGAAGGCTGGAGTTTTGTGAATTAATGTCGCAACCCTTAATCAACAACGCAAATCTTGATGTACTGTTTCTCGGATGAGTGTATCTTCTATTTACATGGTTCTGTAAATAGACATAATTGTCGATATCGAAGCGACTCGAATCCACATTTGTTTCGAGAGGTACACTCGCAATATCCTGAAAAAATAAATGTCCTATTCCTGAAAACTTGATGGACGAGACGCACTTGGACATGTTAGAAAATAGAGCCACGAATTACCGAAATAGTAGAAAATGTGGTTAATTATAATTAAAATTACATTCGTTTCTAAGGAGATGGTAACCTTCTTACTATGTGGCTCCAGTACTAATGGTACCATGTGCATAGTTTAACTAAATTCCACACTGCGCAAGCCGATCCCTAACGCACCTTCTGAGAATATCTCTAATACAGACTGTCGAGATGACAGCTGTGTTTTTGGCGCACTATATGTATATCGAAAGCGTAAACATAAGTTACACGCCAATAACAAGAAAGTTACTGCACGAGTACTTACAGTAACAGGCATACAAGTCATACGTTGAAGAGAAAATTCTCAAGACGCTGAGACAAAGCTAAAAAACGTATGTCTTTAGGGCGCATAAAGTCCAATTGCGTACAGCGTGATTCACAAGTCGTGACCAAAATTGAAACATCGTACATAGGACCGGAATTTATGGGGGGTCTTCTATATAACATTTTTCCTCTAGAACTTCATTAAAAAGAAGCTTAAGAATAAAAAACATTTTTTTAGTATCTCCTAAACCATCAACTGGAATAGACTAAAATTTATTATGTGGATTTATTTAATTATTGTCCACATTTGAAAGTCTTTACTCAAAATTAACCTGAATCAGTAGCGGTGATACAGGACATTAGTGGCATTATTTTTCCAAATAAAATTTTTCGAATTTTAGCTTTAATTGGCTACAAATACTCTTGTGCTTTTGCCTAGAGTGAATTGTTTTCGTAAAAATGAAAAAAAGCAAATTAGATAATCAAAGCTTTAGTTCAATAAATATTCAAAATGACCATTCTCACGGATACACGTACTGCACGTTTTCAATAAAGAAAAACGTATTTCCGCAAAATTTGTTGTGACTTGATTTTTATGAAACGCGGTATCTGTTCTTTCTTGTAACTGATCATAGTATTAATTTGTTCAGCATTCACTAGTTGTTTAAAAGCGCCCCAAAAAAATCTAGGGGGTTCAAATTAGGAAACCTCGCAGGCCAATGTACGGGTCCATTTCTGCCAATTCATCGCTGTCTAAAATGATTATTCAACCATACGGTTATGTTACGACGACTATGCTGTGGGGCACCGTCGTGCTGATACGCCATTCGTATTCTCGCTGCTAACGGAACATCTCTAACACATTTTCTATGATATTCTCTAGAAAAGCTAAGTATGAGTTTGAATTTAAACGTTGTGGCAATACGTGCATAAACAGTTGGCCATTGAAAATACCGCACCAGACATTTCTAAAAAATCTGAGTTGAAACGAGTGGATTCTTACAAAACGGGAATTTTCTAACGACCAAATATGTTCATTATGAGAATAAAATATTCCACTCTTCGTAAAAAGCGATTCGTCTGACCACAAAACCAAATCTAAAATCTGAACTTTGATTATTATACATTTGCAGTAACCACTCACAAAAATTTCGCCGTTGCAATTCGTTGCCGGGCTGCAGACATTGCACATTTTGCCGATGGTAAGGATGTAAAACTTCCCGATTTAAAATTCTCCACGCAAGACTTTGGGAACATGGTAACTGGGCTGCAATCCATCTTGTACTTGTACTAGGATTAAATTAATCACCTCCAGTTCCCCTTAAGTAGTATGCCGGACGGACACCATGGCCTCTAGCTCCGGGAAGTTTGGCAATTCCATATTGCCGAAGTCTTTGAAATGAACGCGTAAATACCTTTAGAGTAGGTTGGCGTCTGTTAGGAAATCTACGTTGATGCTCCCGAAAAGCCGCTAAAGCATTTCCATTACAGAACCCGTACACAAAAATAATATCGGCGTACTCATCATTGCTAAATTTCATTTCACGACTCTCAACAATGGGAAAAGAAACTTTTGACTTGACTTTAAAAAGAATGGTAGTAGTAACGATAACAACCGTATAATACATAACTTTGACAAACTATCTCCCAAAAAACGTAACATTGGTATCAATATCTCCTGTTTTATTTTGAAACCAATTATTGTATCTCGGCTCTTCATGAATGACCTTATTGGTTTTTTTTATTTTCTCGAAAACAGTGCACTCCAGGAAAAAACATAAGAGCAATTTGTAGAAAATTGAAGATAAAATTCGACAAATTGCGCTTTTCGACAAAAAAAACAGTGGCGTACTATTTCTATTTGGAACAATAAAGCCACTGATCCACTGTACTTCCGCAACTGCTGTACGTTCATTTTAAGTAAGGACTTTTGAAGGTGGACAATACTTAGGTAAATCCACATACCAAATTTTATTTCATTCGAGTTGACGGTTTTGAAAATATTAAATAAAATGTTTTTTATGTTAAAACTTCAACACCCTGTATCTTTTTAAGAAGCCCCCGTAAAAAATGTTACCTAGAAGACCCCCTCAAAATGCGGTCCGGTGTATGATGTTTCATTTTTGGTCATGACTTGTGATTCAACCTCTATGTATGTGTGAAGGGGATGAATGTATTGGAGTAGTTTCTGTATTATTACCTACATGAAGATTTTTAACATAACCTTGGTTCTAAGTATTCCCACAACTTTGTACTTACAATTTTTGTAAGTGTGAAAGTTTAACCATATTTCGAATAATGGCCTCGAATGAGTTACACCGCATCAGGGTATAATAGTAAAAAAGCCATTTCCTGTTTTACCTTAAACTTTATCGCAGCTTGTGTCCTAAACTTCCCGTTTTTTTCTGACTGCGCCTCCGGGGTAACGTCCTTCTTTCTTCGCCATACGACTAAAATGTACTATTATCATACAGCAAGCAAGACCGCTTGAAATTTACCATTCTACCATATTATTGACGATCACCCTGACTTGTTTAAAAAACCGTACCCAGTTGACTGCTCTTGGTGTACGAGTGCAAATTAAGCGCGATCTAGCATGGTCTAAATGAAGAGAAACATTATACATTGTCTAAGAAGTTATTAAATTCTGGCCGTTTGTTTCACTTAATCATTATTGAAGCAATTGAAACGTTGAATACAAAAACTGTATAGACAATATAAGTTCAAAGAACCACAACAGATGATAACACAATATTGTGATTTTAGCCCATATAATCAAAAGTGATTGGACACAAGGATACATCTGACATTTGACCATTTGTTATGAGGCCGCTTCACTAGAATGTCGTACAACGTTGATTCGCTATTAATAAGCTAAGTTAAATATACTGTCATTTTCTGCAACCTGACTATTATCTTCTTCTTCATATTATATATCGCTCAATTAAACAAAGATAAGGTCCATTTAAGAGTCACGCATCCACTTTAATCTACAGTTAAAATGTGAAATATATGTAATCAAACATAACGATAAAAGGGGAGAAAGGGTTTGGTCAGTAATTGATTATAACATGCACACATAATACATGAGCGTAGCAAGGAAAGGTCCAGTTTAAACATATTTCATTATATATAGAAAGTAGTTTTGAAGCGATGTTATCCCAATTACTCATCGATACATAAACCAGCCAAATGTATACGTAGCGCTTTCCACAAAGTTCCAACACAGTATTTTTTTACTATATTTTAGAATGAAAGTGTCAGTTGGAAATTCAAAGATAACCGCAGCGCGCCATTTTGAAATAATCTTTTGATTGATTTCGAAGATTCCTATGAATAATATACTCAGCGACATTAGAAGTGTTACACCCAGGCAAGATAACTTCTTCAACTTGTTTTTTGGCAACATACTGACTATGTTTAAAGCTTGCTGTGGCAACAATGTCAACGTTTTATCTTTGTTTTTGTTTACCTCTGTTAAAATGTTATCTCTTACTCGTAGTTCTTGTGAAGAAAGCAGTTTCTGAGAGCTGAGTAGTCGATATATTTTTAGTTATTGCTCTTTCGTTTACTAGTATTAAGCAAAACAAAATGCCTGGAGACGTCCAAATTATTACCATGTTAGCGACTTTCACAGGAGTAGAGGTGTTCGTTTGTCCTATCGAGAAATTGGTCGCCGCGTTAATTGTACTGCAATGACGGTAATGCGTGTGTGTCGTGTGTGGGTAGAAGAAAGTAAAGGAACACGAAAAAGGCCAACCGGTCCACCAAGGCATACCAGGGAGCGTCAAGATAGATGCTTCAGACACTAGCCCTACGAGACTATTTTGCTACTACGCATCAGAACGCTTACCAATGGTTTGGAGAAGAAGGCAGACCTGTTGCTATGCGTACACTCTATCGCTGCATTCGAGCCTTTAAACTATTTTCATACCATCCACGGTTAGTGATTCCTTTGGCTGTGGACCACTGTTGTCAACGTTGGAACTGGATCAGGAAACGGCAACATTGGGAGGCAGAATGGCATAATGTCATCTTAAGCGACGAATACCGATTCTGTCTAGGTACGCCCGATGGTCGTAGAAAGTTAAGATGCCGCCGTGGAGAACGGCGTGGTATTGGATTTGCTGTTGACAGGCTTTTACGCATGACTGTTAGAGTGATGGTTTGGGGGCTATTGCCTATGGTAGCCGATCACCCTTCACTTTATTCAAGCCAACTGCTGCGCGTTATGTTCAAGTTGCTTGGAATGAGATGCCACAACCAGATATCGATCATCTCATACTGTCGATGCCTAGACGTATACAGGAGTGTTTTCAGCTGCGGGGTCGCCCAAAAAATGCTTATTTTTTTTCTTATTAGTTGTCAATAAAATTTTGTGAGAATGTTATCGTTTCATTTTTGATGTAAGACTACCTCACTGTCAAAAAATCAAGGTGAAGATATTATTTTTTCTGAGTGCAACACTTGTAATATCACTGAGTATATATAGTAAATATATTGTTAAAGTATGAAATTACCATCTCTCAAAATGGTGGATTAACAGAGTGTCACAGTTTAGCATTTCTGTACATTGAGCATAACTTAACAACCAATTATGAAGACGCTATAATATGATATATCAATCTACTGCTTCTAAAAAGATCTATTGAAATACGTAACAAAATATGGAACACTCCGTTAGAAGTCTGTCAGTTTTTTAATTGAATATTCAACATTTTATTGCAAATCCTGATCGACCCTTCCAAAATATGAAGATTGATGTAACATACTGCAACGCTTTAATCGTTAGTTGTTGAGTTATGACCGATTCAATATGGCTACCTAAGAATGCGAGGTACTGTATATGGGAACATATCCACCGTAGAGGCTAGAGGCAAAAAAAGTTCTTACAAAAACGGCCAAGAGAAAAACCTGAAATATATTTTCAAGTCTCTGAAATGGCCACTAGGGGGCGTAACTGCAATCTTAAATCTAAAAAAAGAGATGTTTCTGCGAATTCCGCTATATTAACCTAACACAAAAATACCTGATTTTCAAAGTCGAGGATAATATGAACTTTTTTGTTTGACAATTTTTGTTGTATCTCTGAAAATAAAGTGGTAAGGGTATTTAAAGGTTTCCATAAAAAACACGCCATATCTCCGAAACGGCTCAGCCGATTTTAATAAACTTGAGCTGGTTGAAAACAGCTATTCTTGGGGTGCAGATTTTATAATATTTGAAGTTTTGTTAGTTTCACATGTTGGCGCTAGAGGGCTTTCTTCGAGATTCCGACATGTGACTGATTTTCTCAAAAAAATTAAATGCATTGGTGTGATTTCTTTTATGAAAAAGTATCTAAATGATGTCTAAGCAGGCTTGCGAAAACCGCATCTCAATATCTTGTTCCTAATCTAGAATTTAGGCAAAAGATTTTATACGGAAATCCCTTAAATTTTTATTTTTTTAACTAATATTTGTGGAACCACCCTTTTTGAAAATATTATAAAATATCGTTAAACGTTAAGGAAGTAATCGTAACAAAAGGCATATTTTGTTGTTTAAATGCATATTCACTATGGGTATATACGAAAAAGACATTTAATAGAAGCAGGCCATGGAAAAAAAAATACCTAACCAAAACATAAATAATCATGAAACTGTCAATTGTTGTCAATAGTTTTGCATCACTTTGAGCAATTTTTGTGCTTACCAAACGCATTTTACGAATGATGAAGCTGTTGATATGCTTGCAGTTTATTTTAAATGTCGCAGTATCAAAAACAGTTTACGCGACTCGATATCCAAATCGACGTCTTTGCGATGTGAGAGTTTTTCCCTGATTGGAAGGATACAAGAACATATTAACCGCGTACTGGGATACATTATACATTGAAGGAAATCAAAGGTAAGTTCTAATGACCATCAAAGTATAGGGATCTATTTAATTTTTTTTAATTACTGTTAGATTGCACCCAGCTCATGTCGGTTTGCATCAGGCCTTGAAAGAGGAAGACTTTGATCGGAGGTTGGACTATTATTGTCGTTGGATATTAGGCAAGATACGCGAAAATAGAGAATCTTTATTTCAAATTCTTTGGGACTATGAAGCCACCTTTAATAGTGATGGGAGAGTCAATCTGCACAATATGCACTAGTGGTCGACAGAAAATCCGCATTGCTTGCGGAAAGTTCAGGAAGAGCGTTGCAGTTTAAATGTGTCGTGTGGCACACTGGGAGGCAGAATTATTGGGACATATTTTTTCTAAAAATCCTTTAATTTTTTGGACCATCAATTACAGTTGTTGGTGGAAGGTGTGTCACTGAAAACATGGCAAAATTGGTTTTTGAGGAGACCTTTTTGAAAAGCACTGTATATTAGTATGCAAGAACTTCCAAGTTAGATGCGGCTTGTTGCTATGTCTTATGTTACTAACCCTCTATACAGATAAGTAGTACACCCATGTCTCGTGTAATATCGTAGGGAGTTTAACTCATGCAGCTATAATATATACCACATGTGGGATGCGGGACCTCGGTTGGCCGCGTGGGTCAGAGTGTCGTGCTACTGATCAGCCGGCCGGCCGGGCCGCGAGTTCGAATCTCGCCTTCGCCATGGATGTTGTGTGTTTTGTTTTAGACAGCAGCGGTGACCGCAGTAGTAGACTCTTCGGTCTCCTGATCAGCCGCCGTGCGCTGTGCGGGTTCGAGTCCCGTCCCAGGAGAAATGTTTCTCTTGGCCATGGATGTTGTGATTGTCCGTAGGTGGTAGATGGTCTCTGACTGTCGAACGCGGAGGTACCACCCGGCGGTTCTCGTAGGCAGAGCCAGAATGTGTGCATGTTGCATGCACACGTGTTCCCTCGCCATAGTCCGTGTGGCGTCCCCCCTTTCCCATGTATCCCCCATAGCCCCACGGTACCCAATGGGTGCTTAGGCCTTAGGCCTTCGTGGAAGCTGGAGTATAAAAAAAAAAAAAACATAATAAGAGAGAAACGTGACCATATTTTGTTAATCTAGAAAGGCTAGAATAAATATAATATCTTATCAATACGATACAGGACAGGATGAGATAAAGCTTTGAGAAGCATTCATTCATTTTGGTCGAATAGACTTGTTTGCGGTGTCTAGTAAAGACTTTATTAGCATACATCACTTTATTACTGAGTACTTGCTCCTATTCAATAACTGGCTTTCTGCACGCGCATTTTAGTTTTGACGTAAACATTTAAGTCATCCAACAACTACCTATATTTTGCTGAGGACAGGTCTCAAAACAGCTAAGCGGCGGAAGGTACTAATCTAGGATGTTCTGTTAATCGTTGAATATTGCAGATATAACAAAGCCAAATATGATAGCTTCCATATTTTTAATAAAAACTACTTGGTTAACTTATTTTGTTTTTACTAATGATAGAGAAGAACAGTTTACTGAAAACTAATATATATGTTCGTTAATCTTGGTGTGAACTAGGTCTAGGCGTGCTGAATTCGCTTGCAAATCGTCCCGGACTGCCAAAAGCTATTAGGCCATACCGCCTTAATTTGATCGTTAAGGTTTTCGGTTTCCCGCTTCGAATACATGTATATTTTATGTTTGATTAATGATAATCCTTTCAGACCTCCCATCAAACTTAACAAAAAAGGGATGTACAACATGGTTAACTCGAAAAAGGTAGATTTGCATAACTGAGTAAACACGGTACTCGAAATTAAAAACGGAGTACACCAGAAAGGTTTCCACGACTAAAACTTTGAGAAGTTTGTAATTACCTATTTGAATGTATTTACATTTCAGGCATTACTCATGTCATCCAACTTATCATGCAAGATACCTTGTTCAGGGTTATTCGGAAAAACGTGTCAATGTTTCTAGGACGTAAAATGGATAAAAAAGTATCGCGAAAAGTGCATATAAACATGCTTTCTATAATGCCCCCTTACTGAGATAATAGGGTGTTGACCTTTTAATTTTGATGATGAAAAAAATATACCTTTAGCGTAAATTAAAAGGTAGACTTAAATTGTGTACATGTATTGACATCATAGCGAATATTTACAAACATTTTCGTGCCTGCGGATCTACCAGTGAGGTAAAAGAGAAAAGAAAGGTATCTTCTGCACCGTTGACTTTTGGAACATCTATTGCATTTTTAAATACGGGATTCAACTTTACACGAATCGCCGTTTATAAATCTTGTTAGACTACTCCATTTGGAAAACCCTTAATTTGAATATACATGTAAGGTCGTTATATAAAACTACAACTCGTTCTATTTTGAAAATACGTCTCAGTGGGGTTTAACGATGAAAATTGCGTGTTAGGAGAGTTATACTAACAAGAGTTATTTGAACAATGATCATAATTTGTCCTTATTCAGCCTTATCTGTAGCGTAGACATTCATAACATCCTTTATCCTGGCGATGGAGTGCGTTAGAACCTATATTTATAGGAACTTTTTTGGATGTATTCTCGACTCTATCACCACACTGCATCTGTATGGTTCTTATGGAGATAGATAGATATATTTGTACTAGGACTTCAATCTAATTGCGTTAGGCAGTTTTAATATAAAATTTCTCAAGTGGTCGGGTGATAAAGATGTCACTCCACCATTTAGAAAAATGTTGTAGATCTTAATACGTAGAACAAACTACTCTAAAGACTGAAAATGTGAAAATACCTCACATGCTTAAACATGCGTGTTTAAATAGTTTTCCATCTTTGACCATTTCCATAATCATAGTCTCATTTTTTCTAATACACCCAGATATACAGTTCAAGAGATGTTTCATTTATCTTCTTCAAAATCATGACGAACACTTGAAAGATGCCCGTGTGTTTAATTAACTTTTGGCACTATATCTTTTCATGACATTCCCGAGAGAGCAAATTTGGTCACAAGTCCATATAGCGGACATGTGACAGATACTAGGTATTGCTTGTGGCCAACTCTAAATTCGATGACTCAAGAATCGGTGGTACCGGGAATCCCAAGTGCCCACTGAAAAATTATTTCTGACTAAAGCACGCGTCTTTGAACCAGATTTAATTGACCAATATAATATAGTTTGTCCAAAACACATCTAGAAAAACTATAGTGGAGGAATACATCCCTCATACAGTGAAAGTGCCTAGACCAGGGTCCGACGGCTGGTTTAACAAATCGTGTGACGCTGCTCGCCAGCAGAAGATCAAGGCACACAGAACCTTCTTTCAAAACCCCACTGTAGAGAACAGACAAGCCGACGTTGAGTCCAGAAACAAATATAAAGCAGCGGTTCGCAATGCCAAAAACCAGCATGATATAAAAGTTAGGCACAGGGTAATGTCGCAGCGCAATGGCAGTCGGTCTTTCTGGACGCTGGCCTAGCATATTGAAAAGAACTTCTCACACAGTAGCCTTCCAGCACTTACGTGTCAGGATGGAAATATTGTATTCAACTCAAAGGTCAAGGCGGAAGTGATGGCCAAGATCTTTGCTGCCAACTCCACCATGGACCCCCCCAATGCCCAAGTGCCGTCAATTCAAAGGGTTCCCTACACTATGCGGGAGGTAACATTCAGGCATAATACCGCAGTACTGTACTTTGACGCTGCGCTCACCCGGTTTCGATGGATGGTCGAGTTCTGCCAAAGAGCCATTCATTTCGGCTGGTCGGAGTTCTGATCACCGAGGACCTGATCTGGCACGAACACATCTCGTCAATAGCTGCAGCTGCTGGGAAAAGTAAGCTAAGAAGTACTTTTCTCCGCATGACCTACTCACTCTATATAAGGCCCAGATCAGGCCTAGCCTCGAGTATTGCTCGCACGTTTGGGGTGCTGCCGCCCCGACTACATTATCCATGCTCGATGCTATCCAGAGGAGGGCGGTCCGACTGATCGATGACTCTTCTCTAACAGACAGCCTCGGGACTCTTTCGCACCGGCGGGCTGACGGCGATCTAGCTCTTTTCTACCGTTACACCAACGGGCTTTGCTCCTCAGAGCTCTATTCCATGATGCCGTCGCGCGATGTGCCTGCCAGACAGACCCGCCTAACTTTGGCATCCCATCCTGACCGTGTCGAACTTAGTACATCCAGAACCGGCCGATACGACCGCTCCTTTGTCCCGAGGGTGCGAGATTGTGGAACAATCTATAAGAGGAAGCTTTTCCCAGTTCTATTAACCTTCAAAAATCGTATTAATAAAATTTCTTTGGGATCATCATAGCAGCCGCGGTGTTCCGGCATTTAGGCTTCTGCCTGCGCGGCTGCTTCGATATACAATAAGAAAAACATATAGTACTCGATCGCCGTTCCTATTCGCTTGCCGCTGTCTGCCCAGGCATTCATGACCCGCTTACTAATAGTATAGTGTGAACGTCGTTTGTTTTGGCGGGGAATAAATGAGCCTTGAATACACTTTACTCGTAGTACGGATGACACTTGGACTATAACAGTGTGCGAAGGCTTTTAGATGATGTCGCATTGCTATATCTACATCTTTAGCATAAATTACGGACACTCCTTATCTTTGTATCAAGCACTTCATGGGATATACGGTGTGTTGAAGAATATAGTTCTAAATTGAATTAGTGGCCGAGATGTGACGAAAATTCGGATACGTCAAGTAAAGCGGAGTGCGACAAATTAATTCGGAAATCGACGCGGATTTACAAATGTAAGGACTGGCTGAGTGTAGCTGGGGCTTAATTTGATCATGACAACTTTCGGTTCCCGTTTCGAATATTCCGAATATATGTGTATATTTCATGTTTGATTAATGAAACTCCTTTCACACGGAGTTCTCACCGAACTTCACTAAAAGGGTTGCTATAATTTGAATTACTTTGGACGGATGTAGGCTATATGTTTGCGTAAATGGATAAACATGCTGCTTCAGAGCTTTGGGGTCCAAGAGGTGGTTTCACAAACTCAGCGGTTATTTCAGTGTCGCCGGAATAATTTGGATATTATTGCTCTCATTTTAACATCTGAAAGTAAGAAAAGCTCATTAACAAGCTTATCGCGCATATAGCTATTATTGTACATATAGTATCACACGTCGTATAGTACTTCAAATTTTAGTACAAAGACTATAATTATCATACGTGAGGGTTGTCATAAAAAGGTTGCTGATGGTCGGTATCAGTAGGGCACAGAAAAATTTTCAAGCTCGAGGTATTGTCAAACTAGTGAGGACTATACTACCGTACTTGGGTAAAATTTTGAAATAAATATTATTACGACACAATAAAAGTGAATGAATATTGCGACGTTAGATGGCTTTATAGAGTCGTTTAAATGTAGTTTTGAATCATAACTGTTGTCGAGGCATAAAATAAATGACAGTCTTTAATTGTCGTAAATTAAAAAGCAGTAACATGTGATGTACTCCTTTGTACTATGAAAAAAAATTTTTTTTCTTGCCTTTTGCACCATTCGAGTAAACTCATAAGGATCATTCCATGCTGAAAAAGCTGTTTTCTTCCATTTCGATTTGATATCTTGATGCTGAATCCAATGTGGTAAAATAATTTGATCTGCCAAGTTTATCTAATATATTTGTGAAGTTTGGAATGGGATACCTATCATCTATGGTTTTTTCATTTTGTTTTCGGTAATATGCTATAATTATTCATTTTCGGTATCCAGAATTGTCCATTTTCTTAGCCGAAATAGGCGAGTTGGACGCTGATTTTGAACATCTAATGATACCTTGTTTTAACATTTTGTCGATTTGTGCGCTTACTTCAGGCTTACGAACTTCTGGGAATCTACTATACATGTTTTTATAATAGTATAATATAATAGGTGTCTCATCTGTAAGTGTAATTTGGTGCCTAACTTCATCAGTAAAGATACGTGGAAATTGCTCGCAACAAAAAATAACTCTATATTCATAGGTCAATCTTCTAATGGCTCTACTTTCCTCTTCATTAAAGTACATATTGGTTTGCTGTTACGATTGTTGTAGCAAAATAATTTTTTATATTTAAAAAAGCTTCAGGCGAACACAAATTGTTGCCAAAATCGATTTCTTTTAAAATTGCTAAAGAAACCGTATTGTTTACAATATTTTCGAATTCAGGTTCAATGACTATACGGTAATCGCAGGGTTGAAATCTTTTCTGTGGTTTGTTTCCTTCTTTCAAATAGATGGGAATCTGACATAATAGTGTAGATAAAGTTTTATTATGAATGTCTACTATAGCATGTACATCTTGTAAAAATCTGTACCAATGAGACCATGATATTTTGAATTAAAATCAAAAATACAAAATCAGTTTAAAAAAAACAAAAACAAAAACTGAAATAACCGCTACTTCATTGTGGCAACTTGGGTCATGGGAAGTTCGAAGATTGAAGGATTCTTTTTGAATGTAGTGTTGAAAATATGTGTATGCTAAATTTAGACAAATAAAACTCCTTGTACTTCTTGTATCTATCAAGAAACTTGCGTCTAGTTCTGGTATGTAGATAGGTCAATTATTGTGTAAATGGTTAAGACTTATTGTGTTTGATTCTTTGAAGGCTAAGCCTGATAAAAAAAAAATTCTGGAGTATCTTCTTGTTCAGTATCATCGAACTGATTGATTTGCAATACCTAATTCGTCGTAATAATTGGAATGTTCTGATTCAGTCAGAATATGGATTTTCATCAAAATTTTCTTCGTAATCTAGAAAATTAAGAATAATTATGATCATCAGAATTAGAATTATGTAATTTGTGTAATTTGTCGCCGATACAATTTCTTGGTCTTAGCTCTACAACGGATTGACGATTGTTGAAGGAGGTTGAACGAACAAGTTCGTGTATCTTCTCACGATGGCCGATTCATGGTTTGGGTGTCAAATGAGAAATTCGATTTTTGCGGGGTATTTGCTTTGCCTGGGTTCCGTCTCGAACCTTGAAGATATTCAAACAACAATTTTTAAGTGTATTTTTGAATGATAAGCAATAAAACAATAGATTCACATTCTACTTTTGCTTAGGGTATATACCACTAACCATATTTATTGCTAAAACTTACGTTCAGAACGGTTTTCGGGCTCTCTGGATTATAAAGTAAGTACCGTTTTGACATAAAAAAACAAGTAAATTTTGTCCAAAAATAATTTATTCACTTTTCTACGTAACTCCTATCACGATTGAGTCATTTCTTGGGACCAGCTTTTGTATGCCATCGTCAAAAAAGCTTGCCGCCTGAGTTGACAACCACTGCTTCACAGTCGTTTTCACTTCGTCATCATCGGAATGGCGCTGCCCCGCCAGATGCTTCTTCAAGTGCATAAACAAATGGTAGTTGCTCGGCACTAGATCGGGGCTGTAGGGAGGGTGGTCCAATTGTTCCCAGCCAAAAGAAGTGATAAGGTCTTGTGTTCGATTTGCTGTGTGTGGACGGGAATTATCGTGGAGCACAACGACACCTGCACTCAGCATGCCACGCCTTTTGTTTTGAATTGCGCGGCGCAGTTTTTGTAGTCTCACAGTACGCTGCTGCATTGATCGTGTCGCCGCGAGTCAAAAAATTGACCAGCAACACACCCTTTCTGTCCCAAAACACAGTGCACATGATTTTCTGAGCACAAATTGTTTGTTTGAATTTCACTGTCCTAGGGGATGCCGCCGTTCCCTTGATTGCTGCTTCGATTTCGGTGCAACGTAGGTTACCCATGATGTTTCATCGCCTATGACAATATGGCTTAGAAAATCATCACCCTCGTTACTGTATATAGTTCGAGAAAACTCAACGCACTGCCCAATCTTTTGGTTTTGTGCTCATCAGTCAACATTTTTGGCACCCAGCGTGAACACAATTTTCGATAATTCAAACGTTCGGACACAATTTCGTAAAGAACAGTTCTTGAGGCAGCAGGAAACTTTTCAGCTAAGGACGAATTCGTGAATCGTCTGTACTCTTTCACTTTACAGTCCACTTTTTGAATCAGGACATCGGTAATGACTGAAGGTCTCCCACTTCGTTCCTCATAATGAATGTTTGTGCGGCCATCTTTAAAGGCCCTAACACATTTCCGCACCATTCCATCAATCATAATGTTTTCACCATACACTTCACTGATTTGGTGATGAATGTCAACTGATTTGAAGCCTTGAGCACAGAGAAACCGTATTACAGGACGCACTTCGCAGTCGGCGGGATTCTCAATCGGTGGAGGCATTTTAAAATCACGCAAACAGATATAGACTCGATCGGATGGTTCCGTAATGGTGTCTGTGGTTTCCCAACAGATGTAGCTACACGACGCGCATGCGCTAAACGGCGACCGCAGCGCTGCGGCGGCGTAATTTAAAAATGGTACTTACTTTAAAGACACGCCTCGTACTTAACGAGAATCGATCTAGACCGTTACGATCCAAGAGTAACACCATAGCTGATAGCCTGGAAAGAAGAACTGCTGAAACCAGAGTTTTGGGCCCATCGCTTCTCTGTACGCTACCTGTCTAAGCCATGATACACCAGGCTGCTCATTCATTAAATACTTTCTCAGATATCCTAGTAATAAAGCATCTCTATGACTGAGTGAAACACACTTATGTAGAGGATGTAAACAGGAACATCCGATAATCAATACTGGAGGAACGCTGGCCTTCTATGGTTAGTGTAAAGAAAACTCTGCCGGGTTTTATCGCTACATATTTCAATATTTTGGAGTGGTTGACGATTCAGCACTGAAGGAGCCTTGGGAAGAACGTTCAAGTGGCCCAAATAAAGCCTAAGTACTGTGATCTTAGCTGAATGCTCTCCCTCCTATACAGAATACAGAAGTATATGTATCTTCCATGATGCCTGATTCATAGTTAGGATATAAAACGGAAAATTCCGGAGATGTTTGCCTAGACTGGGTTTCCCTTACAAACCTTGAAGATATTGATGATAACATTTTAGTAAGATAATATTACGGTATAATTTTTAGTAAAATTAATAAAACAATATGGCTTTGTTTAAGTTATACAGTGTCTCCCAGATTTGCTTCTTTATACCTATAGGGATCTCGGCTCCTGCTATACATACTGCAAAGGTTAAAGTTTTAGAGGAAACCTAGTGCATTCGATAGCCAGCTTGAGATTTACGATCGGTCAATTGGTTTTGGAAATATCGGCGAAAACACGAAAATGTTGAATTTTTTTTTTTGCCAGTAAATCCGAAAAGGTTGACAGCTGTCAAAATGTGACATTATTTGGACATCTTTTCAAGGCAAATAAGATAGCGTGTATGACTTGTCTCAATCGTCTTTTGTTTTTCCGAAACCTGCCTCAAATCTCATTTGGATTTAACAATTTTTGAAAAGAGCGTAAAATTTCCAGCCTAGTGATATCACAAGTGCATAAAAGATTTCAGTATCATCGAAATATCATCACACGCAATGTTATATATTAATTTTTTCTAAGCACGCCATGATTTATTTGTCAGAAAATAAAATTAATAAATAACGTATTTTTTCATCTAAGTAGGCTGTGACTTTGACGTTAAATAATTTAAAGTGTTCAAATTGTGTTTTAATAAGTAGTAGGTACATTTTCTCTCAATAAAATCGTAAATCTAACAAAAATATTAATAGGTCAATAAGCCATGAGCCTTCGACAACCTAGAAGAAGATACAATATTGAAAATGAAAATCGCAACAGAAACACTTTATAGACACACAACTATAGAACGAGAAATTGGTGTCAAAATCAACAGTACAGAGAGCGTTAAGTAAGAATAAGTACCATCAATACAAACCTACAATAGTCCAAGGACTTAAGGAAACTGATCTTCCAAGGCGATTGCGCTTCTGTGAGTGGCATACTAAGAAGTCTAATGAAAATCCCGATTCTGTATATCAAGTATTGTGATCCTATGAAAGTAGGTTTACGAGTTGTGGTGTTTTTAATAAGCACAATACTCATCATTGGGCTATGGAAAACCCTCACGAAGTGGCAGAGAGACGTCTACTGACCAGATTTAGAACTTATGTTTGGTGTGGGGTCATTAGTAATTGAATCTAACTTACGTTTTTTAATTGGACACCTATTTGAGGTATTAATCATTTCAAGACATCGACTTATAGGACCATTTTTGTTCTACAACAACCTAAACGGACAGAGGTGCCTAGAGCTTTTGCGAAACCAGGTTGTGTCGGCTTTATAAGCTAGTCTAATCGAAGATGAGTTTAGAAGAACCTGGTTTCAACAGGATGGATGTCCGGTTCACAACACCATTTATTCAGGAACTTCTTAAGAGAGCAGTCAGATGAATGAATAATTTCATTAAATGGTTCAATATCTTGGCCTCCTAGATCCTCTGATCTTTCACCATTGCATCTCTACCTCTGGAGTCACACAAAGAGTCTATGAATTTGATCTTGCCGCGACCAAAGAAATCCTGAGAAAGAATTTTGAGCACAGTTAGAAACATTAACAGAAATACAGTACCTAAGGTTTTTCGAAAAACAGTTACCAATTAACAAAAATGTCTGGATGCAAATGTACATTATTATGTAAATCTGTAAATTAATACCCACTTACACAATTAGATTTTACATTACATTACAATTTTGTAAAATGTTTGTTTGTTCACGTGTAAAATAAACTTACGACGATTTTTCTGACTTTTTTTTAACACATACTCATAGTTGGAAATTTGTCCAAAAACATTTGACTTGTTGAGGAGTCGATATTAACGTTAATATTCCATTGAAAATTCAAGGCGTTTATGTTTTTTATGCCTTACTCATTAATGTTATTTCCTTGTTCAATACCTGGTTAAACTCCGTTATAGTCAGTTCGTTGTAACTTGTAATTTTGTAGTGGTAGCTACAGTCTTCGAATCATGTTTTTTACAACTTTATTTCTAAATCCATTGATTTAAGATGCGTGACTTATGAGGTTACGTATGTACATGATGTCAAAAACCTACACAATTTCATAAAAAATGATATATTGTCTCTTTTTAAGATGCAAAATCCGGGTACCCATCAACCACTTAATTTTTTGGGTGACAAATATTTAACCCCTATTTTAATTAGCTTAGTGCGGGTTGGAAGGCATCAGGCAGGCAACAAATTCGCGGTGTTGAAACCACATCGAAAATTACGTGACAAATTGCTCAATTACTATTGCCCTCCCTCAGCACACAATGCTCACCGTTCAGATTGTCAATTATAGCTTTATACATCATTTGTGATAAACCGCCGAAAGCGACTGATGAGCGGTTTTCAACCAACTGGTCGGGACAGCCACGTTAAATTACGGAGACCTGTCAGTCGCTGACAAGTGAGGGGCGACTTTCTGGTACATAATCTGTTAGCATTCTCATCATTTTCCATTGTGAAACATACCGTTTCACACGTCTGTGTGGTATATATTCTAGAAAGGATCTGATTACGACTTAAATCTCTTTACACTCTCTACTTCAAATCCATTTTAAAACCACCAACATAAAGATAAGCCCCCACTTGTTAGTCTGGCTGCTAAATACAACTGTTCTTGATTGTTCGCAATTGTAGCAGTTTTGTCTAAAATTTACCAGAAAAGCATAGAAGACAATCAGCATGAAATCATATGATATATTTCAGATGTTACATTAGAATGTTGCTCTAGTGTGTAAAATATTTAAATGCAAGAAATTCTAAGACGCGACAAACCTGAAATTTGAGTTATTCTTAGGGCCAAAAGCCTGGCAGGGTTATTACACAAGAAACCTATGTAATGTCAATAACCTCATGAAGTATCTACATGATTGTAATTTACTAAACTAAATTGTAGACATTCAAATCCTGCCGCTAATAGCCATTTGGCTGATGCGGTTCTCTTTAATAAAAAAAAAGAAACCTATATAATGTCAAAAAACCGATAAAATGCCACCTTGCTACAAATGAGAAGCGAACGACAGCTGGTTCCAAGTGGATGCCTTGTACGAGAACCTACATAATGCCATAACAACCTACATAATGTAAAAAATGACTTAGTGCTACTTTTCAAGTTATGTAAAATTCAATATAAATAGAGACGATGATTGAAAAGCTCCATACACGTTTCCTCCCGTTCTAGCGAGAAACTTGCTAAGTTACTAACTATTCCATCAGTATTGCAGACAAACTTGCATGAAAAATCCAACTGTTTTATTTTCATGCAAGATCCGGCAGTTGCAAGAAATTGACATGAGTAATCAGCTGTTTTGTTAGTGCGCATGCATCTGATCAGCATTATTCGTGCTTTTGTCGACTGTAAGCTGAGTATAAGTCACTTTTAATACGACACAACTATCATAAGCATAGTAAATGGCAATTGATATGTACTGCACCAATTTCTGTGGAAAACTATTTATGCAACAACAAATAATAAGAAAACGTTTTTTTTCGGCTCAATCAAAAGTGTTGGCACGAAAGAAAAATATAAAATAAGACCACACAGAAAAAGATCCGACTAATAGCAAAAAAGTTCTGGGCGAAAACCAAGTCAAAATGCAGGTTTTGGCACGCAAAGATAATTCCACGCAACTACTTGAAATTCTTCAAACCAGGATTCATACTTCTAAATAACAACAACAAAATTGGATTCTATTGGTCAAGTAGTTTTTTGAGAATTTCTAATTGCTTATCCCAAAACACCTACTTTCCGGTCATCACTACTAGTTATTGAGCAATATACGAGGTTCGTTTAAAGTGCAGTTTATAGCAAGATTTCTTCATTCTCTTATGTATACATATTTAGGGATGAAGTTTTTACACTGCCACAGATGAGCCTTCAAGTTTATGAAAAAGAACTATTTCATACTGAAATTCACTAAACGGTTTATAAAGTTAGCATGCAGAATGAAGACACAATTATGTTTCAAACTGTCTTAGGGCCGACATTAATATTATGGACCAATGGGAAAATACCTTATCGAAATGCAGTTTGACAGAAGCTGTCAAAGGTCTCCGAATATTAGTGATTTCTATTGAAATATTGAGTAAAATCGTGAAAATTCGACTGTATTATAAACAAGACCACTTTTTGATTCCAACATGATGCTTTTGTACAGAAAAAACAGGACAATTTTCATGTATTTTGATATATGTTATAGGTTTACATTTAATAATCCGTTATCTCCTTCAGCGAATGGGAATGCGGCAAATAATAGGTCGATTTTCTAGCTGTTAAATTTGGCAGCAGATTTGGACGTTTGTTAATGCTTGGTACTCTCGAATTTACCAACTTCAATATACTGAAAGTTATCATTATATACCTGTTGAATAGTGTCATTGTCATTGAATAGCATGGAATTAAACCTACAGAGTATATGTTTTGTGACTGGTAGCAGTAGTTGACACATCCCACACATGTGTCACTCCTTGAAATGCAATAATCAGCTGTATTCAAATAATGTCTAATATAAATATAACCTAGAATGTGTACTCGTGAAAAAAGAAAAATATGCCAAATTTGTAGTTTTTTTTTGCAGGTTTTAGGTTTGCTGGTAGCTTTAAGGCATATATTTGAGAATTTCTTAATCACTGTGGATATAGTATGGATGTTTGTTCAGTTCCTGAACAACGAAAAATATTCAACTTTATGGATGCATGGATATCAAAAAACCTGAATGGTTTTGTGGGAATATCAATCTAAGGTGCCATAATGGTTCTGATGAACGGCAAGTAAATGAATGAATGTTTGGAAACGAGCATTATCTTTTGGTAGAGCCTGTCATCAAGTAGGTGCTTAATGGCTATCTGCAAGAGGTGTATAGGAAAAAACACCCAGTATCGCATGTCAATTGAAGAAAATAATATAAACATGAATAAAAAATCAACAATAGTAATTAAAACATGAATTTAACTCAAAAATCAAACATTTCTTAAAATTTTGACCGAATTATATGTAATTTCTTAATATTCGATAAGCTGGTGATGATTCAGTGACAAGTTGTCACCTCATGCTTTGACAGTATTTTGTTTTCAACATTTCATAGCTATTGGTTGCTAAAATTTGTTGATTGGAACTTGAAGCTTCATTCGCTATATCTGACGGTCTGTTACCCTATAGGTTCAGAATAACGGACTGTTGTTGGTGAAATTGGCGCTTAGACTAGTTAATATGTAGCATGTGCTGCACGGATGGATTATTGATGGCTGCATGACTTTATTAAATAAGTAGGTCATTTAATCCAGTTTCTTTTCGAAGATATATAATTGGGACGGGATTCGAACCCGCACAGCGCACGGCGACTGATCAGGAGACTGAAGAGTCTACTACTGCGGCCACCGCTGCTGCCTTGTAAGGTATAGTGGTATAAAGATCCAGTAAACCAAGAGACGCCGTGGTGTAGTGTAACGGATAGAGGATTGCAGAACCGCAGGATGCAGGTTCGAATCCACAAAGCTTCCTTTTCTACTTATTTTTTAAATTCGGTAAAATGAATGCTTTTTCACATTATGTTTACATATACAATGAAAGTTTGCAAATAAGTACTCGACGATATGAAGTATGATTCTTCATATTTTTTTACACTTCTTTGATAAAATTTCAAAAACACTATGTGGGATCATATTAGATAATTTTTGAAAAAATTTATCTTAGATGTGTAAATTATTAACAAAAAATAATGAAAAATTTCGTTTGTTATAATATGCTCAAGTTTTTGATACGCGGTCAAAGTAGGTTCCTCTTGGAGACGCAGAGGAAGCTCATAAAATTAAGTGGTCTAACTCAGTGTTTATATTTATCAAGCTACTGTTGAGCATAGATGCTTATTTCATCAACAGCGTAGACATTTTTTGCATATGTTGTATTCTTATATTATGTCAGCATTAAGCAGAGTGATACCATTTCAATAATATTTTGTGAGGCTTTAACATTTGGACTGAAATAGACTTTGATTAAAATTATTAGGAACATTCTTTTTAATAAGAAATCATACACATATCGTTTCTCGATATGTATGTGGAAAGTGGTTATTTTAACAAAGGAAATGCTAATTTCGATCAACATTAGCTTTCGTTTGAGGAAAACGTAGAATCTGTCTACCGCCAAAAGTCTTGGAAAAAAACTGTACGGTATTAAGCTCAGCATGGATACAGCAGTTTCTAAACATTTTTCTGTAAGTCTGGCAACACTGCGTTGATGTTTGCAAGCCATCTATGAGTCAATCGCCAAATTAAGGGCGCTTGTTTGGCAGATACCGATCCATCTGCCACCAAACCAATAGTGGTTGATCATTGTCTTGGTATAACTACTCTTTGGACCCTACTATAAAAATATTATTCATCTGATAACGCAGCGACATTTTCCAAACAGCTACCGCATAACCAATGTCCTCCTTTTTATTTTAAATTACCACTACATAAAAAGGCTCACGGAGGCGATCAAAATAAGCGAAAAAATATGCTGGTCGATTTTCAAACAGGCCCAAGAGTCCCGAGTGCATAATGTGGGATATCCGTGGTCGTGACAGACGTTTATGGGGGTACAATCTGATGAATAGGGAATGATCAAAAATATAAAAATGTCGCTGTTTTTACAGTAGTCTATAGAAGGAAATGGGTTTTTCAAGCAGAGAGACAGTGCAGTTTTGTAATGCTATCGCACGTTTAAAATAAACACAAAGTGGATAGGATAGTTTTTTGAGACATATAACTTCGAATTTCAACAGAACAAAGACATTGTTTGAAAGGCGTTAATTAATGTATATTGATTAGAAAGTCAGTACTAATTTAGGCGCCTCAGGTACGTTGATGAAAGCACAATTTTTAAGACTAGTTGCCCAGCATCTTTTGGGAGCATTTAAGTGCAAACACAAGACAAATATTGGCTTCTAAAACTTCCACTCTATTTGGATTTTGGGCGCAGACCAGCGATTAGACAGACCTTTACGAAAAAAATCCATATGTATGTCACATCAGGATTTTGGAGGCTCATAGCCTCAGACCAACTACGGTACATTATGTGAGCGCCTCCATAATTAAATCGGTGGTGTCGTGCATTATGTAGCACGTGACCTCGTCTGGCTCACGTGAACGTTCATTCATTTGGGAAAACAAGAAGTCGCTTATCATGAATTTGTAGCGATCTGTATTGAAGTCACTTCAAAAACTTCGTTGGTCACACAATTTCAGTTTTTAAAAACCAATAAAAAAGGCGTCAGGCAAGTTGACTTTGCACTTCCCACTCAATGACGTTATCAACTCACACAATGAGTTATTGTTAATGTAACACCTGGAAGTTATTCTGTGGTTTACCTATCGATAATCCCTCGCGATTGTCTGGCCAATAAAACCACAACAGATCTTTACTTTAAACATTTCAGATCTTCTTCAATTCAATGACAATATATTTATTCTATATGTCTTGATCTATTGTTTAGACAATGAACGTCTGTTACGTGATATTAGGTATATGAAGAAGAGTTAATGTATTAACTCACGTATAGACATCTACTCAAAAAAGCGTTTTCAGCAAAAAAGCATTTAGGAAAATATAATTTAAGTTAGATTTGAAATTACTTACTTCAATTTATATTCGAAATAAACCGTTTTCTGTGGAGTTATTTTTCAGATTTGTAAGAAATTGATTTACTTCGGTAACGTAAGATTCATAAACACATATGATACGGAGCAGCGGACGCGTACCGGCATTTGATTGGCTATACTTTGAATTATATATTCATTTTGGTAGTAGGCGTTTGGAACAAAGTTTTTTCATTGTGCAACTGTTCGTAAAATTCAGACAAAATTCGTATACTCACTGTTTCCGGGCTGACTAGGCAATCCTTACCTGGAATAGAAAGGACATTATTAAAATATTTTGCCCCCAAAAGTATAAATAAATTTTATGATAATAGAAAAGTTTCCAAAAACTAATAATTGGGGTACAACGAGTTTTCTAGCTTTATAGTTATCACACTTGTGGGGAAAACCCACACGGATTTTTATACAAGGTACGTTGTCACTAAATCCTAACATGTTTTACTGGACTGAACTGTGTAAGCTAATGACATAGCGTGCGGGAAGGATTAATCTTCTAAAGCTTGGATAAAAATGGTATGTTCTATGTCCATATCCAAACAGGTTTATCAAAAGCTCATATGCATAAAAAATGCACGAAGTACTACTCGTATCTAATGATCTAGCTCGGTGACTTAAGTTCATTTATTATATCCAAAGGTATGAGATATTGTTTTCCTTGATGTAAACACAATATCTCAAGTCTTGTACGAAGCAAAAAAAAAAACATTCACAAAGATTTTTCGGCAAAGCGAGAGTATTGAAAGCAAAAGTACCCCAACGTCAAAACTGCATTTTTATAATACGCTTCTTGTCGAGCCTGAAGGGTCCAATTCCGTAATTCAGACTGAGTTTATCAGTACAGGGAAATTGATTGAGTTCTCTAGTGATACAATTGCAAACTACTGAATAATCTATTACTATAATCCATCAATCGTTACATAAATTGGATATCGATTAACCCCTTTGCGATATGTCCCATTAATTTACTGTAGCATCCCATTAATTGTGTCGGTAGCGTACTTAGCTCCATAAAAAGGATACAGGATTGTTAGCATACAATTCTCTGCCAGTTCTACAAACTTTCCATCGTGAAGCACCCAAGAAGGCAAAACGAAAATAATAATAATAATAATTTTTTATTTCAAAATAACAGTACATGATTACTGTGTATTACACACTGTTAGGTGAAATATACGTCACAGCGTCATCGACACAACAAAAACAAGGAGGCAAACATATAACATAATAGAGATTTTACATTTCAAAATATTCTTGAAGGTCATATGGTTCTAAGTGCACTAACAATTGATATATACTCTTTTCATATTCTTTGATATCCGCTAACCTTTGAATTTCTTGTGGTAACTTGACCAGAGACCTGTACAATAGTGTCATCAGCGTATTGGATCGTGCATACATTATTTGGGCTTGTAATACTAGCACACAGATCGTACACAAAAATCAAAAACAGGAGAGGTCCTAAGACGCTACGTTGTGGAAGACCTCTTTCTACCGTTAACTGTGATAAGACGGTTGATATTTCATTCTTTGTAATGAAAACTCTTTTCTTACGTCAGATAAGACTTAATCCAGATGCAAGCACTTCCCCTTATCCCGTAGGCCTCGAGTTTATTCAATAGAAGAGAATGATCCACACAATCATAAGCTTTGGAGAGATCAAAAAATAGACCCAGTGATATCATATTATTTTCAAGGCAATTCTATGATGTGGCTGAAAGAATACATCGCCGTGTTGATGGATTTCCCTTTTACAAACCCATGTTGTGACTCTGCAATTAAGTTATTACAAATCATATGATGCATAATTCTTGAATACATCACTAACTCAAAAAGCATTGCAAAACAAGAAAGTAAGCTTATTGGCCTAAAATTTAACAAGGCACTAGGATCTCCTTTTTATATATAGGTAGAGTTTTAATTTAAGTTTTTCAGGGAAAATACCGTACCTAAGTGAGTTGTTTATTATGTGAGGGGAAGGTTCCAGAATCACTTCTAAGCAATATTTTAATATACTAGCTGGAATGCCATCATCACCACTACTCATCTTATTTTTAAGTCTTTTGCCCAGTTCTGCTAGTTCTAGAGCACTAACATATTCTAACGGCGAACACTCTTGCACACGGTCTAAAAAGTCAGAAGGGTTATGTATTGGGCCTGTGGTAATATTTTAATTACTTCATTAATACAGTATTCATTGAAAGCATTTGCTATAACTTAAATAAAAAAATTTCACGACTGTTATAAAGATATGCTATACTTCTATATATATAATATACTTCGAAGTTGAGTCATTTATTTTAACAGTGAGTAGATCTGATCAAAAGAAATGTTTTTTTCCTTTACCATTTTTCTGGTAAAATTAAAGTAACAAAGTTATAGCCCTTTGGAAGTTTGAGTACCGCCCTGTCTCAATAATAATATTATGTTCTCGTGTTTGGTGACAACGGATATAATTCGCCTTATCGGTTCATCGCATCGGAAACAAAAAAGCGAAAGAATTTGGAACGACGTTTTTACAATTATTTCATTCAGCTGTATACAGTCAGTGTCAGTCGGTAGTGGATAGTGGTGTCTGTTGCGTGGCTCAAACGAAATAAAAAATGGCACGTGTTTATGCGGATCGGTTTCCCAATCGAGTGCAACCAACCCCTCGTGCCTTTGTTAATGTAGTACAACGGGTTCGTGAATCATTTGACTTAAGACCTCACATATGGACGGCATGCCGGTGCTCCAAGACCTCACGATCAAATACAGGTCCGCACTGAAATACTTGTCGGGAGGATACTTTATAAAACAAGGTAAATTTTTTTTTTAATTTTTCTTTTATTTTTACACACATATTTTGGTTTATCTTCCTTGTACAGTCATTATCTGAAAATTAATGACTCAACTTCAAAGTCACCCTGTGTATATGTGTGAAAAATTAAAGCTTTCACCTTTCGTTGAGTACTTCGACAAAATTTAAGCAAGGAGGACTCTTTATACTTTTTTATTCTCTCTAGCTTTCAATGGTCTTTGCCATCATCATCAGGAGCTGCAACGTAAACAACAATTAGCAACATCCTCACATACTACCGTAAGTTAATTTAAATTCATTTTACACTATTGTTGCTACTGTTATCAATGTAATTGCAGCTCCTGATGATGATGGCAACGACCACTGAAAACTAGAGAGAATAAATAAGTATCAAGAGTCCTCGTTGCTTGAATTTTGTCGGAGTACCCAACAAAAGGCGAAAGCTTTAATTTTTCACCTAACTGGTCTCGACGACAATGACCACGTCTCAAGTTATATATATATGTATATATATTTATATACTAAGTGACATATAAATCCGAACACCCAGTTTAAATGGTTTTATATTAATAAAAGTTGGTGAATGTATTTATCTTACTGTAAATAACAAGTGAAAAAATTTTCAGCCTTATCAGTTGGACATTCCGGTTTTTATACTGCTTTTTTTTAATTCACTAACGCTCTAAAAAAGAAAATTTCAGCCGCAGTAAAGAATCAACGTTGGCGGATTTTGGTTCTTGACATCCTTTACGATCGGTTACGATGCCTAGAGTACGGAGACCTGTACGATTTCGTCAACTTAGTGAGTTTGATAGGGGCCGTATACTATAGTGGGACTTCGGGAAGCTGGACTTTCTTTTCGGGCAATTGCAGTTAGAGTGCAAAGAAGTGTAGACACTGTGGTTAGGTGTTGTCAGGAATGGCTTCGAGAAGGCCGTACGCAAAGAGCAAGGGGCACTGGACGCCGCCATAGAACAACAGACCGTGAAGATCGCCGCCTAAGATTATTGGCCTTAAGGGACCGTTTCTCCACTACCAGGTCCATTACAAATGAATGGTTTGCAGAACACGGAAGACCTATTGGCATGCGAAGTGTTTACCGACGAATGAGAAGTTTTGGCTTGTTTTCATACCGGCCATACTGGGTCCTCCCTTCAACTCGAGAACACCGACGTAATCGCCTTGAGTGGTGCAGACAACGGTCACTCTGGGATCAGGAATGGAACAGTATTGTCTTTAGTGACGAGTCTCGATTTTGTTTAGGCATGCACGATGGTCGTGCCAGGGTTAGAAGGCGACGTGATGAAAGGAGGAATCCACAGTTTTTTGTTGAAAGACATGTTCATCACACTGTTGGAGTTATGGTTTGGGATGCTATAGCTTATGGTTTCAGGTCACCTTTAATCCTCATCAGAGGTAACATGAACGCGCAGCGTTATATCCACGAAGTTCTAGAACCCCATCTTTTACCCTATCTTGACACCCTGGCAGATCCAACTTTCCAACAAGATAATGCCCGACCACATGTTGCAAGAGTCACAATAGACTTCTTTCAACATAATGATGTCACACTGTTACCATGGACACCAAGATCTCCCGACTTATCCCCAATTGAGCACGTGTGGGATATGATGGGTAGGAGATTGCTCAATTTGCAACGTCTTCCTCAGACTCTAGAAGCACTTCGAGAGGAGTTGGTGGTTGCCTGGAATGAGATACCACAGGTGGAGATTGACCACCTGATCAGAAGCATGCCTAGGCGCGTTATTACTACTACAAGTAGTATAGGAACAGTCATATAAGAAAATCTCAGAGCTAACAATATGCAGTTTGTAACTAGGTAAGTAAAAACTGTGAATTGTTCAATTTAAAACCTATATTTTTATATACTGTTTTACATGTGATGCCTTTAACTTATGTACAAACAAGAGAAAACAAAAATTATTGCTTCCGTACACATTCAAAGTATTTATAAATAAATTATAAGAAAGATGAAAAACGAGGATAAGGGGCGAAGGAAAGCTATTATCAGTTTCAAAAACAAAGTAACGATGTACATCATTTAATTGTTTCGTGCATACCGTATACACGATGACCAGCTCAAGGTAACTATCAGGAATTACAACAAAGGTCAAAGAACTACCATTCCATATAGCGTTAGTAATCCATGTAAGCAATCCGAACTCCTGTTCGCTGCCCGGGCGGGGCGGTAAGAACTTTGTCGGCGTGCAGATTCCCCGATGCTCGTTGCTCGGCATACGTCGCATCCGAGGGCTGAACCTGCGCGTGTTTCTAATGCACTTTTGATCCGGGTACAAATCTCCCGGACTTCCGAAAACAGGGACAAATCGCATATGCCGCCACGAACGACGCCACCTAGGATTTTATATAGGGGAGGAACTTTAGAGCCAAGCCGAATATAAATGGTGCGGCGAACAACGTAAAGTGGAATTTTCAAAGTTGAATTGCATGATCCTAGATAAATAGGACGAGGTTTTATTTTTCAGGGAATGGTAGAACGATATCTGTGACGAGTTCCAATAGATTAGAAGTAGGCTATACATTGCATTGTCGACAAAATTAGATAATTTTAGTGCATAGTTTTTGTACAGCATAAAACAATTCAATCACTAACATAGCGGAATACCTGATACTGGAATTAGTGCATAGATTCTACCCGGTTTTCTAAATAGTTGTAATGATTCGAGCACATTTTTGGCTGAAAGTAAATATCCAATCGTCTTAATATGGAAATTTCTGTTACTATATAACGTTCAGTAACCATCAGTTACTAAGACATTCTATTTCAATGAATGGATCATTGCAGATAAGTCATCTTACCTGATGGGCTTAAAATTGAACTGAAGTTCAGAAAAATGATTTTTATATCATTATCGCTATATACAGGGTGGCCAAACACGTGACGTCATAAAAAAAAAATTAGATTCCCCACATCGAGAGGAACCCAAATCACCCCCATATATATGGTCCGATTTTGTTTAGTTTAGGAGTTATGATTTTTTTTCGGATTTTTCGAGAATTTTTGAGTTCTGTGTTTATTTTTACCATAACTTCGTTAATAATTGTGATAAATGCCTGCTTTTTTCACGATTATGTAGCTAAGACCTAAGGCTTAACTATCATATAATCATTCAAGTCATGTAACTAATACTACTTTTTAATTTTTTTCAAAATCTTCGAACATAACAAAAAAGTAAAAAAGTGCAACAACTTTGAACGTTTATAAAAAATTGAAAAAACATGTTCTTACTATTCGTAAGTATCTTAAAAACTTCCTTACGGTATCAGCTATTTACCGTAAAAATTTCATCAACCTAGCTTTACTACATGCTACCGTAATTGTGGCTCAAATAGAACCGAACCCAAAATTGGATAACCCTCTGCTCAATAGAAATTGTTAGTTTAGGAAAAAAAATTTGCAAAAACCACAAAAACACGTTTGATTTTTACTCAACAGCAGATTATTATTCATTTATGTAAGAGGTTTTCAAAATGTCTGCCTCTAACAGAAATTCACAGTGTACACCTACGTATGAAATTTTGTTTTAAATCTCTAAATGCTTGTGTGTTGTTTTTCAACACATGTGTCGCTTCTTGAATTTTGTTCCTCAATGAATTTTCATTTGCACATTCTTGGGCGAATGTTATGTCTTTAAAATATCCCCAAACAAAAAAATCAATGGGGTTTAGGTCAGGGGAGCGTGGAGGCCATCGTATCGGTCCGTTTCGTCCGATCCATCTGTCTGGGAACCTTTCGTTTAAGTAGTTTCGCACGATCGTTGCGTTGTGGCATGGTGCACCATCATTCTGGAACACCATGTTCCGTCTGGCTTCCAGGCTTGAATCTTCCAGCAATAATGGTAGGCTATTTTCAAGGAAGCTTTTGTAGGCTACCGAATCCAACCTTGACGGCAGTTCAAATGGACCGATAAATTCCATATTGAATATTCCTGACCACATGTTCACACTAAAACGGTGTTGAAATGTCGACGGCCTTGACTGGTGGGGGTTTTCAACAGCCCAAGTATGTAAATTATGGATATTGAATATCCCTGTTCTTTCAAAACGTGACTCGTCAGTCCATAAAATTTTATCAAAAAAATCGGGATCCTCTCGTTGTCTTCGCAGCATTGTCTCGCAGAAATCCACTCTTAACAACGAGATCTATGGCACAAAACCTTAGAATACCACGAACATCGATACAAAATATTCTTCATGAAGAAGGTTATCATGCCTATCATGTTCAAAGAGTTCAAGCGTTGATGCCTTCAGATTACCAGTTAAGAGTGGATTTCTGCGAGACAATGCTGCGAAGACAACGAGAGGATCCCGATTTTTTTGATAAAATTTTATGGACTGACGAGTCACGTTTTGAAAGAACAGGGATATTCAATATCCATAATTTACATACTTGGGCTGTTGAAAACCCCCACCAGTCAAGGCCGTCGACATTTCAACACCGTTTTAGTGTGAACATGTGGTCAGGAATATTCAATATGGAATTTATCGGTCCATTTGAACTGCCGTCAAGGTTGGATTCGGTAGCCTACAAAAGCTTCCTTGAAAATAGCCTACCATTATTGCTGGAAGATTCAAGCCTGGAAGCCAGACGGAACATGGTGTTCCAGAATGATGGTGCACCATGCCACAACGCAACGATCGTGCGAAACTACTTAAACGAAAGGTTCCCAGACAGATGGATCGGACGAAACGGACCGATACTATGGCCTCCACGCTCCCCTGACCTCAACCCCATTGATTTTTTTGTTTGGGGATATTTTAAAGACATAACATTCGCCCAAGAATGTGCAAATGAAAATTCATTGAGGAACAAAATTCAAGAAGCGACACATGTGTTGAAAAACAACACACAAGCATTTAGAGATTTAAAACAAAATTTCATACGTAGGTGTACACTGTGCATTTCTGTTAGAGGCAGACATTTTGAAAACCTCTTGTAAATAACATAAATGAATAATAATCTGCTGTTGAGTAAAAATCAAACGTGTTTTTGTGGTTTTTGCAAATTTTTTTTCCGAAACTAACAATTTCTATTGAGCAGAGGGTTATCCAATTTTGGGTTCGGTTCTATTTGAGCCATAATTACGGTAGCATGTAGTAAAGCTAGGTTGATGAAATTTTTACGGAGAATAGCTGATACCGTAAGGAAGTTTTCAAGATACTTACGAATAGTAAGAACATGTTTTTTCAATTTTTTATAAACGTTCAAAGTTGTTGCACTTTTTTACTTTTTTGTTATGTTCGAAGATTTTGAAAAAAATTAAAAAGTAGTATTAGTTACATGACTTGAATGATTATATGATAGTTAAGCCTTAGGTCTTAGCTACATAATCGTGAAAAAAGCAGGCATTTATCACAATTATTAACGAAGTTATGGTAAAAATAAACACAGAACTCAAAAATTCTCGAAAAATCCGAAAAAAAATCATAACTCCTAAACTAAACAAAATCGGACCATATATATGGGGGTGATTTGGGTTCCTCTCGATGTGGGGAATCTATTTTTTTTTTATGACGTCACGTGTTTGGCCACCCTGTATATACATACTTTGTGACTTTGAAGTTGAGTCATTAATTTTCAGATAATGATTGAAGAAGGAAGATAAACCAAAATATGTGTGTAAAAATAAAAAAAAATAAAAAAAATGTTACCTTGTTTTATAAAGTATCCTCCCGAAGTATTTCAGTGCGGACCTGTATTTGATCGTGCGGTCTTGGAGCACCGGCATCCCCTCCCCTGTGAGGTCTTAAGTCACCTGATTCACGAGCCCTTTGTACTACATTAACAAAGGCATGAGAGGTTGGTTGCACTCGATTGGGAAACCAATTCGCATAAATCCGTGATGCCGCGGCAGCATTTTGTAAAGACTCCCCCCCGCAAATAGGAATCATGTCCACAAGTTCAGCATTTTCGTAGACATGTGCCATTTTTTATTTCGTTTGCGCCACGCAACAAGCACTACTATTCACTCACCCGTTACCGACTGACACATTCACTAACATCGTGATATACGTATCAAATTCTTTCGCTTTTTTGTTTCCGATGCGATGAACCGATAAGGCGGATTATATCCGTTGTTGCCAAAAACGAGCACATCATATTATTATTGAGACAGAGCGGTACTCAAACTTCTAAAGGGCTATAACTTTGTTAATTTAATTCTACCAGAAAAATGTTAAAGGAAAAAACATTTCTTTTGATCAGATCTACTCACTGTTAAAATAAATGACTCAACTTCGAACTCACCCTGTATATATATACAGGGTGTTTCAGTTTATTGTTGCATAACTTTAAGATTCGATAGAACTTTTAGAATTAATGCATAGTCTATATAAACATAGGTCGAAAAATGCGTGGCTTCCGAAATTTGCTTTATAAAACAGTTTTTTTTAAATATTTCGAACAATATTTGATGTATAACAGTGGAAATTGGTATACAAGGGTTTTTTGGTACCAAAAAACGAACCATGGGCATAGTTTTACTGTAGCCGCTAGAGGGCGCTCCCTACTGTACCTGTAGTGTATTAAAATGACCGAAATTTTTTTCTTAGTGCAATTTTTTGCTTTTTGAATAAAAAACCGATTTTTCGCACTTTTCAACATAAAAAAGCTCTCGTGAATTTTCGTTATAGTTAGCCGTTTTTGAGATATTTCGATTTTTAAGGTTCGATGCATTTTTAATTATTAATGATAAAATAACGTTAAAAAGTCAGTATCTCGATGATTTTTAGAAGTAGGCTGTGCCTGCAAATATTTTTGAAATTGAAAGCAGAATAAGGTTAAACGTCAATTAGTTGACAGATAGTTTTATTGTCTGTTGAAACCTGAAACGTTTTTTTGCAATTGTGAATGCACGAAATTCAGTTTCTCTTACCTTTTTTGTAAGTTTTATAAAAATGCCATTTTTATTCTCCAATCAAGAGTTAGCGGATATTCATTTTGTGTATGGCTTTGTAAATGGAAACGCAGCAGAAGCAGCCAGAGAATACGCACGAAGATTTCCAAACAGACGAGATCCAACTCGCTCAGTATTTGTAAGAGTGCATCGCCAAATAATTGAAAATGGTTTTGGAAATCTCCAACGGGATCAAAACATAAATGTTCGTCAGCGCAGATTTACCCATATGATTCTGCGTGAGTTTGATAGAGATCCGACTACAAGTGTTAGGAGAGTTTCTGGTGCCTTGGGAATTTGAGCAAGCCATGTTCACCGTGTTCTTAGAAATGACCATAGACGTCCTTACCTGTGCAAGGACTACAGCCAGGGGACGGAGAACGAAGAATCACATTTTGTCAGTAGATTCTTGATAGAACTGATAATAATAGGGAGTTTTTAAGTAACGTTGAAGGCTGAACATGCAAATATGTGGGATGATGTTATGTTAGATTTAAGAAGATTGGCCTGGTTGTCCAGCTCATTATTCTAAAATAGTTAGAAACTGGCTGGACGAAAATTATCCAGAAAGATGGATCGGCCGTGGAGGACCAGTCGCCTGGCCTCCACGATCCCCTGACCAAATTCATTAGATTTCTTTGTGTGGAGATTTCTAAAAGAAAAAGTGTACCAGACTCCCGTAGCCACAAGAGATATGCTAATAGACAGAATCAGGAATGCATGTGATGAAATAAGGCCTTATTTGAATAATGCTATACCACGTTCGATCATTCGTAGATGTGAATTGTGTATTGAACAATTGGGTTTACATTTCGAGCAACTACTTTAGATTTTGTATGTTTGTCCTAACTATCCAATAGCGTTTTGTTGTAAATAATTAATTTAATTTGTTAAAAATAATATTGGAAAATTAAACAAATTAATATTCTGTTTTTTTGTGTTTATTTGGAGTTAGGAATTATTGCTGTGTTTAACAACACAATCTAAACGATCATATTAATTACTTGTAATGCCCAAATCGAAAATGTTAAAAAAAATATTATTTTCCCATACATAATTAAAAATGCATCGAACCTTAAACTAACTGTCAACTAATTGACGTTTGACCTTATTCTGCTTTCAATTTCAAAAATATTTGCAGGCACAGCCTACTTCTAAAAATTATCGAGATACTGACTTTTTAACGTTATTTTATTATAAATAATCAAAAATGCATAGAACCATGAAAATCGAAATATCTCAAAAACGGCTAACTATAACGAAAACTCACAGGAGAGCTTTTTTATGTTGAAAAGTGCGAAGAATCAGTTTTTTTATTCAAAATGCAAAAAATTGCACTAAGAAAAAATTTTCGGTCATTTTAATACACTACAGGTACAGTAGAGAGCGCCCTCTAGCGGCTACAGTAAAACTATGCCCATGGTTCGTTTTGTCATACCAAAAACCCTTGTATACCAATTTTCACTGTTATAAATTGAATATTTTAGAAAGTAAATTTAAACACCCTGTATTTCGGAAGCCACGCATTTTTCGACCCATGTTTATATTAATTTTAAAAGTTATATCGAATCTTAAAGTTATGCAACAATAAACTGAAACACCCTGTATATATATATATATATAACTTGAGACGTGGTCATTGTCGTCTAGACCAGTTAGGTGAAAAATTAAAGCTTCCGCTTTTTGTTGGGTACTTCGACAAGATTTAAGCAAAGAGGACTCTTTATACTTTTTTAATTCTCTCTAGCTTTCAATGGACTTTGCCATCATCATCAGGAGCTGCAATTACAATGATAACAGTAGCAACAAAGGTGTAAAATGAATTTAAATTGACTCAACTTACAGTAGTATGTGAGAATGTTGCTAATTGTTGTTTACGCATATGATGAGGGAAACGTCCAGTAACATGGTGAGAGCTGAATAGGTTGCACAATAGTCAAAATTTATACAAAACATGACAAGAACACGTTAAAACAGATTAAAAATTATTTTAAAAATTAGAACATTACATCGTGAAACCACCTGATGATTGCACAAATTAGTGGTCATGGAATGATGAATTGATGAGTGACATGAAACCCTTTGACAGAAGGCCGAAGGATGTCAATGTCAGTATTGAAAGATGGAACGAATTGTGGGCGTGTGCCAAAAACGTTGCCAAATCACTTCAGATGAAGAGATTTACAGAATTTTATGATGGAATTTGTTAAACCGACCAGAGGCAGTTGAATAAACTATATTATTATTAATGGGAATTTAAATTAACAATTATTAATAAATCGTGAGGAGAGAATTATTGTATTTTGAGTGGAATGAAATTTACTGGTGGAAACGGACAAAACACAGATTCTAATTATGGTTGTGAAGAGTTGAAATTTGGGGAGATATGTAAGTTCTCCAATTTTTCGCAGTTTAGCAGATATGAGTAAATGACACTCAGTTGTTTAACATCTGTCTTTTTGTTGATACAGTTGTTATTCATGAAAATGTGGGACATTTCCAGGAATAAACGTTTGGAAAGGTGTTTTTCTTTATCAAGAACTTTGATACTTGTGTAATTCATAGAATGCCCTGTTGTGTTAACATGAGATGCTAGAGCGCATCTTTCAGGATGAAGCCTAGCATCACTTTTGTGTGATGTAATCCTTCCTTTAAGAGATCTGGAGGTCTGACCTATGTATATTTGGTTGCAGTTGTTGCAATTGATGGAGTAGACTGTGTTGGTTAAGCCAAGCAGCGGGACTTTGTCTTTCATTTTTGAAAAAATGCAGTTTATAGTGAGGACGGATTTGCAAGCAATTCGAAAGTTCAAAGGACTGCACAATCTGATAAGCTTAGGGGTCAGTTGTCTGTCTGTCCTGCCCTACATCAAGGAACTGACCCCTAAGCTTATCAGATTGTGCAGTCCTTTGAACTTTCGAATTGCTTGCAAATCCGTCCTCACTATAAACTGCATTTTTTCAAAAATGAAAGACAAAGTCCCGCTGCTTGGCTTAACCAACACAGTCTACTCCATCAATTGCAACAACTGCAACCAAATATACATAGGTCAGACCTCCAGATCTCTTAAAGGAAGGATTACATCACACAAAAGTGATGCTAGGCTTCATCCTGAAAGATGCGCTCTAGCATCTCATGTTAACACAACAGGGCATTCTATGAATTACACAAGTATCAAAGTTCTTGATAAAGAAAAACACCTTTCCAAACGTTTATTCCTGGAAATGTCCCACATTTTCATGAATAACAACTGTATCAACAAAAAGACAGATGTTAAACAACTGAGTGTCATTTACTCATATCTGCTAAACTGCGAAAAATTGGAGAACTTACATATCTCCCCAAATTTCAACTCTTCACAACCATAATTAGAATCTGTGTTTTGTCCGTTTCCACCAGTAAATTTCATTCCACTCAAAATACAATAATTCTCTCCTCACGATTTATTAATAATTGTTAATTTAAATTCCCATTAATAATAATATAGTTTATTCAACTGCCTCTGGTCGGTTTAACAAATTCCATCATAAAATTCTGTAAATCTCTTCATCTGAAGTGATTTGGCAACGTTTTTGGCACACGCCCACAATTCGTTCCATCTTTCAATACTGACATTGACATCCTTCGGCCTTCTGTCAAAGGGTTTCATGTCACTCATCAATTCATCATTCCATGACCACTAATTTGTGCAATCATCAGGTGGTTTCACGATGTAATGTTCTAATTTTTAAAATAATTTTTAATCTGTTTTAACGTGTTCTTGTCATGTTTTGTATAAATTTTGACTATTGTGCAACCTATTCAGCTCTCACCATGTTACTGGACGTTTCCCTCATCATATGCGTAAACAACAATTAGCAACATTCTCACATACTACTGTAAGTTGAGTCAATTTAAATTCATTTTACACCTTTGTTGCTACTGTTATCATTGTAATTGCAGCTCCTGATGATGATGGCAAAGTCCATTGAAAGCTAGAGAGAATTAAAAAAGTATAAAGAGTCCTCTTTGCTTAAATCTTGTCGAAGTACCCAACAAAAAGCGGAAGCTTTAATTTTTCACCTATATATATATATATATATATATTATATATATACAATAAAGAGATATGGAAGTATTTTGATAAATTTGATATTCATATTTTTTGAGAGTGTACATTCAAAATTGACGTTGATAAAGTAAGATTTTAGTTTAGGTTAGTTAAATTGCGATTGTAATATGCTGCAAATTTTGTCCAATAGGGACGCAGGAAAGTAAACGTCAATTTGACATAGACGCCGTCTTTGTTTCCTGTCACCGACATGTCATTTTGTTAGTTGAATGTTTACCATTGATCGCTATGGAGTCGTATTCGATTGAAGACCGCATTAAAGTTATTCAAGAGCACTACAAAAATGGTGCAAAAATAAAAAACACGTTTCGCGCGCTTCGTGAACATTTCGGTCGTAACAACCGCCCAAACCAAACAACCATCGGTCGTGCGTAAATTCGAGGCAACAGGTTCTGTGGCAAATCTGCCAGGCTCTGGCCGTCCAAGGAGCGTTCGCACACCGGAAAATATTGCTGTTGTGAAGGATCCCGAGAATTGGGCATTTCGAGAACCAGTTTGCTCCGCATTCTCTACAAGGATTTGAATGTACACGCGTACAAGATCCAATTGACGCAAGAGCTGCGAACGTTCTCAGATTGGCTCCTTGAACACCGCCAAATTGATGCCAATTTTTCATCAAAAATCATGTTCAGCGACGAAGCGCATTTCACTTTGAATGGGACGGTAAACAAGCAAAACTGCCGCATCTGGGCGAACGAAAATCCCCGTGAGTATCAAGAGCAGCCGATGCATCCTCAAAAAGTGAATGTGTGGTGTGCATTGTGGTCAAAAGGCATCATCGGACCTTACTTTTTCGAAAATGCGGCCGGGGACGCCGTTACCGTCAATTCTGAGCGATATCACGTGATGATAGAGGACTATTTTTTGCCGCAACTTGAAGGAATGGATATGGACGATGTTTATTTCCAACAAGGTGCAACATGCCACACAACCAACGTCAATATCCATCGATTGCAGTCCTTCTTCGGTGATCGCGTGATTTCGCGCAGAGGAAATGTGCCATGGCCACCAAGATCGTGCGATTTGACTCCCTTGGACTTCTTTTTATGGGGATATTTGGAAAGCAAAGTCTACGTCAACAAACCAGCCACCCTCCAAGAACTCAAAAACAACATCATTGGCTAGATAAATGCCATAGGACCGATCATGTTGCAAAATGTCATTGAAAATTTCGACCATCGCGTGGACGTCTGTAAATCCAGTCGTGGTGTACATTTGAGCGATATTATTTTTCATACATAAATGGTATAAATGTACCTTCAAAATAAAGTACCCAACTTGATTTGAATATCAATGTTTCTTGTTTTAATATGCGTTTACTTTCCTGCGTCCGTTTTGGACAACCCCATATATATTTTCAAATCCAAGATCGCTTTTAGTTCGCCAAACAACATAGCGCCCCTACTCTTTAACAAATTGTCAGAATGGATGAAATCTTGTACAAATGTGCCCCAGTTCAAATGTACACAGAAACATTGTTTAGTAGAAAAATGCTACTACAGTTAGATCCTAGCTAATAAGCATGCAAATCTTTGTAGATATAAGATAGAGTTAGGCATGGTGACTATCCCAATACAATTATATTGTCTGCTTTCTGACCCGACAGACGTTGTCCTCTCTTAGCTATAAATTGGGTGTGTGAATATTCCCTATAGATGTCCTAGTCGTTTGGTAGGATAACATCCAAATCACACTCCTTCCAAAGCAAGTTTTTAAAATAACTTTCTACTTCATCAATTAATAATAGCACAACCTCCTGCACTATGTTACAAACCTACCTACATGATAGGCAACACATGTCACAGTTACGACACAACGAATGACCTTCCAATAACTTCAATGTCACACTTCATACGCCACTGTAGAATGTCAGTCGGCCGGCACGTGTTGGATAATGTGGAGGTTATCAGTGGAAAAAAATGAAATCTGGAAGGAATTTTCAATAGTTGATAGTTGTTGATGTCCAAACTCTCTATAAGAAACATTGATTTGTCATTTCTACGCATATAAATTCATTTTCAAACACGTTTTTGATAATAATGCTCACAAAGCTAATTTTGACAGTTTGTAAGTAATCAACAATTTATTTGTTTCCAAGGTTGATGCGATATTTTAGAGAATTAAGCCGTTCCATAAAAGACGTGCTAATAACCGGAAAAATAGCCGTCGTAACCCTTATGTGTCTAGTGTCAAAAAAAAGCTTATAAAAAATTGAATCCAAACTTAGACAAATATACAGGGTGATGCATTTGAAATTTTTGAGAAAAACTACAATTTGCGTTTTTGACCACCCTGTATGAGCAAAAATTAAAATTCGAAAAAATAACAAATAAGATAAAAGCTGAGGTGTGTACGTTTTTTTGGTGCAAAGTTCAGCACTTCAAATTTCAAAATGGCGAACTGAGGGTTTGCCGAATTGGGGGTTTTTCTAGACAGAACACCTTTTATCTCAGTAGCTAATTACGAAAGTCCCATAGGATGATATATCAATTTTCTTGTGTTGAATTGGTTTATCCAAATATGCAATAAAATTTGAGGCATTCTATTTGAAAAATCACAACTTTGATGTGTAGGTCGAAATTGGGACACCCTGTATAATGGCCAATATTTTAGAAATGTGCTCTCAGATGTCATGTATAACATCCCATAAATAGATTTTCTCAGAATGTATTTGTTTATGAGTAATATTCCGTCAACACATGGATGGGCCGCCCTATATATATAGATGGAAATAAAGATATTGTAATTGCATTGTAGATATGTCTCCGATGATACAAGAACTTTGGGATAATTTCCAATTATCATAACTCCGTTATATTATGGATTTGGCAAGGAGTTCCATACACTGCGGCTTTTTTCCATCCATACCCGTAATTGAGCATACTACTTAGCGTGCCAGTTTTGCTAGTAGATACATTTTGAACAAATCTTCTTCTTCACCCAATTCATTACAAGACCTAAATTCGCGCCTCCTAGCACACGTGCCTCAACCTTAAAGAACTCATAACAGTATTCGGTGTCTGTGATTTTTCCACAGAACGTCCCGTATTTCAGCCTCATTACGCGCGAAGAAGGGTGCAAGGGACAAGAGGTAAGTGGGAAGCGCTCCCCCGAGCAACATTCCAAGTCGGAAACGGTGCACCATCCGCCATTTTTACCCTGTCGCCATTGCCAGTCTACGCCCACCGGTGATTACAATATGCTTCGTTAGGGAAAAGGATGAGGTACAGACACACTTTCAGGATTCCAAAGTATGTGAGCGCCTGAGCTGTTGGTCGCTGGAAGAAATGTTATTAGAATTTGTCTACATGCCTTTTCCAACCCGATGTGTTGGCTAGGGTGTTATTTTTCTGACGTTATGATTTTCATATCTGGTGAGCTGTCGAGTCTCAGTGGTACACAAGATATGCATAACTTAGGTGAAGACTGGATTGTATTTATAGGTTGTACACTTTGATGACTTTTATAAAGATACTTGAAATAATAACTGTAAATATAAGGATTAACAAACATTATGATTAGGTTTTAACAGTTGTATATTAATGATTATGTTCCATCCTCGTCGAAGTAAATATTTACAATACATATCGTAGTACCCTTATAGTAGTACCCAACCCCATGATTTCAAAGCGCGCACGCAGTGAAAGAAAGCGACACCGCACCCCTTCCCCCTACCTTCCTCCCCTCTGGCCGCCTATAAACCTTCATTTTCTGCAAAGCCGAATTGTTGCAGCAATTGGGTGATACATAAGGAGGGAGGGAGCTATTTACTTCGACGCGGACTTCACATAATTAAGATCGAACATCAATTACTGGTAAGTTCGTTTGATCATTTAATTATGTTCCGTCCTCGTCGAAGTAAAATTTAGGATTCATATCGTAGATGTTCAAAGCTAGTTGCAACAACGTACTACTAACTAACTAAATGTATATTTCCATTCCTTGTTCTCGGGCCAACCTGTTAACATCTCGATCGGCGCACGTTTCTACGTTTTCAGCAGTGTCGAGGAACCGCTGAACATTTAGAATTAGAAAACAGGAGAGAAGGTTGGCCGATAGATGTGCATTGTCGAACGAGATACTGACCGACGGTCGCCTGAAGGTTCCTTTCGTCGCGGAGCAAAATTAGAAAGTGGCGTGCAGGCCTCTTTTTGTGAAGGGGCGTCACCCCTAGGTACCTGTCGCCTAACCGGTCTGTTTTAGGTGCAAGTTAAATGAATATTACTATGGATGCCTCACCGGCGCTGCAAACTGTGCCTAACATGACGCTTGGGCTAACGTTCTCACACTGTTGCTTGGGATGGCAACCTGGACCTAGCTTGTGATAGTCAACTCCATACCTAGGGCGAACAAAGACGTTTGGGATGACGCTGAAACATTGAACTCGGTTGCTTGGGATAGCAACGCGGACCTAGCTTGTGATAGCCAACTCCATACCAAGGAAGAACAAAGACGTTTGGGATAACGCTGAAACATTAGCCTCGTTGCTTGGGATAGCAACGTGGACCTGGCTTGGGATAGTAAGATCCCCACCAAGGACGAACGACGACGTTTGGGATAACGTGGAAGCATTAGAGTCGGTTGCTTGGGATAGCAACGTGGACCTGCCTTGGCATAGTCAGCTCCACACCAAGGATGCACGAAGACATTTGGGAAAACGTTGTAACATTGGACTCGGTTGCATGGGATAGCAACATGGACGTAGCTTGTGATAGTCCACACCAAGGACGAATGAAGATGTTTGGGACAATGGCTCAATACCGAACTCCGTTGCACAAATAACAACACTGCAAGCGTTTGGGACAACGTAGCAACAAGGTATGGTCAACATTTTCTTCTCAGTCGCTTGTGATAGCAAATTTGATCTGGTTTATGATAGCCATGGAACAGGATTGTAAGTTTGAACATGGCAGGCTTGGAAGTCGTTAAGATATATTTTTCCTTATTACCAGATCGAGATTAGGTATGTATGTTATGCGAGGTTAGCGTTACATCTTGCTTGTGACGGCAAATTCCACATGGTTTGTGATAACCTTGGAACAGCATAACAAGATTGTTTAAGAAACCGCCGAAGTAGCATTTTTCAATAATAACAAATAAATAAATAACGTTTTGCTTGAGATACCAAATTCCATCTGGTTCGTGATAGCAATGTAGCAATATGGCATTTTTCATTTATAACAGATAAAAATTGGGTACGTCTATAAGAGACTAGCGGCGCATTTTTTTGGGATAGCAAATTTCATCTGGTTTGTGATAGCAATGTAGCAATATAGCATTTTTAATCTATAAAAGATAAAAATTGGGTACATCTATGTGAGACTAGCGGTACATTTTGCTTGGGATAGCAAATTCCATCTGGGTTGCGATAACTGTGGAACAATATTGTAAGGATGCACATGAGAAGTTAGGAAGAAACAGAAGAACCATTGTTCATTAATGAACGACAGAGATTAGGTACATCTACGAGCCTCTTCCCACTTCAGTTGGCCCAACTACTGAAACTTTAGTTTTCTTCATATCAAACACAAATAATAAGAATGTAGCAGGGTGTTATAGGTTTAAAATATTAACAATGAATATTTTGATAATATATAGTAGAAAACACCAACTTTATCACTCCCTAATCACATTTGCAGCATAAAAATAACACATGTTGCAACTACAGCATATCAACCTATTTTCATTTCAATGCAAAATAAGTCTATAACGCATAGGTTGCGTGAAGTATAAAAGCCATGGCAATTGTTTTTATTAATCACAGCTGTCGGAATACGTTTAAAATGGTTTTGGGTAGTTAAGGTTTTCAAAATGGTTAGAGGAAAGGTTATTAGTGAGAAAATTCGGTTACTGATAATTAAATTTTTTAATTCTGGGAAATCAAACTCAGAAATTGCAACTTGGTTAGACTTATCGCGGTACAGTGTGAGAAATATTGTTAGAAGATATAACGTAACTGTTTCAGTAAATATTAAGCGACGATATGTGAAAAAAAGTAATATCACAAATGTCCACCGAAGAGCATTAAGAAGAATAATCGTGAAAAACAGGCGTGCCAATTATTTACAATTAAGTGCTCTGTGGAGTAAGGCTGTTGGGAGGAGAATTTCGAGGTCCACAACTCATAGAGAGGCCCACAAACTGGGATTTAGCACTTGCAAGGTAAGTTTTCTTATAAAAAAAAAGTGAAGTAAAAACCCTAAACTTGCACAACTTGTTTATAGGCCAAAGAAAAGCCACTATTAACTCCACTGCAAAAAAAATCAGCTTAGATGGGCTAAAGAACATAGACAATGGACACCTCAACAATGGTGTGCAATTCAATGGAGTGATGAGGCCCAATTCGAAGTTTGTGTTGGTGACAGTCGCAGTAGAGTTATTCGCAAAAAAATGAAGCATTCCATGTTGACTGTCTGAAGACAAAAGTGAAATTTCCAGCATCCCTTATGGTCTGGGGCAGTATGTCATCAAAAGGAGTAGAAAAACTTCGTTTTATTGATAGAAATGTGGATATAAACAAATATTTTGCAATTTTAGAAGAATCGCTTTTACCAGTGATGGAAGAATGTTTGACATCCGGCCAAGATTTTGTGTTTCAGCAAGATGGTGCAGCGTGCCATACCTCAAAAAAGGCTATAAAATGGATGGAAGAAAATAATGTACCACTTTTGAAACGGGTTTCTACCAGTTCAGATCTGTCGCCTATTGAAACTTTGTGGCACGAGATGAAAAAGGTTTTAAGACAACATCCTGCTCGTACAATCACCGAACAAGACAAGAGCTTCAAGAAATATGGGATTGTTTTACACCAAATTTTTACCAAAACTTGGTTAACACTACGCCCCAAAGAATTTCAGCCGTAATAAAAAATAAAGGTGATGTTACCCAATGGAAATCTTTCAATTGTTGCTTTGTTAAATTCGCGCATTTATTCGCACATGGTTTATTTGTTCAGATGTTCTATTAGTTATAGGTCTAAGTGGTTTCAAATATGTATTTTGTACGACTAGAGTGTATCTAAAATGTTTTTGAGAAAATAAATTGCTTTAGAAGTAAATATTTTCATCATGTTTAGTTTATAAAGGCATGTTTTGGTACAAATCTTGAAGTGGGCCAACTGAAGAGGGAAGGGGCTCGTATGCGAGACTAGCGTTACATTTTGATTGTGCTGGCAAATTCGACGTGGTTTGTGATAACCGTGGAACTGGTGTGTAGTTATGAACATGTCAGGTTATAAAACCGCCAATGTATATCCTTTTCTTATCACCAGATATAGAATAGGCACCTTATGCGAGGTTAGCGTTACATTTTTCCTGTGATAGCAAATTTCATCTCGTTTGTGATAACCATGGAACGTCTTTGTCAAAATGCACATGACAGTTTAGGAAACCACTAAAGTAAAATTTTTCGTTAATAACAGATAGAGATTAGGTTGTATGTATGTGAGTCTGGCGTTACATTTTGCTTGTGATAGCAAATTCCATATGGTTTGGAATAGCCATCGAACAAATCAATATTATGCACATGACAGGTAACGAAACAGCTGAAGTACTATTTTTCCTTAATAACATATTGAAATTAGGTACATCTGTGGTAGACTAGCGTTACATTTTGCTTGTGATAGCAAATTCCACCTGGCTGGTAACAATTATTGAACAGGACTATACATATGAACATGACTGGTTAGGAAACCACCAAAGCTCTCATATTTAGTAAAAACATAAGTTAAATATCATTATGCCCGATTAACGTTACATTTTCCATAGGCGGAAGTTGAATAGCAGGGCGCTCTGGACTGTGCTGTCTTAAGGGCCGTGTAGTCTGTTTGTGGCAATACTCTAACCTCCAGGTTCAAAGAAGGGTTCTCTCCCGCATGTTGGCAGATATTCATATTAAAGCAAAGAACTCAGGAGAACTCTCACAGAGGCTTCCATTGATATCTTGTTCTTCGGTATAGGTCTGACCAAGCAAGTCAATTCTAAAGGGAAATCAGCTAAACTGAGGTGCAACTGAAGGCCAAAAGGCCAGACAACGTACTGACAACATCAACCCAGTATTGCAAATGAGGTGTGTAGATCAGCATGAACATTGACGGGTATTCATCATCAATGGCAGAGCTTTACGAGTGGCGCTAAACTCCTGAGTTGGACTCAAGTGGGCACTTGCCATTCAGATGGCGACTGGCTCAGCACTTTGCCACAGATGAATCTCATTAGTCCATCTATGAACTACCGACCTTCTACAGTCTCCCAATTACTTAGCTGCGGTGCTATCAATAAAACAGTTGAGCTAACTAAGAATGAGCACCTGTCCAAGTTTTTCTTGCCCCCAAGTCTGATGGGTCAACACGTTTGATTCCTTACCTCAAGATACTTTATCTGTTTACAGGGATATAACACTTAAGTCCAGGCTATTGTAACAGAAAGAAGCCTTACTTGAGCGGACGATGCAGACATTACTAAACCTAGTAAGGGCAATAATGGACAGGAGCCAAGACAGAGTCCGAAACTTTGTGGTGAACATCGGGATATTGGTGTCAGCTTGTCTTTCATCTCATTACAGCCGTCTATACACTAACGAGTGAAATTTCTTGCCTTGTAAAATTCTCAAGGGAATTTTAACGCTACTATGACACTAACATAATATAACTTGAGGTCTACCTCGACTGGGACTCAAAGAAACTGGCAGATTCGGTCAGAGGTATTGAATTATCCAATTTTTAGTTGTATAATTTCTCGGACTGGGAAATTCGTTGGCCCGGGGAAAATTCTCTAGTTTTTGGTCACCCGAGAAGAAGGTTACGCATGCTTATCATCAAGAACCACTGGTAGTTTTGTTCTCTTGTGAATGCTTTGCTACCGAATTGATGGACTGTCGCATATTATACCCCATCCTACATCAATAGAATGGAGAACTTCTAGTTTCCACGTCTGGACCAGGTTGCGGGAAAATTATGGCAATTGTGTAAAGAGAGAAATCTTACTGCCCTCGGGTCAAATATAAAATCTAAGAATAATACTGATACAGATGAGTTTTTGCATCAGTGGGACTTGGAAATGGAGTGGGACCTACACCTGTCCCCGTCCTGATTTTGGTTCAAGTATTCGATGTTTCTGAAATTTCACTTCTAGAAGAAACGCAAGTATCTGATGGGGGGACCCAGGACGCCGCTCCCACTAATTCTCTAGCTTACCTTGGTTATCTTCACTGGAAAGCTGTCATTCCAATCAGCATCGATGATCCATCATGTATTGTGGGCTTAGATTACGGTAGGACCTTTGTCGGGAAGAAATACATGTCTGGTTTTCTACCTTGAAATTTCTTACCTCACAGATGATAAGAAATCAAGATATAATTGTCTGAGCTATCAGTCTACCCAAAATGTTACTAACGATGCAGACATAATATGGTTGTTGAAGGGCATTTACAGGCTGAGGCCATCTTCACTGAAATATAAATACTGTGGATGTTCGCAACCAACCAAAGGTGTTGGTGGTAAGCTCTGTAGATATTTGGGTGAGGAAATCAACAACACTGCTAGCTCTGACCTCAGGTCAGAGTGTGCAAACTAATTGGAACAGATAACATCCGGATTGGGTTGAATAATATTGAAATTGGGATTTCTCAGTTTCTGAAAGTCTCGGGGTCACTCATGTGGCAACCACTTTTAGTTTTACCGTATTTTACGCCCAAATATCTGTGCAGTCAAAGTATTTATTTGTCACTGTACAGTAACCTTATCATGGGTCTCTCCTCCCAGATGGATGAAGTCAGTTTTAGCAGAGAGTGTCACAATTGACAGCCCACAGTACATGAAATGCGTCTACCTCTCCGCCTGCTAAATTATAGTAGTCTCAGGCTCGCGGCGAGCTGGAGTGCATTTCCTGAGATACGTCTCATATATCTTATGCCAAACAATAGCTTTGCTCAAGCGGCATTTGAGGTAAATCAAGTCTCCACACCTTAAAGATAACTAACTATGTTATTACGTTATTTGCTTATTACCATGTAATGGATGGTAATTTTTGAACCAGGTACGTCATATTACCTGTTACTAAAAGCCCGAATTTGAATTGCTACAATGGAAATATACATTTAGTTGGCACATACATCGCGTACAATTTGTGTAGTTGTGTACAACCTATCGTTTATTATTGCAGAGCGTTAGTAGTATGTTGTTGCAACTAGCTTTGAACATTTACGATATGTATTCTAAATATTTATTTCGACGAGGACGGAACATAATTACATGATCAAACGAACTTACCTGTAAGTGATGTTCGATCTTAATTATGTGAAGTCCTCGTCTAAGTAAATACCTCCCTCGCTCCCTATGTGTCACGCAATTGTTGCAACAATTCGGCTTTGAAGAAAATGAAGGTTTATAGGCGCTCAGAGGGGAGGAAGGTAGGGGGAAGGGGCGAGGTGCCGCTTTCCTTCGCTGCGTGCGCGCTTTGAAATCGTGGGGGTTGGGTACTACTACGAGAGTACCACGATATGTATAATATATATAATGTGCTTCATCAGTTATGTCAACGCAGCTTAAACTTTGCGAGTCACTAATCCTGCCAAAATTGTCTTATGGTGACTCTGTTTATGGACGTGCTCTCCCACAGCGTGATGCTGAGCGGATTCAGATAGTACAGATTAGTGGCGCATTTGGGCAATCGGGATGGTTTAAGATAGACAAATTGATGAAACTGCATTGCCTGTCTCTGTTACATAAGACCCTTCTATTTAAAGGGTCATATTATCTTTATATAAAGCTATCCCTCCTCTGTCAGTACGATCAAAAAGCCTCTAGGAATAAACGCATCTTACTCATCCCGCGACATTCGACTGCATTATTCACACGTAGCTTCTCGTACTAGGCATCCAAACTGTATAACTACTTGTGAAGTGAGTATATAGAATCTAGTCTAATCACTTACAGGTAGGTTGGTTGGATCATGTAATTTTTTAATGTTCCAATCTTGATTGTTTGATCCGGGACTACTTTTATATGACTTTATACTGTCTTCATTGAGAACAGTTTTTGTTGGTCAGCTCTGACCCATGCTTTAAACATTGTTATCAAAGCAATTCGTCTGCCTGCAGTATCATAGACCACCTTTATGATATACACGTGGCTTCTTAGAAAATTGCTGCCGTATTTCGCCATCCTGTAACACAGGCAAGAGATAATCGTCTGAAGAACATCGGTGATCAAAGGTTTTCTAATTCCAAACAACACTACAGACAAAAACCTGTATCTTTGACGCGCGTGACGTTAGGCGAAATCTGCTGGTATCGTCATGTTTGCAAGCTCCCCCACCACCGATCCCAACAAGAAGGGCCTATTTGCGTTGCTCAGTACCGGCCCGACAGCCAAGTGCAATGGAGCCTTCCATCGCCACCATCGCCAAGTGCGAAATTCTTGCGGTTATCCGATTTTTGCCCGCAAAAACGTTACCACCAATATAAATTCATCGCCACTTGAGTGAGATATATGGGAAAACGAGTTCAAGCATTCAACATGTCCTCAAATGGTAAAGAGAGTGCTCTGATGGCCACACGGACATCTACGATGAACAACAGAGCAGCAGGCCGTCGATCTCCGAGGAAGTTGTGGCGAAGATTGAGCAAATCTTGCCAGAATATCGGCGAATCGCGATCCGGGAACAGGCGCTTGAAATTCTAATTGCCCATCTCAGCTTCGGAAAAAGCTGAGATGGGCAATAAAAGCTGAGATGGGCAATCCAAAGTCGTCGTAGGGAAAAACTCACCAAAGCGTAAGACTACACCACAACAATGCGCATCCTCATGTCTCACAACAAATGAAAGACTTAATCCAGCCATTTGGCTGGGAAGGCACCTAGGCGGTCAACGGTTCGACACGGACGAGCAGTGACAAGGAGCAGTTACCAAGTTTCTAAACGGGCTGGCGACGGACTTCCTTGAGGGTGGAGTACAAAGGTAGATTTCACGACTAAACAAATACGGAGAAAAAATGGAGACTATGGAGACAAATAGCTTAAAGGTCAACGTTTCAAATGGTGAATTCGTTTATTCAATTAAAGAGTTGCTTGTACCCGAAAAAAATCTGAGAACCCTATTTTTAAGACAACCCTCGTACATACCTTGTTTGAGAAAGCCATTTTTGGTCTCGCACCAATAATGGTCTACTTCTCAAACTAGGTATGTAAAGTTCTATTTCGACATGAGGCAACTGGTTAATGTTAGGAGCTGGAAGGTTTTTCTACAGACTGCTGCTGTGATAGTCAAGGCTTATTCCCACCAATCATGTCTTCAGTGATCTGAACTTCGATAAGCCAAGTCTAATGCCTCACTGGCAATGCTTGGTCATCCAAAATCGGATGTCTTTCTGGTGCTTCTTATTAGTTATTATCTCAAAGCGAGTTTCCTCCACAACTGATTTGCTCCGTAACATGTGTCACTTCATGTGCAGGAAGATTATGTCGGAATGAAAACAGTAAGCAAAACAGAACTGAAAACTCTATTTATCTGTGCAAAAATCCAATATGGCATCCTTAAGAAAAAATAAAGTTGATGCTGGAGGTCCTGAGACAAAACACCATATTGAGATTCTAGTATATGCCATCTCGAGGAGGAGAAAAAGTGGCAATGTTGATGTGCAATTTATTTTGAAATCCCACTACACTAAACTTTGGAAAAAATTAAAAAGTCATTATGGGTCAATTCTGTTTTTTCCGTCACTCTCCGGAAGTACTTTGAACCTTTCCAAGCAGCACTTTGTTGATTACCTAAATATGCAACTTTGCCACATTTAAGCGGCTTTGTATCTCTTACAGATTCTGGGATCCCAATGACGAAGGTTGAATTTGAAACACCCTGTATATGGCAACCTCGTGCTCTTGCATAGAAAATGTCTTTTGTTGCTTAAATAGAGTTTTGATACTCAGTGGTCTGGCAAAATACCGAAGTTCCAATATGACAAAGACGAGAGAAGGTGAGAGCCACATCGTGATGGAAATCGTGAATCAGAAGCTTTGCTGGCATCAAACATCCTACTATTTCAGAAGATCTTTGGTTTGAGTTACTTCCAGCAGGGGCCCATCGCTTTTGTTTGACACTACCCAGAGCGACAATAATTAGATATAGATAACTTTTACATCGATTCTACAAAACTGAATCTCAAAATCAGTATTCATGGTTTTCATAAAATATAAATACTAGTAAAATGGTAAACCATTTTTTGGTTCAAGTATCACATTGTATCTCTGTTACCAACTACGATAGAAAATTATTTCTTTACGTCTACATACCTTTCGTCATACGCTTTTCCCCATGGAATAACAAAAAACGTAACTTTTTAAGCCATTTTTAGCATCATTAGCTGGGGACGCAAGGAAAATGGAGCAGAAAACACAAACACACTGATGCTCGTGGTTCGCCATAGTGACTTGCTCGGCCGTAGAAGCTTTGTTTCATTCAGCACTGCCGAGACTTTATTGGTGGTAATAGAAACCTCAATGTTTATTTCAACTTCGTCTGATATAAAACTCGTGTATAGCCAAATATGTAATTATTTACACCAGTGTAGATACTACAATCATTTTTATACAGAAAAAAACCGTGAATGTAGAACCCGAGAGAAGTCGAAGACATCCTGTTAATCTGAAGTTTAGACTGTCTAAGGACAGCAGAACTAAGGAAAGTTTTTCGAAGAAACTATTACACATTCTAGATCTCTAGGAGTATAGGGGATTAGCACTTGGTAGGTTAGCATCAAAAGCAGAAAATGGTGGATCCATCTTACAAGCCTAGAACACGGCGACATCATAGAGGAAAGCTCAGAGATAATATTATCTTTATTTCGGTCTCACTTGTCAGGGAACCTATTGAACAAACTGGTTTGAGCATAGCGTTCTCATGAGTGTGAAGAGAACAATGTAGACATATTTTGAAAACAGGACGCAGGAGAGGAGAAGCTAGGAGCTACTGGAATAACAAAATAGCAAAGGTTTTACAGAAGAGGGAAGAAAGTGGACACAAGACGATATTCTGGCAAAAGATCGTAAGATGTAAAGCAATTTTGTCTCCATGCCTGATGTAGGAATAGTACCGCATGTATGTAAGTAACGTTTCGAGGCTAAGTTTAACCTCGGTTCACTTTGGATTCAGAACAGTATACCTATGCACCGTTTTGCATCTTCCCAGCTACGAATGTTTTCAATCCAACAACGCCGCATTTATTATAGGAAATTGGAGATTTGGTGATATATTTTGATAGCTGTTTGATATTTTTGTCAGAACCACTTAAGATAAACTGTGTCAAGAAAATTTAAACAAGATTCCCTAGAAGAATGAGGTATATAGTGGCTGCTTTATTTATCAGTCAGATCATTTTGCGGGGCATGTAAGAACTCATAAAAGCAAGTTTGATACAGCCAACAATTCCATAAATACTGTTGTACAACATGGGCGAGTGAGATACTTTATTCGAATAATTGAATTTTATGAAATAAAACAAATAAACCTTACTCTTATGCAAATAGTCTTTCTTTCACAGTAAAAACTTACAGGTGATTCATAAAACTAGTTAATATGTACCTATTTCCTCGAACATTCTGCAGAGTTACATTTTTCCTTAGTCTGAGTCACAACGAACCTTCCTATGAACATTTTTATATTTAATGCTAGCATTTCCACATATTTGTCAAAAATGCTTCGATGAACATCGAATTTCGTTTACCTCCAGGGTTGTTGCCTAATTGATCCGTATTGCCAATGTAAAACTTTCGCTTTGGTACATCCTTCTTGAACATCCATTTTAGTGTAAATCTCCAAATTTCATAGTCAGCTCTATAGGTGAGGTTTATGATATTCATCAACGTCAACAGAGTACACCATAGCATTTCAAGTCAGCGATTCGGGATGGTTAATTTTAAGAACAGCTTGGACGCCTTTTCACGCCAGTGCATAGGAAATCTTTGATGTAAGTCAGAACCAGTTCTTAAATAAGTAGTATGTAATAAGTATAGTATGACGACGGTGCACAGTTGCATAGGGTCAGCCTCATAAAATAAAAACTCCCAGGATTTACAACCATGCTAGGTTGCTTGTTGTATACGCTTACTACGAGCAAGTATGGGCCACGGCTTTGAGAATAGAATTTCTCAGGTGATGTGGGATGCACTCTGGTTGATAGTTAAAAAAATGGCCTCAAGCAAGTTGACTCTTCGCAAAGGATTATGTTTGGTCCAACGTAGTTCCTTTGACCTAGCTACAAACATTACAACCATGTTTAACAGAAAAATGAAATGGGTCAAGTCAGCCAAATAGGCTAACAAACAATTAGTGCATACTGCGTTTGACAACGTCAAACAAGTCATAAGCGACAGTCACGATACTATAACATGCCTGCCGGCGATGCTGTCAGACGCAAGGCACGGTTCGGCGTATGAAAGTCGCCGTTGCATCGTATTGTTCCGACCGACTGCGTGGCTCGTCGTGAATATTTATCGAAGTTATAAAGGCAAATGTACGGGGAAATCTTTTTTTTTTGTTTTTTTTTGGCTTTAGGACCAGGCCATGCAGCCAGAAATTAGGTTGGTATATAGAATATATCTAATTATGGACAAACACACGACGTCACAACATCCATGGCGAAGGCGAGATTCGAACTCGCCGGCTGATCAGTAGCACGACACGGGGAAATCTGTGTTCTGCAAAACATGTACCTACTCTGTAATTACTGGGGTTAGAAGCATATAAGTATACTGCCTCCAACAAAATGAGATATACCTTCCCCCACCCCCTACAACCACAACCTCCGATTTTCAATCTCTACAAAAAATATTTTTCGACTTCTATCGACTTCGATTTTCAAAAACTACAAAGCTTTTTCGTTCTTGGCATAGCAGTAGTCTTGTGTGAAAATTTGATCCATGTCCGAGCAGCACTTTCCAAGTTATAGACGGTCCAAAGATTAGCGGACAAACCGACAGCAGACTGACGGAAATGAGACACATGGTTTTTCATGATACACATGTCACATAATATCTCATTTAGTAAATAATTTCCTTAAGCCTCTCTGTGTCATCTACTTTAATCTTAAATATAACATTAGCCATAAATGTTTCTTCCTTAAAAACCCTCTAAAATACTTTTACATGAAGGATATATCGTACTATCACGAGGATCTTGAACGTTATATTCCCTCCTTGATTCTCTTCTGAGCACATCAGGTCATAAAGTTACCCGTATTAGCCTATCTAGCAGCTACGGAACATGAACCCTTAAAGGAAGATGATTTTAACAAATATCGTTAAAAAGATATATAAAGTTTCAGGCGTTTTTGTGTTCTTTTAATACCAATCATACTAAGTGATGGTACGCGAGGGTTCCAACTGCTTTCCTATTCCCCAAGCTCCAATAAGTGCTGATTAAGAATTTCGTTGTGAAAAGATGGCCATTAGAAAATTAAAAAGTTTCAAACAGCTAATTTATATGAAAGTTACTGAGAGAAACTCTCTGAACACGTTATTTTCAATTTCCACTGCGACTTCTCCTTTTCAGTATAATGAATTTGCAGGAACTGGTAATTATGAGAACCTCGATTGGAATCGTCATCAAATTAAAAGTTGGTACTTTTATTTACGGTATGATTCGGAAAGTTTCAGGCTGCTACAAATTCATCCTACAACTCGGATATGATTCGATTAATTGCCGGTTATAATTTTTGCATTTTCGCGTCAATCACTTCGAGAGCATTGTGACCGTTAAAAGTTGAGAATCTGGGTTGTTACCCAATTGGCTTTTTAGAATTTTACATCAAGTGGGTAAAAAATGCATTTGTAATTTAAATTTAAAAGCTAGCGGGTGGTACCTTCTCGCCGGCTGGTTCTTGTCTACCATCTTCTTTTTTCTTGTAAACTATGTTAAACGGATCTAAAGTAGCCGTTTGGTGGACTTGTACCGCCACAAGACAATCGGTTACTGAGATTCTTTAACGTGTGTACAATCACCTGATTGAGAAGAAGTTGTCTACTACTGCAATAACTTTTGGAACAAACATATGCCACGGCCTCGCTCAATAGAAGTGGGAATTGCGTACCGTATTCGGTGGGTCTTTTTATCGTATCATTGTTTCTGAGACATTGATAATACATCGTCGTTGTAATAATGGTGGCGATGTATTGAAATGATCGGCATGCCATTGGGTGCCCGCTATATAATTGATTAATGTTAATTAAATGCAAGAATCCGTCCATATGGACGGCAGCCGTAGTATTCCAGATATATCGCTTTGCGATGCCGTTCGGCATCTTGCTTTATTACGGAAATAGCATGATTCGCATTTCCGCGTTGCAGCAGGGATATTATGATATGAAGGGACGTCACTGACCGAAAAGGTATGTTCAGTGAATACACTGTAATTTGATAGGTCCAGATTCCGTAATGCCCTTTTTAGTGTCTCAATAATCTCATGGTTTAAGTGCAGTTCGTCTCAATATGAGAAAAGCTGGACGAGTACAATATGTGACCATAGCCAACCATATACAAAGGCGTTTCATCCTTTTTAGTAATCATCAGCACGGTGTAGGTCTAGCCGTTGGAGATAACGGAAAGTAAACGAGCCAAAATAGGTCTACTGAAGAGTTTTGTTCAAACTCTGGTAGTGTGTGAACGTAATTACTAGGGGAGTGACAAGAAGTGTCTGGAAAGATTTTCTAAGTATAATACATCTTTTTTCTTATTTTCGTTCCATTATTTATTTTCATATACAGATTATACACTGGAAACCATATACCATTGACGTCGTAATGTGTACGCCAGATAAGCGCGAGTAGCGTGCAATACCTGTGTTAGAAAGAGATAGACATACCTCGTAGCCTAGCAATCCGAGTACTAACATATCGCACGCTTATCGTGCTTCTCTCTCTTTTGGCCCCTTTTCGACGTCAGCCAAATTTGAATCTCATCGTATTGGTATTGTACTTGGTAGTAATTACTGAACAAGAGCACTACTTCGGTCGGCGAGATGCCGCCTAATGGCAAAAACCTAAGTAGTAATAATAAAAATAACAGCAATTACCAACAAACAGATATTGAACCTTTTTTCGTTCTCATCGAACACAAACAGAAGAATGTGGGCAGACTTTTCCAATTCGAGTAGGATATTTATATTTATATATTTATAAACAGTATAGTTTGCTACAAACTTATTAGTAAAGCCTACCGTATTTTGATAATTATCACCAGTCCTACGGCATGTAAAATTGATCTGTTGAGAAAGTGTACATCATAAGGAAGAAATATACCTCTGGGAACATTGGTGAGGTATCTGCTCGCTTACATATCAGTTTCGGCCATTTTTGATCTTCAGAATCTGACATACAATTTTTGACAATCAAATTCACGAGAAGTTAAAGACAGAGAAGTCAGAAATCAGCTAAAAGTGCTGTACCAAGTGTTACTCTAGACTGAAAGTCGAAAATGAGCAAGAAGAAAAGGAAAAATGAAGAAGACGGAACAGCACGAAATCAAGAAATTCGGACGATAATAAATAATGACAACAATACGGAAGCAGCAGTTAAAGAAGAAATTAAGTCACTTAATGAGAAAATTGAACTACTGAGTGAATTACTAGCTGAAAAAGATAGGCTAGTTCATCAACTGTCCAATGAAAATCCTAGGTTCCAAGAGCACTACAATCTATTAGCCACCAAGGTCGTAGAAAAGGACACTGTTATCAGTACACTGGAAAGACTAAATACACGAATGTGAAAAATCAACCGCAACTAAGAATGTCTCATATTCTCAGATAACTGCAAGCAAAGCATCACCAAACAAAGAGACAAGATCTTGGAAAAGCATAATCATTACACCTGATCAACACCAACCAAACTACAAGACCAGATATGATCACAACAAAAACTTAGACCTCTCGAAACTTCAGATATGTATCGACAAGGTCAAAAACTGCAGAAATTATTAAAAGAAATTATTATTATATTTTTGATAACAACAGTGGAAAAATTTTATTACCATTTGAAAATATCGTTTATGACAACAATATAGTATCACAATGTAAAAATTGCTTAAGGTTTAATCATTTAACGAAAAAATGTCAAAATTGTAAAGTATGTTCAAAATGTGGAGAAAACCATGACATTTCCTCCTGCAATCAATCAACCACCAAATGTTGTAACTGTGTGTCTGCCAACCACAAGTACAACAAACAATATGATACAAATCATGATCCAACTGATAAAAAATGCCCTACTTTCAAATCCTTCTAACAACAACACATATCACGAGTTTTATTTTGAGAAGTGGATCTTATATACAAAATTCAATTCTAAATGTGACAGAAAACAAACCTTTTAAATTTGGTCACTTAAATATTCGGTCTCTAGTACCTTCTCTATCTGGTTTTGCCTACATGTTGGGAAATTCTGATTATGATATTTTAGCTCTATCCGAAACATGGCTCAATAAAAACATCTTAGATAGTCTTTTGTATATTGAAGGATATACATTCTATCGAAAAGATAGGGAGAGTCGCGGTGGAGGCGTGGGCATTTACGTGAGAAATGGTTTGCTCTGTGAAGAATTACAGATTGAGAACCATGTTGGCTACTTTCCTAGTGTTGAGAATATGTGGATTAAATTGAAATTATGTGGTCAAACTCTCGCCTTTGGGGTAATTTACTGACCTCCCCATAACAATGTTGATGAAGCCATTGATTTTTTTTGATAATGCTCTCTCTTTTCTAGTACCCAACTTTGATTATGTTGTAGTTGCAAGCAAGCAAGCAAAAATTCGTTAAATTCAGAGACTTTAAAAATTTTGATATTTTATCATCTCAAAATGATATATTAAACTTTCCCTGGAGCATTATATATTCCGTAGCGAGTAGTGATCACAAAATTTCATATTTGACAGATGGACTAAAATTAATTTTTGATAAGCATGCACCTCTAAGAATTGTACGTGTAAATAAACCGCATGCAGCCTGGCTATCATAACAGCTTAAACGTATGATGAAAGACAGAGACAGAGCTTCAAATCAGTTTAAAATTAATAAGACAGAAGATTCCTGGAATCGCTACAAAGAGCTCAGAAATTCAACTTTAAGTCAAATTAGATATGAAAAAGCAGCATATTTATTATCCCTCCGTCAACAAAATGATTCAAAAATATTTTATAGATCCGTAAAATCAATGCGTATCCAACAGTCACAAAATATCGATATTCCTCTACATTTAAAGAACCCTACTGATATTAATAATTATTTCTGTTCCATTTTTAATAACGCCAATTGTTCATGCACAGAGAAGATTGAGTATTATGAAAAGAATCACTATTCTAGTGATCGATTCAAGTTTAAACCAATCGATATGACTGATTTAAAATCGATGTTTCAGTCTCTGAAATCGAATGCCGTAGGAAGGGATGGCGTGTCACTCAAAATATTAAAACTATGCTTCTTTCCGATTTCAGGTCACCTTTTACACATCATAAATACCTGTTTAGAAAGGGGATTCTGTCCAGAACCATGGAAAGAAGCATTAGTGTTACCTCTAGCTAAGATAAGTAAGCCAGAATTATATTCTGATTTAAGACCAATTAGTATTTTACATGTTCTGTCCAAATTATTAGAAAAAGCAATGTACGCCCAAATTTACGATTATCTCTCTAAACATGAAATTTTGCCTCCCAAACAATGCGGTTATCGAAAAGGATATAACACTGCAGGTGCCCTATTAGACTTAACCGATAACATTTTTAGAGCCTGGGATCAAAATATGATCACATCATTAGTTCTTCTTGACTTCTCTAAGGCACTCGATACCATAAAGCATCATCTTCTAGTAGCCAAGTGTAAATATTTTGGTTTTTCTGACTCTGCCTCAAAAACTATTCAGAGCTTCTTAGGAAATCGATATCAAAGGGTACACATTGACATGGTTCTATCTTCAAAGTGCCTCATTTCCTGCAGAGTGCCTCAAGGGTCTGTACTTGGGCCACTCCTATTCATTTTGTATATTTCTGATCTCCATTCAGTTGTTAAATATTGTAATATTCAATTCTTTGCCGACGATTCACAGATCTACAGTCATTTCCATAATCGCGACATTCAAAATACTGAATCTGACGTAAATGAAGATATAACATCTATTAGTATGTATGTAAAAAATCATAACCTTCAGTTGAACCCTTTAAAATCGAAAGTCATCACTTTTTCACCAAAACTATTTAGAAGTGATGCCAAAAGAAATTTTAAAGTAAAATTAAATGGTGAGACTATAGAAGTGAGTCAGTGAAAAACTTGGGTGTAACTTTAGATGAATGTCTAAATTTTATACCACATGTAAATAATATCAGTAAGAGTTGTTTTTCAATTTTACGGCAATTATATCTTAATTAACAATTTCTTGACTTTACAACTAAAAAAAATTTGTGTGAATGTTTGGTAATGTCCAAAATTAGTTATTGCGATTTAGTTTATCTCCCATTTCTTGACTCAAAATCTCTAGCACGTCTCCAAAAAATCCAAAACTCATGTTGTAGGTTGATCAATAATTTGAAAAAATATGATCATATCAGCCCTTTTTTCAATGACATGAAGTGGTTGAGAGTAAATGAACTGTGTGAGCTACACCTAGATACTTACACCCACAGGCTTTTACTGTCATCTATTCCGCCATTTTTGAGAAATAAGCTGATATCTAGAAGCAATATCCATTCTAGGGACATTCGATTCACTGAAACACTCACGATGCCCCTCCACAGGACATCATTCTTTCGGAAATGCTTCACCTACAACGCAATTATTTTTTACAATGCTCTACCTCGATCCACAAAATTGTTATCATATGATGAATTTCAAAGACATATGAAGACATTTTGAATAGAAGTATATAAATTAGTAGATAAAATTTATCTGTCACCGCACACAAAAATATTTCCAATATCCTAGCATTCCTTTGTTTGTATGACTGTTGCAATTTTATACATTTAAATCATGAAATATTGAATAGCCTTCACTTATATATGTTATATACCATATTTTTTATACACCTACATTTCTAATCTTCTAACTTATCCGAAGTATTTATATTTTTTGTATTGTTTTTTCAGTTTCTCTTTTTTTGGGGGGGGGGGGGGTTAAGTGGCAGAGTGGCGTTATGCTAAACTTCGCCCCCTAAATAAAGACGATTTATTATTATTATTATTATTTTAGTGTTTTCCTCTTGTCCTATTGTGACAGTCTTAAGCGAATCCAGATCTCTACCCGAGATCAAAGCGATTCACCCTAATACCTTGCGGATAATGTGAGCAGTGCCCAGTAGTGCTATTTTCTGCACTTCAGCAACAGATGGTTTTCCTGGTAGTTGTGAGAGGTTGGTCTGTAACCCCTTTCTAAGGGTCCCTAGGGCTCCTACAATGACTGGAACTGTTCGGGTCTTAACGTTCCACATTCTGCTTACCTCTATTTCCAGGTCTTTATACTTGCTTAACTTTTCTGCTTCCTTCAGCATTACGTTCGAATCGTTAGGAACCGCTACATCTACTAGTAAGCAGGTTTTTGTTCTTTTATCAAGATACGCTATGTCCGGGCGGTTCGCAGGTATGGTTCTATCAGTGATGATGGGAACATCCCACATGATTCGAACATCCTCATTGTTTACAACTTTATTATTTTCTGGAGTGTGCTCATAATATTTATCGCAGACCTCTATACCAGCCCCTTTGCTCATTAGCCAGTGTAGATACCTTGCTACGTTGTTGTGCCTTTTTGTGTATTCAGTAGGTGCGAGTGTGGTACATCCAGCCACGATGTGGCTTATGTGCTCCTCTGCTTGATTGCACATCCTGCACTTACTGTCCACTTCGCAACCAAGTATGCGCTTTTGGTGATAGCGTGTGTTGAGGGCTTGGTCCTGAGCAGCAATCAAGAGGCTTTCTGTTCCGCCCTTCAGACCAGAACTACGGAACCATGCAACGCTAGCGTCTTTGTCTACGCCTGGTCTACTAAGGTTTCTGTAGAACTGGCCGTGTAATGGTTTATTTTTCAACATTTCCATTCTGCGCTTAGCAATGCTGACCTTGATTTGGACCTTTGTGTTCGACGTCCTAGAGTTGTCACTTTGGTAGTTTGATTTTATACTCGCTGCTTCTCTCTCAAGAGAGTATTTATGTTTCTGGGCATCGTGGATTTTTAACATTTTCGTATATTTGTCTTTCTCCGAGCTCAGGTATTCATGCAGGTCGAGAATGGCTAGATCATATGCATATTCTAACTCTATTAAACCTCGTCCGCCATCACGCCGTGCGATGTATAGACGCTGAACGTCGGCTTTGGGATGATGCATACCTTCACAAGTTAGTAGTTTTCTTGTTTTCCTATCTAGCTTGTGTATATCGGTTCTCAACCAATCCAAAATACCGAAACTATACGTCAGCACAGGGACAGCGATTGAATTAATAGCCATTATCTTGTTTTTTGAACTTAGCTCCGTTTTGAGGACAAGCCTTATACGCCGATAGTACTCTCTTGTCAGTCGATTCTTCATCTCTTGGTGCTCAATGCTCCCGCATTCCTCCACTCCCAAATACTTGTAGGTTTCACCGTTGTCTAGGTTTTTTATTTCCGTGGCGTCGTTCAATTTGATGTTTTCACTTCTCTCAACTTTTCCTCTTTTCATAGTAATCTTGGCACACTTGTCAAGTCCAAATTCCATACCGATATCGTCACTAAATATTTTTACTATTGAGAGTTCTTTCTCCAGCTGTTTATCGTCTTTGGCAAAGAGCTTCAAGTCATCCATATAAAACAGATGACTTATTTTCTTGTTAAGGCCAACACTGAAACCTAGTCCTTCTTCGTTCAGCATATTGCTCAGCGGTATTAAGGCAATACAAAAGAGTAAAGGAGAAAGCGAGTCTCCTTGGAAGATTCCACGCTTGATATCAATACCTTTTGTTTTTATACACCCTTTGGAATGGAACAGTAGCATCTCTGTCTTCCAGTTCTCCATTGATGTCCGGATGAAATTGGAGACTGTGGGGGCAATGCCATATAATTCGATGGTCTTCATTATCCAAGTATGTGGTAGGCTATCGAAAGCTTTTCTATAATCTATCCACGCCATACTCAAATTACGTTTTTGTTTCTTGGCGATGGACGTTGTCATCTTGCTAACAAGTAGCTGATCTTTACACCCCCTAGACCCCTTTTTGCACCCTTTCTGTTCATCAGGTAGCACTTTGTTTTTGTGTAGATGTACGTATACTCTTTTCGTTAAGGCTGATGTTAGCACTTTGTACATAGTAGGCAAGCAAGTGACTGGCCGGTAGTTTTTTGGCTCTGCTGTATCTTTACCTTTAGAGAGTAAATAGGTTACTCCTGCAGTCAACCACGTTGGCATATCTACTGGATTTTTAATGATACAATTAATCGCATTGGTCAAGGGTAGATGCAGCGCAATGATATGCTTTAGCCAAAAGTTTTGCACCTTATCCTGACCTGGTGACTTCCAGTCTTGCACATGTCTTATGGTATCTGTGATTTCCTCTACCGTTAGGTCAGTCCAATCGTCAGGTTTTATATATTTTTGTCTTCTAATTTCATTATCAATCCAACCTGCAGAATTATCATGCGAGATCTTATTCTCTAGTATTCCTCGCCAAAACTCTTCTACTCGCGAGTCCGGTGGTGGGCATTTAACAACACTGCTCTGTTTATTTAGCTGCCGGTAGAACTTTTTGGTGTCTTCAGCAAATAGCTTGTTCTGGTGATAGTGGTTACTTCGTTTTTCGTATCTTCTAAGCCGCTGTGCCTTAGCCTCACATTTCATTGTGATAAGGGTCTGTAGCTCCTCTATCGTTCCGTCTATTGCATACTTCTCATTTATCTTGTTATACTTTTTGAGCACTTGATATGTGGGTACTCCTTTCATGACTTCGTTCACAATAGCCAAGTCGCTTCTGAAATCTTCTACCTCTTTTTTTTATTCTTCTCTTCCATGGAGCGTCCTCAACAGAACGATGGTATGACTGCCTTTCTTCTACCTCACCACCGATAATTGATCCACACGAATAAAACAGATTGTTAATTTCAGTGAGGCTTAGATTCTTATTATCTATGATGTTTTGTAGGGCTTTGTTGACTGTTGATATATAACGATTTATTTGTTTGTCATTCCTCACCTTTTTTATTCCATTTCGTTCATTGATGTCGATAGCTTGAACCTCTAATAGCTTCGCTCGGATTCTAATTTCCATTTCGGATATTTTCTGTTGTTCGGTCTCATTCACGTCGCCATTATGGTCCGCTTCTAGATGAGCTTCATCCTTGTTCTCGCCATTTACTTCCAACCGTGTAGCTGGACTTTCACGTACGCTCTGCCTACTACCAGATGGCAGGTATCTCTGCATAGTAATAACACCACATTAACTCCCTATATTGCTCTATGGTCCATTGTTTTCTTGTTTTTGTTTGTGATATATTGGACGATGTTGTTGAATCTTGCTCAGATAGGCCAGCTTGAGACATAGTCTGTGTTTGGGTACTATCCCAGCAACTTTGCATCTGTTCGGAGTTTCGCAAGTCAATAGTAGACAGTTGGTCGCGCCTACTATTAGTTCTACGCTGCTGCGTCTGAGATGTCAAGATGTTGCCCCCCCCAGAATCCGTGGGGCTGACCGACAAGGCGGTGTAGGATTTTGAAGTATTACTTCTACCTACCTGGGGTATATTCGATCGTTTTGCACTTGACATATTTTTAAAGTTCATAAGAATAATGAGACTCTCTGCTGAGATGCAGAGGTATAAAGCAGGTGAGCAGCCGCCCTACTAGGGAACAGACGCTGACCAGGGAGCCGCCCTATCAGGGTACAGACGCTTCTGAATTTGTTTTGCCATGGCCCTGTTCGCCACCCTAAGGGTGTTGCCCGTCTCACACGTGGCCAGTATACTGTACATAGTACTGTTGATGGCTCGGACGTAGGGTTGGACTTTGGGAGACTTATTATTATTATTATTATTATTATTATTATTATTATTATTATTATTATTATTATTATTATTATTATTATTATTATTATTATATTTCTTATAAAAAAACGTGTTTGATGTCAAGTAAGCAGGACTAAATAGGGTGAAGGTTATATTTAAGAATTATGAAGTATCAAATTCGTTGATTGATCACGAAGTTGTAAACTCAAATGATTGAATCGCATATATACCTAAGTACTTCAATAATAAAAAACGTGCAGTGACACCTACTCCTCTAATTAATATTTATTAAACGCCTTAAGAATTAACGTGAAAGTCGTTGAACAGAAGCGTATTAAACGTAAAATGCAAGACACCTACTCACAAACTTCCCTGAAAGTATGAAAATTAATATGGTATATTTTGCTGTTGACCCGTATGTCTATCCTGCGGTGCAATGTTTTATGGGTATCTAAATAAACAAGGGTAAGCCGGGATGTAAAAATTGTGGTCAACAACGATGTGATGGAAAACCCTCAGATAGCAGCGGCACTGTAATATTTATGTACACAAATCAACAGCCAAAGTATGTCCCGTATACCAAAAACAAAAAATAACGAAACAATAATGGATTGTGGAAATGTGAGATTCAAAGTGGCAGAATATATTGCCAACAACTCGTCATATGCTAAAATTGAAACAAATAACAGATTTGATATACTCAACAACCTTGAAAATTTCCCCAACCTCACAAAAACAAAAAGCAATAAGAGGTTTCTTATAGACCCGGTCAAAAAGTATTCAAAGAAGTCAGCTGGAGAATTCAGCGTCCATTCACTCTCATAAGACAAAAAAATATTTTTAATCCTCTTCTCCCGAATCCCCTCAATCAAACATCATTTTCGTTAAAAAAGAAGTCAATTTTGCCTAATCTCTATAGAGAAGATCCCCACAAATGTTGAGCGACATCAGACCTGACGACACAATATTCTGTGATGGCTCTAAAACTGCGTGAGGGGTGGGATGAGCATTTTTTACTTAAGAAATGGAAATTACAGTATCTTACAGGGTCCCTGATCCGTGTACAATTTTTAGTGCAGAAGCTATGGCAATAGCAGAATCTCTTTAGTGGAGCATTGATAATGACATCAGGCGAGTTGCTGTACTTTCGGACTCTACGTCTGTAATGCAATAATTAGATAATGAACACTCCATACAGTCCAATCATTACTTAATATGTATGTTGTACATAACTTAACAAAAAGGGGTTGTGATGTGTTCCTTGTTTGGATAAAGGACCATACTTGAATAATAGGAAACGAGAGAACAGATCAGGCAGCTAGATGGGCTACCCAGTTACACACCATTCATCAAATATATATATATATATATATATAACTAAAGACATGTTTGTTTGATATAAAAACAAATTGATGGCAGACTGGGAAAAGCTGTGGTTTGGAATTCAAAGTAATTCAGCTAACCAGTATTATGTGATCAACAGAAATGTCAGAAAAAAGCTCCAAATATTTCTGAATACAAGGTCAGTAAAATATATTCTACAACTATTTGAAGGTTAAGACTCAACCATGGGTCTTTTCCTGATCACTTGCACAGCTCAGGTTTGCAAGACTCTGCCCTTTGTGATGATAGTGGACAGATATCTGATTTAAATTTTGTATATATTTTTTGGATGCGTAGGGCATAAACGCTACTCACCATTTCTTCCGTGTTGCACTTAGAAAGAAAACCGATTTATGATGCTCATTGAATTAAAAAAAAAATGTACACATAGAAATTTACCCATATCTCTATACATATTTTTCAGCAAATGAACTAACGATCGATGCGAGTACCCCTAAGAAAAAAAATAAGTTTACTATTGTATCCTTGCTTTCCCTCAATCTTCTGTTTATGTGTATAATTCCAGTTATAAGATAGGGCATTTGGGATCAACTCCCACTGTCGCCCCAATCAACAATAACCCATTGACAATCTAAGGAGTATTGTTGTCAGCATGAAGATCTTCACGACACGACGGAAACATTTTCGAAGTTATTGTTAGCGAGGGTGTAGTTGCTAACGATCTGCGTGTGAACTGTGTCACGAACTTCGATTTTAACAACTCTAAAGACAACAAAATTATTTGAAGCATTACCTCTCTTTATTTTCTATATTTGTTAAATAAAACAGTTTCTAAGGGCCGGAACGACGGTACTTTGAAAATAGAGCACAGAATCTAAATTTTATACAGCTATATATCAATCAGCATTGAGAAAATGCACATGACTGGGTAATTCAACCCTTAGTTTCGAACGGAGGTTATCAGTTATCAGGTCAGTAGTCAATCTGTTATTTAAGGAGAAACTTTCTATACTTTTCCAGTAAATCAATCTGAACGAAGTTTTGATCCGAGCTGTTTTGATGTAGTCGCTGATTCTGGTAGAGTCCTGATATCAAGACCCATAACGCGCTATTCTTATCTCTCCTCAATTCTAAGGATTCAGACGGTCGGCATAGTGAAGACAAGCTAGAAAACGATGTGAAGGCGAGAATTTTGATAAGCGGAGATGTGAATGACCGTCGAACTGTTGCGTGAGTTAGCAGCAGTATTTGAAAGGATATCAGCGATAGGCTCTACACATACCAAGTCCAACAACAATAAAGGAAACGTTCCGTGTTTTTCGATTGATTACTGAAAAATTTCAAGGTCAGGTCTTTTCGAACTTTGAACCAAGACTTCAATGTGTACCTTGGATTTCACCTTGAACCTTACCCTTAAGGTATTTTCAAGGTCCACATTTATTTTCTTAATAGAATCCCCTTTGTACTTCCACTGGCGAGGAAGTATTGTAGTCGCGAAAAAATTCTAAAATGAGCTATTGTTTTTAATTGAAATTATATGACTTGTACATCACGAAAAAACATATCAAACATCTCCGTCGGTCTGTCTACTAGTCCTTGACCCCGCTATAATTTGGAAAGTAGTGGTCCAATTTTGATGAAACTTTCAGACATAGTTACTACTACGCCAAGAAAGAACGCCAGTTTTACTTTCCATGAGTGCTTTATAAAACACCCATATTAACAAATATACTACTCGGAAGGAAAAGTAGTAGATCGCCATTTGCGAGTGTCTACCAGCAATAACTGCTGCCTGGATAAAGGCAGCCCACAACTCCAAGGGTAACATCACAGCTGATAGCAGCTCCACTATCAAAAAGCCTTGGAGAGGAAGGTTTCTAGAGATATTGAGACGTGACTAAAAAAAAAATATAAATAATCAGCCGTAATGTACCTTTCGGATATGAAAATGTATCTTCTGTATAATCCCATAACTTTGAGACAGCTCAAAAGTTAGAATATAACTTTTAAATGTCACTGGAACTGCTTGAACTTTTTTTTGCCGGGAGTATTTCTATTCTTAGTAACCGCAGGTCCAGAGGTGGTTACTTTGGAAAATAGTTAATTAGATACAGAACTGCTAATCAAAAGTTGAGCTTTAATTAGAGCTGAAACTGTTGTGAAGTACCCATTAAAGCACTTAGAATATACTGGTTTATGAAACTCACAGTCACACTCGCGTCACAAGAATATTAGATATAACTCAGAGGTAACCTCGTTGAAATTTCTGTAGTAGTTATGAAATAAATGCACAAATCCAATTTGATTAAACAAATGGCATCAAGTAGGTTGGTCCCGCATTTCCTACGCAGCGCTGTGATTGGTTAGCCCCCTTTAGAATAACCTGTGTAACATAGCAATTAAATGTCTTGCACGGGGTTATATTATACACGAAAATATGATGACAGTCATTTTTAGCAAACTGAAGCAGAGAGGTGCGTATTCGTTGAGTTGTCCAGCGCGCCTGAAGATAATTTTAGACAAAAGCAAATTTTGTATAATTAATCTCGAATATGTGAGTCAGTAACATAATGCTATTTTACGAAGGAATTTTTACTTAATATAAATATGGTTATAAGCGATAAAATCAATCTTTGTATGTTATGTCACTTTTGAAGCAAGGGTGCGATTTGTTAATTCTATCATATCAAATCAAATAATTTATTCATGCAAGATACAGTGATTGTATGAGGACGTGCCATTTTTGATACATTCACAGAAATGTTTTTAAAAAAAGTGAAGCCACTATTATAGTTATTTAACAATTAGAATTCTGAAAGCCCACTATAGGTTCCATTACATAACACATACATTTAAGTAAAAGCAGTACTTAAAACCTCTGATATCGTAATGGAGCAAGTTGTAGGAGATATTGCTCAACACTCCTTTTGAAGTTATTTAATTCAAGACTTTTGGTCTGGAAAGGTAGTTTATTGTATAATTGGATAGCAATAAATTCTGGTCTGCTCTGACACTTCTTAAGTCGGCAGAAGATAAGTCTGGTTTTGTTGCTATTTCTTGTTTCATATTTATGTATCTCGCTCTGAAGAGTAAACCGATCTTTATTTTTTTTTGACAAACAAGACACCTTCCAGAACAAAAACAGCAGGAAAAATCAATATGCTAAGTTATGCTAATTTGACAAGGGCTTCCCTGCAGTCCAAAAACTCTGTTTGCATGAGCTGCTCCACCCCATGCCATAATTCCACAGCTCATTACAGAATGAAAGAGGCCATTGTATGCTGATATTAGAACCTCATTAGATAGAGCAGAAAAACTGTTTACCGTAGCCTCTTAAATACAGCTTCTACGTATACATGAGGCAACCACTGAAGGCGAGCATCTAGGCTTATTCCTAAAAATTTGATAGACTGCTGATCCCTATTACTTAGGTCTCTGAGGCCAGAAATCGTTTTTTTGGGTTTTGTCAACCTTCAGCACAAGCTTGTTAGCCTGGAACCATTACTCAGCCCTCATCCGTGCAACCAACAGACCCTGCTCCAAATCAAGCATTCGAGTGCCATTTATGGAAATTGTGGTATCATCAGCAAAGAGCGGGTAAATGGCATCGTTGTCACATACCGGAAGTCATTGATATACAGGGTGGCCCATCCATGTGTGACGGAATATTACTCATAAACAAATTCATTTTGGGTAAATCTATTTATGGAATGTTATACATGACAATTGAGGGCACATTTCTAAGATATTGTCCGTTACACAGGGTGTCCTAATTTCGACATACATATCAAAGTTATGATTTTTCAAATGGAATGCCTCAAATTTTATTGCATATTTGCATAAACCAATGCAAATCAAGGAAATTTATATAACATACTATCGGGTTTTGGTAATTAGCTACTGATATATAAGGTCCTAGTCTAGAAAAACCCCCCACATCGGCAACCCCTCAGTCCTCCATTTTGAAATCTGGAGTGCAGAATTTTGTATCAAAAAAACCTACACACCTCAGCTTTTATCTTGTCCGTTACTTTTTCGTATTATCATTTTTGCTCATACAAGGTGGTCAGAAACGCGAATTGTACTTTTTCTCAAAAATTTCAAATGCATCACCCTGTATATTTGTGCAACTTTGGATTGAATTTTTTATAAGCTTTTTTTGATACTAGACGGGTTTTTACGGCTATTTTTTTCGGTACGTCTTTTATGGATCGGCTTAATTCCCTAAAATATCGCATCATCCTTGGAGACAAATATGTAAATTGTTGATTAGTTACAAACTGTCAAAGTTAGCTGTGTGAGTATTATAATAAAAACGTGTTTGAAAATGAAGTCTTCTAAAGTGGAAATGGTGAATATGGGGTTGGTTTTGGGCGAAGCCCAAAGAAATGGTTTCCTAGCATCTCGCATTTATAAGCAACGGTACCCTAATATGCGACATCCAAGGCCGGAAACATTTTCCACACTACGAGAACGTTTTGAATCAAGAGAAGCAATGGAATATAGTAAAAAATGTATAAATAGTCCAAGTGTCACCAATGAGGCGAACCAGGTACCAACCATATCACCTATGCTTGCATCAAGGCCTTTGTCCTCAGGATTTCTCAGCTCGAAAGCAGGTTATTAGAATAATGCTAAATAAAGGGAGTGAAGACACTACCTTCCTGGATGAGGCTCTTTTTAGCGATGATGCTACTTTTAACAGCATAACATGCACCATTCTGCGACGGAAAACCCTTACTGAGTTAGGCTAGTAGATTTCCAAAATAAATGAAGCTTGAATGTTTGGGGATGAGTTATTGGCAGACAAGATATCGGGCCTTTCTTTTTCGACAACAGATTAACAGGTACAGAATACTTGAATTTTTTGATCGAGCATTTGCCTTTGCTTTTGGAGGATGTCAACATGTAAACTCGAATGCATATGTACTTCCAACTATTTGGACACCTGCTGTAACAATTGTTGGATCGGTCGTGATGCGCCTATATCTTGGCCTCCTAGATCATCAGATATGACACCGATGGACTTTGTATGGGGCTACATTAAGCAAGGGATTTATAAATATCCACCATCTACCCCGAAAAATATGAAGGAAAGGATTAAGGATGCTTTTCTGAACATAAGGGAACACATGCTGAGGGATGTGCATCGGTCATTTATGTATGTATTCAACAGGGTGGACATATTTTCGAGCAGTTTTTGTAGATTAGGTCTTGAGTAGTGATAGTTGTTTGTTTATGTTGTTTTTGTAGTTGTTTTTCTCTGTTTCGCTTGAAGCTGATTTATACTGTTCTGATTGTTATTAGTTTCTACGTCAAATCTGGACTCTCAGGGCCGTATCGTCAGTCGTTCCTACAACTGTAGGACGCCTTTATGGCATCCTTGATTTCGATAATATTATGTCTTCTTCGATAAGGTACTTGTATATCCTGCTTTAGATTTCCGGCATGCTGACAGTTCTGGCTAGAGGTTATGTTATTGTTTTGACGGTTAAGAAACCTTTAGACTCATGAATCGAAGGCAGAACTGCAGAAGCATAATTTATTATTTTCTTGCAAATAATGTCGATCAGTCAATAGTCAATAAAACTTCGCTACACTGAACAAATTCCACAACCAGTGGTATCTTCAAGAAATTGTTGGGTTAGGAATTTAATGCACATGGATATATTATATTATAATACCTATATGTATAAAAGTCCAGAAGCTTACAACCACAAAATAAATAATTGCATATTCATATTATATACTTATCGCATTATTTTCAGGTGTGATTCATTCTCACAGACTTTATGAGGTTTTTCCTCCATGGATAAGAAACATTGTATGACAAGTCCAATTATTGCATTATCGTCAGAGATGCCTTTTCACAAATCGTGTGCCTCTAGATTATGTAGAATGTCAGGCTACAAGTATGTACGTATATAATGTGTGTGTGTTGTGAAGATCATAATTACTATTATTGACCATCGCTATTTCAGGGTACTCAGAATGCCATGGTCATGTAGGATTACCATAAATGAAGTGTTACAGAAAGTAAACAGAAAAATAGAGTTGCAGCATGAAGTAAAATCAGAATAACTTTATGACATAGCATTTTTACAAATGGCAAAATAAAAGAAAATTTTGACTCATCAAGGGAATTATTTTTCTGTTAAACAAATTCCAAACAATTCAAATAACTAGATAAGCGGAAAAGACACACTATGTTGAAAACGGTAGATACCTCAAAGTCAGTCTAGGTTAAGCCCTAATAAGAAGTAGTTTTAAGATAATTGCATTGCATTCATAATTCGCTTATCGTTACAGATAGATGCTGCAAGTATCAAATTAAAACACCCAACTTTATCATGAACTTAACATGAAGACTCATATTAGGCAAAAATGAACTTAACCTAACCTGGCTCTGAGGAACAGAATTTGATTTGTATTTAAACTGCTGGGTATACATTTTGGATTAAAATTGCTATCAATAATGGAGATTTCAGCTACTGAGCATACTAAAAAAATACATCAGTGTCATCACCAATAACAAGGGGATCAATACACTGAACCCACATATTAGTGTTGTGTAAAAAAGTGAGGAAACCTAAATACAGTTTCTTCTTCAATTCGTTCGTTAATTGACTTGTAATCTTAACATAAAAGGGAACATCTATTAGAACTGTGGCATAGGAAAGAAAAAAAATTCTGTTTGCGGAATAAATATCAAAAACTGAACAGGTTCGATATTTGAAACACTAATATGAAAATCAGATTTTACGTTATGATAGTTACAGTAAAAAAAAATTGTGAAATCTTTGGCTTGAAAGTCGGCATTTATTTTTTGTAGTATTAGTAGCTGCAATTTAGTGTGTTTAATAATTGAATGTCCATATCTAAGCCTCTTATTAAAATTTTCAATCACAAGAATACTTGGTAAAATAAATATTTTTTATTCTACATTGTATACCCACAGAAATACAATAGGTTCGTTCAAAAATATCTAGAAATATAGATTTCATCAATTTTTAATCCTTCTTTTCTCTTAAAACAAATGTTTTTTCTCTAGCATGATAACTAGGTTATATGCTATTTTCTAAATTACAAGGTATGTAAACAGGGCTAAAAGGATATCTGATCAATTACAAACAAATCTTTCTAGTTTGGGGGTACACTAGATCATTTTGGAAAGTTAATTAACTCTAGGTATTTCCTTAATTTTGGTGTGTTGTTCTATTAAAAACTCAAAATCTAGTGATTTTATATGAATCAAACCTTATACCGAAAAAAGCTTATAAAAAACTGAATCCAAACTTGCAGAAATATACAGAGTGATGTATTTTAAATTTTCGAGAAAAAGTACAATTCGCGTTTTTGACCAACTCGTATGAGCAAAAATGGAAATTCGAAAAAATAACAAATAAAATAAAAGTGTAGGTTTTTTTTATACTAAATTCTGCACTCCAAATTTGAAAATGGCGGATTGAGGGGCTGCCGAAGTGGACGGTTTTTCTGGACAAAACACCTTACATCTCAGTAGCTAATTACCAAAACCCCATAGTATATTATATCAATCTTCTTCTTTTCAATCGTTTTATCCAAATATGCAATAAAATGTGAGGTATTCCACTTAAAAATCAGAATTTTGATATGTAGGTCAAAATTGGGACACTCTGTATAATTAGCAGTATTTCAGAAATGTGCTCTCAAATGTCCTGTATAACATGAAATTAATAGATTTTCCAAAAATGTATTTGTTTATGAGTAATATTCCGTCCACACATGGATGGGCCACCCTGTATGTAAAAACAGTAAGGGGCAAAGGACTGGGCCCTGTGCTTTCAACTCTCTCTCTGATGACACGGCATCCCTAAGTTGCACTTTCTGGTGTCGGTTTTCAATGTATGATTTGAGTACCGGTATGCTATTGCTATTAAAATTGTGATGTACAATCGAAGGCTTAACTTAAGTCCACAAATATACTAAGTGACATATAAATCCGAACACCCAGTTTAAATGGTTTTATTTTAATAAAATTTTGTATAAGTACTTAATGAAGCATAATAAGTAAATGATAAACATTTCGAAATGATTGCACTGCTATAAAGCCCTTTGACCTTTAATAATGTGTGGATGCACCCTGGTGTGCTACGCATTCTCCAACGCGCCTACGCATGCTTCTGATCAGGTGGTCAATGTCCTCCTGTGGTATCTCATTCCAGGCAACCACCAACTCCTCTCGAAGTGCTTCTAGAGTCTGAGGAGGACGTTGCAAACTGAGCAATCTCCTACCCATCATATCCCACATGTGCTCAATTGGGGATAAGTCGGGAGATCTTGGTGGCCATGGTAACAATGTGACATCATTATGTTGAAAGAAGTCTATTGTGACTCTTGCAGCATGTGGTCGGGCATTATCTTGTTGGACAGTTGGATCTGCCAGGGTGTCAAGATAGTGTAAAAGATGGGGTTCTAGAACTTCGTGGATATAACGCTGCGCATTCATGTTACCTCTGATGAAGATCAAAGGTGACCTGGAACCATAAGCTATAGCTACCAAACCATAACTCCAACAGTGTGATGAACATGTCTTTCAGCAAAAAACTGTGGATTCCTCCTTTCACCACGTCGCCTTATAACCCTGGCACGACCATCGTGCATGCCTAAACAAAATCGAGACTCGTCACTAAAGACAATACTGTTCCATTCCTGATCCCATAGTGACCGTGGTCTGCACCACCCAAGGCGATTACGTCGGTGTTCTCGAGTTAAAGGGAGGACCCAGTGTGGCCGGTATGAAGACAAGCCAAAACTTCTCATTCGTCGGTAAAAACTTCGCATGCCAAAAGGTCTTCCGTGTTCTGCAAACCATTCATTTGCAATGGACCTGGTAGTGGAGAAACGGTCCCTTAAGGCCAATAATCTTAGGCGGCGATCTTCACGGTCTGTTGTTCTACGGCGGCGTCCAGTGCCCCTTGCTCTTTGCGTACGGCCTTCTCGAAGCCATGCCTGACAACACCTAACCCCAGTGTCTACACTTACTTCTTTGCACTCTAACTGCAATTGCCCGAAAAGAAAGTCCAGCTTCCCGAAGTCCCACTATACGGCCCCTATCAAACTCACTAAGTTGACGAAATCGTACAGGTCTCCGTACTCCAGGCATCGTAACCGATCGTAAAGGATGTCAAGAACCAAAATCCGCCAACGTTGATTCTTTACTGCGGCTGAAATATTCATTTTTAGAGCGTTAGTGAATTAAAAAAAAGCAGTATAAAAACCGGAATGTCCAACTGATATGGCTGAAAATTTTTTCACTTGTTATTTACAGTAAGATAAATACATTCACCAACTTTTATTAAAATAAAACCATTTAAACTGGGTGTTCGGATTTATATGTCACTTAGTATATATATACTAAACTACGTTTATTTTACTTATTCAAATTTGCCTTGATTTGCATGATATGGCTACTTGTCGCCATAGTTGTGCTTGTACTATACACGATAGTTATTAAACGAATGAAGTATGAAATGGCTGAGGATGTGGGCACATCAAATAAGCTTGTGTTTCATATTTTGAAAACTTAATTGGAATCCAAAAAGCTATTAGCAAGGTCGGTGCCGCATTCGTTTATTATATTTTTCCAATATCTCGATCAATTTTCAAAGGGTAAAACTGATTTTATACATCGGTTATCAATTGAGACCTGAATTTATCGTTGTGACCCTGAGTTGTGGCGTCAAACCGAAAAGTTGACTGAAGCAAGAAAAATTGCCGAAATCATCTGAAAATGCTATGGCATCCATTTTTTGAGAAAAAGGAATATTGTTGATATACATGGAGGGTGGCAAAACTATAATAGCAGAATAATACTGTAACCCTTTTGGAAAGCTGGATGTAAAAAGATTAGGTACCTATACAGAGAATAAAATGTGAACTATGCACCTGCTCACAGCAGCTATCTAACAACGGCAAAAATTAAAAACCCACCATATTCACCAGATTTAGTACCCTACGAATATCATTATATTATATTATTTATATTCCGCAAGCAGATTGTGCTACAACTTTGCTTTTGGATAGTATGTATGCTGTTAAATGACTACTTTGGCAATTCTACATGAATTTCATACATGTCATTAATAGGACTCCATAAAACTACTTCCTTCATGTGAAATACAAAATTTCGATAGATACAAGTCATTCAGTCATAAATCGATACTTGCTTAAGGTGTTTTTCTCATTAACCCCTTTCATTTCATAACCATATCCTAGGGATGCCTATGAAAAATGTTAATCACCATTTGCCGGCGCCTGCCATATTGAATTTAAAATGACGTCACTTCGATTGTTGTGTTTCTTTTAGTCCTTCCATTTGATACCCATCCCAAAGGGGTTACCATGGAAATGAAAAATCACTATTTTCTAGCACCCGCCATATTGGATTCAATATGTCGCAAGTTACTTAGTTTTTATTGTTACGCAAGCCAAATGTGTGTTCAAAACTTCAGCTCAATGGGTTTAATTCAACTAGTACAAAATTCAGTTCCAATATTTGTCCCACACATACAAACAGGTCAAAAGATCCCCGTGATAACTGAAACTTCCATAGTAAAAATTTATACAAACCTTATACATTTATACATTGTTTGTCTACATTCAAAATACATTGTGACTACTATATTTCTCCCACCCATTCGCCTGGAAAATGCCACAAATTGGACAATTTACATGTAAATGCTGGCTTATAGCAATTACAGGAATACGATCTAGGTACCATCCGGCTGATACTGTCAAGAGAATAAATTTAGTTGCTTAGCTCTAGATGTAGGTTCTAATCGTCACCTATCACGACCGACCGTTAAAAATCTATTCGAGTTTTACGATTCGGCAGGGTGGGGCGTTTTTACCGGGAGATTGGCTTCGCGCTGCTCGGCAAATAATGGGTTATCGGAGAAAGACTAACCAGGATCGGCACTAAAACAATTAAAATGCTCAACCGTTTTTCGCTCGTGTGCTGAAGAAAAATGTATTTAACATTAGTAAGTTGTGACAGAACTTAGGACTATGAATTTCTACATGAAAAGATCACCTTATAATAATAATAATATTTATTTACTCTAAAATACAGGGAACATGAAACGAGTAAATAAATATAATATATCCATAGGAGGACAACGCCTGTGCATGGATCATATGTATGTTGAATTGCAAAATATAATAAAATAGAGAGAAAAAAGAAATTATTGGTAAGAATGGTACAGCATTTATTGTGTAATATTTAAGATTATTTTATTAATTTGATTTCTCCCAATCGTGTTAATAAATTTTTTTAATTTTTTTTTGAAGCCTAATGTATTGCGTAATTGTTTTAAATTATTTGGTAAATGTTCGTACAATTTTGGAGCTATATACAGGTGACATCGTTTCATTAGGGATTTGTTTGGTTTAGGAACATTTTTTGCGCGTAATTTATATCTGGTTTTATGATTATGTTTAATTATGTCGTGTTCACTAATAGTTTTGTGATAATGAGTGATGGTATGTAAGAAGTAAAGTTGTTTAGTATCATATACTTGTGCATCATTATATAAATCATTAGTTGGGTATAATTTTGATTTGCCTAACATTGATTTTAAAATTCTTCTTTGAAGTACATCTAAATCGTTAAAGTATGTCGTGCATGTAGCACCCCACACTACTATACCATATGTTATGTGTGGCTTGATTAAAGCTTGATAAATATATCAATACGAATAATAATTCGTAGACAATATTCAGTTAATATACCGGTTAGAAATTTTATTTTATATGCTATGAATCTAATTTTCTTTAATATGTGAGAAATATGTACATCCCATCTCAAGTGGGGATCTAGATAAATTCCTAAATATTTTGTATCATTAACTCTATTGATTTTTATATTTTTATCATTTACCTTAAACCGAAGGCGGTTATATTTTGGTAGATGATTAGATAGTGATGAAAATGGTAAAAAATGAGTTTTAGTAAAGTTAATTGTTAATTTTCGGTTATTAAACCACTGAATAATTTTGCAAAAGTCATTTTGGATAATATCTTTTAAGCCGTTCCAATCCTTACCTTTATAGAGTATAGCAGTATCGTCTGCAAAACTGACTATTTTACCAGTACTGTTAATTTTGAATATATCGTTTAAATAAATATTGAATAACAGAGGACCCAAAATTGTACCTTGTGGAACACCACATTTAACAAGCATTTCTTTATTATACGAGCTTAATAATTTTACTGATTGCGCTCTATTTGATAAATAATTTTCCATTAAAGTATACATCTTTCCACGAAAACCTACTCTTTCTAAGATTTCCAAAAGTATATTGTGGTTAACTGTGTCAAACGCTTTTTGTAAGTCCACAAATACGCATATCGATGGTACTTTTCCATCTATATTTTGGGTTATTTCATTTATAGGTTTTTATGTTTATTCCGGGTATCGATAGAACGCGATAATAATTTCCTGGTTGGAATATGCTTTTTGTGGCAAAATGTTCATGTCAAAAAAAAATTTGGAATGTGAACCATTATGATACTTTTATTTGCTGAGCGATAGCTTTTCCTCAAAACTTAAATCAACTATCTCCTGAACCTTTCAATGTGAAGACTGTTAACAACATGAGTTTTTTTTAAATGATTTTATTTTGGTTTACACGAAATTTGTGTACGAAGGGTTTCACGAAGTATTTTTCTTGATATAGTCATGCTCATCAAGATACTCTAACATTGATTTATGCAACAAAAAATACACATAAGATACTATGGTCACTCAGCGTATGCTATAAAGATGTCCGTAATGTGATTTCCGTAACTATCTCTTAACGTGGTGTTAATGTTCGTTACTTTGTCTCAACTATACCGGATCCGTCTCTGTCATTCGCCGATCAGTTGAGGTTCCATCAAAATGGGCTCAAGCGTAATTCTCGGTACGCGATTTTATAGGCGATGCCTGGCACAGAACGACAACGTTGCCTCGCTCTACATTTTATTGCAACTTGTGACTTCATTACGGTAACTGTAATCCAAGCAGCTTAAAACGTAGAGTGACTTGATATACAAACCGTATGAAAAAGTAAGCTCCTGTACGAACACACTGTATAAATATAGTTACTGAAAACTGTTAGGAAATGCTAGGTATAGCAGATAATATGGGTCGTCGAAAATACCGCGGTCAACAGAGCAATCACCTCGCTATACCTAGCAACAAGGATTATAGATAAAATAAAGGTAACCATCAACCAATGAAGGTGGTTCACTAACGGGGTAAAAACCCGCAAGAATTCTAAGTTTCTTACAGTCCTCTTATGCCGCATCTACATATTGGACCAACGCATTGGAACCTGCACTGGCGCCAACGTGGTATGTCGGAGTGAAAAAAAAACAGAGCCTCTTCACATTGGTCAGCACTTGGACAACTTGTAGGATATGATACAGGGTAAGTTTGATAAATAGTGCTGTATGGCTCTTCAGTCAGTTGCTGTCAGTTATTTTACTTATTAAACAAACCTTATAAAATGAAAAAATATTAGGTATGTGACAAAATCATGAATTTATTCTTGAAAGTTATGTAAATATAGAGGTGAATAATTTGTCTGTAATGAATAGAGTGGTACTCATTATCATGATAATCTTCCAGAATAAGATTCCTCAGACAGTGCTATAAACAAAGTGTTGCGTTTTTTAAGAAAAGTGTCGTTTTTATCTTCATCTTCCAAAGGACTTTAAACATTATTTAGACTCTTAGCATATTATAAGAGGATGTAAATGAATGGAATGGTATAATAATAGTCGCCAAATGTTGTGCCCTTTGTTATACGGACCTTATTGATCACTATTTCAGCCTTTGCAGTTATAGAGGAGGCTAGCGGGAAATCGGAACCTGTTACACAAAACGGCTTAAAATTTTGTGGATGCTTATCGATTTTGGGACTGCCACTTTGCACCAAAAGTTATAAATCACTTTTTGTGTACTATTTGACGCAAATAATCCCGTTTGGCCTTAGGTCTTTTATTTTTTACTATGCTACCGGTGCTATCCAGTCCACTCTAAGGATAAAGCTATTGCACAGCAAATAATAGACGTCACACATTTGTCTTGTTCGCCAGTTCCGACACCGGCCGTATTCAAAATTCTGAATATGTTAGTTGAATAAAGACATTTTTGAATTTGTTCAATGTATTTGCGCTCCTGACAAGTTGAAATTTTTATCTTGGGCGATGCTACCGTTCCCCAGATTATAAATTGTGGTATCACCCTGTCTATTTAGTATTTAGTAAACATTCTTGTATATTGTTGGTATTTACTTTTCTTATGAGTTCTTGTTAATTATGATGTCAATGATATCTGTGTATACTTTCTTATATTGATCAGTAAATGTGGTGTACTAATTTTTTGTCACTGTATATCTAGTTATCTATGTAGCGTTCGGTTGAGTGAGCTAAGATAAGGAACTTTATCAACGCACAATGAGTGTTGATGCTATAAAGCTGGACTGGATCCCTGCTACATTGTCCAACGCTAGAAGAGGACCTAGCAATATGCTAATTGATTGAGGTGTTTTGTGCAAAGCAAGATATGTATGTGAGTTTTTGGTGACAATGTTTATTCTTAAATTTCGTACTGCGCTTAGAAGCTAAACTTACATCAACCTAAGCACCTCTGAGCAGGTCAGTAACAGTACCTACCTGAAAATGAAACCAACCAATTACAATCTTTTCCGGATATATCAAGAATTAAGATATAAGTCTTTAAAATTTTATTCAAAGCAGGCAGCACACAAAACAGAAAGCACCCTTTCTTTCTGCAAAATAACAGCTAAAAGTGCAACATGAAATGGTTGTACATAATTAAGCGGATCTGTTTATGACGGCCAGTCGGCAAGCATGACCCGTATAGAGCACGGACTGCAACCAAGGAATTACATCCTCCGCTGGCTCAGACACGGTGTACAACTGGAACATTTTAAGGTTCTAGTTATAATTCAGTAGAATTAGTAGCCTCGCTACTTCGTTAATTGACACGTTCTTAACGTCGGAGTAGTGCGACATTCAGAGATGAAACCCCCAAATCGTCCCGCATGACACTACGAGGATTGTTTCAAAAATAAGGTTCCCACACTTTTTCCAGGCTCAACGAACTTACCATTAAAAAAAACGAATTCACGATTGGAAACGTTGATATTCAAGCTATTTTACTCCATGGTCGCCATTTTTTCTGCGCCATTTTTTTCTACTCCTCGTCCGTCTCGTACCATTGACTGCCTAGGTGTTCTGTCAGTTTCGGCGCTCCGTTTCCAGCTAAACCGCTGAATTAAGTCTTTCGTTTGTTCTGAGACATGAGGATGCGCATTGTTGTGGTACAGTCTTACGCTTTTGTTAGTTTTCCCCTAAGACGATTTTGGATTGCTCGTCTCAGCTGCCCATCCCAGATTTTTCAGAAGCCTCAGGAATTTCAACCTTCACTTCAGGGATCTTGATTCGAGAGCCTTCGAGCAAGATTTGCTCAATCTTCGCCAAACTTCCTCGCAGATCGACGGCCTCCTGCTTCGTTGAAGACATGATGAATGCTTAGATACGTTTTCCCATATACTTTACTCAAGCGGCGATGAATTTCTATGGGTGGTAAGGTTTTTGCGTGCAAAAATCGGATGACCGCACGAATTTCGTATGTGGCGGTGACGGCGATGAAGGACTCCATTGCGCATGGCTGCCGGTACTGAGCATCGCAAATAGGCGTTTCTTGTTGAATCGCTGTTGGGGGAGTCGACAAACACAACGGTGTTGCCAGATTTCGCCTAACATCACGCGCGACAAAGATACAGTCTTGGGAACCATATTTTTGAGACAACCCTTGTATATACAATGCGCTTAGCAGCAAAAGAGTTAAAACTTTACCTCGACCGTACTCAGTTCTCATATCAAATGGCCGAATACAAAAGAAACCGTATAGATTTTTAGCTTTCCATGCAATAATTTTAAAGAGCTAAAAGGTGAATTACCTTTCAGTTTTGCAGTATCGCTTTGGACTCGATTTCACCGTATTCTAACGTCCTTGAATTGAGTTCAAGCTGCTGAACCAAGTTTTAGCTGGGTGCAACACAGGGGTATACCCTTAGTTCACAACATTGCACTCATATGCCCCAAAAGGCCACTAATTGCATATTCAGAAGGGTCAAAAATATCTGTTGTTTTCAAAAATAAAACCATTACTATTTCAACTGTTTAGTATACCTATGTAAAAGTGGTCAAACAGTACTGGACAAGACGACTGCTATTTCAATGATGTCCAGAGTTCAAATGGCAATATGTAAGTGATAACAGTGACGAACTATAAATATCTATAATTCAATAACAGCGAATTAAATTTTAATAGAACTCTAATATTTTTCATGTGTAAAACATCATGCTTTTGAATTTTGAGATTTCCGCCACATTTCAGATTCTCAAAGGCAAGGAGACTTAAAACATCAGATTATTTTAGAGATGTCCGAATAACGGTAAAAGGTTCTGTTCAAAATTCAGAAGTGGTTGTAATTAACGAGAGTTTGAAAAGGTGGTGTACAGTTGTAGCATAAAGAGGGGTTACTAGGCAGTCGTGATGTTTCCAGTTGTTGCGGGAGGAGGGGGAAGAAGCATTGCCAGTATAGCAGCTTGTGGTAGTGTTTGGCTGCTCATGACCCATGCCCTGTAGTATCTCCATGTATTGCTTGAAAACCATGACGGACGAGTATACTCCTTGCAATCTTTACTCCACTCAAATTTTACATCGACAAAACGATGATTTTATTTGAAATACAAGGCAAAAAATGTATTTTTTTTATACTCCAACCACCACGAAGGCCTATGGCCTAAACATCCATGGGGTACCGTGGGGCTATAGGAGGATACAGGAGAAAGGGGGGGACGACACACGGACTCTAGCGATGGAACACATGTGCATGCAGCATGCACACATTCTGGCCCCGCCTACGAGATCCACCGGGTGGTATCTCCGCGTTCGAGTCAGAGACAGTCTACCACCTATGGCTAAACACAACATCCATAGCCAAGGAAAAATTCTCTTGGGAAGGGATTCGAACCCGTGCAGCGCACGGCGACTGATTAGGAGACCGTAGCGTCTACCTATGGTAGTATGGAATGCATTTAACCATACTTGAGCTTAAATGACTGGAAAACAGAAAAAGTAAATTGTCAAAGAAAAATAGCAACTTAGGATTTGAAGTTCATGGAAAAATCCTAATTGAATTACGAGTATAGTTGGATTTGTTAACACATGGAACATAGCACGAAAACAGAATAATCCTGGCAATTTTTCCCAACGCCAAGTTCTACAACGACTATATTGCGGCACGACCATTCCTGCTGAATTTCAAAACAGATGATTTTATTTAAAATAGAAGCACGTATCTAATTAGAATAACTTCGTAAGGCATCCGGCAGGGGTGCGCACGATGCGCATTTGTTTCTTAATTAATGATTAAGAAGTTTCTCCTGCATTATTTTCTGTTGTTTCTGCTGCTTACGAGCAAATTGGCGCAAGTTACGCAATAAATATGGAAGTTTATTCTTTGTATTAAAGGCATGCTGCTTTTCAGCAGCCAAGGGTAACATTAAAGTTTTTATTTAATTATAATATTACCCTCCTGACGTCTCATTCATCATCTAGGCCCAGATCTGTAAATTATCAGGTATTTCCTCCTGATTATATTTATGAGTTTGAATACAGGGTTATCCAAATTAAGTGTCCACCATTAGTAACTTTGTTATTAGTGAAAATACAAAGTTGTTTGAATTAGCAAACTAGTAGCATTTTTAACGCTGGTAAAAATGAGAAATAAAAAAAAACAATTGAGAGTCGTTATTTTGATTTTTTTCAGTAAAATAACATTTTTTTAAATGGAAACCCCTGTATATTATACTTTTTTTCTGTTAAAGCATCAAATTTTAAACAAAAAAGTTCATAATGACTTTTCCGCTAAAATCAAAAATAAAGTCAAAATAACGATAAATATTTTTAATTATTTGCAGTATTATAATATTAAGACGGCTATGAAAACAACATGGCGTTCGCGATTTGACAGCATTAAGATAAGCGACAAATTGTTAAACTGGACATACTCGCAACTAGAAGGCTTTGGAAAACAATGATAAAATCAAATAATGTCAAACATTAGTGTAAATACTTCTTTATAAGCTTTATTGTGTCATTAATTTAAAGAAAAATGTTCTCCCATGAAGAAAAGTGTGATATGTTAGAATGCTATTTAGTGTGCAGAAAATCCTCCTTGAAAGCAAGAGAATACTACAGTGAATTATATCCCGCTCGCATTCAACCGTATGAACGATATTTTCTGAGACTTTATCGAAAATTTAGGGGCAACGAAAATGTTTTTGCTAAAACAAGGGCAAAAAAAGTATTCATAATAAGCGAGGCCACGGAAATTGCAGTTATTGGATATTTTGAAGCTTATCGTGAGAATTCAATAGCAGATATTCACAAGGACTCTAATTTCAGTTATGGTACTGTTCAAAGGATTTTAAAAAAATACAAATTTATTCCGTATAAGTACCGACCAGTTCAAACGCTTTTGGCAGGGGATCCAGAGAGAAGACTTGTTTTTTGCCATTGGTATCTTAGCTTCTGTCGCCAAAATGTAAATAACTTTCGTTACCTTTTATGGACAGATGAATCAAATATTTCAAATTCTGCAATGTTTAATAGAAAAAACCACCATTATTGGTCAAGAGAAAATCTTTTGTTAGTACATCCAAGAGGCCCACAAGTCCGTTTCAGTTTCAACGTTTGGTGCGGTATAATTGGTTCAAAAATTGTTGGCCCGTTCTTTTATGAGGGAACCCTAACTGGTGAAAGATATGTGGAATTTATGTCAGAAATTCTGACTAATTTCTTAGACGAATTGGATCTTATAAGTAGACATCATCTGCATTTTCAGCAAGATGGCGCACCTGCCCACAACTCCAGAGGTACTTATCATTTTCTAAGTACTACTTTTAATGATCAGTGGATAGGAACAAATGGCCCAATACAGTGGCCTCCCAGATCACCAGATCTAAACCCAGTTGATTACTTCTTGTGGGGTTACTTAAAGAACCAAATTTACAAGCGAAGGTACGATAACCTTGACGCGTTAAAGACTGCAGTTAGGGAAAAGATAACCCAGATAGATGGTAGGACCATACTTAAGACAGCTCGAGCAGTTGAAAAACGTGCCCAAAAATGTATTGAAGAACAAGGTGGTGTTTTCGAGCATCTTCTTTAAAAAAAATTGTTATTGTATTTTGTAACATTATAAGTTGATGTTGAAAATAAAGTTTGTCGATACAATTTAATTGTTTCAGATTGGAGGCCATAACTTCAACAATTTGTAACCTAGGAGAAAAGTTATTGTAAGCTTTTTTGTTTAAAATTTGATGCTTTAACAGAAAAAAATATAATATACAGGGGTTTCCATTTAAAAAAATGTTATTTTACTGAAAAAAATCAAAATAACGACTCTCAATTGTTTTTTTTTTATTTCTCATTTTTACCAGCGTTAAAAATGCTACTAGTTTGCTAATTCAAACAACTTTGTATTTTCACTAATAACAAAGTTACTAATGGTGGACACTTAATTTGGATAACCCTGTATAATACCTTGACTACTGTCAGTGATGGCAACTTTTGCCTAAACTATTGAACATCGGAAAAATGCATGATAAAGATATAAATATCATCCCTAAAAGTCACTTGAACTATTCGATGAAATTTATGGTCACAGCTACACTTGATTTTTGATGACAAGTCATCAAAGATTTCCTAGATGCAATCTTTGTAGAACTTAACTTACAACTTTCAGTTGTTCCTATCTGTAATTCTCAATTTATGAGATATTTGGCAGAAAGCAATCAGTAGGTCAAACATAAATATGCCAAATTGGCTCGTGGTTGTTAGATAAGCAGATGGAGCGCCATTTAATAGGATAGGATTTAATTTTTGTTCGACACCTATAATAATTGATTACATTCATATTTTTCTGATGTTACACTGACTGTCGCGAATCTACAATTTATAGTATACATGTCAAAGTTTCAAATTTGATACATAGACAGTTGTCATCACTTATTTACCTGTAGTGTCGTAAAGTGAACTGCAGCAATAGAATGGAATAATTTTCTCCTAGACAGTTTTAATAAAACATCGCAATTTCCTGTTTATTAAAGATGTAAACGCGGCAAAGACGACGTTTATGATTAACCCACAGCAACCATTCCAGCCACATTGTGGTGGATGCAGATACAGTCTTGTCAAGTTTGAAGGAATTTTTACTCTGGGTATTGGATTTTTGGACATCAGGAACAACTTTCATTTATGTTGTTATTCGTTAAATGGGTGCGTCGTGTTCATGAGCCACAAGAGCTTGGGGTATTGGCACCCATCTCATACATAGGGATGCAACAGCGACTGTCAGTGCTTTTGATTTTAGTGTCGCTGAGAGTTTGCCAAATATCATACCAACTACCATGTCTGCTCGCAGGAGCTTTTCCCATCACGAGGACTAGTACAAGCATACGGATGTGCTCTTGGAATTATTTGAGAAATAAAAAACTGCTCCGATAGGGAATGTTGTTGGAAGCATCAGCCTTCAAACTTTTTAAAGAGCAAAAAGGCCAAGTTTTCCCTGAGGCGGACAAATATCGAAAGTCTATCAGAAGTTCTATGATTTACAAAAATAAAAGTGAATTCACATATTATTTACATGTTATATTGTCGGGCTAATTTATTCCTCAAGATCTCGCGAGGAAATTATCTCCGAAAGACACAACAAACGTATTTTTATTGGTTGATAAATTGTAGAGCATTTCTGTAGTTGGGTTGAATGTAAGTGTCTGTAACTTACAGTCGTCTAAACTAAGGTAGTAGCAAAGCGTTTATTTCGGCTTCATCTCAAATAAATATAATCCATACACTTATCAAATATTTCCGCGAAACGTACACAGTTTATATGAAAGAATCCGATTGGGGACTATTTATTTGCTCGGTCGTAAAAGCAGCTTGAAATATCGTTTTCCAGCAGCAGAGCCGTATAAGTGTACCCTAGCGTCGTCCATATAAACTTTTCCTTTTCCGCAGATCGGGCGAGATTTTCCTTCATGATAGTTTTACGTATCATTTTCCGATGAATGGGGTCACAGAACGGCAATACCTAGTAGAAGTAGAAATAAGGTTGTCTCTCCGGTATACTGCCGAATTCTTTATAAATTGAATAAAACTCACCGCTCTTTTTGGAGTTGTACTCCATAACAAAAATTATATAGTTTCAACACATACATTTCCGTAGACATAGGGATGAACAATGGAAATACTTTGCAAAAATGGTGAAACTGCACATAAATGATTTTCATTCGTGAGAAAACCATTAAAATACAGCATCTACCGAATCTAGGACACCTTTATGAAATAGCAGGTGCTCTTATTAATAGATACCATCCTCCAATTATTATTTACCACAGGTGCTAATGAAACATTAGCGCTTCAACTGTTAGAAACAGCGCACGAGCCGGTCTTGGGTCAAGCGTTAGAAGAAGTAGAAGTTATCCACACAAGGGTATTTTATCTACAGGTTTATGAAAACAATGAAGATTTACCTGCAATAATTAATGAGCATGATTGCAGATATAAGTCTGGACCCAAAATCCTAGCCAGATGTGATTTTTTGATACGTTCTCCACAAGATGGAGATCCTTCGAAATAGTTGGCCCAAACCGTTTGATATTCATGCTGACGACATTCGTAGAGCTACGAATCTCGTCCATGAAGTGAGAAATGCACTCCATGAATTCCGCAATGAGCAGTGGAGCGACTTTCTGGCGGGGATGCTTGAATCTCTCTCTATGGAAAGTGGCAAAACCGCTCAGAAATGGAAGGCAAGAACAACTACCACATATTCATGGTCCTGGGAGCATAGTTTTCAAGACTAAGGATAAAGTGGACGTTTTTGCTGACGTCATGGAAAGGCAGTTCTCTCCCAATTATGATCTGGACAATGACCTTGACGAGGAAGGACAAATTGTAAGATCTGTCAGGAGATTTTTCAGACCGAATGGCGATACCAACATCGGTGCTAACATCGGTGACTCCTTTTCAGAAGATCCTTCTACGGAAGACTCTTCAGATGAATCTCAGCATAGCACATCAACGGAATCCTCTGAGATTCTGTTTTGCACACCAGCAGAGCTCCAAGGTGACATTAAGGACCTAAAGGTGCGTAAAGCACCTGGAGAGAATCAAATCACCAACAAAGCATTGAAGTTGCTTTCACTCAAGGCGTTGACTTATCTGGTGGCAATAATCAATGCAATGCTCAGAACTCATTACTTTTCTAAGGCGGGGAAGGTCGCTGAAGTCATCATGATACCAAAGAAGGCAGGTTCGATCTTCCCCCAGGATTACCGTCCCATTAGTCTGCTGTCAGCTCCTTCTAAGCTCGCTGAAAAGGTGATTTATCGTCACCTGGAGAATTTGTCGTCAGATCACCATGTGATTCCTGACGTGCAATTCGGCTTTCGGTCTGAGCATAGTACGGAGCTACAGGCAGTTGGTGGAGCATGTAACCAGGGGGTTCACCCTGAACAAAAGTACTGGTATCTTGCTTTTAGATGCATCAAAGGCATTTGACAAGGTGTGGCACATGGGCCTCTTGTATAAGCTCATCCAAAAGGGTTTTCCATTTTGGCAACTAAAACTGTTGAAATCTTTTCTAGAAGGAAGGAAGTTTCGGATCAAAATTGACAATGTGTTGTCAACAACACGGTCCGTAAGAGCCAGTGTTCCTCAGGGTTCGGTCTTAAGACCTTTATTCACTTATATACATGACGTCCCTTGTCCCAGCAACTGTGAAGTCTATCTCTATGCTGACGACACTGCATTAGCAAGCTAGCAGCGCAGTATTGTTCTGGTAACCTGGTTCACGACAGGCTGCAGAGTGCGGTGGAGGAAGTATTGGAGTAGGCGGATCGGTGGTTGATCAAAATTAATACTTCGAAAACGCAGGCAATATATTGTACTAAAAAACGTCGCGGTGCCCCCTCAGAGATATTAGTGAATGGAACTCATATACCATGAGAGCAATCTGTCAGGTATCTTGGAGTCATCATAGACAAGCGGTTTACCTGGCAGAAACATACTGGTATTTTGAAACCAAAATTCCAAATTACCTTTCGGCAGCTTTATCCTTTGTTGTGCAGGAATTCAAAATTAAGTTTGATCAACAAGATTCGGTTGTATAAAATGGTCATAAGACCCGCAATCACCTACGCATGCGCGGCTTGGTGTTTTCTTGCCAGGACGCACATGCAGAGACTGCAAGTCCTACAAAACAGAACCCTACGCACAATTACTGACGCCCCTTGGTACGTGTCAAATGAGACTATCCACAGAGATCTTGATATCCCATATCTAAGTTATTACCTAAAACAACAGGCGCAGCGGCGTTATAATCAAGCGGAATCGCACAGCAACCCTCTGTTGCGTGATTCAGTAGACTACACAGTCGAGCAAGTTCGCAAACATTCCAGGCCGCGCCTCGCACTGTGATCAAAATTAAATTGTAAATTCAGACCAACCAAAATTATTTCAGTATACAAAACCGATCAAAATTATTTTTTGTAGTTAATTCGAGTAGTCAAAGCAATAATGCTTAAGCTATTTCAAATGATTTACTTCTTTTCTTTGCTCTATTTCTTCCTTCCTTTCTTTCCTTCTTTCCCTTTTTCCCTTAAACATGTTTGGTGGTTCAGAATTAGGTTAATGGTTTGTCGGGTTCACCCAGGTAATTTTTTGTTATGTATCATTATTAATTACATAGAAAGAGAAAAGCTACTTCTCAGTGAGGCATTGCTGTCAATAATGGTAATTTCTCCGATTAATAATGAAACTACGTTCATTACCATTTTTTATTAACCTTCCATTTGTATCAAAACAAAACTAAAAAATAATAAACACAGAACAAGGCATACTACAATACGACTTTCCAACTATCCATTAAATCAGCATGTTCAGCTGCACCGGTATTGTTCAACCATGTGTGTCGGACCGCTGACGTTCCAGAGCACCCTTTGATCGCCGTCAGTGACAAATCAGGATCTGCTTAACAAAAGCTATGGATGTGCTTTTGGAATGCGATACTGCACCACGTCCGTCCGCTCGTCGGACCGAGAGCTGTTGCTTCTGGGAAAGTTCGGTGCAGGGTCGTATTGGCGGTCAGGGTGATTTCATAAATGTTACTTCTGGATAACGAATCTCAATCATTACCAAAACCGTGAAAACGCTTGATGTGATTACGAGTTCGCGAACTAGGTGCTTTACGGCAATGGCGGTGGCATTGTAAGGGTGAATTTCACCAAAAAACTAGCCGCTAATAAAACACGTGTTGTGATCCACCTTGCATGATGATTTGTCTCAGACTTTCAAAAGATAGGTAGTGCTTGTAGCTTCCTTCACTACAAGATCTCTTCAACATCGAAAACTCCAAAGGTGCTTCAAAGTGTAGTAGTACTAGAGACACATACATGCAACCCAACTCCATCATAAATAACTCTTCCACCAAATTATCAATCTTCAGTTAAAAGTAATTACAATGTTCAATCACAAATCTAAAATTGCTGAAATTATATTTTTTTTTTAGTAGGCCTAAGCGATAGTACGTAGCACAAGACATACTCGTATACACTGCAGAAGGTACAGTTCCGTGCTCCCTATAGGATTTATGCTAGTGTCAGGCGCGATTTTTTTCTGGATGCAACATAGCTGCCAGATTGTACACGAACGCCTCGTGCAACGTTGCCGGCTCTTTGCATAAATCTGAGACTGTTGTACAATTTTATAGTGTCACATTTCTGTTACATGGAAGATTTTATAACGCCGTGTGTTATTAACATTTTTTTGCTGTTTTGACAAACAAGTAGTCACTTATAAGTTAGAACAGCAGCGTCAATAACACAGGTCATTATAAAATACGATTTATACCTTTTTCGCAACATAAAAAAAATCGGTGGTCAATTGACCGACGCACGAAAATGTATGCTCCTTAAATATTAAATAAAAGATTTGCATAAATCTGAATGCATCAACAAACAACACAAACAAGTCAAGGTTCTCGAGGATACGTATTATTTATTGAAAATTATCTGAACACATAAAGACACATTAACTGAGATTGTTAGAAATCGTGAATATCTCTTAAGTACATCTATGTGAGCAACAGCTTCCGAGGAGTGTTTAAATTTGCAACATCCATCTCAGCAGAACAAATGAAAAACAAAAAAAAACAACACTACGAGGTGTTCCGAAGTTGTTATCCATCCAAATACTAAATGCGCCTGACACTACTTAGCTCCGACGTATGAAAGCAGGGGTTATAATAGCTAGGAAATTATTTGTCGCATTCGTATTGGCTCAGGAGATCAGTATACCCATAATCTTATCGTTATTCTTATGGTGCCTCTGAAAGGACAATATTTTTCTATAGTTTTCTACATTTACGACCTATTTTGATGTGCTGTCAGCTTGCCAAATGATTAAAGTCTTACTTAATATAATGTAATGTAAGTAATGTAAGCAGCCGAGGTGCCTAAAACTTCGCCATTCATTCTTGCCTGATTTTGTAGTCATTCTCATTTTCATTCGCACCAGGTATGTGTCTAGATATTCCAGACAATATTGTAACCTTCCATGCAATGCCACGCGGAGTGGGGAGCCACGCGAAGACGCCACGGTTTGTTCAGGTTCACGTACGCACTCTGCAACGATCATCCAAGCCTCACGCATCATTTTGAAAAAACAGAAAACAGTTACAACTCAATGAAATCACGCCACAGATATATAAAGGATGTCCTCAAACTTGGGACTTTTTCCTTCAGAGAGTATAGGTCAGGCAATAATGAGCAAATGTTTCTCGTAAAACATACAATGAAGACCAAATACCATTGACGTCGTAATGTGTACGAGAGAGAAGCGTAACAAGCGTGCAAATACGTGTGTTATGAAGAGATAGAAGCACTCGTTGCTTAGCAACCCGAGTGCGAGGTCACGGAAGCGATCGGCGCACTCTTTCTAAGATACATACAGCACGTCTGTCGCGCTTCTCTCGTTTACATTATCACGTCAAATTTGAACCTCGCAGTATACCAAATCTCTAAGACCACCAAGTTATTAAGTTATTAAAAACTCTAAATACGCCATTCCGATCCTGCGTCCCTTCCTTTCTACGTTAAAGGGGTGTGACGTTTTGTATACTAGGACTATGTGAGTCAGTATCTAAATCAGACACCGCTCGGTGTCTAGGTTAACCTCGTTTATAAGCAACCATTTGAAAACCCATACATATATTCCTACAGCAATAATGTAGTTATCGATTTGATACTCCCCAAGTATTCGAGTTTTCAGAACGTCTCCGTCGTCCTCGAAGTTTCCATCAGAGTTGGGTAGATTTGTTTATATCATGCGAAAGCCGTCTAGAAGGACACAGTAGAAGACCTAGACAGGCTAAAATATTACAAATTTAGAGAAATAAATAAACTCGTGTTTTTTAATGGGACAGCAAAAACTTGCAATTACAAACAAAACATGACACAGAGCAGTACTTAAAATGTCGTACCAAATAAATAGTGGGTATATTTCTTCGATAACCTTTTTAAGTTTTCGGTGCTGTTTTACCACAAATCAACTTTATTATTACAAACCTAGTTGTTTGTGAAAAAGTCCCAATTTTAGAGACAGTCTGTATAGCCGGGCCATGGTTTTTACTCGTTTAGGTGCCCCATTGGGATATCACGTTATCACCACAGCATGTCTAAGGGTCCATCTCATGGCAATAGGCGTATGGAGCATTTAAGCAAAATAAAAACCAGTATTTCCATATATCTCTATAACTATCAAATGATGAAGTAGACAATCTTATATAAAACCAATCCTATTCTCAATGCTTGAGACGATTAAACTATAAACAAGCACCATTTGAAAAAAAATACTTTTTGAGTTCCCCAGAATCACATCTTTATTTTCTCTTTTTGACCAACCTGTACTATTGAAAAAAGTATTTCCCTTGTAATAAGAAACTCGCTACAAATCATATGCCAATGGTAAAAATTCGGGAAAAAATTGTTATAATTCATTGGCCTGCATCTGTCATTTTTTTGCGCAAAAACGGTTATACTTAGGTATAGCGTAATATTCGAGTATATGGAATGCACCTAGGATCTAGCATAGAATCCAAAAATTCAATAATTCACATTTGAAATACGCTAGCTGGTCCTACTCCAGTATTATCAAAAATAGCCTAATATTGATTTTAGGGAAATGCCACTATTTTGAAAATATTTTAGTCGAAATTTTTTGAGTAACCGATCGCTGCAGTTCTACATACTGAATCGCAGAAGATCTTTTGAATTGTTAAGCTCAGTTTGTCGTAAATTTGCGATCCCTGACTACTGACCTGAACCCTTCATTCACGTGTTACATTTCAATCGAATTTAGTGGATGCACAGAGGGTGAGGAAAGGCAAGATTTGTAATGGTCGTATTCCGCAGACAAAGCGGCACCTTGGTGGTACTTTAGTAACCTCCTTACTTCAACTACTCTTCTCCACATATTTTTGGTACAATATACCAAGTATTTAAAAAAGTGCCAGTTTCCGTATAGTATATAAACATAGGTCCTAAAATGTCCCATTACATAAATAAAAAACATAAATATCCTTCAAATAACGGCATAGTGCATACATTTTTTGAATGAGATCCTACGTCTATGACATCGGAAATGGATAAAGTGGAAATTTTACGTTGACATGAGAGCACTTGACCTTAAAAAAATTCATCTTTTGGAGGTCATGGTCAATCATCTAATCAATGAAACAGACTATAAAACAATAAACCTAAAAGAAATTATCTCTTGAAAGTTGAAGTCAAACTTGAGGTCCCCGTCAGACAGTCAGGGAAAGGTCCTATGCCTATGTTTTTTGTCGGTGTCGAAGATAAGTTGCCATATCCTAACTTTTCGAACACCCTATATAAATTGCTTATAAGAAAGTCATGGCGGCTCAGGCATCAGAATCTAGGTCAATGTAATGAAATAAGGTGTTAATGTAGGAGCACTGCCTCATATTTGAACACGAAAAATGTCAGACAAGATCAAGTACACTCTAAGAATTTCAGTCAACTATAACCAGTATTTAAATATTTATAAAAGAGTCAATTAAAATGATATTTGACCTGTTTACATCATGCTCGTTTTCTCAAGAAAGTGGTGGTTCTGATCAAAACAGCTACAAAGCTGGAGGACTACGGATGGTAGTTTTACTCAATGCCTCCTCACTGAAAGGAGAGAGATATTGTAAAGGAACTTGATGCCCACTTTAGCCAAGCTTCTTCTGGACATGCATTAATGCACGTGGTTACATGATATAAAAAACTTACCGCTAAAAAGCTGAAATAGGCGGAGTAGCACCAAACAACAAACAAAACAAACTACTATCGGTAAGGTAGCTAAGAAAAAGGGTAATACACTGTAAACCAATGATTGGGGACCGATATCCCAAAATTTGGAAACCAAATGAAGGGAAAATACACCTTCTCAACCAAGGCTTTAGCAGGAAATCACAGACACGAATCTTCCGGAAGCTCTGCCCGAGTCAGTTGACTGTCAATCAATGTCAAAAATAGGAGGTCGTCCCAAAATTCAACACTTGCCAGAATTGATACCAAAGCTATATTGAAACCAAAATATGTTCCAAAAATAATAATAACGAAAGAAAAATTCCGATTCCCAAACCAAACTGTCTGATATTTTATCTTGCCATAACAAAACAAAGTTTCGCCGGAAGAAAACAAAACAATCCCACAAACCTGAAAAAGGCGTTCAGAAATGAAGAAAAGTATAGAAAAGTATCTTCGTTCAATAAAAACCAACGTTGCAGGTAAAAAAAATCGGTTTACAAGGACCTAACTACGTTATATGTGGAACTTTCTGGGATAATACGAGTAAGTCATTCATAAAATATTATAACATCAGTGTCCAAGAGATCTCAACACAATACTGAGTCGCTAAGAAAGAAATATATAATATCTGTGAAATGATACCTTCAAGATAAGGTAGTTTCAAGCCCAATGGATCAATAAATTATGAAATTTGCCAAAATAAAATCACTAAAAAGGAATCAGTACTCGTTAATGAAGATAACTTTAAATTACTGGTAAGTCATCAAAATAGTAGAAAAAAAAGTAATGTGATTTTGGCACGTTACAACAGATAACGTTTATTTACCCTGTATCTTGGTTAGAGGGCATCTCAGAACATATCTTTAACATGATAGATGTCACCGTTTTTATCTTCACGTCGCGTGGTTTCTATCAGTGTGCAGCTTAGCCATCAAGCATCTGGCATGCCTTGACTGCGTAAAAGTTGCTGAGCGGAAAGGGAGAATTTGGTTTGACTGCTGAGAGTCCTTGCAATAGTGGTGATCAAAGTGCAATCATAAAACGTTCTGCTGTCAGATCGCGTCGGTGCATAACTTCTGCTTGTGGTTGTACTTTGAAATTCGGCGGTGTCGCCATCCCGCAGACCGAGGAAGTTCTTTGTTCATCGCTGTCGATGGAAGTCGCAACTCCCTAAAGTTCAACAATCCCCAAGGAACACCTATATATCCGAAACCGATCGATCTGTTATCTTGTCCTATCAGAGACTTGCTGGAAGTGTCTCTCAAGTATAATGTGTAGTTTATATCCGTGTTCTGGGTTATCCATAAAGTTTGAAAGGGTTCGTTGTATCATACCTTATGCAATTTACTATGGAAATAAGTGCTACACCATTCTGGGTCCAGAGACACGTTGATACAGATTTGAGCAACGTTTCTAGTACTACAATCTGTTGCATATGACCTACTGGAAGTACTTTGATTTTCAAAACTTTCTGAGCGGCATTTTGTTGATTACCTAAATACGCCACTTTGCCCCTATTTAAGCGTGTAAGTATCTCTTACGGTTTCCAAGATGGTGAGGGTCGAATTAAAAACCATGTAAACACACTGTAAAACTGTTAATAGTTTTTAGTTACTATATTATTTAAGTTGTAATCTTGTAAATTTGCTTTTATACAGGGTGTAAAGTTAGTAGTGGAACTACGGAAGTCAGGTGATAGAGGGCCTCGAAACATATTGAATGAACCCCTATATGTGTGGTTCGAAATTTTGTAGTTCAGGAGATATTTGCAATTTTGTGAAATTTCGAAAAAAACTGGATAATGAATTTTCAATCGCAATTAGAACGAAACCATTAGGTTTAAGGCTGTGATTTTTTATTGAGATGAGCTAAATGGTTTGTTTTAGCAATGGTTATGTCACTTTTTAACAGAACTAATTAGAAATCAAAGCAAAAAATCTCAAATTCATTTTTTTATGAAAAATCTCTTCCATCCTCAACTTTGGAGGGCGGTAAAAAATTTGAGGTTGTTTCATTATTCATTTTATTGTAAAAACTACTTCAATCCAAGTAGAATAAACCTTGAAAATTTCAGCTTACTACGATAAGTGTCTCACCTTAAAAAATCGTTATATTTGACGTAGGTGGGCATCTATACATGTAAACAATAAATTCTATTTACGAGATACAGCCCAAACGATTTTGATATATGAGGTACTATTAGATTCGTCCTAGCAGTACGAGTGATACTATGTGAATTTACATTTTGTAAAATCAAAATGGCGGATTTTTTACGCGAGCCAAATCAGCCTAATGAGCTTGGGCATTCAACTCGGCATTCCAGGTGCGGGAGCGTTTAATCTTCGGTACCGACCGAAATTACTAAGTCAGGTAATGGTTCACCGCGGAATTTGTATCTAACGTTTCGCAGCTGAGTAGAATCATGTCATATTCTCCGCGAGATTATACCGGGAGCATGTGGTTAGAAGAGGTCGACCACAACCGGCAGCATATACCGATTACCGCTTTTTTCTACGCATCCATAATGCGTATATGGAGGGCCGCATACTCTACTCATCGTCAGCTAGGAGCGCCGAGGATACGCCCAGAAGAAATAGAAGATATAATAGAGGCAGCCGCGAGAGATTCTACTATAAGTAACAGAGTCATTGCCCGAAGCAAAAGCATATCCCATACTTCAGTGCACACAATACTACGCTCGGAGAACATGCCTCCTTGCCATGTACAAAAAGTACAAGAATTGCTTCCAAGCGACTATGCACAACGGATTGAATTTTGTGAGAATATGTTGAGAAGGTGCGAAGAGGATGAAACTTCTTTCGACAGCATCTTATCGACAGATGAAGCCAACTTGAAACCATTCATGGAGCGTGGAAAATCCATACGCTGTTTGTCGACACAGCTTTCAACGTCAGTTCGGCGTTAATTTATGGGCTGGAGTAATCAACAAAAAATTAATTGGACCATAGTATATAAATTTCCTGCCAGGTTGAATGGTCAGTCATACCTTGCTTTTCTACAAAGCAGTTTGTGTGAGCTGCTGGAGGATGTACCTTTAGACGTACGAAGCCGTTTGTGTTTTCAATGCTATGGTGCCCCATGCCACTTTGCACGGGATGTACGGAATTACTTAGACAGTGCCTTTCTTGGGTTTTGGACAGGTAGAGGTGGACACATACGATGGCCTCCAAGGTCTCTCGATTCAAATCCTCTAGATTTTTTATATGGGGGCTTTATAAGGGGGTAATCTATACATCTGAATATACAAATGTCAACCAACTGCGCCCGAAAATTGATGGAAGCAAAAATAAAAATTATGGAAGACGCAAATACATTTCAAAGACTAAAGGACAATTTTATTAGAAGGTCTCGGTTGTGTATAGAAAATGATGGAAGCCATTTCGAACATGTTAGTTAAATTAAATTATACTTTAGGTCCAGTCCGAAGACATCACTTTGTTTATTTACTATGTAGACAGGCCCTAGAGTACTAGCCGCACACCAAGTTAAAATACAAGAGATCCCCGCTCCCGTCCCGTCGCGCCACGGTCTTGCACGTTGAGTCATTCGGTTTTTGGTGTTACCATGGAAGAAAAACCTGGCGGCAGGGACGGGGATTTGGAGGTTAATTCTCCCAGTTCCTTGAGGAGTCTTATCAGGGAAATTTTACACCAGGAACTTGAGGATAGAAGCAGCAGGTCGAGGTCTCATGTCGATTCGCCCCATTACTTTGAGCGTTCTCGTGCACGGCTGAGCCGTAGACGTTCAAGGTCCCGTTTGCGGAGTAGCATGAGTCGTAGTCGGTCACCGAGCATGTCGAGGCGACGTAGAGAGAGACGGGAATATGTGCGAAAAAACCAGAATTCATCCAGCCCAGCTGACAATGCACAGCGTCAGGTAGACCTGGCAGGTCGTTCCCCGTGCGGGCCGGAAGCTCAGGTACTGACAGGGCCGGATTTGAGAGCGGCGCCAACAACGCAAAACAGTATGGACGATGTTTTGATACTTGACGATGCCGATTGTATGCCATTATCAGAGGACACATTAAATATTCTGGGTGCCGATCCTGAAAAGGCAAATACGTCTAGTTTTAAACTTCACGGTGCCCTAGCCTCCAGGTGGTCCCATATTTTGGCAAACGGGCTATCCGCCGAAGATATTTCTATCCTTAGCGAAAAACAAAACGTGCCATCTAATTGCGCTTTATTACGTCCTCCAAAAGTAAATCCCGAAGTGAAAGCTATTCTTTCATCCACACATTTAACTAAGGATTCCACTCACTCCGGGTACCAATTGCACATTGGTGACGGACTAACCGCCCTGGGAAAAGCACTCAACGGTATCTTGGAAGACGAATCCAGCATCCCTAGAGACATCAGGGAAAAGTTTTATCAAATTTGACAGATTCTGCACGAATATTGGCGGCTCTTTTCCACGATATTTCGAAAACAAGGAAATTTTTAATTAGCCCAGTACTTAACAAATCAGTTAAAGAACTGATTGAAAATACCATACCTGGTGAATTTTTGTTTGGGCCAGATTTAGGTGAACGAGCAAAAAATTTGAAATCTTTGGAAAAGGCAGGACAGGACTTACGTTTGCCTTCTATCCCCTCACGCACTAGCTCTCAATCAGCGCGGGCCTTCAATCATTCCAAAAGGAGAGGGGGGCAGCTCGTCCAAGAATGCAGGACCTTTAAACAGGTATCGCCCGTCTTACCGCAAGAGGGAGGTGAGGCAATACAAGGGCCATTCCTCGAAACAGTTTCCTCAGAACAGACAACAGCAAACCAGGAAACGCTGAAGGTAAAACAAGTTCCGTTTGCTGGCCGTTTACAGTTTTATTTGGACTCTTGGTCCAAACTAACCTCAAATTTGACAGTCTTATCCTGGAATCAAGGTTATAGGATTCCCTTTAAAGACAACCCTCCATCATGCCACCACTTGGTTAAAAATAATTTTTCCCCTACAGAAACATCGCTAGTAAGATTAGCTATAAACGATTTGTTAAGGTCCGGAGCCATACTCAAATCTGAGTCAATGCCCGAACAATTTATCTCTCCATGTTTTCTAGCAGATAAATCCAGCGGTGGAAAAAGGTTTATTTTAAATCTAAAACAATTAAATGAATATGTGAAACGTCCGCATTTTAAAATGGAGAACCTACGAACGGCTATTAAATTGACTCACAAAAACGTGTATATGTGCACAATTGTCTTGAAAGATGCATACTTTTTTGGTACCCGTTCACAATGACCATCAACCATTCCTTAAATTTCAATTTGAAGGTCAATTATACCAATTTATCTGCTTACCGTTCGGGTTATGTACAGCTCCGTTATGCTTCACAAAACTCATGAAGCCAGTCGTCTCTTTTCTCCGCACTTTAGGCATCTCTACAGTCAATTACCTAGACGATTTCCTAATATTCGGAGATTCCTATGAATCCTGTCTCAAACATGTCAACACAACCATTTGTCTTTTAAAATCGTTAGGTCTTATAATCAATAATAACAAAAGCATACTAGTACCTACCACTTACATAAAATTTCTAGGCTTTATGATAGATAGTGTCCATTTAAAAATAGAATTTCCTGACGTAAAGAAAAATCACATAATCAGGTTAGCCTCATATTATATGAATCGACAGACATGTAAAATTCGTGACTGGGCAAGGTTTATTGGTGTTCTAGTGTCTGCGTGTCCCGGTGTAAAATACGGGTTTCTTTATTGCAAAACACTAGGAAGAGAAAAATTTCTAGCCTTAGAAAGAAATAATGGAAATTATAATGCAGGTATGCCTATCCTTGAAAGCATAAAGCCAGATATTTTTTGGTGGACAAATCATATTTCAAAAGCCTTCAACGACATCAGGTATGATTCCTTTCATATAACAATTTTTACCGACGCATCAATTACAGGATGGGATGCTGGTTGTGGCCATGACAGAACCCATGGATTCTGGTCTGACTCTCAAAAACGGTTACATATAAATAATTTGGAGTTATGGGCTATTTTCTTCGGGGTTCAGTGCTATGCCAAAAATTTGAAAAACTGCAATATTCTAATTAGATTTGACAACACGACAGCTGTTTCATACATCAACAGAATGGGGAGTGTTCAATTCCCAGACCTCTGTTCGTTGTCACAACAAATTTGGCAATGATGTGAGCAAAGGAACCTCTGGCTCTTCGCTTCATACATCCCTTCGAAGGATAATGTTATAGTTCATTATCCCGGAGTTCGAATTTGGAAACGGAATGGTCGTTATGTCAAACCGCCTTCGACCGTTTAACCACCGTTTTCGGAAACCTAGAAATTGATCTTTTTGCTTCCCATACAAATGCTAAATGCAAGTTATATGTCTCCTGGCATAGAGATCCAGGATCTGCATATATTGACGCGTTTACGATTCCCTGGAATAGATTTTATTTTTACGCATTTCCACATTACAACAATATAACAGTTCGTATAAATTATGGTGGGGTTATTGCTTAAGTAATAACATTTCGCTTTTTAATCCTACAATCAAAGAAGTGGTGTCATTCTTGCAAGAATTGACAAATAATCAAAACCTTACGTATGGTACTTTTAACTCCCATACCTCTGCCCTTTCATTAATTTGCTCAAAGGATTTAGCCGCTAATCCGATAATTAAACGCTTCAAAAAAGGCATCTCTCGCTTACGGCCTTCACGACCAAAGTATACTGCCACCTGGGACCCTATACCCCTTCTAAATTATTTAGAGAAGTTATCATCACCGCTTAGTCTTCAAACTCTGTCACAGAAATTAACGACGTTATTAGCCCTGATAACAGGAGAAAGACTCCAGACGATATCTCTTATACGTCTCTCAAATATAATCCATGGTCACAGTGAATCAACTATTAATATATCGGATCCAATTAAAACCAGTAGGGTTGGAAAATCTCAACCTACTCTGCACATCCCGATTTTTCAACAAAACCCCTTTCTTTGCGTGGCCACAATCCTGAAAGAATACATTGATAGAACGGCTTCTTTAAGAGAACCCAATAACGATTTCCTATTTGTGACACGGAAAAAACACTTTAAGCAGATGGGTAAAACCTTGCCTCTGCAGGAGTAGACACAACACTTTTTACGCCTCATTCAGTAAGGCATGCGGCGACTTCTGCGGCGTTAAGAAAAGGCGTTTCCGTAGATAACATACATGTATGTAAAACAGTTGGTTGGACGCAACGTTCCACATTTGCTAGACTTCATAATCGTCATCTACAACCAAACAATGAGTTTGCAAATGCAATCCTAGATATAAAATTGGTCTGATTAGTTAAGTTCTAATACTCTTAAGAGTTTGTTACATGTATCCTGTGTTTCAGTAGTTTCTCAAATCAACGTTATCTTTAGGTTACAATTTGAGAATTTATTTTGTTTGTTATATAGGAATACTAATTATATGGTTTTGTTGTTTCTGAACATTTTGATTCGACTTTATAACACCATCAGATCGCTCGCAACTGTGTTCTATCTTTAAACATCTACATAGTAAATAAACAAAGTGATGTCTTCGGACTGGACCTAAAGTATAATTGATCGATCAAACGAACTTACCTTAAGTGAAGTTCGACCGTAATTATATGAGGGTCCAGTCCGAAGACATCACTCCCACCCCTTTTTTCAACCCTCCCAAGTTGCGAGCAAGTACCATTTCTTTTAACAAATGACTCAACGTGCAAGACCGGGGCGCGACGGGATGGGAGCGGAGATCTCTTGTCTTTTAACTTGGTGTGCGGCTAGTACTCCAGGGCCAGACTACATAGTAAATGAACAAAGTGATGTCTTCGGACTGGACCCTCGTATAATTACGATCAAACTTCACTTAAGGTAAGTTCGTTTAATCGATTAACTATCTTCCACATTTGTCGGTAAAACACCATAAAGAGCCGCTAAACATAAAAGGTTCTGTAATTGTAGGTGGAAAGAATTCTATTGCGTTTCTTACGTTTATCGCATCACAACAACGAAGCGAGCTGACATTTTCAGGGTTTATTCTTCATAGATTGAAATAGTTTTTACAATATAATGAATAAAGAAATACAACCTCAATTTTTTATACCGCCCTCCAAAGTTGAGGGATGGAACAGATTTTACACAAAAAAATTAATCTATGATTTTTTGCGTTGATTTCCAATACGCTCTGTTAAAAATCACATAACCATTTCCGAAAGTAATCATTTAGCTCATCTTAGGAAAAAACCTAGTGGTTTAGTTGCAATTGCGATTGAAAGTTCATTATCCCGTTTTTTTTCGAGATATCACAAAATTGCAAATATCTCCTGAACTATATAATTTCGGACCTCACATAATAGGGGTTCATTCGATAGGTTTTGAGGACCTCTATCACCTGACCTCCGTGTATCCACTACTAACTCTACTCCCTGTATATGCCTGTCTACAAGTAAAATGTACGACATACGCTAAACTGTTACTGGCAAAAAAAGTTAAATTATACTCTAGGCTATAAGGTAGTGGTAAGCAGCTTCTAAATGAGGTACCAGATAACTTCCCTTCCATTTAAAAACCGTTCCAAAATGGCTCTCAGCCGCCTTGTCAAAATTCACTTCATTCACTTTTACGTAAGAATATAGCATCCATGTAATCCACTTATCCTAAAATTTTAGATTGCTAACATAATCCGTTCAGAAAATAAGTTGGAGGTATTTTTTGAAAACTGTATGCGGCACTTGCACATGGTAATAAAATTCATAGAAATGTCTAGACTTTTTGGTTGAAAGTATTGCATTGACACGTAGTCTGCGAAGTCTATAGGTAATATAAAGGTTTAGTTACTCAGGTAGAAAGGTAATATTTTTTCATATTATTTCAATTGTCGACAAAAACAGATTTATAGAAACATTAGACAACTGAGCATATTAAACTCTTTGTAACCTCAAAGTTTTAATTTATTATTTTAACACTAATTTATAACACAATCAATATATTATGTAAATCCGGATGACGGGTTCATGACTACACTTTACACCAATCATAATGAGCATTCAAAACATGACAAATCTTCTACTAATCATAACACGAGGCCTAAATCATCAAAGTAGAGGGGGGGCATAATCACTAATTTGAATTTGCAACTGTATATAACTTAAGGCCTAAACCATAAACGACACTAAAAACAATATAGATGGTCCATCCAAAAATTTACTGAACTATAATAACCATGTCCCGTTTGAAAACAATAGTTGGTTATTAAAATAGAATCTCCACAATATTGTAAAAAATGAACCTGATCTGGGCAACCAACCGTATCCGAATCGGAGATACCAAGATTTGTACCAATTGCTGAACTACTCAAACATCGCTAAAAGAAAAGATTCGGACAAGAACAATTCTATTTCTTGGGCTGCAGCTCAAACGGCTTCATGGTTTTCAACGTATAAAGTGTTGTGAGATTCATGTTAGCAGCGCAAGTGACACTGGGTACAAAATTATATACTCGTAAAATCAAAGTGACGGATTTTACTCGAAAACCTGAACCTTGAAATTTGAGTTTCACGGGCTACAGATTAAAGACCTTGGTAGATTTTGCTTGTAACACTGGGAATACTAAAATTTTATAAAATCAAAATATAAATATTTAAACGCAAGCATCAACTTTGAAATTTCCATTTTCCAAGCTACAATTCAAATAGTTGCACAATTAAAACTGTATTCTTTTAAATAAAGTACGGCAGTCGGCTTTTTGTTTTTGGTAGTGTACTTGTTGAAATTTGTGGATCGAAAGTTGATAAATCTGTTGTTACCGTCGTGTTGATGTTAACGATAAATACGTCAGTTTACGGGTTCATTACATAAAACACTACTGGAGAGACGAACAAGACATGATATTGTCCTATCTCAAAATTAGAAAAATTCAGCCTTAACACAGAAAAGTGCTCATACGGTAAAACAGTGGTTTATTTTTGGTTAGCGTGATGGAACTGTGCCGGTTCCCACATCGGCTCCTTGTTGCCTTTCAGGAGTTAACGATGTAAACAACGTAAATATAGTGGGTTAGGAGCAAGCTGAAATTTTAATTGCCCGAAAGATTTTTCCGGGCTGCTGAGTTTTTGGGACGCCAAGATAAATTGTGCCTTTTTGCAAAGCGACGGAGAAGAGTACTTTCCTTCTAGTGATATGAATGGCCGGGGACCGCTAGTTAACCCAGGAAAACAGTTCGGTCCGAAATTAAGCTACTCTCTCAATTTCTTTCTCGGCTCATTCCCGACGTGTTGTACGAGGTATAATGGATGTGATACTGTAACCACAGGGTAAGGGTTGAGAAGGAACGATGAAAGATGGATATCGTACATCTTCTAAGTCTGTCTAAACGTTTCGACTACACCGCGATAGGGACTCATTTGATGGACAAAACTATGTAACGTGAAATAACCTCTTCTAAACACCTTATGATTTGTTAGATTCAGAGATACTGTAGATTCACCTGCATTCATCTCATTAAAAGACGATGCTTATGATACATCAACGCAGTCATATTTCCGCGTTTGAAATCAAATGTAATGAAAATATTTCACCATAGTTTTTTGAGCTGATCATCATAAAAACATAGAACAGAATACATGTCGTAGTACCCTCGTAGTAGTACCCAACAGCCACGATTTCAAAGCGCGCACGCAGAGAAGGAAAGCGGCACCGCGCCCCTTCCCCCTACCTTTCTCCCCTCTGGCCGCCAATAAACCTTCACTCCTTGTTCTCGTGCCCGACCGTCAACACGTTAATCGGCGCGCGTCGGTTACGTAAGGTATAGTGTCGAGGATCCGCTGAACATTTAGAATTAGAAAACAGGACGGAAGGTTGGCCGATAGATGTGCATTGTCGAACGAGATTCCGACCGACGGTCGCCTGAAGGTTCCTTTCGTCGCGGACCAAAATTAGAAAGTGACGGCAAATTTCATCTGGTTTGTGATAACCCTGGAACAGCATAATAAGAAAAGACAAGACAGTTTAGGAAACCGCCGAAGTACCATTTTTCATTAATAATAAATAGAGATTAGGTTCATATATGCGACACTAGCGTTACACTTTGTTTTAGATAGCAAATTCCATCTAGTTTGTAATTTTTCATTTATAACAGATGAAAATTGGGTACATCTATGAGAGACTAGCGGTACATTTTGCTTGGAATAGCAAATTCCATCTGGTTTGTGATAACTATGGAACAATATTGTAAGGAGGCACATGAGAAGTTAGGAAGAAGCAGAAGGACCATGTTTCATTAATGTACGACAGAGATTAGCTACATCTATGCGAGAGTAGCGCTACATTTTGCTTGTGATAGCAAATTCCAGTGGTTTGCGATAACCGTGGAACAGGTGTGTAATTATGAACACGAGGTTAGAAAACCGCCAATGTATATCTTTTTCTTATCACCAGATAAAGAATAGGCATCTTATGCGAGGTTAGCGTTACATTTTGCCTTTGATAGCAAATTTCATTTGGTTTGTGATAATCTTGAAATATCTTTGTCAGAATGTACATGACAGTTTAGGAAACCACTAAAGTACCATTTTTCGTTAATTACAGATAGAAATTAGGTTTTATCTATGCGAGACTATCGTTACATTTTGCTTTTGATAGCAAATTCCTTATGGTTTGGAATAGCCATCGAACAGATCAATAAATATGCACATGACAGGTTACGAAACAGCTGAAGTACCATTTTCATTAACACATATTGATATATAGAAATTAGGAATACCTATGGCAGACTAGCGTTACATTTTGCTTGTGATAGCAAATTCTATATGGTTTGGAATAGCCAGCGAACAGATCAATAATATGCACATGACAGGTTACAAAACAGCTGAACTACTGCTTTTCCTTAACAACATATAGAAATTAGGTACATCTATGGTAGACTAGCGTTACATTTTGCTTGTGATAGCAAATTCCACATGGCTGGTGATCACTATGGAACAGGACTGTACGTATGATCATCTCCGGTTAGGAAACCACCAAAGATCTAATGTTCAGTAATAACGGAAGCTAAATATCATTATGCCCGATTAACGTTACATTTTGCGTAGGTGGCACTCGAACAGCAGGGCGCTCTGAATTGTGTTGTCTTAAAGGTCATGTAGTCTGTTTCAATAGATGACGCATCACCTCGATGATGCGGCCACCTAAGGATAATTAATGTTCGCGCGTTGTTCCATGGCTGACATTTCGAGGGCAGATCTTGTTGATGACGATAGATGAAAAAATTCTGTTCTATTCTAGCCACCTAAGGTGAACCCTGAGGTAACGGAAGCCATAATAGAAATTGTCGCACGCAGGGATGCGTGTTTGGACTGTGTATAGCTACATGTAAGCGGTTCATTAACTGCAAGTGGCCATACCCTATCCTCTAGGTTCAGATATTCACATTAAAGCAAGGATCTCAGGAGTACTCTGACAGAGGCTTCCAGCGATATCTTGCTCTTCGGTGTAGGTCTGACCAAGTAAGTCAATTCTAAATAGAAATCAGATAAACTAAGCAGCAACTGAAGGCCAAACGGCCAGACAACGTACTGACAATATCAACCCACTATTCCAGAGTCCTGAGTTGGACTCAAGTGGTCACCTGCCATTCAGATGGCGACTGGTCTAGCACTTTGCCATAGCTGAATCTCATTAGTCTATGAATTGCATAGCTGCGGTGCTATCAGTAGAAAAGTTGAACTAACTAATAATCAGCACCTATCGAACTTTTTCTTGCCCCTAAGTCGGATGGGTCACCACGTTTGATTCCTTACAACAAGACAGTTTGTCTGTTTATAGGGATATAACACTTAAGTCTAGGCTATTGAATTGGGATCAGACATCTCCGTAGAGATACTTTCTTAATCTGGATTTGCAATATGCAGGGATTTTGGTACCCGTTAGGCAGAGTCATAGAATATATTTCAGATTCATATTCAAGGGACAGCTCTTCCAATACAATGCTGTACCGTTTAGGGTAAATTATACCCCTTATGTGTTCACAAAGTTAATAAAACCATTTCTGCAATACCCTAAGAAAAAATTGAGTACTTTCAGGCTCAGTATTAAATTGTTACAGAAAGAGAGTAACTTTACTTGAGCGGACAATGCAGACATTACTAAACCTAGTAAGGGCTAAGCCATTTCTTTATCGTACAAAGAAAAACAATTTTTTTTCGGTGCCATAAGCATATGTCCCTGTGATACGTAGACATCTCAGTACAGGTCGCATATACCACTGCTTTAAAATCTCAGTTCATATCAAACGATAGCTTAAACAATTTTTTCTCTACCGTTCCAGAGAAATATAAAAAATGGTAATTTTGACATGTATCCTCCAATAAAAAACTTTGCACTCCTAGGATCCATGAATACTTTTGATATAGTAGGTCTATCAACATATTGAAGGCCTGAAGCAATTTCCAAGTAGGTACGACCTTTTTTCGAAAATACAACCCTTTCGTTAATTTTGAGTACACCTTAAGCAGGCCAGAATGTGTTGGAATCAATACCATTAACATATTTTTTGAGTTTCCAAGCATTTGAATTGTATTGATCGACCATGGAATGAACTTTTAGAAGAAATTACTGACACCTTTTGACATATCCTGTATAAGTGGTATGCATTTCAGTATAAGTCGCATACATCAATGCTTCCACATACTATGTACATATTGAATGGTCGATGGTAGTCCACATATCACTAGATCTCAAAAACGGTGACTCGAGGAGTAAAAGTATTTGAACTATTTGTATAGATAATTACTGTATTCTTTACAGTGAGGTATGTTTCACGCATATGTCTCCCTTTTATAGAAATATGACGTTACGTGATTTTTTTGACATTTCAACCCACATAACACAAGGTTCCGTTCCAAGGATATACGAGTTATGATATATTATTCATAATGGTGGATTCAACGTCTGTACCAATTTTCAGCTTTGTTGGACAATTTGCAAACCTGCTTTTTATTTTGACTGTATTGGAATTGCAGTTATGGTAGTATTGATTTGGGTGTGCCATTTTTTCCGATGGCAAATATTTGGAAAATACTTTGTTAACAAGTGCGGAGTCATCACGTACTTTCATACTCGTGACACCACTGGCACTAGTTCTTGCTGAAACTACGTGCATGCAACAGATGATTTATGGGATCCAAATATTATTCGGTCTGGCACCAACTATTACTAGTCTACTCCCGGGCTGGAGAAATTAGGTTACATATGGTATAAAATGCAAAACAGAAATAATTGCCTGGAGCTGAATAATGAGGGTGCGGTGGCAGCTCTCCTGTTTGTTTGAAAATATGACCAGCTTTTCATGTATTACAACAAATGCAACAATGTATTCGTTGTAGCGTACATGAATATGCGGTCGCGTAGTTCCTTTTTGCAAATTGACATCAAACAGGATGTGGAAAGGAATGCACACAAAGTAATTTACAAAAACAATGAAAACTGTGCTACTGCAGTGATGAAGACTGCTTGCGTGCGAGCTTCATGCTTGAAATAAAAATGTTTCGACCAACTCATTAGTATGTTTCTACAAAGCTGTACCACAAGCTGTTACTGAAATAATGGAATGAACCTAATGTATAGTCTAGATGATTTTTGTTAATGACTTCGTTGTAGCAGAAGTTTTTGCTCTCATAAGGGAAAGATTCCTTCGTGGTATCGGCCAATAAACCCTTGCAGGTCAATCTTCAACACGGTTAAAGGCCTGTATCGCGAATTTTTTGAATATGCAAATTTATTTGCAGTTGGGTAAAAATAACGATGTAAGAGCAACAGTTCAAAATAGTCACTCCCGATAAAATAACACAAAAATATGTTTGGAGATGTTTCACAGATGTGACGCCTTGTACAGTGAGGCAGCACCACAGGAAAATATTCAACGATGAGTCATCATAAAGTTAGCAGCGGTGGCGTAGTGGTAGACGCTACGGTCTCCTAATCAGCCGCCGTGCGCTGCGCGGGTTCGAATCCCGGCCCAAGAGAATTTTTCTCTTGGCTATGGATGTTGTGATTGTCCGTAGGTGGTAGACGGTCTTTGTCTGTCAAATGCGGAGGTACCACCCGGCGGATCTCGTAGGAGAGGCCAGAATGTGTGCATGCTACATGCACACGTGTTCAATCGCTAGAGTTCGTGTGGGGTCCTCCCCTTTCCCCTGTATACCCCTATAGCGACATGGTACCCCATGGGTGTTTAGGCCTTAGGCCTTCGAGGTAGTAGGAGTATAAAAAAATGATACTGCATTTCCAGAAGGTCAATTGCTGCAATCTCTTACTATGTTTACCCTTCCACTTCGAACTGTCATTCATAATGTCAGTACCATTGTTTCCAGTAGGATGTAACCTTTATACTAAAAAAGCGATCCATATAAACTAAATTAAAACTGCCTTGTTCGAAATGCCAGGAGCATTCATTATTGTAAATTATAAGGAGTCAGATATGTCAAAAAATGCCGAAATAACTGTTGTTCGCAAAAATAGAAATTTTATTGTGCACGACGAGGAAGACATTATAGTTTGTCATGACTAGATTTTATAGCTGTACGTTGTGTGTCTATGGGATAAAAACCAGAAGAGCTTGAAGGACCCCGGGAATTAGCCGTCACAAATGCCTGCTGTTGGAAACGACGTCTGATACTGTAAGAGAGCGTTTTCCAAAGTTAAAAAAACAACGCTTAGGTGATGATACTAAGGAATCATACATGCAATCATATAGCTGAAACATTGAAATGGATTACAAAACCGTATAGTTTAGTAGCAACGACTTACATTTTAACAAAAAACTAGCATTTTTACGCGTCATCCCAGTACAATATCTAAACGTCATTATGATTCGCCACATATTGCTTAATACTCACTAGCAGATGATCGACATTTTTCAAATTCTTATACTCAACTGCTATTACTGTACATGGTGGTCAACTAAAAATTCTGACTAAATCGGCCAAGAGAAAAACTTGGAATACTGGGAGACAGGAGTTATTGGGCCTTGTTTTCGAGCTATCCCTAAATGGCAATGTATTTTTGTGTTTTTGGACAACTAACTACCGTTGTTGTTGATGTGCCACTGGAAACACGACAAAACTTGTTTTTGCAGTTGAATGGTTGCTCAGCACATTTTCCTATTATTGTGCGAGAGCATATTGATATAGTACCTTAACTGAGCTGGATTGGGGGAGAAAGTCTATTTCTATGGCCTTCGCGATTGCCAGACTTAACTTGTCTTGATTTTTATTTATGGAGACGGTTAAAGAACATCGTGTTTCAGACTCAACCTACAACCAGAGACGATATGAAAAACTGGATTCGTAACATACCGAGTACTGAAATTGAAGCTGCAGTTTTGTGTTCCCATGAGAGGCTTCAGGAATGCGTGACGATCAGCATCGAGCATTTACGAGGGCATTATTATTATCATTACCATGAACGAATTTCCGTAGAAGAGGTAGTAGAAGACACCACAAGACAGAACCATTTCATAGAAAAAAAGAGGTCACAGGTAATTTATTTAAACAGATTTTTGAAATCATAATGGAAAAATTCTATTAGGATTTCAAAATGTATCTGTATACAAAAATAATGAAGTGCCTCAGTGCAAAAATTGTTTCCGATTTAATCATTCTGGGAAAAAAATGCCAAAATCCTAAAGTCTGTGCTCAGAGTGGAGAAAACCATGACACCTCCTTTTGTAAGCAGGCACATTCAAAATGTTGCAACTGTTTGTATTCACATCACCAGTATAAAAGAGAGTATGAGTTCTTTCAACAAAGACATCTTTCTCGAAGTTTATTTTGATCAGTTTAGAATTATTTAGAATACCCAAAATCTTTTCTAAATTACGTACGATTCAAATACTCTTAATGGCTGGTAGTAAAATGCAAATCGGACACTTGAATGTACGTTCCCTCATGTCTAGTTTTGATGCTATTGTGAATTTAATTGCATTAGAAAATTTTGATGTATTCGCTGTTACAGAGACGTGGCTAAATGAAAATATTACTGATGATGTGGTTAATATTAGCAACTATTGTTTCTTGCATTGTGATAGAGAATCTCGTGGTAGTGGAGTTGGAATCTATGTTAAATCAAATATACGTGCTGAAAAGATAGATATTCATACAGATTTTGGTAATTATTTCGGTTAAATTGGTTGCGGGTTAGTGTGAACTGTTAGTAGGTGTTTTGTACTGACCACCCTCTCAAAACATACATCAATGTGCAGATTTATTAAATGGTTTCCTACCCAGCCTTTCGTTATATCATCACAACATCGTGATATTGGGAGATCTGAATATAAATTTTTTTAATAACAATATATTCTCACCGAGTTTTGAGATAATGGGGTTCACAAAAATCGGAAGGGAAGCCACCTGTGTTACAGATAGTAACTGCAACATTAATCGATCCAGTATTTTTAAATAATCCTCAAAAATGCAGCTATTCTTCCGTGATGGACACAAATGGTATTTCGGACCACAAACTCGTATTTTTTCATTTTGACATTCCATCTTATAAAATAAAACAAAAATTGATCACACTCAGGGATTTAAAACATCTCATTGGGGATCATTTTCTTATCGATCTTTCTACGTCGGGCATAGACGAATTATTTACGAAATCTAATATTGATGAGAAGGTAATGCACATTACAAGCGTTATCGTCGAAATCTATAATAAACATGCACCTTTTAATACTGTAAGAGTTAACTAATGAACTGCGCACTGTTCTTGATGAAAAGAATATTGCACAAGCTTTATATAAAGCTAATAAGACCGTGGACGCCTATAATAACTTCAGATTGATTAGAAACCGTGCTCTTAACATGATCAGGAGGGACAAAAAACATATCGAAAACTTGGGAAATGAAAATGATTCAAAAAAATTGTTTAAGTCTCTCAAACAACTTGATATACATTTTCGTAGTAAACCAACCCTTGCAGCAAGTTTTAATGACCATACCAAAATTAATGACTGTTTTATGACTGTTTATAGCTACAAACCTGTTGATTCACTAGTTTGCGAGAACTATTTTAAAAATAAATTAAACTGTGAATATATTTTTTCATTTAATCAGATTAGTTCAAATGACGAATTTCAGGCAATAGGGAGCCTAAAATCTGATGTGAATCGAATTGATGGTATATCTCTGTCAATGATCCAGCTTTGCCTGCCAGTTATTCTCCGTCACATCGACCACATCTTTAACGACTGTTTGGAAAAAGGCTACTTTCCAAACACATGGAAACAAGCTCTAATTATTCCAATTCCTAAAAAAATTAAACCCACTGAGTATAATGATCTTAGACCTATCAGTTTATTACCAATTTTATCAAAAATTTTAGAAAAAATTATAAAGTTCCAATTGACCGCTTACCTAGAAAAATTCTTTATACTTCCCGAAACTCAATCCGGTTTTAGAAAAAATTAGAGTACAACATCTGCCCTACTCAATCTGCAAGACAATATTTTAAGTGCCTTCGATAAGAAAATGGTACTAGCGTTAATCTCTATAGACTGTTCGAAAGCCTTTGACAGCATAAATCATGAATTATTACTTGCTAAATTAAATTACATAGGTCTTGAAAGTGTATCCCTTTCATTTTTCGACAGTTGCCTTCGTCAAAGAACTCAGTGTGTTTTTCTCAGTCAAGAAATGTCTCAAATGACAATAATTCCCTCAGGCGTACCTCAGGGCACTGTATTGGGGCCGCTGCTGTTCCTCATATATACGTTCGACTTAAGCAAAACTATTGATAATTCTCATGTCTAGTCATTTGCAGACGATACGCAATTGCTCCATTATTTTAACACAGATAATGTCAATGATACTACTAAAATTTTACAAAACGATGTTAGTAAATTAATCAAATACTCTTTAGATCACAAACTCGTAAAAAACTAGGTGAAGCATTGGTCATATCTATACTAAATTATTGTAATATCGTATACTATACTTGTTTAGACAATTTCACTAAAAACGTTATTCAAGTTATTCAAAACAATTGTATACCTTTCATCTTTAGCTTACGTAAATTTGATCATGTATCAGCGAAATATTCCGGTCTGAACTGGTTAAAAATTAATGACATGGTCAAGTATCACTATTCAGTTTTTGTTCACCGATTGCTGCTCACGTCTAAACCTTATTACTTGAGGGAAAAAATTTCATCTAATAATGATGTTGACTGTAGGACTCTCAGAGAAAATAATATTAGAATACACCTGCATACGTCTACACTTTTTAAACGCAGTTTTTCTTACAATGCTGCTATTATTTATAATGACCTTCCTAAAGTATATAAAGAATTTTCTTTACCTGTCTTTCGACAAAAAGTTAAAACATTATTACTAAACCCTCCAAACATATAATTTACGTATTCATTCATTTCTTTTTTATTCCGTCTTTAATTCAGATTAATAATTTTGTTGGTGTACTTGGGTTTGGACAGTATGCCCTTTTCTCTTTTTTTTAATTTTTACTTTCGATGTAATGAACCAAATCTGTTTGCGGATAGTGTATTTATTCTTTTGAACATCTGCTAGAGACTATATGGTTAAGTGTAAGAGTAGCAGCATGCTAAACTTCGCCATGTAAGTCTGACATTTGGCTAAACTACAATGTAATTGTGGATAAATAAAGACGTCTAGTATTATTATTATTGAAAACTTTTTTGAATTGGTCATTTTTAAGGCCACAGCTTAATGATAAAAAGAAATTCCAGAAAAATTATTTTGAAAAAATAAGAATTTAAGGGCTTTGATATCTTCTTTGGTCTAAGTTTCAGGTTAGGAACAAGATATCGAGATACGGTATAGGCGAGCTTGTTTAGACTTTATTTAGCTACTTTTTCATAAAAAAAATCATGCATTTAAATCTTTCGAGAAAATTAACCATTTCTGTCGGAATATCGATAAATCCCTCTAGGGGCCTCATGTGACTAACTAACAAAACTCCCAAGAGTAACTCTTTTAGCAGCTAGCCCAAGTTTGTTAAAATAGGCTCAGCCGTAACCAGATACCGGGTGTTTTTTACGGAAACCTCTGAATACACCCCACCACTTTATTTTTAGAGATATAGCAGAAATTGTCAAACAAAAAAGGTTCAGATTATCCTCGAATTTAAAGATCAGGTATTTTTTGATAGGTTAATATAGCGTAATTCACAGAAATATCGCTCTTTTAGATTCAAGATTGCAGTTACGGATCCTAGTGTCCATTTTAGAAACTTAAAAATATTTTCCAGGCTTTTCTCTTGGCCGTTTTAGTACTCGTAATAACTGTTTTTGTCGCAAGCCTCTACGATGGATGGTTCCCAGATACAGAACCACTCATTCCTAGTTGGTACAATCTCTATTTGTTTATCGGCACGGTAGTCGACTGGTTATTTTAATAGGGACTTAAGCAAATCCGCCGTCGCGTCGCATCGTGCGCAAATATGAACCGCAGTTAGGTAAATACGTCATCCTGGAAACTGATATTTTGACTGCAAATGGACACACTACGTATCACTTCAATGGCTCGGCAGCATAATGTGTAATGGGGCATTAAAATATGCCTGCGGTTGGAAATGGCGATTTAGGATTGTTTCAACTTTCGAAGTTGTGACTTTCTTGAGCACAAGATATTTTCTGTCCGTACAGAATGCTATTGTAATTTAAACAACAGATATAAGCTTGACCCAATGCGGTTATTCTGAGATCGTTGAATTTCATATTACAAGTATGTTGAATTGGTAGTAATGTATAGCATGACCCTTTAAATGACAAGAAGCCTAAGCTATCGCCAACCAGTAATTATCGTGATTACATCAGAATACCATCAGATTATAAGTAACCTATCAATTGGTGGTCCTCCAAAAGGTCACTCCAAATCACAAAACAAAGTCTCCTATCTAGACTGACCTTCGCCCAGCGGACCAGAAGATGTAACTGAAGAGTAATGTCCATCGAAGAAATTGTTCTAGCTCATTTAATATCTGTATTTTCTCGTAACTAATGATGTAACCAATCCAGTCATCAATGATTCCAATATTCCAACTGTTAGTATATAAATAGAGCACAGTGCATTGAGCATAGTTTTGTAGTAACCACGTTTTATATTTTGAAAGAATGGTTCAAGCTGTTATGGTAGATCTTGTCCTAATTGAAACTGCGTAAAAACCGGAGCCGTCAAAATGTTTAAAATCCTAGATACGATAAGTAGTACAGCAGAACATGAGAGCTGCTGAATAGCTTATCATAGTCGAGCATAGAAAGCTCTACTGGTAATCAACTCGCTGGTGGGGGTGAAAACGGTGTTAAGTCAAAATCACATATTTTGAGAAAACTCAATTTAAAGAAATGTATCAACTCAATTGTTCATTTTAGAATACTTCTATTAACTTTTCTGATGGAAACTCATTTGTATGTTGTTGTGACAGTATTAAACATAAAATTTATGCCAAAGTAATGTAATTAATAATTTTGGAAAACTGAGTTTTGATAGACTTAACTCTCTTTTCACAGCAAGTTGTTTGACATATATCCTTCTGCACTATACAGAACGTGAAGGAAAATAAAGTGTACCTGCTTCTTAAATATATTTCATTCACAAACGGCTTTCAAATATACAAAAATATATTATACCAAATATTCTTCATCTGAGGAAGCGTCTGTCAATTTGATTGCTAACAGTCTTTAAACTTTTACGAAAATCCCAATGCCCTTCTGAAATATGAGGAAGTAGGGACGATCAGATGTTGTTTCTTTTTTACGAATATTGGCACAGGTTTGTTGTATATGTTCTCTGGATTCAGCATCACTTCTTGCTTTGATCGTACCCTTTTTTAGGTTAAGAGTCTTAAAATCCTCAGTCTCACTTAGAGTGCTTTGTATAGCAATATTCTATTACCTTTTACGTATCGAATCCATCTCACTTCTCTCCAGTGAAATTTGCCGCCTATGATATTCTGTTTTCTGTTTACTAATGACTTGGAATATGATCCAGCAACATTTGAAAATTGTGATTGTTCCATTTTATGTACCACAAAAGGTTTCTTCTGACCTACTAGGCGTATGAGTTGAGCTAAGTCATGAGGATGTTCAATTTTACAGATCGGTTTTTCTCTTTCTCTTCTCAATTAGGCTGTGTTCTATGTCAGCTTCCAGGTAACAAAAACTTATGGTCAATGTTAGCCAAATTTAGGGTGGGTTTCACCAAGGTTGTGAAATCAACCGTCCATTATTCTCCACCTATAGGGTAACAGTCCGTTAAATACAACGAATGAGCTTAAAGTTCCAATCAACAAATTTTAGCAACCAATAGCTATGAAATGTTGAAAACAAAATACTGTCAAAGTATGAGATGACATCTTGTCATTAAAACATCGCCAGCTTATTGAATATTAAGAAATTGCATATAATTCAGTCATAATTTAAAAAAATGTGTGATTTTGAACTAAATTCATGTTTTAATTACTATTGTTGATTTTGTATTCATGTTTATATTATTTTCTTCAATTGATATGCAATTTTACTGATTTAACATCACCTCCCGTGTTTTTCTTCCGTCTAAACCTCTTGCAGATAGCCATTAAGCACCTACTTGATGACAGGCTCTACCAAAAGGTTCCTAGATATTGCTCGTTTCCAAACATTCATTCATTTACTTACCGTTCATCAGAACCATTATGGCACCTTTATGGTGCGACTAAGAAATTCTCAAATATATGCCTTAAAGCTACCAGCAAACCTAAAACCTGCAAAAAAACTACAAATTTGTCATATTTTTCTTTTTTCACGCGTACACATTCTAGATTGTATTTATATTAGACATTATTTGAATACAGCTGATTATTGCATTTCAAGACTCATCGAGTGACACATGTGTGGGATCTGTCAACCCTTGATCCAAGTCAAAAACATATACTCTGAAGAAGGTATAATTTCATGGTATTCAATGACAACACGGTGACTTGTGTGGTTGTCAGCGGCCATTTTGTGAGCGTGCGACATGGTTGCCAGATTCTTATAATCATGATACCTAGTAAATTTAAATGAAAAATCCTCTGTATGTAGGTATATAAGAGCTTTCTTATATTTGTTCATCAATTTGATGATACAACACATCTGCTAAAAATGATCATAATCAGGATAGTAAACTATGACAAAGGTCCACTGTATGTAAGAATTTTCAGATACTTCATTTGCAATTTGACAATAGACCATGACGGTGTTCACATTTTTCAAATATTCTTCAAGAAGTGTTATCAGTCTAGCTCCAACTATCATAAGTGCTATGTTTATATTCCTACTTTAAATTCAAAAGCAGCAAATGTAAAAGATTCATGTCGCACCTTTCACCACGGGACGTGATCGTCGTTAGACGTGGCAACCCTGCGAGTGACAGATAGATAACCCCACCAGTGAAAAAGGTAATCAAACAATAAACATTAATAGTTTTTATGATTTTTGGCCTTAACAGACAGTATTTGTGAGACATTTTTCATAATTTTTTGTCTATGTCTATAGTAATTGCATTATGCATCACGGAGATGTAGGGATTGACACGTCTTACACATATTATCTGTGTTTTAGGATGGAGAGGACAATGTTTTTATTACTTTGAAGAAATTCATTAACCCGTCAATTAATAAATGATTACTATTATGATGTAAAGGAAGATGAGGACTTGGATGGAATGTATTTTATATTCTATTTTCTTGCAAAATACAGACAAATCCACACTATTCAATAGGTACGTAATGATCAGTATATTGAACTTAAATTCATCATTTTGATACCAGACACATAAGGGTTTTTACGGCTATTTTTTCGGTTATTAGCATGTCCTTTATGGAACGGCTTAATTCCCTAAAATATCACATCATCCTTGGAAACAAATAAATTGTTGATTAGTTACAAACTGTCAAAATTAGCTTTATAATAAAAACGAGTCTGAAAATGATTTTTTCTAAAGAAGAAATGATGAATATGGTGTTCATTTTGGGCGGAGCCCAAAGAAATAGTTTCCTAGCATCTCGCATTTATAAGAAACGGTACCCTAATATGTGACATCCAAGGCCGGAAACATCTTCCACACTACGAGAACCTTTTGAATCAAGTGAAGCAGTGGAATATATGCATTAACAAACATCCAAATCTGCTGCCAAATTTAACAGCTAGAAAATCGACCTAATTTTTTCCGCATTCCCATTGGCTTTTGGGGATAACTGATTGTTAAATGTAAATTTATAACACAAATCAAAATACATGAAAGTTGACCTGTTTTCTCTGTAAAAAAGCAACATGTTGGAATCAAGAAGTGGTCTTGTTTATAATGCAGTCTAAGTTTCACGATTGTATTCAATATTTTAATAGAATTCACTGATATTCTGAGATCTTTGACAGCTTCTGTTTTTGCATTTCAATAAGGTATTTTCCCATTGATCCATAATATTAATGTTGGTGAAATCGGCCCTTAAACAATTTTCCAAAGCAATTAAACAAGCGGCAGAAATATATCTGTTCTTATTCTGGCCACCGCATGAATCTGAGTACATGACGATGTGAGAAACTAAAGTATTGAGATTCTTTGTTAAGTAGTGAATAAGCCATGAACCTGCCTCATTACCACCCTTCTTCGCCAGGGGTTCAAACCACAGGTAACAAAATGCTTGAGAATCATCACAGTCATGAACTGTGAGATTGTAAGTCCACAGTTCACGGTTATAAAATGCTTCTCCACTTTGTATGTCTCGTGTTGGCAGACACTGCTGTAAATCGAAGCAGATAGTTCTCATTGTAGGGTCTGACGTAGAGGAGTGTTTATCATCCCGTTTAGCATTGTATCCTTCATCACCTCGTTGATTATGCTTAGTCAAATATTATTCCATTTTGCCATTCTCTTCTTCTGACCTGGCCATTTTCGATTGCATTTGGAGTTTGTCGCAAGTGCACCAATAATATTTTTTGGTTGCTTTATTTTTAAATTTAAACTTGGGAAGATTTCTTCGTAGGCTCTCCGATTTATAAAGTTTGTAGGATGTTTCATTTTATAAGCCTGGTACAACGACGCTAACGTGTAGTGCTGTGGTAAATATTTCTTTGACATTTGCGTTCGAGTGTAATGACTTTCATATGCAGGAATGGATAAGATAATTATTTTCTTTGGCTTTTTGTTTATCTTCGTCAGATATCTTGTTTCTGTTAGCGTGAGACCCCTTACTACCCAGTGGCATAATTCCTGAAATATTATCTCTCTTTTTCTGGATTCATTGACTGATGTCAAACGTCCCGAAATATCCTTGGCATGTACGTTGTAAGTTATTGTTTATTCTAAGGTGGTACACTGCAGTATCAATATGTCTTTTATTGCTACCTATCTTACGAATTCTATTAGCTTTCACAGGGTTAAGTCAGACATATTGTCGGTGGAAAGGAGATAAGTCTACTTATCTCCTTAGATCACGCCACGTAACTATTATAATTCTGTGAACAAGGCGATAATATGACTTGACTTCCTTTACACTGGATAATTCTACAATTTTACCGACATAACATAAGTTATTCTCGTTTATGACATCTCCGTTTTCACCCCCTTCAGCGAACTGTATCGCGGCGATAGCTGTAGTAATCACGCTAAATAATGAAAACGAGTAGTTCGATGATTCAGTACTCTTGGACACTCCATGTATCTGCCGTTGATTATCATTATCGGTATTGAAATTAGTGTTGGGTTAACGCATCGAGTAGGTATTGCGGCTTTTGTCATTGGATCAGTTGTTAAAAACCGTGGACAATTAATGACGATTTGGGAACAATATGAGTTACAGAAAGTTGTAGAAGATACAGAGCCACCTTCTGACTTCTGACGATGGTTCCCAATTGACAAACACACATGCTCAGCAATCATTATCCCAATTCTTCATATTTAAAAGATAATAAGGCGGCTTTGGATAAAACAACAAGAAAAATCCATAAACTTTCAATTAATCAATCATAATGTTTTTTGCATGTTTTGCTGCTTAAGGAAATATAGAAATATCAATCCCTATCGACGTAAAGTGTGACGCCTATGACAGAGCTTCGTTCATATATGTCTACCACTTATCACTTCTCCACATTATGATTTCACATTTTCTTTCGCGGATTTTTCGATGATGCGGTTAAACATATATTCTAGATGGATATCTGAGCTTTTGCAATAAACAAAATCTACAGTTTATGTAGTACTGACGCACTCAGTATGGAAACTGGAGAAGGTTACCTTAGTAAATGTTTTCAATCTACATCTGTGGTTTGGTTAACTGCTAGGATATCACGGACGACATCAATAACTACAAATCTATTTGATTGCTCTTGCCAGTTTCCAAAATAGTTGAAAAACTTGTCACTACAAGACTAATCAACTTGTCAATAAAATGCAAAAAAAATAATCCTTGCCAATTCGGATTTCTTAAATCGTTAGATGCAATTACTGAGTTCACTGATGCTATTTACAAACAACTCGACGCAAAGAAAAAACCATAGGGATATATTCTTCAGTCTAACAAAGGCATTCGATTTAGTGAAATATAATATTTAAGTTTTATGAAGCATTTGGTAGAGATTGAGTTATATGTTATATGTCGCAATGGTTTCCCTCAGTCCATAAAATCTGGAAGGAGCAGTTCTGTTTGCAAACGATACCTTCCATCTAATAAGTGCAGTCGTGAAATACTGAAATAAATATCCCAATATCAGTAGACTCCACTTGCCAATGGTTTGCCGGTAATAAATTGCTGAAAAATGGGCTGTGAACTTCACCAATCAAGAACAAGATGAAAAACCATACCCTTAACATCGCATGAAAAAGTAGCAGTTTTCAGCAAGTACATAGTCATTAAATCTTATGTATCAATTTGAATGAAAGTCTTAAACGGGATAACCACAAAAGCTATGTATGTATTAAAATCGATAAACGTTGTCATGCTCTTAGTCAGCTTCGATAAATGATTAATCCTCTGCCTTTTTCTCATACACACGCTGCATTTCTTATGGTTTAGTGGTTTAAAACAGTAGTAAAAAATATTTGAGAGTATTTATAATTCGGAAGAGATTATTGAGATGCAAATGTTGATGGACATTGTGAACCACTTTTCAAACAGCATGCAATGCTACCACCTCCATCTGTTTATGTCATGCAAATACTGCTTCATTGTCGTAATAACATCAATAATTTCCAAAAACTGAACTACTGGTATTGTGTTATGTGTGTTCTTCGTCTGACTCTTAGCTCACTGCCAATTAGTCCATTTAAAAGTGAGTAAACAATTTTGTAATCCCTACTACCACGCCAAGCCGATAACCGTACCAAATTCACTTATTTATTAGGCATCACACAGTTTACATTTTTTATTAAGAACCAAGGATGGAGGTGAAGGGCACAAAAAAATCGTAGAAACTACTGTCTACCAAATCTACATTGGCACAGATAGAATAACACAACATAGACGTACCGAAAATATTTTTGTAAAGTAAATAGCAGGTATGACAACCACAATCAAATGCTGCAAAAATAAAGATGCAGGTTTCTACGTATGTGTTACCTGTTATGCGATCTTTCACCAGAGCTGTTGCGACAGGTATATACTTAAGTTAACCGGAAATAAAATATATTGTTCCTCAGAACGTGAAGATAAAGCCAATAATTCCGATGTCAATCAGTATCTAGCGCAAATAAGAAGTCTAGAGCAAGAAGTAGCAGATAAGCAGGCGTACAATGAACGCTTGCTTAAAAGAGCGAAAGATTTTGAAAACGACGTCATCGAAGTCGAACAAAAATACATCGAAGAACAAAACACGTGCAAAGCCCAGTTGAAAAACCAAAAAGAAAAGATGTACTTATTACAACAGGAGCTAATAAAGTCTGATGAGAAGAATAGAGAATTGGCTAGGGAGTTACAATCATAAATATAGAACACAAGTCAAGCAGATGAAAATGGAAACTAATGACCTTAGAAGATTAGAGGACGACATGCTGAATAGCATAAGTATATTAGAAACAACAAACGCCACATATGCGAGAGAAGTTGATAGATTACAGAATGATATGGATTCGACCAACAACATAAATGAAATTGAATATTTACAAGTCTCAGATGATCAAACCGATGTTTTAGATAGCAGCAATGAGGACTCACAGATCAGTTACTATAATAGTGGTAAGCAGTCAGAGCAACGAAAGAAGATTATGAATTGTTGGTGGTGAGACTACCCTAAATATTTCTAAATATTTAAATCTTTCCTGCTCAGGCTTTTTAATAGAAAGCATTGTTAAAAGTTATGCCAATATCGGTGAAATTACTAAAACTGTCAAAAGTGGATGGCCAGAGTGCGGGGAAAATGACACTATTGTGATGGTTGTTAGTTCTAGTAACATATCTGACACCAAGAGTTTGAGACAGGCAATAACGAATATCTTGGGATGTGGTAAGTCTACTAGCATAATATTATTAGTGAAATATAATTTCCCTGGAGATCACAAAATTAGTTCATTCTTTGACAAAGAAAAAAATACTTTCAGAAACATCCATAAAAATTCTTGTATGTATTTCCACACGCATGTCACTTATCTGATAGTGGACACTTATCTATATATCTCTAAAACATACATGAAGACTGTTTTAAAGACTATACCCGGAATACGTATGGGCGATGGACATGTACATTCGCCTAAATTATTTTTTCGGGTCAAAAAAAGAAAAGTATATGATGAAAACGGGTAATATAACTATTATACACCAAAATGTCCAATGCTTGTCAAACAAACTCCTGGAGCTAGATATGTTTCTGGCAGGAAATAATTGTGATATTTTCTGCGCTACGGAACATTGGGCTTTATGGTATAAGTAATTATAAAAACGGCGGTGCTGCTATATTTTCTAAAAATAGTATTCATTCCAGAAGTGCAGAGGTGAGCTGTATTGCTAAGGAGTTTGAGTGTGCGGTAATTTTTTGTTAACAACTTAATATCACTGTGTTAGTCATTTACAGAAGCCCAGTTTCAAATGTTGAGGTTTTTCTAGTAAAGATTCATGAAATACTTAATCAGATCACTCATTCTTTTAGAGATTCACAAATAGTCATCTGTGGAGACTATATGTGTGAACATGGAAGATGTGAATTTTCTTACAGAGTAATGGTTGTATCAGCGCAAAATTATAAATCAAGGTACGAGTAATACTGTTCAGTTACCAACAAAATACCACTATAGACAAATACATAATGAACATAACATGAAATATTTTCTGGATTTATTAAGAAAAGAAAATTGGCTTGATATCTATATTAATGATGGTGATAAAGAGAGTATGTTTCAGTCATTTCCCAACGTATTACTTCCAGTTAGCCTTCTCTCTTAAAGAAAAAGTTATATCAACTAAAATCAAAAGAAGAAAACCTTGGTTAACAAACGCTTTAATTATATCTGGCCGACGATTAATAGAATTGTATAACTTAACTAGAGAGGATGCAGATATGAAAAATTATTATAACTTATACAAAAAGACATAAAAAATTTATTCGCGCAGCACAAGAGTTATACAACAGTCGCATGCTAAAGCAAGCCACAAACAAATCCACAGCAGCGTGGAGTATACTGAAACCCTAATCCTCCACAAATAAAAAGACCAATATACAAGTTGTTAACTCACTACCTGATAATCCTAAGTATGTATCAATAGCTTTTAATAACCACGTTCTGGGGAGCATTAAGCGTTTGTCAATTACCCCAAGCAATGTTTTACCAGGTCCAAAAATTAGTCACTGTTTCTTTTTCTACCCTGCCTGTGAAAAGGACATCCTGGATATTATATCAAGGATTTGAAACCATCTGACTCAGTTGTTGAGGATCGTATTAGCATAACGTTTTGAAGAAATGTGCACACCTGATTGCTGGAGTAGTTGCTTACTTGGTGAACTGTTCTTTGGAGGAGGGTAAGGTTCCCAGTTGTTTGAAAATTGCAAAAATAATTCCCATCTTCAAAAAAGGAGACTCCAGTCTTTTAGAATAGTTCCGGCCAATATCCCTGCTCAGTCCATTTCTGAAAATACTTGAAACGTACGTAGCAATCTGAATGCTATGGAATACTGGGACTTCCGCTTGAGTGGTTTCATGATTATTTGTCCAACAGATCACAATATGTTGAAATTGAAAATCACAGATCCGAAAAGCGCAGGACTGAACTGGGAATTCCTCAGGGCTCTATATTCCGAACATTGCTATACATAATTTTTGTGAATGACTACAGTAGCACTAATTATGTTATGTATGTGGACGATACATCTTTATTAGTAGATTTCGAAAATTCAATATCTCTAGCGATCGGTGCTACTGAAGAGCTACAAAGAACAACAATTTTTGGGTATCCACATAAACGGCTGCTTAAAGTGGAATACTCATATTGTCCACATATGTAAAAAGATTGCTCCTTACATTTACTGCATTAGTCAGTTACGTTTTGTAATTGACAAATCTATGCTGTTGATTTACTACTATGCATATGTAGAATCAACATTGTCATATGGCATAATAGCCTGGGGTGTTTCCACTGAAACGAAACGACTATTTACTATGCAAAAAAGAATAATGCGTTTACTTCAAGGTCTGAGCAGGAGATCTAGCTGTACAGCTTCTTTCAAACAGCTGTGAATATTAACTGTGCCATCCATATACATTTTCGAGCTGTTGTTACATGTAAAGTCTGATTTACATGATTTTCCGCAGCTGAACGACCATAACAGGTTCTTAACAAGAAGTTCGCTTATCCTACAGGTTCCCACGCACAGATTGTCTAGAGCACAATGCAGTCCGCATCAAATGGGTGTTAAGTTGTTTAACAAGGGCCCTGCCACTCACTATTTTCAAATATGAAATTAAGGCTTTATTAAAAAGCAAAGCATATTACTCTTTGGATGAGTACTTATCAGATACCCTAACAAACGACCAGTAGGAGTAGTTCTGACAATAGCAGTTACCGTCCTTATGTATTTTATGTTCTATGAATTTTATTCATTTTATTTATATAATTATCACATAGCGATATTTTAATCTGTGCCTTCCACATTTTTCCAATGTTTGTTTTCAGTTAAATGTTTGTCTGTTTTATATTTCAATGTTTGTTTATCTTGACTGTATATACTTATGTGTGTTATCTACTTATTTATTTATTTTCTGTACATTTTTCCACACTATTGTTTCTATTGACGTGTTCTATATCATCTGAACTACACTATTCAAAATATTGATATTTTGGAAACCCCTTACCACAATAGTGCTCTACCCAAAGAAAGTGTACCATATCGCGCAACTTTTTTCAACACACTAACATCCAGATAGAAGTATCTTCCTTTCTAGGCTTCCAAAACAGAGATTAAAAAATTGCTTATCGAAAATGGTTTTACTAGGTGGATGAATATATGTTGGCGTTTCTGATAAACTTTAAGTGCTAATTGTCCTTTTAATGTCTTTTAATGTGTTTATTTACCATACAGTTTTTTTAATTTTGCCATATATTTTCATATATGTAAAATGGTGTCCATTTTTTGAGACATTTCCTATATGTATGACCTTTGGGATGGATAAAACTACTACTACTTGCTACATGTAGACTAAACACTACTTCTGTTTTATTTACATTGAGATTCAGTCATGTGACAGAATAACTAAAACTGGCACCGCGGAGTGCGTGGCTGACGTATCCGCAAAATAATAGACATGATTTCGGGCATGGGAGTAGCAGCGCTATCAATTCCAGCGGGCTTCGTTCTGGGGATTATACGGAAGCCACTACGGATAATTAATTCATTTTCCGCGACATTAATATCCATTGCCAAGTTTAAGGAGTCGGGAAAAAGTTATGGTTTCAGACTTTGCTGCTAGGTCGTTGACATAGGAAAGGTTGGATGCTACAGGGTTTGCACAAATTGCCATAGGGTCATCAACTCTTACTAAACATGCTGCCTTCGTCCGTACGACCAAAGACACAAAACCATGGACAGCTGCTTCGTGCTTTTTTGTCTACTTATCTGCGTCGTCTAGGTTTGGTCCCTCAGACAACGAACGAAAGCATAGCATCTGTCAAAAGTGTGGGATCTATCGACATAGATTGCGCTTAGCGCTGTCTTATTTCGACCAACTGACATTTCGTCATATAATTGTAATCATCGGTTAAGAGTTGGCGCCTAGTCTGTTACATGTCGTCCGAATGGATCGCTCCAAGAATCCTGAAACCGCCTGACTGGCTTACAGGAGTATAGGTGAAGCAGATTATGCTGGGCTGGGCTAGCTGGCAGCAGATCCAGGTTTGAGGATGCGATGGAGCTTTTTTTATTTCCAATAATAGGCCCGGACTACTGGAGTTATACGGGAATCGAGATTGATAATGACAAAATTTCTCTTGAAGAAGAACAACAAAAAGATTTGACATACTTTATTCTTAATGAGAATAATACTTATCACTCTCCCATGAAATGAGCTTTCAAATGGCCCTGCGTACCTACATATTGCGGCATTAATTTGCTCCGCCATTCCACGCGAATACTTTCAACTTTGTCCAAGAATTTCATTTTTAATGGCAGCTCTTTGCTGGAATTGCCCCCCTTTCAGCAAAATTGCAGACAATTAGCCTGGCAACTTTTTGTTGAAACGTCCGTTGTATTGTTAGCAGAAAATAGACGACAGCTGCTCAAACATCATGTGAGTGACTTGCAGTACGTTTAGTTACAAAAAGGATTTCAACATTATTTTTATTCGAACCTATTCATTGTTTTACAGTATCTTTTTGGTTATGAATTAACTAACTTATTCCGATAAATAAATTCAATGAATGCTCACCTATCATGCTGTTCTTATCAGTCGAGCAGGCCAAAATGTACTCTTTTTGAACTCCTTTCTTCTTATCATTATTTTCATAAATAGTAGTTTATCGTTATACAGACCAGACCGATCACGTAGATTAATCGACATGCTCACGGGCAAATATTTTATGAAAACAAGTCATGTTACCCTTGAGTGAGTGGTAAAGACCAATAGCTGTTCGTTTACAACAGTTTTCAGCTACGTTTCTATTGTCGCGTGTGTGCCAAAGCCCGTTGTCACTACCAAAGATTCATGTCGATAGAGAGTGCTGATCAATTTTAACCACTTAGCTGCGATCGAAGGCTTTCAAACTTGTATAAGAGGCCACCAAAATTCATGCGAGACTCGAAATAAATCAATTTCAAACAGGTGTTTTTTTATTTGGATTACTATTTTTTATTATATCAAAACGTACATAGCACATCAGGCAACTGGTATTCTCGGCTTTGCTGGCACATACACACATGCAATGTCAATAATATTTTTCGTGGCCATTTTGCATAAATAACGTTACTGGATGAACAGACAGTATAGTCAACGCCAAACAAAGTGGCGTGCACGTCATCACGATAAAAATTCCCCGACCTAATGCCTAGGTTTCAATCACAAACAATTGCTCTATTGCAGTTTCATATTAATGTGATATATAAATTGTAAAATGGTCATTACTCTCTTATTATGGTTAATAGTCATATAAACATTGTTATTAAAATATCACATAAGTTGCTTTCTGATAAATT